>CM046467.1:31968087-32693087 GCA_025506415.1 Flaveria robusta
CTCAATCGAGCAACATGGGTTAGAGTTAATCGAAGCTTTTAAATCGAAGCGTCTGGTCTCATTAGTCGTTTCATATGTTTTTTAGTTTTAATTGAATATTAATTGATTAATTTATTTTTATTAGATAATTAGGGTGTTCAAAAAGACTAAAATACCCTAATATTTAACGAAGTTGTAACGGTGTTAGTGAAGTGGATGAAAATGGTAATATTTAGTAAACTACAGTGACTGAAATGGCAAAAAAAAATAATTTTAGATTGAAATGACAAATTTAACAAAACGCCAGGGACGAAAATAACATTTTACTCTATATTTTTTTACAACGCTTTGTTTTAAAACAAAATGTATAATTTATTTTTGTGAAAAAACAAAGAAAAGTTTTAAAATAAAAGTTTAAAAAGTTAATATAATTTTTTATTACTTATAGTCCTTAATTATATATAATATTAGAATATAAATTTATAATTAATAATTTTTTGTTTATTAAATATATTATTTAATTAACCCATGTAATACACGGGTTTAATAAATATAGTATTTTATAAAATAGGAAGTTTTTTCAGAGCATAAATCTTTTTAAAAATAAAAATATTTTAAAATTAATGTTTTTAAAAAGTAAAAATTTTATAAACCAAAAATAATTGAAAACGGGAGTTAAGACAAAAAAAATTAAAATGATATTTTTTTTAAATTGATTTATTTTGAAACAAAATGTTTAAATTTTTTCAGATAAAAAAAGTTTTAAAAAGTGATATTATTGTAATTAACTAGTTATTTAACTCACCGCACGTTGTTGCGGCGGCGGCGTACGTGTCATGATAAAGTATAGGCTATAATCAATTCGATTTGTTTTCGAACTAAATTTATGTAAAAGATAGAGTAACTCGAATTTGTACCGTGGAATGAAAACATATTTTTATTTAAATCGAATATTTTTTGAAAAAAATTTACGTTTAAACATAGAACAACTCAAAACGTACATCAAAATAATCAAGTGTGGCGAAGGCTTAGGCGGCATGATAAAGCATAGAGTACATTCGCTCTGACACATTTCTTAGCTAAATTTACATCGAAACATAGAGTAACTCGAATTTATATCAACGAATGAAAATTAAAATATTTGACCCAACTCGATTGAAACAAAATTTACGTGAAAACATATACCAACACTAAATTTTTATATAATAAAGTTTTTAAAAATAGATATAATTTGAACTACTATTATTTATATGAGAAACTAAAACATGGGTTAATTAAAAAAGCAGGCCAAGTAGTATATCTTAATTTTTAACTCTAGAAAAATTACACGTGATAAGCAAGGCAAGTAAGAGAAAAACATAAAAACTTCTAAAATCTGCAAATTGTTAGACTTGAACCTGGGTCTTGTCTCTAGTGAAGGCGCTCGCAAGCCAGCAAGCCAAGCGTCCTTCCATGTCTCAATCATTCTCCACTATCAAATATATATTAAAAGAAAAAGTATAAAAAAAAGAAGAAGCTTGCTGCATCAGCAGTACAAGTTGCTTCTTGTACATTATTACTGTACATACCGACCTAAAGGATTAATAATATATATAATACATTTTTATTTTATTTATTTAACACATGTAATACATGAGTTACTAAAGCTAGTAATATATAGTTTTTTTTAACAGCAGCTTAGCGGTTAGAAGTTAGTTACACAAAATTAGTAATAATTCATTAGTTTCAATGTTTGAACTTTGGATTTTCAAGAAAAACAAGGCCTCCCACCTCCCTATTAAACCATTAGGCCAAAATATTATTAACAAAAATATTTTGACTCTAATAAACTAGGCCAAAATACCATTAACAAAACCTTCCTACTCTAATAAAATAATAGCTTGATGGGACACATGGGAGCATCACATTTCTTTTCACAAAAATGTTTACGCTTTTCTTTCCCATTAAACGATTACATTAGTTATTAGTAATATTATTTAATTATTTTGTAGATTAAAATATACCTTTTACTAAATCAAAAAATTGTTTTTTTTATTAATGTTATTTTTAACTAAACAAATTTTTATAAAATAATAGTTTTTTTAAACTATCAATTTCTTTTTAAAATACGAAATATTTTAAAATTGATGTTTTTAAAAGTAAATTTTTTATAATATTTTTATTACTTATAGTCCATACTTATACGTAATTTCAATCATATACTATTATAAAATATTGTTTTATAATAAATAGATTTTATTTTATTTATTATTTAATTTATTCCACCCGTAACATAGAATTGAGTCTAAAATTAAGTTCCAGACAATATATCTTATTCACCTTACGTGTCTTTTCCTTACAGGTCCGGACAAAGGTGGATCGCTTTCATTTTAATCATCAACGTTCAAACATTAATCAACCAAACTTGCAAAAACAATAAACTAAACTACATATGAAATTTACAAATCATTCGTGAAAGATAACATTGGGAACTACAACATTATTGCAGTCCACCAAACATTCAAGCATGTAAGCGTGGAACACCACTGTCCTCATTGGTGACGAAGTTTGATTGGACTCTGAAACATCACAAGTGATGGTTGTTATCGGGTATACTTTCACGTCATTTAATCTCATATTGGAGTCATTATTACATACTAAAATCACCGTACGATATGAGATTTGTTTCATATATATTATATGAGCAACAAATATGGGTTTATAATTAAAATTGAGCTTCTTCACACGTTAAAATTATCTTTTGGGTAGAGTTTTCTTATTTGTTCGTAACAAATGTATCAAAGCCAAACTCAGATTGATATCTCACGGAGTGGTGGCCTAGAGGAAACCAGCCATGACCAACGTGATAGTGATCAACGTTAATACTTAAAAAAGGTCATACCAATTGTGACCAACGTGGTCGTGATCAACGCTAACCGTTAAGGAGAGTCTAATGTTACTGACGGAAATACTAAAATGTATAAGACTTGTCTTAAATTGAATGTATGATCAACAAATCCGAGATTATACGCGAAATGGGTCCCCACCTGTCATTCCATACATGACCAATGTGGTTGTGATCAACATTAATCCTTAAGGAGCGACAAATGTTACGGACTAAAACGATTGTAGCGTACGAGAGACATATCCCGCATCGGTTGCCAAACAACAAATACGAGGTCATAAATTAAACGAGCTCCATCACCCATCACATTCGTCTTTTAGGTTGAGTTATTCAAGTTAGTCTGTAACAACCACGTCATCCATTTAATCCTCTTTCATTCCACCTCTCACGAAATATCATCTCACACCTTTCACATCCCTTAATTTAATATAAACATTTAACGTAAAACCATTTTATTCATCAAAAGACTTCTTCACACTCGTTAACACTCTTTTACGCAGATAAAAGCAGAGTGTAACGCGCGTTAAAGACCAACTCAGCTTTAACGTCCCGAAACGTTAATAATATAACCACGTTATAATATAGCCGGTGAGGATAAGGGCGTTGAAAGTATCGAGGACTACAGTACCAGAAAAGGATATGCTTTCACGCAACTCCAATCGCACATGAAGCGCGTCGGATCTCACTCCCTATAAGATTTATGGTTTTCACGGCAATACGACGACGTACGCCACCCCCAACGACCCATAATTCATCCCCATCTAAACACGATTATAAAACCCCATTAGTTTGTGTTCATCAAGCCCCAATTTTGTTAGAAAAAAATTCAAGGGTTTTGTTAGAGATCATGGGAGGAAGAACAACGATCGAAGTTGGATCCGATGGTGTTGCTGTCATCACCATCATCAATCCGCCTGTTAATTCGCTTTCGTTTGATGGTAATCACTTGTCTTAATTCTTAAATTTCAGTTACGTGTGCTTTTTTAAGTGGATTTGAAGGTTTATTGTTGTGATTTTTTGCTTATGATCCTTGATCCTGCTGGTTTGCTTGATCCGTAACTGTTTCCCCAATTTTGACCGTTCTGAATTTCTGATGTTTGTTAGTAATTGTTGAGATGATCAGAGATACACCCCTGTGCTACAATTATTCTAAAGTTGATGATCAATCGGGGAATTAGCTAATTAGATTATTGTTTTTTTTATAAATAAATAAGAACTGTGATTAATTTAAAGCACCAAGTAATAAGTATAATTATCTGCATCTCTCTCTACCCTTTTTGTGTTCTTAGTGTAACTTTAGAGTTGAATTGGGGGGAAATCTTTGGATTTATTTAACAATTTTATATAATACGGTTCAATATAGAACCAAATTTAAGTTGAGAACTACGAAAACTGCCTAAACATGTGCTACATAAGGCTGTTAGCCCATTTTCTTTTAAACTCTCGTTAGTTCTTACGATTATGTACTTAAAGTTGGTTCTATTCTGAATGTGTACCTAAAACACAAGTATTCTATACATAATGATATCTTGCAAGTTAGGAACATATATATGAAATTGCCTCCATATTATGAATTAGAATTCAAGGCTGCGTAGAATTCTGTATCTTCTTGGTGTATCATCTTTGATAATTATATGGAAATCATTTGTTTCTCTTTTTCAGTACTAAATAGCTTGAAAGAAAGTTTTGATCAAGCATTACAAAGGGATGATGTGAAGGCAATCGTTGTTACAGGTAATTTTTCATTGTTTACTTAAATACTTTTCTAATTATTATTTGTAACTTTAAAGTTAATGTTTTACATGATTGGAGCAGGTGCAAAAGGCAAATTTTCTGGTGGCTTTGATATCAATGCATTTGGTGGAATGCAGGATGGTAAAGGTATGTGAATTGTATACATTGAATTCTATCATTGTGTTAACCAGAGTTTAAAATGGCTATTTGGGTAACACCTCAAAATGAGTAACTTTTGTATGGTGGGTAGGGTCAACAAATACCTTTTGTCCTAAGTTTTCGAGGTAGTTATTGTATCGTATATGTTTAAAAGTTATATTATTATTTTAATAATAAGCGACTTTTTCTCGAATAAAATGATTGGGATGGTTATACGTATCAGAGACATACTCTAGGCAGATTTTCAACTCGTTGCCTATTTAAACCATTTGACGTCGTACCTTCAAGCTAAAATTTCCATTTTAACCTTTGAGACAAAAAACAAACCGGAATCGACCCATGCATAAATGAATATGTTCAAATTGCTAGCTCTAGTGCGAACTCTTTGCTTTTTGTAAAACTTATTATATTTCTAATTGTTATCTTGTTTACAGCAATGACTACCGGACTGGCAGCAAAACCTGGTTATGTATCAATTGATATTCTGTCTGATACCGTGGAAGGTATATCTCTTACTGTTCTGTTTCCACCTTTTTTTTTATAGATTATAACTATAAAATCATCATTATTATTTTTGTTAAAATGCTGGTGTTGGTTTCAGCTGCAAGAAAACCATCTGTTGCTGCTATTGATGGGCTTGCTTTAGGTGGGGGATTGGAGGTTGCAATGGTACGTGCTATCTTCTTTAGCTCATTTCACATTTCTTTTAATAATTTCATGATAACTCATGCTGATTTTATTTTCAGTCTTGCCATGCTAGAATAGCTACTTCCACTGCTCAATTAGGTTTGCCTGAACTGCAGCTCGGTATCATTCCCGGATTTGGAGGTATGACCCTATGTCATTCCTTCTGAAATAAATAAGGATAATGATGTATTATGCTGTATACAATCTTTGATAAAACGAATACAAGAAATAATTCATGACTTATGATGTTATATTATTTCAGGAACCCAACGGCTTCCTCGACTTGTTGGTCTTGCAAAGGCCCTTGAAATGATGTTGGTATACTTTTATTTGTTGAAATATACCAGACTTTGTATATATTGTTTCAACATTCATGAAAATTGCACATTTTCAGTATATGTGTGCAAAACCCTCACATTTCTAATATTGGACAGTTTTAAGTTGCTATGCTTTAATTTCCATGTCACCATAAGAAGTTGATGATTTTGACTTGTGTCAACAAAAGCGAAAATTCAATTTTTCTCGTCATTATTGTAGGGAATTGAGAAATATGGAAGTAGAAGTGGCAATTTTGACAATTCTATTTTTTGAACCTTGGAATTCATCCTGTATACTTATACATGGGTCATGTTACATCTCCTAGCTGGTAAAAAAAACTTAAAAGAAACACGTCAAATGGTTCAAACCTCAAAAAGTGTTTTCTTATTGCATAAAGCCTCTCAAATCATATTATTTATATAATTAGAATATTATGAAAATATCTTTCTGTATGTAATGGAATCTTTAATTATTTATAACATCTCCTTCCCGTCTCCTTTTTATTTGACCCAAACCTGTTTTGACCTGCTACCCAACCCGCACATTATGCGATCTGAAATGTAACTGGTCAAGCATTGCAATTTTCTCGTGGCAGAGTTGTTACGTAATTTCTGTTTTTGTTTACTGGTTGACCCTCTCTCCCTCTTACACACACTCTCCAGACATCAAAGCCAGTACGGGGAGAAGAAGCCCACAATTTAGGGCTTGTGGATGCAATCGTACCAGGAGATCAGCTAGTAGATACTGCTCGCCGATGGGCCTTAGATATATTGGCTCGCAGAAAACCATGGGTTTCAAGTCTTTACAGAACAGACAAAATAGAGCCACTTGGTGAGGCGCGTGAAATACTTAAGTTTGCTAGAGCTCAAGCCCGCAAACAAGCACCCAATCTACAACATCCACAAGTTTGCATTGATGTTATTGAGTCTGGCATTGTCTCAGGCCCACGAGCTGGATTAATGAAGGTTGATAAATGTTCTAATAACCGAGTCCCTTATATATGTTATATTACATGACCAGCCATTATAATGCGATTTTTTTTATATAATTTTCAGGAATATGAAGAATTCCAAGTTCTGTTAAAGTCGGATACTAGCAAAAGCTTGATTCATGTCTTCTTTGCCCAACGTGGTACTACAAAGGTATACCTATCCTTTTTTTTTCTATAAGAATTTTATTGCTCTTTACAATCAACTTATAACAAAACGCAGGATTTTTCTTTGACTTTGCCTTAACCAATTTCTCACTGTCATATTAGTTTTACATAATTCCGCCTATGCAACCATTTAGTTCTGATTACATAATTATTATTAGTGTTATTCGTGTTACTTTTATTAGTAAATATTATTGTTATGTTATTTTGTTACTACAGTTATTTTTTTTTATTATGATTATAATTTAAGGTAATAGGCTTGAAGCTGCACATTAGAAAAAAGTCAACATGGTTAAATGAGTAAAGACTAAATCTCACTTTTGCGTGTTAAATAGGTACCCGGGGTCACTGATCTCGGTTTGAAACCAAGACAAATAAAAAAAGTTGCTATTCTTGGAGGAGGTCTAATGGGTTCTGGAATAGCAACAGCTTTAGTTCTAAATGGGTATCAAGTTATCTTGAAAGAAGTCAATCAAAAGTTCCTAGATGCCGGATTAGGCAGAGTCAAAGGTTTGACTTTTCGCTATCTTGAAATGTTAATAAATCGTTTTTATATTAACATATCTGTTTTACAGCCAATTTGACAAGCAGCGTTAAGAAAGCGAAGTTAACTCAAGAGAAGTTTGAGAAAACTATGTCTCGTCTTAAGGGCGTTCTCGACTATGAAAGCTTTAAGGATGTGGATATGGTCATTGAGGTATTTAACATTTCCCATTGTAAGTTGTAGGTCATATTTGATTTTAATTATTAATACGAATATTGGAAATCATGATTCTTTCTACATCTATGAATGAACAGGCTGTTATTGAGAATGTCTCGCTGAAACAACAAATATTTTCTGATTTGGAAAAATACTGCTCTCCAAACTGTATACTCGCAAGTAACACTTCAACAATCGACTTGAATCTAATTGGTGAGAAAACAAAGGCTCATGATAGAATAATTGGGGCTCACTTTTTCAGGTAATAACTTTACTACCGTCGATTTTTACCATAGTTTTTACCGAGGTTAATAGCAGTGTGCTTTCACAGTTTTTACCGAGGTTAATAGCAGTTGAGGTTAATAGCAGTTGCTATGCAATAGAATTACCAAAAATTAGCAACGCGCCTCTTACCAATCATAGCAACATACTTTATATCTTTTGCAAGTGAAAGCAAACTATATTTACCTCATGGTTGCTATGATTGTTAAGACAAATGAAAGTATGTTGCTATTTTTGATGATTTTCTTATAACTTAATTTCTTTTGCCACGTATAGCAACATACCTTATTTTTTTCCTTTGTAACAGCAATGTATTTACCTCTTGCTATGATTGATTCATTGTCTTACAAAAGACAGTATGCTGCTATTTCTGATAATTTTCAAGCACTTCCTTTTAACTTGACCAATTATAACAACACACTTTCATTTCCCCCAAATCATAACAACATGCTCACACCATGGTTGCTATGATTGATAAATGATTTTTAGTGTGTCACTAAATCTGATATATTCCAAACTACGTTGCTATTTTGGGTAAAAATGTGAAATTATGTTGCTATTTTGCTCAGTTTTCCCTTTTTATCTTAAACTTCTAGTAGCTGTTAATGATATAGCTTCAATTAATATTGTGCAGCCCCGCTCATGTAATGCCACTTTTGGAAATCGTAAGGACATCAAAGACATCACCTCAAACAGTGGTTGACTTACTGGATGTGGGAAAAAAGATAAGAAAAACGCCTGTTGTAGTAGGAAATTGCACAGGTTTTGCTGTTAACAGGATGTTTTTCCCATACACTCAAGCAGCTCTTTTGCTGGTAGAACGTGGGGCTGATATTTATAGAATCGATCGAGCAATAACAAAATTCGGAATGCCAATGGGCCCATTTAGATTGTGCGATCTTGTTGGTTTTGGTGTTGCAGTGGCAACCGGCTCACAGTTTGTTTTGAATTTTCCTGAAAGAACATACAAATCAATGCTGATTCCACTTATGCAAGAAGATAAAAGAGCAGGTATTATTTTTGTTTATAAAGACAAGTGTTTAAGCCTTTAAGGATCTTGTTTGTTTGTTAAAGTTGTAATTCTTGTGTAGGTGAAACGACCCGCAAAGGTTTCTATGTTTATGATGATAAACGCAAGGCGAATCCAGATCCTGAAATAAAGAAATACATTGATAAAGCAAGGGAAATTTCTGGCATCTCAGTTGATGCTAAGGTATTTTTCACAACTGCCTCATTTAGGTAAAAAGTTTTTAAAGTAGTTATAATTTTTACAACAATAAAAGAATATTGAAACTTGAGTAGATTTTACAATTGAAAAAGAATTTCAAGTTTATTGAAACATCTGATTAACTTGGTTGCTATTTTTTAGTACTTATCAGCATGAATAAATATATAAAGCCATAAGCTATTTCAAGCTTATAGTTGATGGGGAAAAATTGTGCCCACGTATAAGTGTGGATAAATATAATATTTATCAGCATTCTGTTGTGACAACCAATGTCTTTTCATGATATAAGGGTAAAGGTTAAAATCCCACATTTTTGAAGTGTGTGAAATTAATGTGAAAGAAATTGTGTAAATTTAACTAATTTGGTTTGATTTTGTTTCAGCTAGCGAAACTATCAGATAAGGACATAATAGAAATGGTGTTCTTCCCTGTTGTGAACGAGGCTTGCCGAGTATATGCAGAGGGCATCGCAGTAAAAGCATCCGATTTGGATATCGCGGGTGTTATGGGAATGGGATTTCCACCTTACAGGTCTTCTATTTTTTTCATTTTTTATTACAATGAAACAAATTCTTTTATTTATTATGTTTATTTTATTTTTTATGTTTGTTTTAACATATGTTTGTGTATAGGGGAGGTATTATGTTCTGGGGAGATATGGTTGGATCAAAGTACATTCATGGGAGGTTGAATGAGTGGTCAAAGATGTATGGGGAGTTCTTCAAGCCTTGTGACTACTTGGCTCAGAGGGCTGCACTTGGGGCTCCTTTGGTTAGAATTTCTTTAATCTTTTCCTTTTCATATACTCACAAACTCATTATTATCAAGGTAACGTTACCAATTGTTTGGTTTGGTTTGGTTTACATTGCAGAGTGCACCACTGGATCAAACAAAATCACGGTTATGAGACGAGTCGAAGACCGTTTACTGGTTTCATGTATGTCAAACTAAATAAACGTGGCGACTTTGCTTTATAATTATACTTATTATAGGTCGAAAGACGAAGTGTAGCACTTATGTTATATGTTGTTTACAACAATATGAGGATAATTTTCCTTTTATTTAATTATTTTTATGTTGTAAACTTATATTTTAGAACCCAAATTTGCATCCTTAGCAATTATGCTTGCTTCTTTTCACATTAATTTCGCAATATTGTTATTTAATATATGAAAGTTTTTATATAGATTAGACTTTACATATGAGGTGTAGGGTGGCCGAACAATAAAGGCGACAAAAATGTTGAGTGATGGAGATGTTTGGTGGGATTGGAGAATTATAGACGTGTAGTTATCAATATAGTTGATATAATTACTACAATAGAATTTAGACGTAACTGTGTGTAATTTTTATAATTTATTGTATGCAAATAAGCAATTGAGGCACATGGGCCTAAAGCATCTGTAATGGGTCCACTGGCCCATGGACTGATAGAAACTAGGCTTTTAGCAGCAACTTTGATTGAATTGAAATTGAGTTGGCCCGATTCGAGGGGGTTAAATCTCCATTATGAATACAGTAGAAATCGAAAACAAGAACAAAACAACAAGATGAACAAAAGCCAGCTAATAAACTTAATAATCTTATTACTGCTCCGGTAATCAGCTAACGAACCGCTCCACGCCTCTCCATGTTCCCGCTACTGCTTTGACCGAGGGGATCCATGATCTGAAAATGGAGTTCACATCCTTCAATTCACCAATCATTTGACCCGTTTTCTCTTTCGTGAATAGATTTAAGAGCCGGATTCATATCATGGACTCTAACATAAAAGAGAGATGGAGGAAAGGAGGCCGACGTGTAAACAAGAGGGTGTTTGAGAGTGAAGCCGGTCTCTTTGACCACAAACAGTCCTTAGGAGACGCTTGCAGGTTGTTATAGGACGGGAGGAAAAGGTGTGCGGTCCATGGATAGGAACTGGTGCAGATTGTGGGGCAGTGACGAGTTGGTTTAGTTTCAGCAAGCAGAGGTAAACAATTAGAGAGATGATTGACTTTTGAAATGTTAATTATCCAAGTCATTTCGGGATTGATCTTAAGTAATTTACAAAAGACAACTTTTAGAATGGTCAATGAAATTATGACATTTCAAAGCGAGATGTAATGATATTATTCCACAAATCAATAAAAAAATATCGATGTATTTCTTAATGAATTTGATAAAAAATTAAGGGCATTCTTATAGTTCATGCCTATGGCATAGATGAAGCCCATTCGACATGTTTTAACTGAGCCAAGGGGGTAACGCCCGTAACCACCCTCACGTCTCAAGGTCACGCTCATCTCATGCCTACATAAACGGTATTTCACGCCCTATCACATCACTCTCCTTGCTTTCTCACGAGCATATAACACCTATCGACAGAAATCTTGATCCTTTTGTAGTAATTGAGGAATAACATCTCCAACAAAATCTTAAAACATAATTAAAAAATAAAAATAAAAAAAAAAAGTAGTGAGAATGAATGAGCATGTTAGCCCTACTAGTATTAATCAGGGTGACCACAAAACAAAACATGGTTTTTATGAGGAGGACCACAACA
Source organism: Flaveria robusta (assembly GCA_025506415.1). NCBI lineage: Eukaryota > Viridiplantae > Streptophyta > Magnoliopsida > Asterales > Asteraceae > Flaveria > Flaveria robusta. The sequence goes on from CM046467.1 coordinate 31,979,754, forward strand.
CAACTCATCAACAGCTTCAAAACACAACAAATAGTCAAACTAATAACACGTGTGGAGATTCCGTTATGTGTTGGAGGGAACATCATTTCATTATCACACACTAATAAGTAATACCCTCCGTTTGCATCCCCACTTATCTTCCTGCACCGATTAATGAACTATCTATTATTATTATTAAATTTTCTAAGATATTATCATAGCTTTTTTATGTCATGTCACATTTAATAAACAAAACTTCATATAATAATATACGTGGCCACAAGTAAAACCTCATAAAACCAGTACTATATATTTTTGTATGAAAATAATTAGGTTATTTTTAGCGGGAAATCCGTAGGTGAGACAGAAAAGAAAGAAGGATTGTTTGCAGATGTGACGAGAAGAGATGCCCGTGCGAAGACTGAAGACAACCCACACCCGTTACCGTCTCGCTACGGGTTGTTTTAACATTATAAGTTTCTAAATGGATAATTTTCTAATATTTGTTTCTTCTCATCTCAGAATGACCACCTAAATACCGTATTAAGGATTGAATACATATTATGATTATTACTTTTATATTTAATGTACTTAGAATATCACATTCTTCAATTCTTAAATCAAATTAGAATATCACATTCTTCAATTCTTAAATCAAATCTTATTCTAAGTGTGATCACAGTTAACCTAAATTGACGACCAACTTTATTCCATGATCAATCATAAATTTTTAGCATTTTTTTATTACAAATTGTTTTTGATGAGAATAGGGTGGTCATAAATGATTCACTTATAAAATAATAATGCAAAATGGCTATTTTTCACCGACTCATAAAACATGTACAATTGATGCTTATTAAATATCGTTGCTGGGGTGTGAAAACAACAACACACCTATTTGTTTAATGTTAGATCTAAATAGTGCCTTAGACATGACAACAATGTACATAATAAAACCTGCAAACATTCAAAGCCCAAATGAAAATTTGAAAAAAATAACATTTTATCAAGAAATTATAGTAAGAAATAATAAATAAAATTTTAAACCCTCTAATTAAACTTCTCTTAAGAACTAGCATGGTCAGCCGGCCTGTGAGGTTTGAGCTTGAGTGTACGGGAAAAAACCAAACTCTCACAGTAACATTCATCATTTGGAGTCAGATGCTTGACATTGTGAGTGTATGATAGACAAGTGAGTGTTAACATACTCATCAACATGTATAAGAGTGTAAACGAGTTGAGACGCTCGTAAACTAGTCGATATCAGTTTGCATAAAGCTTGAACTTTAGTTAAGTTTAAACAAGCTTAATCTTAAAATCAAGCTCATTTTATAGAATAGCTTGAGCCCGAGCTTAATTGTATATTACTATTTATATGATTTAGTATAAAACCAAATGAAAACGTTATTATATATAGCTAGAATAAAAAAGTTAACGATATATTATGTAAAACATAACTATACGTATATATAAAATAACAAAAAATAAATACAATAAAAATTTGATTAATTAGTAGATATAGGCTAGATCTTATAAAGTTATTCACTAGTAGAGCTAGAACTTCATGTCCAGTTTCTTTAGTTAAAAGAGTCGAGTAGAAGACGAACTCGTCACGACTCAACTATTTACAACCCTAGTGCGGATGGGTGTTTTTCCAACAATAATAAACTATATATCTATGAAAACACATAGTCAAACTAACTACAATACTCTTTAATGTGTTTGTGGCGCCAATTAAATGATGATATATAAGTGGCCCTAATAACAAACTAGTATATCCTTTTAGCTTAGTTTAATTTATTTAGGTGATATACTTAAAGATTTTACTTAAATAAGAAAGATTTTAGTTTTAGTCTCACATGTGATAAAAAATATGTTTTAAGTTAGACAAGATGATTTTCTCATATGAAACAAGTTTTTTATTGAGATAGGTCTTGGTTTTATACTTAAGTAATAAAAATAATCAAATTAACCAATGACTGGTCACTAATACTTTAACCGCTAAAAAAATAAATTAATATGACGGTTGAAGGTGATTAAAGATGGTTTATTTTCACAGAAGGATTACCAACAAAAATGGGGCAAAAGTTGCCACAGATATCAAGAGATTAAACAGAAGAAGAATCATATTCATGTTCATGGATGTTATTAAATAATAATATATTGATAAAAAAGTAACAATGTTTCTTCTTTAGCATGTTGTTTGCAGGGTTAAGAGATTCTTATTCAGATAACAAATTACCAATCTACCCTCACTACTGCACACATAATTTGTCTTTATATCACATCTTCTGCATCCCTGTAGGGTTTCATTATCTTTTAATAATCTAACTCACTCAGTGCACCACGTGCTCCTGGGGACTCCCAACCCCTACATTACCACCATCATCTTCATTTACGTTACCCTTTGACCTCCATTACACCCTCTAACACACACACAAACACCATTAACACACAATCAAGAATTCAAGATTCAAGAAACTATCAACAAACCCAGATCAAAAAGGTTAGATCTTTGTGGGTTTGAGTTGAAATCTTGAAAATTTTGAAAAGAAAGTTGCAGGTTGAGTTATGGAGGGCTTACCGGAGGACGCCGGAGACGGCAGCATGATGTGCACTGAGCATCCGTTCAAGAACAACACTCCGGCAGGAGGCATTTGTGCCTTTTGTCTGCAAGAGAAATTAGGCAAGTTGGTTTCTTCTTCTTTTCCCATTGCTGTTTTCCCTTCGTCTTCTTCGTCTTCTCCATCTTTCAGATCTGACATTGGTGGCACCACCACTGCAACCACCACCAACGCCACCGTGGTGCCACAGCGGTTGACGAACACAACCTCCTTGTTGGGCTCAAACAACCAAATCAACACCAGTAATGACTGTCGATATCATCAGCATCACTCCAATAGATCAAGAATACTTTATCTTCTCGGGCAAAAGAAGAAAAAAAAGAAAGATCTCAACGTAATGATCGACGGTGGTCATGATCGGAGCAAGAACCTTGTGTTCAAGAGAAGCAAGTCGACGGCCGCCGCTAGACGCGGCAGCGGCGATTTGCATTACATCGACGGCGACGACGGAGGCGGCGGCGGAGGTGGTGGTGGTGGTGGTTTACACAGTCCTCACAAACGAGGGTTTTGGTCGTTTCTCTACTTACAAAAACACTCACATTCTTCAAGGAGAACTCTCAGAGGCATTTCGTCGAACACCATGAGTGCATCTGCAACATACTCTTTTCCTCAAAGATCTCAACAACACCAGAGGGATATTATCGTCGTTGAAGAGGACGACAGCCCTAATAATACAACCTTCGATCGGAAAGTTTCCCGATCCAGATCCGTCGGCTGCGGCAGCCGGAGCTTCTCCGGCGATTTCTTCGAGCGAATCTCAACCTTCGGCGACTGCACACTCCGGCGAGTTGAGTCCCACCGCGAAGGTAAACCCAAAGTCGCCGCCGTACGCGGCGGCGTTAGTGGTGGTGGTCAAGATAGCATCCAAGAGCGAGTCAGGTGCGGTGGTTTGTTTAGTGGTTTCATGATTACTTCATCGTCTTCATCGTCATCTTCATCATCTAACTGGATCAATTCGAACAATGAAGGCCCTACTGGTGGTAATCCCACCGGAAAAGTGACGTCAGCGGTCGCCGGAGGTGGTCATTGCCGGAGCAAGAGCTGGGGGTGGGCGTTAGCAAGTCCGATGAGGGCATTCAGTAAGCCATCATCATCATCATCATCATCATCAAAGAAAGAAGCTTCAAAGAAGAATGCAAACCCTAATTTGAATGCTATACCTTCATTGCTGTCTGTTAGTAGCTAGAGATATTTTTCTTTCATTTTTCATTTGTTTTATTTTTTGATTTTGTTTTTTTAATAAAATGGATGGGTGCAATTTCCAAATTGCAAAATTCATCTGTTTTGTGGAAAAAATGAATGAAGAAAATAATGTAAATGGAAAATGGAAGTGGTGTGAAGTAATAAGATGTTATATGCTAGTAAATCACCATTATACCCTTTTGAGTACACATTTTGTTTCTATCTTATTTCAAGTTTGTTTATGGATTGATGTTTTTATTGTTTTGTAAGTTTAGTTTAGTTATGTTATGGTAAAGAAGTGTTAAACTGCTAGAAGCTACTTATATCAGTATATGCTACAAGCAATCTTAAAATTATTAACATGTGATGATTACTCTTCTTGGCAATATAGACCAACCATTTATATGGAAAATTGTTGTGAAGACTATATTTATATTTGTGGTTGTAGTGTAGTATCATTCTTAATATCTTGAACATTTGCTTTCATCTTTTATTACCTTTTATTTTAAAGTATATATATTACATGGATTTCTTTTGATTTGTCATTCCATCTATGTGAGCATCTTCTTCGATCAAAAGCTTCATAATCTCTTAATTCATTACGATTCTTCAAAATCAAAAGCTTCATAATCTCTTAATTCATTAGGATCGTTAGAATAGTTTACATCTTGAGTGAATTCTAGATTAATCGTAGAATTATATTGGACTGTGAAACCAAATAAATTCGGACGGAGCGTGGTTTAGTATCTTTACTACTTTGCGAGATGCAATAATCAGAGGTATCAAAGCCTCTGTGTTATCACCATGCCTATGTTGCTGGAATGAAACATCTTTTGTGTTGGTATATATTGTCGGCTAAACTTTAATTCAAGTGGTTTTATGTTTCCTTGATAACAAGAAATCGTCTTTTGGGTGCCTCTGATGCATAAAAATGGTGTAGGAGATTCATATAATTTGGTTGTTGGACGTACATTATTCACTCAAATTGAACATAAACATGACCTCTAAAAATTATTCTTAAGTTTAACATTTCTAGATTTTCGGCGTCAAAGATCTCCAATGTTTTAGAAACCAATTGTAATAAATAATGTAATAACAAACTATATTATGTAATTCCTTTTCAACTCAAACATGATTATAAATAAATCAACCGATACATTGTGTGACATTTTACATCCAAAAACAGTGCTAGAAAAACTGGATTGATGTGGTATGGGCGGTATAGCCAGTTGTGAACCAGTTGTTAAAAAACTAATGTTTATCGTAGAGTTTAAAAATACCCAAATTTAAGAAAACTTGCTAGTTCTATGCATTTTTTTTTTTTTTTGTATTCTGGATATGGATTGTGTTTTGGACCTTCCACAGTTTCACCTATCTAATATACATGCTTAACCGGATGTTTTTCTTTTTCTTTTTTTTTTTTTCTATAGTTGTTAGAGGTGTACAAACTGGTTTTTTCTTCAAGTTTTAAACCGAACTAATTTTTTTGTCATTTGAACAAACTTTTTTTTTTTTTTTCAAACTGATTTGGGCTATAAATCGGTTTGGCTCATTGAATACTTGAACCCTCAAACCGATTTGGATCGTTATTGAAATCGGTTAACCGGTTTAATAGGCTTTATTTTTTAAGTGGCTTAAAAAACGGTTTTCGGGGTTGGGCTGCCAAACCTGTATACAAAGCGGCCGTTCAGATCAGGCTGGTTTTTTTTTTTTACAAAACCGGACCCGTAATTTTTGACCCATTTTTTTCCCGAACTAGGTTTTTTTTTTTTTTTTTTTGTTCACCTCTAGTTGTGGTGTGTATAGTATTACTCGATATAATATAAAGTTATGGTATATGAAAAGGTAACATACCAAAAATGGGACAAAAGATCTCAAACACTTCATATGCATTGGATTGAATAAAAAGTGATTAACTTTTTGAAGATTTGATGGGACATTGAAAGTGTCTGAATCATACTTTCACCTTTTTCTTTAAGATGCTAGATTGTTTGTGGATTGGATTAGAAAATTTGCAAACGCTTTTGACAATCTTTATTTGAAGTATAAAGTCTTTTTTGATACAAAGTAACCAAAGTTTTAAAACTCGACTAGCAAGCGACAAAGCGAAGATGCAAGATTGGCAGAGTTTTTGCGGTCCTGGATGGCTTTTCACCGATTTTTTCGGTTTCACTGAATTGAACCAGACATAACTAAACACAAAACTAACTTGTAACCTTGAAGCCAACCACACGCAGATTCAATATACCAACAAAATAAGCTTCTGATTATTTAAAAACTAACACCAATTTTTTCCTCAATTACAGGTAGTAAAATATCATGCAGATTCAACAAAATAAGCTTCTAATAATTCAAAAATTTACACCAACTGTTACATCAATTACAAGTAGTAAAATATCGAGAATATAGTTTATATAAATAAATATACATTTATAATATATTATCCTACCACAATAACCAATACAATCTATCATTACCCATCTCTCCAAGTTTCTTATTGTATGAAAAATTTAGGAAATGGGGATGAATTGTGTTGAGATATACTATGCAACTCATGTACATACATTATGTGTACCTCAGTTTTCCTTTCATATATATATATATGTATATATATTTACGCATAATATGTACTCAACCATAGCAACGCAATCTCGCTTCAAGAATTAAAGGGGAATCCAACCCTGTTAATCATGGTAGATAGAGAAAGTAAGAATTCATTTAAATCAATGGAAAATGCAATTATTTTCACTTTTACAACAACCACTTTAATGCAACTTGGTTTTAGGAAGCGTGATGTAATTCGAGTTGTTTAGGCCTCAAAAGCGAAGGTGCGAGGCGAGAGGCATGAGGAGAGCCTCATGTACCCGAGACATTGCTTTATGTACAACCAAAAGCTATATTTTTCTTGTCCTTCTACATATTGGCCTTTTTTTTTCCTTATCACGTAAATCATTCTTAATCTCTTTATCCCTTTGATTGTTCAAACGCATTACGCTCCTATAAACCCCAATCTTGACCAATGTAGACCAAAATGTGCATGTGGCTTTGCCTCAAGGCCCTGAGGAGTTTTCCTAATCATCAAGTGCGCCTCAAGAGCTATTTTTAAAATCACATAATGCAACTAATGACATACCTCCTAGGTCAAGCTTAATGTATGGGCCTAGGCTTGGGTAGGTTCAGGCTTAATGCAACTAATGGCGTATCTATTAGATATAGTCTAACCTCATAGACCGTGAGATTCAATGTAGCAACAACATAACTTTTTTTTCCTTTAGTGCAACAATTCGCAAACTTTTGTAAAAATGGTAAAAATGTTGCAGTAAGTGGTTAGAAGAAATATGTTACCTATATGGGTAAAATGTGAATTATATATTGTATTTTCTTATGGTTTGCCCCAAAGTAAAAAAGCTACTCGTTAAATAATCAAATATTACCTTTATTAACCCTGATTCTGTACCACATAAAATCATGTCATTAGCTGTAAGCATGCTTGTTATCTTGCTTCCTGCTGATAACCTTCCAACTTTATGGTGTGTGCCTCTCAACCAAATCTGCTATTTATAAATGTGTTACTAACTAGAGGTAACCTTTGTCACGTATATAAGGGATAAAGGTTATAAAAACTGACAAGAATATAAAAGAAGTACCAAAAATTTTAGTGAACTTTTTCTATTTTGAAGTTAAAGATCTAATTTTATGCTTATAAATATTTAAAAAAAATATAAAGGGTACGTCATGCACCTCTAGATTGCTTGCTGAACAGCTGGTGTTGAAGTATATAAAGTCTTCCACTATGCTCATTGCTACAACATTTGCTCTTTTTTCTGGCACTATGGACACTTGTGGCTTGCTCTGTTTTCTCCAATCCTGCACTTAATTTTTTATTTAGTAATATGTTTATATATTTTTTTGATTATTAAATCATATTATCATAATCCAAACCTTAATTGTTGATCCATCAATGGAGGTACTTGCATTATATAACCAGTCTTTATAAAGTGATATTGAATTGATAGGCTTGCTTTGCATTCTCCAGATCTTGGAGGGAGCTTTGATTTCTTGTTGTCGATTGTTTCCGATTATTAATTCCTAAATATTAAAGAAATTAATTATCTTTTAAATATAAATATTCCTCAAATTAGAAAAGGAAAAAAGAAAAAGAAAAAAAACCTGTATGCTTGAATCCGTGCAGCCTACGTAAACTTTCCCTAGGCTGGCCCTTATGCATTTCACATGCTTGTTCTTGAAAACATCCTTCACTTTTCTTGATGAATCAAAGACCTACATAACATTATAATCTTTTAACGCGCATAAAACCCTTACATTTTGGAATAGATTAAGTAATGATCGCGATTATTACTTAATCTATAATTAGTTTTTAATGTTTAGTTTAACGTTTTATATCAATAGGTCAAATAACGAGTTCTGGATAATTAACTTCATACTAGTTGCAACAAAAATGATTATTAAAAGGCAAATTAAATTGGCTAACTTCATAGTTAGACTTTTACTACCATCTAATAAGGCATACCTCCTTTGTGGGCTTTGTTAAGTCCTAGTTATTTGAAAGATTAAGACTTTATGAAACACTTAACTAGCTGATTCTCAGACTAATACAGATTCTCTACAACCTGCTTTTATTACAGTTGATTATCTAATTCTGATTATTCAAAATCATATAATCACATTATAAATGCACATCCAATAATCCGTACTTACTTTCATTTTATGGCTGTGGGTAACCGCAAAAATCATATCACCACAAGTCTCTAGACTTTGAATAGAGTCCTTGGTTGTAATTACTTCAATGCATTCCATTTTTCTTTTAAACATTTGCCAAACCTGCAATTGCAAATTATGTCATTTATTTCCATAACCACCCAATGATTTTATTAACACGATATTGAAAACCTTAATTACCCGAATTGTTTTGTCCGTAGATCCACTCAAAAGGAAATTCCCTGGTTCCAAAAGTGCAAAACATGTTACTGCCTTTTTATGCTCCTGGATATCAGCTATAAGAGTCATTGTTTGTCCCTTGATATCCCAAACCTACCATATCATAATAACATAATTTACTGTTTATCATTTTCAACTCCATAGTTTTCATCATGTATTGCTAATTAAGAAAGTATTCGTAGTTGAATTTTGTTGAATATATATGCAACCTTAATTGACCCATTTGAGTATCCACTGAAAAGATATCCCCTATAGTAGATAAGAGAATTTACAGCTCCACTTCCATTGTAACTTGCCTCCAAAACTTGTGTATGAACACAAGATATTCGCTGTTAATTAAAAGACCAGTTCAGTTAACCAGGAATAATCTGCAACTTAACCATTCATTGCGCATATAAGAAAGGCAAACACATGATATAGAAATAAGCTTATAAACTGCTGTTAACAGTTTTCCGTGTGTCTAAAACCAATCTTATAAAAGCCCCTACAAAGCCCAAAATATAAACCAACTTATGCTTTAGTACCAATCCAACTAACATTAATTTAGCTCATTTTACCTATTAATTAGTTGTGTTGTACCTGTGTCTGTAGGCTGAACATGTCATGTCAGCCGCCACATACGCAAAACATGTTTATGGGAAATACAATTTATTAGCATGTCTGAAAGAGTTATTGATATTTATAAATAGCTATTAAACGTAAATGCCATAAATATACAGCAAAATGATAAATAAGATCTCACTTCACTAATTATGAAAATCTAGCAAAAAAATTGAGCTGCTCATGAACAAGTGATTTGTTGTGACAAATGGTAATAAAACTGAAACTTGGATGTTAAAATCAGTAATAAAATGCAAGTTTGGTTTCTGTTTAATGCCTAAGTTGTAGTTGGTTGCTAAAATCAGAAAAATTGTAAACTTCGTTTCTATTTTATGCAGTTTGACCAATAAGAAAAGGCAAAAACATATAAAAAAAAAGTTACCCATTTATTGGGCATATAATAATCAGCAACTTTCAACAATTCCTCTGCCATCCACGATATACTCGAAAGGCGTCTGAGTGACTCCCTTACACCCTCTGAAAGTTGAGTTAGCTTATGCATGCCTGCATTGCAAAACACACTACCAAATCTAAATATGGAAGAATCAAGAATGGGGTCAAAAATTAAAAATAATAAGATACTAGAGTGTATTAATTACCTCTACCAAAAGTGTAGTTATAAATGCACAAACATGCTAACAGTCTTTCTTCTAGTTCCATTCCAGGATGCACATATTGCTCGATTGTACTTAACAAAATGTCACAAGCTGAAAATCTTAAATCATCAGAACCCTTAACAATTTCACACCCAATCCATGCAATTGTTGTGAGGCAGTCTCTTGAGATTCTTTTGTTTTTGCTTTTTAATCCGTCTTTCAAAGCATAGAAAACAGGATTCCCCAGTTTTATTATGTGTCGTGCAACTTTCCCGCACCAGATTTCTGTCCCGTTTTCCTACATGTTCATAAGGATGCTCAATATATTTATATGTGTCCATAAAGTAAGGTAGTTTGACCAGTTAGTAATAATGAGTCAATCCATGTGTTTTTATCTACCGGAAAAGAAAGTTCAAACAAAAAAAACAGGTCGAAGGGGTAAAAAATCTCTCAAAGAGTGTTTTAGTGCCATAACCACAGAAAAATTTTACCCAAAAAATAGAAGTTATTTAAATAATTCCTTTTTGAAACACTAATTATCTAAAAAAAGTGTTGTGTTAACCAAATCTGACTGTTTTTACTGTAATTGACTTGTTACCCACGTCGCCCGTTTCCCACCCATTGCTTACGGTCAGTTTATCATATATTCACTTATCTTCGCAAAAGTGGTAAATTCAACTTTTGTGGTGAACAAACTGTTTTTCATCGCGAAAATTGAAATGGATATTGTTGGAATTACAAACTCAACATTTTTCTCTGTAACTTTTCTTACATAAATCATAAGGGATGCTTTATCCTACCTGCAGCATATCATCTGACCAATCAATGTTTTTGACAGTGTTTTTGTGTAATATGGAATTCAAACCAGCCTTCTTTACCAACCAAGCTATTGTGTATGGTTCTCCTGACCATGCATAAGTTCCACCAATATTCGATAATAGCGATGCTGCTAATTCTTGTGCGTCCGCGTTTTCTTCACATGTTACCGACTCAATGAGGGACTGAACTGCCACTTCTCTGTTCAAAATCTTATCAACAGATTCTTCCTGAAATTGTTATCACATAACTGCATCAGTTGACAACTACTGAACATGACTTTGAGTTTGAATCTAACAAGGTTTTTATCGCCTGCTAGTTGCAGCAGGATTAAATCCATATTGTGGGGCAGAAACAAAACAAGCATACCCAGTAAGGTGTCCCACTCAAATAGTGGGGTCTACGGAGGGTGAAATGAGGGCAAGTCTTATCTCTAACCCGAAGGCTAGAGAGACCGCTCCCAGAGAGACCCCGAGCTTGCATGATTTAATTGTGGGGCAGAAATGTAATTTAAATAAATTTAAGGAAAAAAAGTTAAATAAGCAAAAGTATTGATAGGACGATGTTTATCTTACCAAAACATCCAATTGAAGCAACAAACTAGCTGCTAAAAGTTTATATTCCGGTTGTGTTTGTTGGATGGCAAGCAATAAAACACACATAAGATTGATGCCTCCTTCTTCTCTTAGTTTCCGTAGCAGAGTTAATGATGATGATCTGTAAATTTTATAGCTAAATATTCAAAAACAAAACTATTGCATGTTTAGAACGTATAAAATGCTACAGATTAGGGGGATAGACATGCAATTTTGAATACACCTACAACTATCAGTTTGAAATTAGCAATCTCAAACTACTTACTGAAAACAACTTATTTCATCCTGCAATAATAGCTTTTCTTCATCCAAACATTCAAATATGCTTTTAGCTAATAAGTAGTCCTAAACGCCCCAATTTAAAAAAATTACACAAAATACAGTAAATACTTTCCAATTAATTAGAACGTACCGTGGCATTCTTAGTAATTCATGGTAGAACTTAAGTCCTGCAAGTATGGCATGCTTGTGGTTGCTTAACACGAGAGAAACAAACAGAGAAATGGGAGTAAGCTGTAAGATATGACATCTGCTTTGTCCGTCAAACCTCATACACTTCACAAGAATCACAGCCAGAGATATAATTTCTTCTAAATTTCCCTTTCTTGGAACATTAACAAGACATGAAATCACTTTTGGTGAAATAATTGCAGCCAAGTGAGTGTTGTTTGTGGAGTGATCAAAAGCAGTCACCAACACCTGAATAATCATTAGTGACGCTGAATGGGGTGACACAGCAAGTGATTTTAAACCACTTTTGGAATACCTTGAAGAACAAATGATCTTAACTAATGATGGTATGAGTTCAAGAGTCTTGATCTCATTTGGAGATGGGTTTATCAAATAAATCAAAACAGCTGCTTCATAAACATCTCTTTTCAAAGCATTTGCTAGATCACTCAGTTTCAATCCTTTCTTCTTTATCTCATCAATAACTGACCGATTAGATGAAATAATACTTGACAGTATGGAAATTGATGCTCTTGTTACCCCTTGTTCCTTTGAAGCTGAAAGAGCCATTAGTAGCTGATCTAAAATTACATCTTTCAATAAAGAGTATTTTAATCCTGGTTTGTTTGCTAACATTTCATACACAGTTGTGATTTCTGCTGTTGTTGGATCATCATCATCTTCTTCTTCAGGTTTTCTCAGTCCTGATGAGAAACATAATTTTGAAATTACTTTTTGGACAATCTCAGCTTGTTCCACCCTGTAACTGTTTTCACCAGAATATAGAATTTCATCTCTCACAGTTGAATTCCCTCGGGAATACTTTACTTTGTCATCTTCTAAACAGTTCCAATATTCTGGGGATCTCGACATTGTCATTGTTGTTTGTGGTTGTTCGTCTGCAACTACATGCATGGTTCTCAATGATCTATCGAATCCGTCTGCATCTCCCTGATTATAGTTTAACTTAAAAATTAGCTTAAAGGAAGCATAACAGATCAAAAGACTGTCCAAGGTGTATTTACAGGTTTTTAAATTATTTATTCTACAAATTGAATTTAATATTGATTTGATTATTATTTTGTAACATTGATGCTTTATCTAAAATATTGAACAATATGTATCTTGGATGAACATAAAATAATAATTTTTCTTATATATAATGGCACAAAAACGTGAAAGTAACTGTATTTAGTGTTAACAAGCGCTGGATTAAAATAAATTCAAGGAGAAATACCTCAAAATCATCATCATCATCATCCTCATCATCATCAGCAAAATCACTGATGCCTGAACACAAGGAATATGAATCTGATTGATCTTCCATGAGAAGATCTTGAAGACACTTGACACCAAAGCTTTCAGAAATTTGCATTGAAACAGAGCCTTCTACAATGGCATCATCTCCATTCTGTTGAGATTGATCTTCCATGAGATGATCTTGAAGACGCTTACTACTGGAGCTTTCTGAAAGTTTCTTTGAATCAGAGCATTCTACAATGGCAGCATGTGCACTCTGTTGAGGATCAATAGGATGCACCTTTCCAAACTACATTGAAATATGCCTTTTAATGTCATCTTCATTTGTGTTCTTTATAGGTTTGGAAATTAAAATAGTTAAGATTCAAATGCTGATATAATACGAACTCACATTCTGATGATGCTGATGATGGTGATACGAATTTGAAGATGACGTGCTGCAGCCCTTTGTGTTTCTACAGTAAATCAACAAAACTATGATGAGATGTCATCAATCACCTGTTCTAAAAATGTTGTGTGAGCAAACAAAATTGGTAAAATGCTGTTTCATACACGGAACTTGTGTTCTTCAAGCCAAAAATACAACTTTTTGAACTGAAGTCTGAGAAATGGATTTTTCTCATTTTTAGCACCAAAGTGTAGCAAATCTATATGCGTTCTGTTTGGATTTTTTACGTTTTCGTGCAAAGTTTCTTGAATTCATACCAATTTTAAACCATACAGTAGTGTTGATAAAAGAAAGAAACTGACCTACCCAACCGTTAGGTTTTTCTAGCATTTATATTTCTAAGCTTATAAACAGGTTAACCTAACCACGACCCGTTTAATAAACATGTTAAATTTTTTTAGCATTTATATTTCAGAAAGAGTTATTTAAAAGGTGCTAGCATTTATTTAATTTGACACTTCTGACTTTTTCTAATTTTCAAAAGGTCGGTTTAACTTTGTTAGCTTTTTATTTTCAACAGCTTTGTTCATTATTCTCGACCAGTGGTTCTCCTATTATTTTCGTTTGATTACTCTAATCTCGAGCTAATATAAAAATTCAAGTTTGTTAAATAGAAATGAGAGGTAAGAAACAAAAATAATTAAAGATACACCAGATTCGATATTTGAATTATTGGTTGTTTGAATTATTATTAAATGAATATTAAAGTACTAACAAATGAAACCTTAAACGCTTGACCTTATTAATTATTATTGTACTCACAAATGAAACCTTAAACGATTGACCCATTTTTAAGTGTGTTTTGATTATAGTTAACATATTGATTCAAATAAATATATGGATCATCTTCAAGTTCATCCATAATACATTAATACACGTCAACCTATTAACCTGAAATCCTTCAATGCGAAAAGAATAATATGATAGTTTAACTTTTTAGTTCATGGTTTGAAACTTAAGACCAGTCATTTACCTTTATTATTTATTTAATTTTTTTATTTTCTGAAGATGTGCATATACATATAACACTTTTTATATATTAATACAAACTGACGATTACAAAGAAAGGAAATATAAACAATGATACAAACCATGAAACCAAATCATTTTAGCTGGTTTAGCCTTTCATATTATTCGGATCGTCGTTTTTAAAATCCACAATCAACAGGTTGAACACACTTTTTTTATTAAAACTTGCCCGTACCCTCATCAAATTGGTCCATTTAACCTATAACGTTTCTCCCTCTAGCTTAAAATCTATATTTTAGTCCCCCAACCATTACTTTAATTTATTTATCCTGTTAACATAAATAATGCATTTACTAAAAGTGTAAAGTTCTAATAATTGGTTCTGAGAAAGAAAGTGGTCTACAAAGATACATTTTATTATTGCATAAAAAGTTGTTTGAGATTACTTATTTAAAGCTCATATGCCACTAATTTTCTTTTAAAAAATATAGATGGGAATTTCTGAGCCAAAAAAAGTGTTTAGATACTAATTTTTATGTTAATGCAAAAAAGTTTAAAACAATTACCCTTAATAATATTTAAAACCATAAAGATTATGTTAAATAGATTACCCTAAATATTCACATAGAAATGAATTAAAAAAATAGATGCCCCAAACGAGACAATTGATGACAAAATGACGTAACTCTTAGGGGGCGTTTGGTTGGAAGTAATGGAATGGAATGGAATGGAATTGAGAAACTAGTATAATTTTCAAGTAAAATTGTGTTTGAGTGAGCAATTAAAAGTAAACCCAAGGGAATATTTCACCTCAAATTCTCTTGGTCGTGAGATTTCAAAATCCTTCCACCTAGAGAGGGAATTTGAAATCACACAACTAAAGGAATTTGAGGTGAAACAATCCTTTAGGTTTTACATTTCATTACCCATTTAAACATAATTTTGCTTGAAAATTATACTAGTTTCTCAATTTCATTTCATTCCTTCCAACCAAACGTCCCCTTAAGGGTGAAGAACGTGGTACCCGTGAATCCACAAGTACCCACACATACTATATGATTAGAATATGACACGTCATCTTAACCTAAATTTACCAGCAAACTAACGACAAGGGAGGCGGTGATGTTGAAGTTTTACCCACACACAAACTCACCTCTCTCGGTAAATCAAAAAAAAACATAGTCTCATGGGTTCATCGGCTTCGTGTACCCGAGAGTTCTACACGTGGCCTTACCCAAGTGGTGGCGCGGTGTTATCGCACAACGCCCCAACCCACCGAGCCAAATATGAACCAACTTTCCACCTCTTTCACCCTAACCGAATAATTATAAGCTCAAATCTTACGAACTAAACAGATAGAGTGTGTGGTTCGCCAGTAAAAAAAACAATTAACTAAAATAAAACAAACTTACCTAATTTCACGAGCCTCATGTTTCATCAACAATGGCGACCTTCCGTACGAAATAACCTGATGATACATCAACCACGCCTTATAGCTGGTGGCACCCCATCTCACACCTTCATCCCCCTCCCCCAACTCACCTCTCAACGGCACAATGCACGACTCCACCACCGTCCGATACACCTCCGGCGCCAGCTCTGCCCTCACTACCGCCGGAGAGACCACCAACGCCTGCAGAAAATGCACCGCAACCTCAATCTCATCCCCCTGCACCTTCCTAACCATACACAGGTAAAAATACGCACAACACACCAACCACTCGTTCAATATCCCTCCGGTGACTCCGTTTTCACTCAACGACGCCGGCGCCTGAAGCATCTTCTCCGCGATTCGAACGTACTTAGGGCATTTCGACTCAATCGCATCCTCTACGTTCTGAATCCCCCAATAGAGGTTCGAAATCACCGATTGCTCCGAGAAATCGAACGAATCGTGCTTGCGGATGTCGAGATTTGAGGTGCATTTCGCGTGCACGAGTTTGCGAGATTGCGGATTGGAGATTAGCGTGTGGATGTGGTTGTTGATTAGAGTTACGAGTAGTTGTAGGAGCCTAGGGTCTATGGATTCATGGCGGTGATTATGGATTGAAGATGATGATGAAGAAGATGATGAAGATGATGAAGTTGAAGCCATTGATGTGTGGAGAAATGGATAAGAGGAATGTTGTGAAGAAGATGATGGAGGAACATGTGTTATGGTGAAGCAGACTCCAAATTTATTGGTCCCTCTGTTGCTTACACAGAGGAGACGATAGAGACAAATTCGTATATGAATATGAAGGGATTATTATTATTATTATTATTATGCCTTATTCCCGCACTATTTTTCTGCAAAATTTTGGACTTATAGTTAGAAACAATATAATAAATGTGATCATGAAGGTACATGAAAACACTGACATGAAAATAATCAGAGTTTGAGCTGGCTTTGTTACTAATGCGTTAACTTGAAAGAGGCTCGTTTAATAAACAAATTAACTTGAACACGACTGTTTAATAAACAGGTTGACTCTTATGATCTTGTTTTGTTTAAGCATAAGAGTTTTTATAAAAGTTTCTATTTAAAATTTGTAAGAAACAATTATAAGATGTTTTAATTTATTTCGTAAAGAGCATCATTTATATATTACGTGCTTTATACATTCTAATGATAATATTTTTATTATAGTAACGTATTTTTATCATATGACCATTGTGATCTAATTGACAACTTCTATGTTAGCTTTTATAAAATTTGAGCATCTAAAAACAATGATTTCATAAGAACAATTTTTTGTATCAGCTATTCAAGTTATATACTTATACTAACTATAACAAATATTTTCTAAAGTGTAAGCATTAGTTAAGTGGATGGTCCGTGACAAGCGCATTGACGGTCATATGTTTATATACACGCAGACACTAAAGACGCCAACCACAACATATGTGCGCATAAAACCATGTAAAAATGGACACAACCCATGTAGCCATTAATCTAAATGGATCATATAGGTTGATAGATAAAAACATGTTGGCATGTTAGAACTTACACACTATATTGTTGTATATTACTTAATAAAATTAAACGGATCAAACTGTTTATTTACAAAATAACCTGAAAATTATATGTTTAATAAATGAATCGACATGTGGAATCCAACCCAAAACATAAACCTAAAAATTCAAAAAAGTTTTCCTCGAAGTTAGATAGGAATTATTGAGGAGATTAAAGTAGAGTAGAGATGGTGTCGTTTTCATTTTGAAGTTTGAAGTGGTTTTCATGTTACGACGATTGTAACGTTTGTTTTATTATGAAAAGATCCATACTGGATTTGCACCAACAATTTATTAGTATTTTTATAGCTAATGGAAAAATGATTAATGTGATTATAATACACTGTTGGGTGTTGGACAATTTTTTCAACTCTACCAACTTTTCTCATATTTATTAAATTTTATTTTAATATGATATATCACTTTAAATTAGAATTAATTAATTACTATAATTTATTTCATATTATAAAGCTAGGTGCTGTTAATCATATACCAAAACACTCCTACACGTCGCTTCATGTTATTCTCTCTTCTCAAGAGGCACAAAATGAACTACTTACATAATGATTGGGTTTTTTTTTTTTTTTTTTTTTTTTTTTTTATCTTTTCTATCTTTTTAATTTACAGACAAAATTTAGGTAAAATTAAAAAGATAATTTAATGTGTTTAAATCAAACTGTCATAGCTTAAACATTTGAGAATGCAGTGTGTGTTTTAGTATGATATAGAACTTAGAAGACATAATGAATGTTTTGCACATGATTTAAAAGCATGCTCCTGTAGTCCTCATAGAATGTTGAAATGTTGACTTCTCAGGTCACTATGAAAGGGTTTTATCTTCTGACCCCTTGGTTATGGGTTAACTACATATTAGCCCTGGTAGGTATGTTGTTAACACTGGTATTATCATTTTTCGTTATGATTCGATAAAAATCTCAGTTTTAGTTGAAAAATAAATTTTATGGTTCCAATTCAAGTGGTTCTATCTTTCTTCATTTCGATCCGTGAAATGTAAAGGTATACACCTTATTTTTCTATGCATAAGCTCTTAATACATAAGGTATACCTTTTTAATAAAAGTTAAAAAAAATACTATTTTTATATTTAAATGAAAAGCTAACAAAAGAATTTTGTGATAACAATAATTGTCAAGGAGGAAAAAACATTATAGACTTGTAGGTGTTTTTGTTAGAGAAAAACGATCATAACTCAAAACTGTTGATTCTCAGGCCAGCTCAAGCCTAAAGTTAGTAAAACTAAGGTTTTAAGCCTATAATTTTAAAGAGCCTTTAAAATTTGTAAAATATGTTTATCTGTGTAATAAATTTAACTGGATTAGACACTTTATTAATTTAGTTGAGCCTTTAATCCAATAAAAATATATACTTTATACATTTAGTTGAGCCTTTAATCCAATGAATTTGCATCATATAAAGCTAGAAACATAATTTTAACCTAAACATCTATAAATACACAATATCTAATTTTAAAAAAAATATCTCCGCCAACTATAAACGTATCAGTTTATTATTAACGGTCCCAAGCCCGGATAAAAAAATAAGGGTTTTAATTAAAAAACTTTTTAAAAAAATGTCTTATTTTTTTAGTCCGATTGGGGCTTAAAAAGGGTTAAGCCCCCTTTGTGGATGCATCTAATACATGTATATTGTATATATGATAACAACTTCTTTATTAATTTTGTTGTCTATGTTTTCGCAAACGTAAATTCTATTAGAAATGAAGTTTCATAGCAATACTCAAACTTCCTAAAATTACTTCCATGATTTGTTTAAAAATATGTGCTTGACTTCGATCAAGTACTTTAGTTAGCCTGAACTTTGTAAGTTTTGAACTTTTTAAAACATTGCAAATCACATTACAATCTGTGAAATTTTCTTGTATGTATATAAACAAATCCATGGGTGTAGGTGATTTTATGTAACCGACGGTCGACCGAGTTATATTAGTGGATACAAACCTAAATAAAATTGGACATTAATTTTTAAACTTAATTGGAATAATCAGACTCCTTTAGAATGCGTTATTTGGTAATGTTTATTAATTTATTAGGGCTCTCTATAAAATATATTTAATGATAAGTTATAACTATTTTTAATATACAAATCAAAACCCGATACTTGAGCAACATAGAAAAAATTGGGTCCCCGAAAGTTTGGTTCCTAGCAACCACCCACCCGACACGCCCTCAGGACCGCCTATGCACGTCTGTATTCAACATATATGCATTTGTCCTCATATTCCACTTGTATATTTACTCTTATTCAGCTTATTATACATCTGTATTCAGACAGCATATCAAGTAAAACACATATGATGGATATGTTTAGTATAACCTTATTTTGCAAACCCTCAAATACATAAAAGAAATAAAGTATGAAATCCTGAAATAATTAAGCAACGCTTAAAAACAAAATACTTATATGGGACATAATAATGGATGCATGAATTGCACGTAAAATGGCACTTTTTTAATGGCATAAGATATTAAAATATATTGATTGTTTTATATGCACTGTTAGGGTGTGCTTCAAAATGTTTATTGAATTGCTCTTTTAATAAGAACTAAAAAAACAACAAAAAGTTGCATATTTTTAGAACTTTTTTGTTTTTACATAAAATAGTAAGATGAACATTTTGAATATTGGAAAATTTTATACATCATAAAATTACTATACATACTACTTATCATGGTATATGATCCTTGTACTTTTTGTAGTTTATATTGTATGGATAATCTCTTTCTATATAACTAGAGTTATAAACGAATGAATGAGGCTTGTTCCTAAGGTTTTCGTTGGATGTCCGTTCAAACATTTTAAGTTTATTGTTTTACAATTTATTTTTACTCAAATCTTATATATATCTAGAGAGATATTCGTTCAATGCAAAACTGATTTTAAATCTACAACAATGAGAAGAGCATTTGTAAGTGCTAACGTGCTTCTCTAATTAAATTTGTTATATATTGAACGACTTTTTCTATATATTTTATAAATAAAACCTATAAACACAAACAAACATTAATAAAAATGGGTTAAAATTATAATTTATGAACGTAAATAAACAAAATAAGACCGTTGTTTATGTTCTTTCTTTAAATTAAAAGAATCAAAATCCTATTAATTTTTGTTTTTCTATAAACATATATAAATGAATTTTCCGTCTAGCAATATGAATATCCGTTGTCATATAATTCTAAAAGTACTAACACATCACATCAAAACCAAATAATTATATGTTTTAATTAGAAATCACAAACAGCCTCTAAAATGATTAATCACGAGGAAATAAGAAGGGTGGAGCCCTGTGAAAGGTCTTAGTCTTTCACGGGCTGAAAACATTGTACACAAGAAGTAATCACATACCCATATATTGGGTCCATGTGCTCACTCAATTATTTACATCAAAACAAACAACAATTCCCCTACTGCCCTCTGCCTAAATTAATTATTATTATTTCGTTTAAGAGCCACCTTGTAGCATGTTCAAGTGTTACTTTTTATATGTGCTATTATTTTCCACGAGGCACAATTGTGCAACTCATTAAGTTTTGTTTATATTGATACTAAACGGATTGGTTTTATAAGTAGCATTTGATTTTTTGACCCACTTTATCTGCTTCCACTTAAAATGACTACTTATGATGCGGAGTGGTAAAACCAACGAACTGGATAGTTAGTTGATTTGATTTTCAAAGAAGAAAATTAAACTTTTTCTTTTAAAAGTCATTAATACTTCAGTTTCATATTTTTGTATTATACATTTAGAGTCTTCACTTGTTAAAGTTTCAAATTCAAATTAAAGGATAAAATAGTTTCATATTTTGTTTGAATCTAACCATATATGAATTTAAATTTTAAATGATTATGATGTCATTGATTTAAAACTAATTTGTTCCGTCCAACCGGACAATCAGTTCAATGAATAGTCCAGTTATGAAAACATTTGTTAAATAGGTTAATAAACTACGAGCATTTGTAATGGAGGCACTAATGATGGGTAGTCTGTGGACCTCTTGGCGCTGCAGAAAATCTTACGATTATATAAACCAACTTTAATATTGTTGCATGTGAGGAGTCCATGGCTAAGAACTTAAGGTGAGGATCATTGGGAAGAGTTGGAGCATGAAACCCGAGAGAGACTCTTAAGGAAGGGTGGGATCAGACATTGTGGGTGGGATCGGTTGAGTCTTTTGTTGATTTTTATTTTTTTGCTTCATATTTATGCTGGGTGAAGTTTTATGTGTCGTATGTACCATGTCCGTTAATGACTAGGACACCGTATTTTTTAATTTTAATCAATTTAAATATTAGACAGAATAATAAAATTATGTTATCATTTCAAGTTTCAAAACAATAATTTAGATAACTTTTTACTCTTTTTTATACAATACTGAAATTTTATAAATTACTTGCTAACAAAGTACTTAATTAATTTTTTTATCAATAACTTGAATTATTATAAAAAATTTTGATTGTGAAATACAAATATAAAAGATAGAGATGATGCAAAAATGTAAGAATATGTATAGATATTTGTAAGGTCGGAAAGATGAATTAATGTTTTTAAAAAAATAATTAAAATCTAATGTGTCAATTGACTCAACATGTATCAAAAGACATGTAACTCAATGGTATCAAATTATTAAAATGATGTCTTTTCAGAAGTTCAAGTCTCATATTATGTGAAAATTGTATATTTTTGAGTAGGTAGAGGATTTCTTAATTCAGCGTTAAAACAGCCACTTGTGAGCCATTATGTGTGTTTATGCCATCGAATCAATGGTCTAGTTGAAAATTTATTATGGATGAAGCTAAATGTACCATATGAGTAATTAAAGAAAAAAGATGATAAGACTGATCTGAAAAAAAGAACAAAGGTACAAACAATATGATAGCTAACTCATCATCTAAAAAAAGAAAAAAAAAAGTCTATTAACTTTTGTGAGTCGAATGATAAAAATGTGTTGTTACACAACAACATACATGAACAAGTGACATGTAAGACGCAAGTGACAACAAAACTATATCTGAGCGTTCAATGAAGAAAATTTGATGATGTTAAGACATGAATGAGGTTCAGAAACAATGGTTAACCACATAGCAAAGTAGTTATAATCTGTGTATGATGACATCACAAGTTTCTATTCAACTATTTAGTTGACAGAAAACAAAACTACAATAAATTTTACCAGGAAACAAAGATTATAAATATAAAATAAAACCTCAAAGAAGAAATCAAATCAAAACAAATGACCTCTTCTCTTTTGTTGTTTAAATTTCTTGCTGTTTGTCCAAATCAATATCTCCCATTCCTGTATCTTCCTCCTCTTCACTGTCATCATCTCCTTCAACCTCTGCATTTGCTTGACTAAGCTTAGCCATCCGCTCAGCCAGCAATATATCCTCACGTTCACTTACCTGAACCAACCCGTCACATAACACAATAATTCAATTAAAAAAAACATTTATGTTTAAAACTTATCCATTTTTTGAAAGTGAAGTTTGCTGCAGTTAAAAGCTTGAAACTGACCGCTCTTGGGGGCTCCTTTACTGTGAGTTTTCCCTTGTGGAGCTCTATTTCTTCGGTGCAAGCAGCAATTGCCTTTGTAAGAACTGAAATCCCTTGCTCCTATCAAACCATAGGATGTCATCAATAAGGGAATAAAATACAGCTGCATAACATGGATTATATAGCAATATGAATCAAAAATACATTAGTTCCTGACATACATTACACTTTTGGGTGTTATAAGTTATTACAATATCTAGAGTATCACAGGTCTATTGATGCAATATTGTTATATTGATAGTGAAACTTAATACCAAATGGTGTTACATATACAGCACGATTAGAAGCCGTGGAACAATTAGACATTTGATCATTGAACATCAGAATAGAATATGCCTTTATGTAGTATTCTCTACTTATTGCTTAGTTAGCGTTCTGTTGTGACCTGAAATATTGTCAGTTATAAGTCCCTTGTTAATTGTTATATGTTAGGTCCAAAAGTAGGAAATGTCTAGTGGCACCTAGGAATGTACATGGTTCAGTTTGGGCCTAAAAATCTAGTCAAATCAAAAACCTCGGTTTGACATTTTACGAAACCACATTGCTCCACTGCCAAACTAGTGTTCTAAGCCAGAACGGTTCTGCTCGTCTGGTACAGCAAATTTTGCAGAGTTCTGTTTGTTTTTTAACATGATAAGCATGTAAACAAACCCATCAATCAGGGGATAAAAGAAATATGACCACATAACATAGACTATATTACAACATAAATTTAAAAAAGCATCATATATTTTCAAACATGTGTGTGTTACTGTGTTATAACAATATCTAGACATACCACATGTATATTTATGAACAATATTGATAGTGAAATCTAATAACATATGATGCTTATATATACAACATAATTATAAGCCATGGAATGATTTTACATTCAGTTATTGAACATTAGAACGGATGCTTTTTCTTTGAAGACATGATTTTCACCATAGAACTTAGATACATGAGAATATGCCTTTATGTATTCTATTCTTATTGCATACTTTGTGTTCTGTCATGACCTGAAATAGTTTAACAATTTAATGGCGTTTGCTATATTTTAGGTTCAAAAATAGGAAATGTCCAATGTTTTAAGGAATCACGATTAGATTCCCATATACCACCTAGACATTTACATGATGTAGTTTGGCATTAAAAACTCAGCCAAACTGAACACCTCAGTTTGACATATTACAAAACCAAACAGGCCAACGTAAAGTTCTTAACCAAAATGGCTTCATTCAGCCAGCCGGCTCAGTGTGTGTGTGTTTCAACAGACACTCGACCCCTGAAAGCTTGATTAAGCCTAGGTATCTTTCTAAAAGACTTAAATTTAGATTTGGCTTAAAGTTAACCAAAGTTACTATTTTTTTATTATTAAATGCCAACCACTATTCACATGCAACAGTCTGAGAGTCCATTATTACATATAGTTGCACTATCAAATGGTTAAAGGTGTAGTTTGTTCTTATAAAGTGTATGAAGAGACAGTTAAATGCTTTATAAGATAAAGACATCACTTGCATGACCAACCAAGTTCCTTCAGAAACATGTCAAATAAAAGAGATGCTTTATACTATAAATCCTATGATTCGACAGAAAAAGATGCTTAATTCAGACATTTAGCTGAGTGAAATGCACATTTAGATGCTAAGACAACACTGAACAATATTTCACTTAAACAGAAAAAAGAAAACGAGATAAAAGTAAATAATGAACATAACAATCCATGTAAAGATAATTAGCTTTTACAAGATAAGAATAAGCTTCCTTTTTCTGATAATACCAACTTCCAAAACTACTTCTAAACATTTACATTAATCAATAAGTCAAACAGGATACTTTGTTTACCTTGTCAAGAGTTTGAGTGATAAGAACATAAGATGGAGGAGCAACCAGTTTAATTTTAACAGGGCAATCCTGATTCCCAGCAGCTTCCGCCTTCCGCATAGCCTCCTATACAAATAAATATATAATATGCAACAGTGTATATCTTATACAATCATAAATTAATGAAAACTAATGAGTAAATAATGCACCTTAATGTGAAGAACTCCATCAAACTGAAAGCATTTCATCTCAACATCTGCCCGGATCTTCAAAGGTTGTGGAGTCATCCTTCTTCTAATGTTCTTTACTAATGCATCTTTGACTTCCTCGGTCAAAGCAGGAACTACTTTTGTCACCTAACAGTAAGTAGATTAAACTAAGTGATTATTGACATGTATTTGAGGGCATAAAAATCACTCGGCTATAAAATCTAAAAAAGCATGCAACATTACCTCGGTTCCATCAGGACCAATTTCTTTAATTTCACGAGTAAGTGAATTAAGAATGGAATCAGGGTCATTCACAACTAACTTAAATGCCTGCAACCAATTAGAACAATTATGAGATTTATACAAAAATGTTACAAATAATTCCTTCAGCACAGTTGTTCACCACCCACCTCAAATGCATGGCCATACTTCCGGTACAAAGGCCAACCAACGTGAATATACAGATCCTGCCATTATAAAGATCACAAACTTTATCAGTTTCCATGAACAAGCATGTACCAGATCTGAGTGTGATGACTGCATTAACAGATTAGCTCCCATGTATCAAAACAATTCAAAAATATGCAGATAACACTTCTAGTTTTGCAGAAAAAACCTTCAAACACTTTAAGAACACAATTTTGTTGACTAGTGTATTCAATTTATGATTTTATCAGTGTGCACAATCATTCTACGTGTGTTACTAAACATAATAAAGAATTATGATAAACACTAATGAGTGAAATGTGGAATAATTAACCCCCTATAAAGCTAAACCCTTTTTTCAGACAATTAGAACCTCCGTTATTAGTATACACCCA
Source organism: Flaveria robusta (assembly GCA_025506415.1). Lineage (NCBI taxonomy): Eukaryota > Viridiplantae > Streptophyta > Magnoliopsida > Asterales > Asteraceae > Flaveria > Flaveria robusta. Next base: position 32,005,658 of record CM046467.1, read on the forward strand.
AGCTTAAATATTTATATAACTAGTCTTGGGTGTTGATGTCAAAATGAATAAGGAACCTTGCTTCTAACAACTAAAGTCTAAAAGTTCATTCTTTTTTGTGTCTTGAAGAAATAAGAAAGAGGGCATTGATTGAATTAAATCCTCTGTTAAGTTAAAAACATGTCATGTCATCTACCAAATGTTTGAATAACTACAGGTACGTGATGGTGTCTTCAGTTAAAAAATTCACAGTCCTTTTCAATCCCCCAATCTCAAGTTTTAGAAACAAAATCAAAAACTCAAGACATACATATTCTGGCTCTACATAAATGTTAATCTCTATTACAATGCTTAAAATTTCCCTAAATTAAAGAATGGAAGAAATGTACCATTACACATTGAAACATTTAGGCTCTGATAAATCTGTAGTTACCTCAAGATCAAGCTGCATTGTTTCCGCCACATGTCGCATAATCGAGTGAACAAGCTTACTCTTATTATACCTATCTTCACAAATCTGAATATCCTCTTCCGAAACCCTCCTCTTACTAAGATTAACATACCCTTTCTCCTCATCCACGTGCAAAACCATAACGGGCTCCGTACGTCCGACCTTAATCAAGCTGTTGATGCTCCGAATTCGACGCCGTGAGAGCTCAGACAACAGAATCATGCCCTCGATGTTGTTGTACTCGAGTAGGGAGACGTAGGCGCACATTTCACCGATGCTTTTGACTTGAATCATGACGGCCATGTCGACGTCGGGAAATCGGGCTTCGTACATACGGCACTCGAGATTTGGGGAGCTGGAAGCCATGGTTGAAGGTGGATTTGCTAGGGTTTTGATGAGGAAACGATTGGAATCAAGTGAATCGAAGAGAAATTGATCGGGCCAAAAGATTTGCGAGTGTGTTGTTTAGGGTTTTATAAAGGGTTTGTTTTGCGTGTTGGTGTTGGGCCGGGTAACGGCACTTTCCTCTAGACGTGTAAAAAATACCGGTTTGCAAACTGGTTCGAGTAAAAAAAACCGAAACCGGTTTTGGGTTCAAACTGGTTTGGCCCAAACAGGTTTCATACCGGCCCAACCCGCCGGTTCATCTTCGGTTCGGAGATGTCAATGTGAAAACCAGTTTTAAACTAGCCGTTGTATAACGGCTTTATAGCCGTTTTTTGGGCGTTTAAAGTGGTTTTTGACCCTTTTTTGTGGTTTTTTTATCATTATACGCCCATTAGATTAGTATATATGTATTGGATGTTTTGGTTGAATCACAACAACTTAAAACGCTCTCTACTCTTAAAAATCACAAAAAACGCTCAATACTGTCATTCTCTTAGAAAAAACTCTCTCAAATGGCTTCATCAGGAAGCAACGTGGTGGTAGCAATCATTCGTACGCATAGGAACCCAGAAATATGGTGCAATTACGATTTATGTCAAATGACTAGCGGTCCGAACAAGGCTCGTTGCAAGTTTTGCCATAAGTTTTTCAAAAAAGATGCAAACACAACGTTGAAAAACCACATCGCGCATAAATATTGTAAGGCGATGAAAGGTGAACCGTCTCAAGGTCAAGCTTCGATGACAAACGAGGGAAGTGTTTGGGCTTATAACGTTGATGCGGTTCGGGAGCAAATGACGCATTTTGTAATTCAAAAAAGCTTGACATTCAAACATTTCGACAACGAGCATTTGACTCGACTCGTTCAACATTTTATTTTATTTTATAAAATAATAGTCACAACTTTTATTTTATTGCTTTTCATTTAATTAATATAAATATGATTATATATTTTAACAAAAATTTTAAATTTTCTTTAAATTAAGGGTAAGTTAAATTTTAAATTTGCTTTTGATTTATTAATATAAATATGATTATATATCTTTCATATCTTGAAATATTATAATATGAATAACAAAAAAAAAAAAAAAAAAAAAAAAAAAAACTGAACCGGTTTGAGCCGGAACTGGTTTCCAAACCGGTTTTATAGGTTTGGGTTTTCCAGCCTTGAAACCGGTTTGGGGCCAAACCGGTTTTGACTATAGTTGACCAAACCGGTTTGAAAAAAAAACCCGGTTTGTACACGTCTACTTTGCTCTTGATGTTTACTATAGCGGTCTAAGTTAAAATACGATTTGAGTTAAATCGGTTCGGTTCGGATTATTTATTGCTCTTTAATTGATTTTTGTTTTTAGCGGTTTTTGGCTGATGTTTGATCTTTTTTGTTCCGATATTAAGATATCGTGACTGTTGAGGAATATAAATTGTTTAGAAATCTACTCTTTATATTGGTTTCACATTTATTCGTATGGGTATCGGTTCCAACTTTTGTTGATTTTAAAATTTGTCCAAAGAATATGCTTTGTTGTCACCTCTGTTAGCAAACTTTAATAACAAAATTCTAACGAATCAAATAATAAAACATCAAAAGGTAACATTCAAATAATATTTTTTTAAAGTTATAATAAGAATCTTATAATTGAGGTACATTTTACAGGTTAATTACTTTTTAACTTCTAAATGTTTTATTCCTTGTAAACATATGTTGTCAAGTTTGATTTCTTTTCTTGGGTCGAGTAACAAAGGTTAAGTAAACTCAGAGAGATAATGTTACTCAATAACTTTGTAATACATCTTCATGACAACTAACACAATGTTACGTTCTAAATTTATCTTACTCGTGTAGTCATATTGTATTAAAACATCACTTGTCTTTTTTCTCACTTACAATCAAGGTTTGGGGCTCTAGGTGTTTCTATAGACACGCCATGAGTAATGCTTGTTATATAATAATACACGTAGACTTGTAAACGTTAAAGAGTTATGAGTTAAGGTGATTTATCGTTGAAGTCCAAAAATATATTATTGATCTTATAAAAACTAATAGTAACTTAGGTTATGGATTGCACATGCTTCACAACGAGGTTGATGAAATTTAGAGTTAAACAAATATTTGTGAGAAATTATATACGGATTGTAGATTGTATTGTTGGGTCTTAATGAGCTGAAATAATAAAAAAAATGACATTCAAATGAATTCCCCATGAGATATTTCATATTTAAAATTGAGGCTTTTTGTTGGAGAACGTCATTCCAATGAGTTGGTAAAATAGGAATTACACAATCATTTGAATGTTTTTATGATATAAATACGTCTTGTTTAATTTCATGATAAAAAATACATATAATTGTTAGTAGATTATGGTAATCACTCGCTAATTGTTTCATAACTATGTTTATTAAGTATGATTATTATAGTTACATACATGCGTGGTGGTAAGCAGTTATTTGTTTAGTTATAAGAGGGGCAATAATAACCATATATGTTGCAACACTTTAAAATTCACTATAGTAAATTTCTACAAAAAAATTACGAAATACTGAAGAATGATTTATCTTTTTATGTTATCAATTAAATAACTAGTGGTCGTCCATTATCGTCATAATGACGTGATAGCAGCCACCACATTTTCAATCAACACATAAACATAAGTGGACGGAAAACACCCTCAAAAGATAAAGGCACCAAGTCACAATATAAGTACACATCCAAAAACTAGTGTCGTAGAGAATGAAATATAATCTTTGTCAAAACGGCATGCTATTAACGTGTAAAAAACAAGGGACGAGTGCAAACCTGAATGTAACACAATAAAACTCATAAAACCTATAAACACTAGACTGAGCATAAAATAAACCGTACTTATAACTATTTTTGTTCCGCTTTATGAATTTGTCTTGTAAACATAAAATGTTGTTTTTATTAAAATAAAGAGAAAATTGCAAAAATAGTCATCGTGGTTTGATCATATTGCAAGTTTGGTCTCCAAATTTTAAAAATTGCAAATTCAATCCAAACATTTGAAAGTTTATTGCAAATTTAGTCCCCACCGTTAGTGTCAGTTAGTTTTTAACGATCTGGGGACTAAATATGTAATATGGTCAAACCATAGGGACCAATTGTGCAATTTTATCAAAAAATTAACAAAAATTAAAAAAATCAAATAAAAATTAAAAATTAAAAGATTCAAATAAACGTTAATAAAGAAATCCAATAATCGTTAAAAAATAGAATAAAGGTTAAAAAATTCTTATGTTTGTTTTTAAATTCTTTTAAATTTTATTTGATTTTCAAATTTTTTTTATATTTTTAGAGCAAATTGCACAATTAGTCCCTATGGTTTCATCATATTGTATATTTAGTCCCCAGATCGTTAAAAAATAACGAACACTAACGGTGGGGACTAAATTTGCAACAAACTTCAAAATGTTTGGACTAAATTTTCAATTTTTAAAATCTGGGGACTAAACTTGTAATATAATAAAACCACAGGGTCTATTTTTGCAATTTTTTCTTAATAAACAAAACCGTGACGACAATATTCCCTTTACATTTTCCCCTATAAAACCAATCTTGTTCATTCGAGTTCTATCTCAATAGAAACCCACAACCTAAAACCCTGAGACCTCTATACAACCACCATAATCACCGATGTCAACGACATCGATCCCAAATTCCGATTGCCGGATGTACGAAGCAAAGTATCCGGAGGTCGATACTCCGGTGATGATTCAGGTGAAGGAGATCGGAGACGTTGCCACTCACGTATCACTTCTAGAATACAACAACATCGAAGGCATGATCCTGTTGTCGGATCTCTCTCGCCGTCGAATTCGAAGTGTCGGAAGCTTGATTAAGGTCGGGCGTATTGAACCTGCGATGGTGCTTCGTGTTAATGCGGAGAAAGGATATATTGATTTGAGTAAGAAGAGGTTGTCGGAGCAGGATGTTCAGATTTGTGAGGAGAGGTATAGTAAGAGCAAGCTTGTGCACTCCATCATGCGTCATGTTGCGGAGACGATGAACGTTGATCTCGAGGTAGATTTCGAAATTTGTGATAGTGCTTACAGTTTACTGGATTTATTTTGAATTTTAACTTGTGAATTGGTAGATGATTGTTGCCATTGTTTGCATAAAAACGAGGAGAAAATGTGATGAAACAACACAAGTGTTTTGTGATTGGTAATCTCTGTGAGCTTTTCGTAGCAAATTGGATCTTATGATTGATAAATTTACCTAAATATCTGTAGCTGGTATTGAATTGTGTGTTTGTGGGGAACAAATGGGGGTTAATTTAGGGTTTTTTGCATATTCGAAAGCCTGCTTGAATAGATGTATGTACAGCAAATTATTCAGCTAGGCACGACGAGTCATGAGATGTTCTTTAGGATGGTTCTAGTTTGACCTTAATTCATGATGCTGCAGTATCTGGTTATAAGATCTGATGTCCTGAATCAATGCTTGATGATATAGTGATATTTGTCTCGTTTCACAACAAAGGATCGGTATAAATGTTATATAATGTTATTTAGCGTGCTTGGGTTTGAGATTTTATCGCAACACTCTTGCTTCCTGCATTGTAGGAGTGCATATATTAAAGATATGTTAATAATTGTAAGCAAATCTTGATCTTTGTGAGGCCGGAGGGAGTGACAATAGACATAATATTGTAGTTATAGGGCATATTATGCAGCTGCTAACATGTACTCATGCTACCATTTTTGTCATGGTTGCTGGATTAATGATGGAAGATACGTATGCCACATCTGGCAAGTTCCTAAGTAAGGTTTAGAATCCCCTGGTAGGCCGCTCCTAGAATAATGTTTTCTAACAATCCAACCGAAGGGTGCTAGTTGTCCTACAACAACTTCCATTTGTAAGATCATAAAGCTTACAAAGATGGAAAACCATCGAACTACCATTTGTATGGAATTCACTAGTTGATAGATACATAATCAAACTCTTAAGTAACTTTTTAGACGTCACATGTATAACTTAAAGTTGACAATTTAATACCTCCTTTCGTTTGTTGTTGATTTTAGTTGGATGGAAAACATGCAAGAATATAGAGAGAGGGGGGGATTGAATAGGTTACGTTTGTTTTAAGATCCGTCATTTTCTAAATTTCTATGAACATCTCAAGAATCAAGCAATAAATATAAAGAAAGCAGAGTTAGATGGACATCAGCACACAAACACATAGATATATAATGGTTCTGTTGGACGTTAACAAATCAGCTCACATTTTGTTTTCTCTCTATAAATAGGTAGATATGATCTTGTACAGTCTCCTCTTTAACCCTAATCACAATTGGTAGGTATCACCAAATACTTATCCCTAATTACACTTAGTTGTGATCACCACTCATAAATACATACAAGTGTTTGAATGAATGTTATAATTTGCCTCACAAGCAATTTCTTCTTTTGCTAATCTATGATCTTGAATCTGTTGTAAGACATATGTTACAAACAAAGATAACCCAAGAATGCAAGAATGATTTAGAAATATGGAATTTTATTATGTAGGAGGGAGTCTTAAGTTGGTAGAAAGGTTGCTTAAATAAAGGAGTCGCTGACTTGGTGGGGTTTTGAATATAGCCGCCAAGCCACATGGCGGATTCACAGTTGAGTTGTGCATCTCTGGAGCAATCTGGTTAAACGAGGTTATATCCGTTGTTTTAGTCAAAATCCAATTAGTTGCTTCTTGAAGGCCTTCGGAAGATGCCATTTGACCATGTCAACTAGAAAAGAGCCTTAACATGTCGATGCACAGTTCAACTGTGCATGGAACATGTTTCTTATTTGCAAATTTCTTGTTTTTGTTCAAGGTGTGATCTTTTGGTATCTGCCTTGGTTTATGCATTTGAGTTGTTTGAGAGTAGATTGTGGACTTTTTTATTATTGATATTTATCACTTATGTCACATGTTAAATTCAATTATCATCAAATAGAGGTGCATTGAAAATGTATTTTATATATTCACTGACAAAACACATAGGTGAAATGTCATTTCCAACTTTCATCTAATGAGATACAAGTTATATCTATGACAGGATTTGTACATCCATGTTGGCTGGCCTTTGTACCGGAAATATGGTCATGCATTTGAGGTTAGATCTTGTTGACTCTTTGATCTTATTTTTCTACAGTTTTCTATGTTGGTACAATGACATTTTCCCTTTCTGTTTGTAGGCCTTCAAAGCAATTGTTAATGATCCTGATTCTGTGCTTAAGTCACTCACTCGTGAGGTTAAAGAAATTGGTCCAGATGGAAAGGAGGTAACTAATTATGCAAGCTTTTGAGTTATTATTATTATTATTATTATTATTTTTTGATGTTACCATGTTGTTCATAGTGAATAGTATCTAGTTTTTCTCATTTTGTAGGTGACTAAGGTTGTTCCTGCTATTTCTGAGGATGTAAAAGAGGCTTTGGTTAGAAACATCAGGAGACGAATGACCCCACAACCATTGAAAATTCGTGCGGATATCGAGATGAAATGCTTTGATTTTGATGGTGTCCTCCACATTAAGGTGTTTTTCTTTTCTTTTCAATTTTCTTTACAAGAAGTGATATTTTTTTTTAAGACTGATTTGTCGTAACAGGAAGCTATGAGAAAAGCTGAAGCAGCTGGCACTAAAGACTGCCCAGTGAAAATTAAATTGGTTGCTCCACCATCTTATGTTCTTAACACTCAGACTCTAGACAAGGTGATTCCACATAATAACAATTAGCATCATATATCAATATTATTTATTAATTTGTTTCGCGCTTCTCACACGCATCAATAAATTTATTTAGCAGTATTTGTACACCTTTCCAATCAAGGGCTTAGATAACTCAATCCTTGTGGGTCTTCAAGTGCTTCTAGGTTTAGCCATGTGCAAGGACCATTTTAACAGATAATTTTATCATCTCTGTTGTATATGATATTGTTAGAAATAATTGATGAAAGTTTATGATTTTGTGCAGGATCAAGGGATAAAAGTTCTTACTGAAGCAATTGCCGCTTGTGCTGCTACAATTGGACGCTATAAAGGGAAACTTACCATAAAAGAGCCACCTAGAGCAGTAAGCATTAAATTTCCTTCCTATCTTTCCATTGCCATCTCAAATATTACTTTTTTTTGGGTTCTATTTATACCGTTTACTACACTAATATGCAACTTGTTCGCGCCTTTATATCATTATATGTAAGAAAAAAAATGTTTTTTTCTGATTATGCAAATCTGCTTTTTCCGATTATGCCACATGCTTTCTGTTTTCTGCTTTTGTATGTAGGTACCTTAAAATGATTGACGTGGCAAACTGCCATGTCATCAAAAAATGGCACAACTCCGCCATTTTTACTTGCATGCAATGGTAAAAAACTAAATGTTTGATACATACAACGTAGAAAAACATTTTTCCTTACATACAATGGAAGAAAAGTTAAAAGTTACACACACTTAACTAACCCTCTATCCATACTACATTTTTTAGAACACGAGTACTATAATTATCTATTAGATTGCCGTATATCCATATACCTATTTCTATCCAACAACCAGCATTTTCTTTAACAAAACCTTCTGCGAGCCTCAACACTCTTTTTTAAAACGATCAAATTTTCTTTTATTCAGTGTGACAAGGTTAGAATGATATTTTATTTCTTAGTTATCTGGAACATTTGATAATATTTTTTATGATGACGACATAAATTGTAAAGGTGAGTGAACGGGAGGACAAGCTGCTTGCAGAGCAGATGGCGAAACTTGGGCGGGAAAATGCAGAGGTTAGTGGTGATGAAGATAGTGAAGCGGAAGAGGATACTGGGATGGGTTCTGTTGACTTGGAGAGCTCAAGCTCCGGGATCACAGATTAGAGATATATAGTCAATCGGTCGATGTTGGACAATTGGGGTCAGCCGATAACAGATGTGGATTTCGATATTCACATTTGTTAAATTTTGTTGTTTATCGTGTAATTTTTTCGCGTATATTTACTTATGCTTGAACTGAGGTTTTATAAACTGGGTTTTTGGTGGTTAGAATTTACAGAGTTGCATTTGTGTTTGCACTTTGCTGGCATTATTGATTTGTGCTTTTTTTTGGATGTTTCTGCTTGGAATATGGCTAAAGAATATTTGTAAAGGTTGAAAAGGGTTCTACTTGGTATGATGATAAGAAGCACATCAAGCAGCTCTTATATGGTTGTTTGGGTCTTTGGGATATTGCATTTCGATACAACATTAGACTGTTTTGGAGGTGTTTGGGGGCGTTTATCCGAATTGTTGACGTCATCTGCGAGTAAAATAAGGTAGGGGTGTACAAACTGGTTTTTTTAACCAAACTGGTTCGGTTTTTAATCCGGACCGGTTTTTTCTTCAAGTATGCATACCGGTTTTTTTACACCGGTTTTCCACTAAGAATTCTCAAACCGCAGGGTCAAATAACTTTTGTGCAGAAAGCTAATTGCAGTTACGGTGATGCAGTTCCTCATCATTAGTATGACTATATGAGGTTATTATGTTTCAAGTTAACAGAATAACATTCAAATTATGCAATCAGTTTTCACCAACATTTGGTGAGATTATATGGTAATCTTGTATCTGCAAAATCTTAAAAAGATTTGTGAATTTGTACTTTTCAACACCCATTTATGGCATTTTCTTTTCACAGGTTTTGTCTTGTTCTTTAATGCATTTACACCAATAGTACAACATTTATTCATCCGTTATAAGTTAGAACTCATATTAGTTTATTTGAATATATTTGACATAATTGTTATGATTTTAAAAAGAGAACAATTAACATTTTTCTTGTACACTTATATGGCATTAAACATGCCAGATTGAATTATACTTCTATATATATAAAAAGTTGAATATATAAAATATTAATTAGATTAAAATTTATAAATTATAAAACATTATTCTAAGATGAGATATGATTGAAATTTTTTTTGTTATAAATAGAATGAAAATTTTGTTTCAAAACAAATATTTTTAAAAGAATATCATTTTCAAAAACTTTCTTATTATAAATCCTAATTTTAATTATTTTTATTAATAAAATTTTACTTTTTAATAAATCAATTTCAAAAGATTTCGTATTTTTAAAAAAGTTCTATGTTTTAGAAAAAAAAATTTATTTTATAAAAATTTGTTTCTTTAGAAATAACATTAATAAAAAGATTTCCTTTTTAATTTATTAAAAACTATTATTAATCTAAACAATAATTAAATAATATAATTAGTAATTAATGTGATTATTTAATAAGTAAGAGAAGTGAGAAAAGTTTGACGATGAGGAATATTGTGTTGCAACGTGTACACCTTAGTTATCATTTTATTATAATAGAAAAACGAATAAAATTTACAACTTATATGCACATATCATTAAAAATGACTTGAAATGTATGAACTTAAACCATCTTTTAAAAAAATAAAGTAGGTAAATAGAAAGATTTTCGTGTATGTATTAAAGAAAAAGTAAAAAAGTTGTTTAGTCTTTTACATCTCAAGGCATTTTTTATTATATACGAATGAAATGCAGTTACGTTAAATAATTTCAGGTACTTGGTAAAAACTAGTTTAAAAATAAAGTGATGAGTAAATATATAAATAATTGATTATTCTTGTGATTTTCTCTTTAAAATATTTGTCATGCAATTGGAAAGATGATGATGTGTGTTTATATATTTAGAGACTATTAAAGTATTTGGTGAAAAGTAAATTTCATAATAAGCATCATTAGGGCATTTCACCATCATTGCGATTTGCGACAGCCACTAAAAACATCTTTAACAATATATTTTAATATCAATTGCCAAATTTACTTATTTTAATTCGGCTAAACAGATATGCATGACGTGGGGAACTAAGTTTTAAACCAATATTTTTGTAAATCTATTAAATTCCAATAACCACACTACTATTGTGTTATTTGTCATAGTTTTAACATTTGTTTCTTCTCTTTATAAATTATAAGTATGCAACTACGTGAGCACTATACAACATCAACAACGCATGAGGTCAAGGACGCCTCTATGCCACCCCTAGCAACTGTTGTCCCAAAACAAGTTAATTTATGTTATTATAGTCACTGACTATGACATATATTTTTCTCCATCCTGCCAACAAAATCGGCTTCTTCTCCCATGTATGGTCTGTAGCCACGAATTAGGGGCTTCTCTCTCCTCACCCTCTTTCTTTAATATCTGCCCTCAATCTTTTTATGTCAACGTCAGAAAAACTACAAACCATCAATTGCGGGTGTTTTTATATCTGTTGGTTAAATGTGATACATAAGATGATTTTTATCACTTGTATTTCTCTTGTCCACAACATGTGATCATTTGTACATATGTTCATGTTGTGTCCGTAGTTCTATATTTAAAATTTGTGTGTTATTAAATGCGCCTGGTTACCATTTGATTAATTTGATGAAACTTTCTCTAACATTTCTCTGTTTATTTGACCTAATACCTACGTATGAATTTTGTAGTTACTGTACAGTAGTTTTGACTATTTTGATACTATCTCCACCAACCATTGGGATCATCAACTGTTTGAAATTTTGAATTTTGAATTTTCTTTATTGTTTGATTTATTCTATACATTTCAAAATAGAGTGAAATTAAAGCTAATAGGGTTTGCATCTAACGAGTTAAAAAGGTTAAGCTAAACATGCAACTAAGAAACAAGTCAAGGTGGTTGAAAGTTATCTAAAATGTATCCATATGTAATGTGTTACAATGATTTGTCGATTCCCTATAAAACATGAATTAGGTTAGCAAGTGAATTGCTACCGTTCGAAGAATTTCTTGTTGAACATCTCAGAATAACTACTTTCGTATACGTGGGTGAAAACATTATACATATTGGTTGGTGAAATTTATGAAGTAGAATGAGTGAAAGCTTTGCTAAATATATGTTGCTTCCCTTCCCAAGTAGATCATCTTTCTAGTCAATATACTAATTAAATCGAGATTTGCCATAATAATGATTTTTAACAAAAATTGCATATAAGTTTATTTTTGGGCATTTACATTTTTATAATCTGTACAAAAAGTTCACATGTTAGGAACTTCAATGTTATATTTTCTTTCCCCAAAACACATTGTTTTGTTAGCATCATTAAATTCTTTTTTTTTTTTTCTATATATTAAAAGAGAGAGGTTTACTTATTTGAATTATCACCAAACCAAAATTTGTAAAAATCTGTTTCTTTTTTTTTTGTTGAGGGTTTAAATATCATAGTAAACAAAATGTGTGATTTTATGAGTAGGATTAAAGAGTGTGTGAGTAGTCATTCTAGAAAAAATTATTTAAATTATCTAATGAGTTTTAACATACAATCAAATATCATAAGATTAATTTTGTTACAATATATATAGAGCTAGTTAAATGAATTTTTATATATTTTGTTCATCATTTCCTAAGGATAACGACTTGACATCCTTGTTGAAAACACACATTGCTTATCAATGTTTATACAAAAAATAGGGTCCATCCATGATGTGCAAAGGATATTTATGGTGGGCCTTCTTAACTAAACACATATAAAAAAGCAAGTAAAAAATAATTACATACATATATATTTATTTACAACTTGTTTTTTGGTTAGTAATTTAAAAGATTTACTTATATTAAAATTTATTATATATATTTACTAAAATTAGTAATAATTTATTATATTTATTTTTAGAGTTAATTGCATTGATAATTTATGTGGTTTACTCATATTGCACATATAATCCTTACTTTCTAAATTACAAGTATACTTCCAAGTGTGTTCTTGACTTGGTTTAACCACAACAACTAAGGAAGAGACAAGGGATGATGGTGGTGGGATCAAGTAGTTTTGGTTCAAAAAGAATTAAAGAATCCCATTAGGTTATACTCGAGGCAAACTAGAACTCTAGAGGAAGACATGAACACTCAAATGAAAGCCCTCAAGATTGTTTAATAAAAAGATATGCCTAGATCTAAAAATGAGTATAAGTAATTAAGATGTAACTTTGACCTCCAACTTAAAGTTAAGCACTTATCTAAAGGGCTGTTTGGCAGTCTCTTAATCAGCCTCTTAATGGTTTAGATGTCTGAATGATTCAGCACTTAATGGTTCAGACTGTTTGTTTTGCGAGCAAAATGTCTGAATGGTTCAGACATTTGCCTCTGAATAGTTAAGCATTATACTAATACTTAATGGTTAAGAGGTCTAATGCTGAATGGTTAAGAACTCTTATCTGAATTGGTCAGACATTTGCCTTTGAATAGTTAAGCGATATACTAGCTCTTAATGGTTCAGCACTTAATGGTTCAAACCTCTTATTGATTCAGCACTTAATCATTCAGATATTGCCAAACAGCCCCTAAGACATAGGTAATGTTATACTGGCTAACGGGCAAGTTTTAATTTGTTTTAGTAATTAGTCCATTACTGTTTACTAGCATTCTTTGGGTTTATTTTACTGATTAGGGCTTGGTAATGGGCGTTATTCCTCATGATAACTAGGAAAACTATGTTTGGGTGATAGCAAATTATACCTTGGGTAATGTGATCTCATAGGTTGTCATAAACAAACAAACATATTACTTACTAAAATCTCACTCATAGAATATGATCTATAGGTGAATAAGAATAAACATTACAAGGGTGTATAAGACCTCTGATAATAACAACATAAAGATTGGTTCATTTGCAAACTAACAAAAATTGTAAAAAGTTTATGCAAACTTACGAACAAGTCAAGATCAAGTAAATTTTTTATTTTTATTGTACGAATAACATTATTATACATATATAATTTTATGTTTATATATATATATATATATATATATATATATATATATATATATATATATATATATATATGTGCAGATTTATGTACTTTAAAACATTAACACGTGTAAAATGTAACCTACAAACACATGTTTACATTGTTACATTTTACACATATGTTAGTTTTTTAATGCTTGTGAATTTGCGCATACATATAAATAAACATAATGTTGTATAATGTAATAATAAAATTAACTAGCGTTTTTTCTCCACGCGCGTTGCGCGTGTGAACTCAAAGCTTACACGAAATCGCAAAAAACTTGAAACACAATCAAGTTCGGATGCGGCTACATGCCGTAAACAAAAGCCAACCAGATTCGCACAATCGAATTGGTTGTCGCCACACAACCATATCCGCAAACTCTAAAGAGCGACGGATGGCGCCATCGACAGAAGCACCAACCCACATTCTCTGAACACCGTGAGGTTTTCACATGAAAATACCAGTCCCACCATCACCATCGCGCCGGTGAACATCAACCACGCCACGAGGCAAGCCGGTGATGGCCATCACAAAAGGTCTCGGGTTGGATAAAGATTATCAAGCGACAACCACCGCCCGCTCCACCTCGACCATAGAGGGGAGGCGGAGCGGCAACAGAGACCACGCCAACTAGACTTGCAGCCATCGGCGATGGCAGAGTCACAACAATCACCGACGCCAACCTCTCTCTCTACAACAATCGAACAACCAAAACTAAGAACGACACAAACTCCAGCGACACGGCGGTGCCTCCCCTACTCTCTCTTTCTATAAACAAATTAGAAGGGTAAAAAAAGCCTAAAACCTCATTTATCTGTTTATAAACTTGATAAGATGAAGGGGTAAAAATAAAAAATCATGAAAGTCATGTGACCAAAAAACTATATTCCATAAACCCACTATTTATTCCGATTGATTTTTAAATGTTATGTAATAATAATATTAGTATAATATTAACATTTGACACAAGTGATTGAAACCCATTGTGAAATGCGCATTTGATTATTATTATTATTATTTGTGAGAAAGGGCGTCCTTTTTCAAACAGAACCATTACCCTCTACTTTAAGACAAACACTACACATTCACATCTCCACATCAAACCCCTCACAATAATCAAACCCTCACCATCACCACCACCACCACCGCCACCATGATCGAAGAACGCAGAGGCGCACCCTACGGCATCCTTCTGGCCGTCGTCGTCGTCGTCCTCATCGGAATCCCCATGTTCCTCGGCGACGGCGGCGAAGCCCTAACGGAGTTCATCGCGGAGCTCCTCAGTCCCCTAGGTCTCCTCCTCCTCCCCATCATTCTCCTCTTAGCGATCCAATACCTCTCCTCCGACTCCGGATCCTTCGTCTCCTGCATCTTCGCCACCGGAGAACCCAACTCCATCCACCGTGCCAGTGGATCGCCGGTCGGTGTGGCGCTTATGCTTCTGCTTGTGCTCTTTCTGCTCTATAATAAGTTCTCGATCTTCGGTGGCGATGAAGATTCCGACGATTAGGTGCTACGGTGATCTGGTTTGTTAGAATGTTTCCATCTGCTGCTGTCTTTTAATTTTGATTTTGATTTTGATTTTTTTGCGTTGTTGTTGTACTTAATTAATTCATGAAATATGATTAGTTTATACGTATGTAAAAAGAGGGTTCGAACTTAGAGACTCAAATATCAGATGGTTATTATTGCATCATTCTTTCTTAGAAAGAGGGAGTGAGGTATGCGATAACATGAAAATATTGGGAGGTTATGGGTAGAAGTTCACTCTGAGCAAAATATTCAGGGTTGAGCCAGTGAATTTTCTCAGCAATGGGTTTCCTTCTGAGGGGGTTGTGTGGTCTCGACTGGAAAACAAATAGATAGACCCGATTAAGATAACACATATTTTTCGAATCATGGTCGCACATTTAACGTTAAAAAAAAAAAAAAAAAAAAAAAGGTATGCGATGATCTAATAACATTATTGGTGCCTTTAGAGCAATTGGGGGGTAGAAATAGAATCATCTCTGGGAGCCAATTGGCGCGTGGGTTTCCTCAATTTCTATTCACACCTCAACTCTTCGCACGTGCCCAGATCCGTAGATTGTTGGATCCCGATTCTAATTAAATTAATTAAAAAAAAACACATATAATTTAAGATATGCGCATGCAAAATTAAGTAATGCACCCGTACGTTGAATTCTTTTAGGAAAAAAAAAATTTAACTGGAAATAAAAATTGCACATTTAGTGTCATAAGTAGAGAAAGCTAAGATATAATGTAAAAGCGAATTTCTACAATGAAAAAGGTGAATGACCATGAATGATGGAACTAGTGACAAATATAAGATGTGATGTGTTAGCTGTTAAGAATCATTAAATATGTAATCAAATTAAAGTTGAAAATTGCTTGTTAGAATCGAATTTATTAAGTTGAAAACCTTATTAAGTTGCAATTTGTGACATTCACATCATAACTTGCGACACAAACTAGCCATTTGTTACAAGGATCGCATCGTATTGACATATAACCACTTTAAAATAAAAAAACCAAATTTTTAAATATTGCATGATTAATATGAATCTTTATCTTTATAAAATATAGTTATTATTTAACAAAAAAATCTAAACGTAAAAGTCCTATTTTGTCAACATCAAATTTTCTTTTAAAGGCCAATCACTAACATCAATAGAAACAAGATCTTAATCAATGCTTTTAAAGGACAGCCTAATGGTAAAATGGCCTCACCTCTATCTCCAAAGACTAAAAAATTCAAATCCTGTAAGTTAAAGAACAAATGGTCAGAAATAGACCAGTTCTAGAAAAATGTTTAAAAACCAAGATTAAAAAAAGAACACGTAATTGATTAGGGTGAATATTCAACCAACCAAAACAAAGAAAGGCAGTACGAAACAACTGAATACAAAGAAACAAGATGACTATACTAACAACACAGCAGCAACAATTAAGAAACAAGGTACTAGAAAATTGTCTTTCACTGATCTCCTGGCAGACTCTTGATGATATCAGAATCACCTGAACCCATAGACAAATTCATCATTCACTCACATACTTTTCAAATAATTACAATCTTAGTATGAAACATGACGCTTATTAAATACCTGCATCAATGATACTTAAGCATGACACCCGAAAATACTTTCCACATGCAGTTCCAAGATCGACATTGTCTAAATAAAGATTAAAGAAAAATGTTATGAGCAACAGAAAAGAAAAGCAAGAAAGCAAGGAACCAATCAACCAATGCAAAAATATTATTTTATGTTTAAACATCCATTATTTCTTTTGAAAAATAATGTACATTTCTGAGATCATTTAAGGAAACACTCCATCCATTCCAAAATACAGTCCACCTTCGTGGACATGAATAAACTACAAAGTTTTCATTCTACCCACAACTACAGTCATCACGTGTCATGTTGTTAAGCAAAGATAAAAAAAGATGGAATAACCGCATGAATTGTAGATTCCTAAGAATATTATGGTAAAACTGGCATTTAACTAACTAAAGGAATTTCACATTCTTCATACTGTGTGTTTTTCCATAGGGGATAGTTATTGTGTGATGTAGGGAATTTCTATTAGCCAAGTTCTAATGTTCCATAAATGATGATGATAAATTGAAACTGCCTGATCATACAATCATTCCGTTTTATGCTATTTTAGACATTTTTAAACAATGTCATTCCAAGGGCCAAAATGTGTATTTCTTTTTATTTTTATTTTTTTCTGGTTGTGGAACTTTATAGGCATAGGTCCAGATAAGCTTTTTCAGACAAAATAGAATCACTACTAGTGAGGACCCTAATAGCAACTCATACATAAAGAAAATCTTGTGTTTTAATGCACTGCATAAGCCATAATAACTCTATCCCTGGTATAAACCTAAACAAACCTAAAGGTATTTAAAAAAAATAAAATTAAAAAAGATGATACTAATAATGAACTTACTTCCATTGTAATGGTGAACGCCAACCTTGGCAAGCATGGCATAGTACTCAATCTCAGATTTCCTCAATGGCGGGCAGTTGTTAGAAATGATGATCAACTTACCTACATTTCCAATTAGTTATACAACAGGTAAGCCCCAACAAAACCAAAATAAAATTCAACAGAAACCAAAAAAATGAGTACATGTAAGATTTAAATTAACCTTTAGAGCTTCTAAGAGATTCGAGCACTGTCTTGTAACCAAGAGTGTACTTTCCACTCTTCATTACAAGAGCCAACCTGTTGTTAATACTCTCATGAGTCTTCTTCTGTAAATTTAAACAAAACAACAATCAACAAACTTGGCTTATTAAAAACACACAGCTCTGGAACATTAACACTCGCATAAATAATATGATTTACCGTCTTCTTTCCAGATACCATTGTAGCTCCCCTAGTAAAGCAACTACAAATTGACATAAACGTCAGATCAGAACATGAATATAAACACCAAAAACTATTACTACAGGATTAAAAACTCATTGTAACAAACAACAGCTAACATATGCAAACTCCAATAATAATATGATCAAATTTAACTTGGCGGCGATCAACAAAAGTAGCATCGGGAACAAAATCAGAAATAAAGAGTGCAGCTGACCATGAGCATATTGAGATCAATAAAGAAGTCGAAGTTATTCAAACCAAACGCATAAGCTCATACAGTAAGTAACACAAAAGTCTAAATGCGTAGCGATTTCACTCGAGAATATCGATCAATTGTTGAGCTAAATCTAACATTATAATGATCAAATATGTAACAAACAGAATTCAATTGTGAAATATAACTGTCGATTAGTTGTTATGACAAAAGCCCTAGAGAAAACATACCTGCAAATGGGCAAGAGTTGCTCCGGCGCGATTGACTTGAAGGAGGAGATAGTAAACCCTAATTTCGTTCTAACAGCTATATACACGGGGTACTCGGGTAAATGGGCTGGGCTTATGTTTGATCCTAAATGGGCTTTATTTATTGAACTAAAAAGTTTTTTAAGAAATCAAACCTGTGATTTACTTTTGATTTTGCCATAATCTCCATGTCTTGGGTCTAATTTTAGTGTAGTTAGCACAAGTCAATTCTGATAATATGTTAAAACATAATTATAACTAGTTTTTTTGATTCTCAGATGATTGACCAGTTTCAGTTAATTACGATTCAGTTAAATCATATAATATCGGTTAACCGCTGATTTTGTTGTATGTTAAATTAAATCCATTTCAGGTAGTTAATCTATGTTTTGGATCAGATAAAAACACAAACATGTTAATTTACACATGAGATTGAGATTAAAAGTGACATGTAATATATTATAATTTATAAAATAAAAATTATAATTAAACTTTTGTAACATGTAATATATTATTTATAACGCATAACGGTTGCCGGTTGGTTTTAATGCTAGTGGTTCTGTTGTTTATGCGCATGTAACTATATCCGAACCACAAAACTCAATTATAAAAAACACAAGTGAAACACAAAAGTTGGTTATAAAATACTCATAAGAGAACCATCGGTTTCCTAAGTTGTTTGAATATTCTATTTTTGTGTTCAACTCCAGCTATAGGGTCTCTAAATCTTATCTTATCTTATCTTACTACTCTAATAAAAAAGTAACTTGAGATGCCACGTGGCAGCACCACAATTATCCTCACTAAAATTTTCCCGCCTCTCTCTCCTCTTAAATAATTACCTTAATTACTAATAATATTATTTAACCTTCTTTCACATTTAATAAATTTAAAAAGAGATCTATTTATTAATGTTATTCTTAAATAAACAATTTTTTTATAAAATAATAATTTTTTCTAAACCATAAAACTTTTTTAAAAATACGAAATATTTTATAATTGGTATTTTTTAAAATTCAATTTTTTAAAACCAAAAATATTTAAATTTGGGAGTTATAATAAGGAAATTTTTAAAAAACGATTTGTTTTAGAAGAAAATGTTTATTTTTTTTGGAAAAATGGTTAAAAATAAAATTTTAAAAAGTTCATATCACTGTTTTATAGTTATAGTCATTTCTTATACGTAATTTCAGTCATATCATATTTTAAAATATAATTTTATAATTAATAAATATTATTATATTAGTATTTTATTTATTTGACCCGTGTAATACACAGGTTTACTAAAGCTAGTTATACTATAACCCTTTGGATAAATCATATATCGATCGTGAACAAGTGATATATTAAGTTATTCGAACACTCTTAACTCTAAATATAATTTAGACCTTTTGGACGCTTTAGTTGTGCACAAGGGAAGAAATTGATAGTAAGATGCGCTTGGATGAGCGATTATATGCGGCCTCCTCGAAGTGATGGATTATCAAAAAGACCAAAATCTATAAATATAAATGATGATTTGTTTATTATGCAAATTGATTTGCAAAACCTAAGTATTATATAATATAAATGATCTTCTAACCAATTAATTTGATTTGGCCATATGAATATAGCATTTTAAGATGTATATATTGAAAATATCGTATGATCTTTTAACCAATTAATTTGTTTGATCTGTTTCATTTTCATATATGAGATAAAACAGAACTAAATCGAAACTTTTGAAAGTAAATGAGATGAAATTGCTACCTCAAGCACGTTGTTTACCTATTTATATATATTGCTACCTCAAACATGTTGTCTACCTACTTATATCTTTTGGTTAAATTTCCTCTCCAAAAGGACCTGACCTTAAATTTTGGCCAGCTATCTCTGCATTGAACACAATAAGAACTCGTTTGCAAGATCAAACAAGCTTCTTTCTCATTATCAGCTGATAATTAAAGGACAATTACATTCGAAAACACCGTCATATGATTATATCCTCTCAAAACACCGTCAAATTATATCCTCTCATAATAAGTTTTTTAAAAAAAAACTAACCTGCCACCAACAGTTTCTTTACACAAATGCTACTACATCCGTGATGAAGTCAAACATGCCAGAGCCCGGCAAATGCTGCTATTAAATATAAGAAACAAACCCAGCTCCCAAAAGTGCACCAGCAAGTGGATATGCAGAAATCACTACCGGTGGAAGAACAATTCTCCATCTACCAACTCCACAAAGGTTCTCTGCAAGACAACAAAAACAAGATACTAGTGCATTATTGGGTGCAAAGTGTGATATTCAAGTATTGTAAAAATACCGAGCCATTGTTGAAGTAAAAATATCGCTAACAGATTTTTTTTTTTTTTTTTTTTTTTTTTTTTTTTTTTTTTGCAATAAGAACAACAGGTAATATGTGATTTGAGTTCCAAAAGTTTCTGAATGAGGAATATGTGATTTGAGTTCAAAAGGTTTCCAAATGAGGAATTGTTGCAACTTTCATGTGACGGTGCAGGTTGGAGTAGTGCAATGTTTAATAGTCTTTCACAACATATTGGAAACATCTGCATTCCTAGTGGCAGATGGGATTTTATCTTTCATGAGGCATGAACCTATTGAAAGAAATTGAAAAAAGAATAAAAAAACAAAATTGCAGGTAGAAAGTAAGAACAACACTTGCTTTTATCATGTTAATATACCGTTATCTATCGTCATCTGATCTTTCATGGCCCTTAGGCAGAATAAGGCTAAACAGTTACATGTTGAAAGACAAAACCAACTATCTTCCACCTTTAATCATGAAACAACACATTTACAATAATACCATGTTTGAAGTTTGAACATTTGGACTGTTTATATATAATTTGCTCATATAGGCCCATGCATAAACTGAATAAGGACCCACCAATGAGCTGTTAATGCCCAATCAAATAAATTCCTAACCAAAAGAAAAGCACAATTGAAAAAAAAATCCATCTATAGGAAATATTGAATATCAGAATTAATGGTCAAGAGAATGAGATCTTACCATCATGCTATTCCAAAACTTTCAAGTTTGTCACAGTGAGGAGTTGGCAAGTTTCTGCTCCACGAACGCCTCTGCATTTCCACATGGCAATAACGCCTCAACATATTTTTGTAATCTCTGATTACACTATTTTCGATATTACCTCTTGCAGGCGTTTCAAGTGGATATTTCTGATCAAAATCAGATGATTTCACGAAAAACTCCACTCCATATTCTTTAGTCATCTTAGAAAACTGATAAGTATAGTTCCTTTGTAATGAATATTCAGGCTCTGAGAATGGTAGACAAGCAAGCAGTATGAGTAGCAAAAACGGTAGAAGTTGAAGAAGTATCAACAAATTAGGACTATTCCCCCCACCACCACCAGCACCAGTAGGTTGACCACCTGCTGCAGCACGTCTGGTTCTGTACACATGAGCAGTACGAAACATATCACCTTGACCAAAAAATGACCTAAAGATTTCATCAGCATCAAAATCATCATCAAACATAGTGTGTCCTGTTCTCCTTCTTCTTCTCATAACATTATAGTGCTGACTATAGTCATCCCCCTCAACAAAACCTGTCTGATCATACTGTCTTCTTGAGTTATCATCACTCAGACACTTAAACGCCTTGCCAACTTTCTTAAACGCTTCCTCAGATCCCGGAGCTTTGTTCTTATCAGGGTGAACTTTCAATGATAACTTCCTATAAGCCTTCTTCACCTCCTCAACAGAGCAACTTCTACCAACGCCCAAGATCTCATAATAATCAGTGCTTCTTTTGATTTTACGAACCAATTGAACGTGTTCTTCTGTATAATTCCGCTCTCCATTCATACCTTCAACTGGCTCAGGATTTACAGGATTACTTGTAACATGATTTTTACCATTTGATGGACTAGAATTTGTAGAATCAAGGTTTTTACATGCTGCCAAAAGATCATCTAAACACAAATTACAATTTAGCCGTTGTGCCATGCTAATAAACTTCAAAGCACGCGCCTTGTTGCCCGATGAAATCGCCTCTTTCGCAATGCCAACACATTTCATCGCCTCGTCTTTATTACCATCCATGATGATCAACAAACTCAGCTCACCACTTCAGTTTTTCATCAAATTGAGCAATCACATTCATCAACTACCAAAAGCAATGCTACCAACCTTTACCAATTTACAAAAAGCAAACAAAAAATTTCAAAATTAGGGTTTCGTGGGAAATCAGATAAATTCGATCTATGTATACGAAGATTAGGTTATCATCAAGACCTTCATCTATACAATTCAAGTATTATACTATAACATGTAAATCAGAATATCAGATAAAGGAAACAAAGATACAAACACGAAAGGATCAAGCGATATGTTACACAGATGATGCATCCAAAGGTATCATAGATAATAAGATTTGAACTACAAATCATAACTACTGAATAACTGAAATCAGACGAATTAAGAACAGAATGTTAATTTAAACGATGCCGATTGATGAATGAGTTTATACGAGCAATCATGAACGTGAAATCAACATAGATTCTCATAAGATCAAAGGTAAGCAACTGAAGGTAAGATTCACTAACATTACGTGTGAACAGAGATCGGATAATCGATGAATTTTGAGATCTTCATAACCTAAATACAGTGAGAGCAGTGATTTTGTTTACTCTTGTCATCCAGAGTCAATCAACCGATGTGTACGGTGCACCACAACGAGTTGGCTTCCTTCATTCGCTTAATGGTGTTCATCAATTTGGGTCCCCGTAGTTTACATGATTACCAATTCTAGTCTCTTATTTTATATATTAGGTTGTTTATAGTTTTTTAATGATTTTAGTAAAATGATACGTCTGAATTGATTAAATGTAAAGTGTGTGTTAGGTACTTAGGTTCGCTTTTAAATCACCTTTTAATAGTTCACGGAATCTTTTCGTGGGTAAGTTTCAAAAACATATTGAATAATTCAGATGTTGTCTATTATTCAATTAGGTCTCTTAATAATACAGCACAAGGTTACTAAACAACTTTTTTAATGTAATAGTGCCTTACAACTCTTTGAAAACCATCAAAAGCTTTAAAATGTCATCATTTTTTCACATATATTTTGTTTTAAAATAGTCTCACTTCTATAAAAGCATTCTAATCATCTAGTGAACATTTATGAATTCTGATTATTTACTATTTAATTTTTCATTGAAAAATAGTTTATTTTTCTTTGACTTTAACAACCTATCTAACTAAAATTTTTACTTACATTCACAATCCAATTCAATTTGGTTCGAAAGAATTAATATTAGATATTTTGGATTTTTCTCTTTACTAAAGAGAACAATGGACCAATACCATGTGTTTATGTGGATAATGAGATAAGCAATTTGGGATGCTTTTGGTTGTGATCTGAGTCTTTCAACCACTAAGTCATTCACTGCAACTTTGTTTTTTATTTTTTTATTAAGAAAATCAATTATATATTGCCAAGTAACAACCAACTCAACGTAAAGTCACCAACGCAAGTAGTCTCATAGCTTTAACAAGGATGGGGAAGAGAGAGACAATTAGGATTTGTTAGTGGCCAGAATAAAAAGAATAAAAAGGAGACGTTTATGGAGTCATTCATGTTGGTCAATGTGTTGTTTGCCTCGCACGCATTTTCGTTTAGATGCCCTAATAAACATTGCATGTTATTACAGTTTTTTAAATTAACTTATTTTATATTGTATGATGGGGTTTATCGTGGATATATTTTTAAAAAATGGTTTTTTTTAAACATGACGTTGAAAGAATCAATTTTCCTTTTTTCAATGGCTACCCTATAAATATTGGCATATCTCAAGCTTTCTTTTGAAGCTTGGCAATCTTAGGTTTTAAGGATCCAAACAAAAGTTAAACTGATGATAAATGTTCAAACAAGAGTTTAAGGATCCAAACATGTTCTAAGCAACAATTGTCTTTTCTTTAAAAGTCAAAGATGTGTTTCTTGACTTTCGGGGAAAGTCAAAATTTGTAACTAGAAAGATCCCAACAAATTGCATCTTTAAGTTAAACCCTATAATTTATTGAATGATGCACCTAAACTCTTTATTGGGTAAAGAAGATGAAATCATGGTGATGGACATGAAGTTGTTTCAACCATGAAGAAGCAGCATTCTCCAAATCTTTAATCTTTTCATCATCACCTTTGTCACGATTATTCCACACGTCACCTTGCATTTTGTAAGTCGCTAGACCGAATGGAACAAGATATGAAACTTGTTCACTCTTGTCACCTTCTTCTTCGTCGTTATCTGCTAAATCAATCAACACTCATAACTCGCATTTGGTCAATTAATATGAAAATATTAAATCAAGGATCAACATGTAAATTCAAAATATATTTGATTATTGTCAAAAGTATGATTTTTGTTATCGTAACAATTGGGGGTGCAACTGAATACCGAGCTCGACGCATTTCACTTAACGTTTCACTTAAAAGAGATTGAATTCAGCTTGTTTCAAGTTCTAGTCTAAATAGAAAACTTGGCTTTGAAGCTCAAAATCGTCCGGCTCATTTATTATTTGTCGATTGTTATTAATATGCATATGTAATTATATTTATATATGAATAAATAAAAGTTGTGTTTATAAAAACATTGGATTTATAACATGTTACATTTTTCTTAACGACACGTTTTTTCACCTAAATACCACTTATCTTGCACCAATAATTAATAATTTAAACCCAAATCATTTTTATGAGAGTCAAACATCGTACCACTAGACTATTACAGTATCTTACCTTGGAAATAGCATGATAGAGTATGGAAGGTGAGGAAACAAGTACAGAGGTCCTTGGTACTGGAAATGCTAGCCGGTATATGATAAATAGGGTACCTTTAATACAAAGAATTGAAGAAAATTAAAAAAAAAAACATTCAAACAACTCATTAAACCGTAAACATATCATGCCCAATTAACTGCAACATAAATGATAAATCTGTCTTATATTTATAAACACAATCATCACGAAAAGGGCCACTCAAATTAATATGTCACTGCTTATAATTATACACTTCTTTTTTGAGTTTAACATAAGCCATTTCACGTACTTAGCATTTTGCCAATCTACATTTCTATCAATTCGGGTATTCATGATTTGTAACTTTTTCATCTCTAATTAAGCCTAATCACTACTATGGGCGGACCCAAATAAGGGTCATGATGGTCCGTTCCTCATTATCATCAGAGTTGGTTAAAATTTTTTATATATTAGTACTGAGATTTTTTTTTAGATAACCATAATGAGTTTAATACATTAGTTGCAGTCGATAGAAGAAAATAAATATTTATGATGACTCTTAGGTTAAAAACTCTAATCATCACTACAAACCCCCACCCACCCAACCACACGCATAGACATATAAATTTTTAGTATACTTGTAAAACTTTAGACCATTGATATTGTCCATCTCTACGTGCCACTTAAGTTAAATTATGTGACGATCAATGTTAAGCGTGTTGTTTTATTCGCTCAGAGCGTGGCAGCGATATTGATTATCATATTTTTTTCATTTGAATCGAAATTTCATGATGCTTTTGATTCTTGTAGCAGTGATATCAAATACGAAGGGAAGAACTCATTAATTTGAACATGATTCACAGTGATCGAACTAGGAAAAAATGTACAACAATAATTAATAAAAGGATAGAGAAATAAGAAGCTGAATATAAAAATTATAGAAATATATTTATTGTATTATACTATTCACATATTTATCAATATTATTTACTCTATTAATGATTTTTAGCACAAGTGATTAAGATGATTTACCCTAATATTTTATTAAAATAGGGGGAGGTTTGGGTATGAGTCCCACCTACGACAAAATAAAAGGAGATTTCAAGTTGGGTCAGTGGTTTCTCACTTAGGGGCTGTTTGGTAATATCTGAATGATTAAGTGCAGAACCAATAAGAGGTCTGAACCATTAAATGCTGAACCATTAAGAGGTCTAAACCATTAAGAGCTAGTATATCGCTTAACTATTCAAAGACAAATGTCTGACCAATTCATATATGAGTTCTTAACCATTCAGCATTAGTATAATGCTTAACCATTCAGAGGCAAATGTCTGAACCATTCAGACATTTGCTCGCGAAACAAACAGTCTGAACCATTAAGTGCTGAATCATTCAGACATCTGAACCATTAAGAGTCTGATTAAGAGGCTGCCAAACAGCCCCTTAAGGTGAGTTTCCTCTTGAGTGTGGTCTTAGATTCGGGACTGATGGAGACGGACTGATCTACGACCTTTCATTCGGGCCTTCGGGAACAAGTCAGCCTAGTGCCCGAGGTTTCGTGCTTAAGTAATGGAGATAATCAAGGGGAATGAGAGGCTAGTGACTCGTTAGTAATTCGATTAACCATTTTTTAATGTGAATAAATATTTATTAAAATATTGCTCGTGCTTTGAACGGAGATGCTAAGAAACCTTTATTACAA
The DNA here is from genome assembly GCA_025506415.1 of Flaveria robusta. Taxonomy (NCBI): domain Eukaryota; kingdom Viridiplantae; phylum Streptophyta; class Magnoliopsida; order Asterales; family Asteraceae; genus Flaveria; species Flaveria robusta. The sequence continues at coordinate 32,032,603 of CM046467.1, forward strand.
TATAAAAAAACTAGAATTATTATATAATAAGAATCAAGTCGTAACAAACCACGGAAAAAGCTAACGTTCTTAAAAGTTTATAAAAGTTTGATACAACAACAACGTGGTGAAGTGGGCAAAAAGAATTGTATGAAAGTTTTCTTTGAAACTTTGTATCAAAAAATCAAAAACATGTGTGTTGCTAAGAGAGACTGGTAATAATCTTAAGAAAGTTATACAAAAGAAACAAAAGGTAAAAAAAAATAACGTGATAAAAGAACGAAGTTGTTAAAAAGATAACGTGATAAAGGAACAAAATAGTAAAAAAAATAACATAATAAAAGAACGAAACGGATGAAAAAAGTAATGTCAAATAAAAAAGACATGGGTTGCCTTGAGAGTTGAGACTATTGATAATAATCAAAAAGCTATATAATGCAGCTAAACTGTAAAAGAAAATTAATAAATAAAAAATTTAATGTCTAACCGTAGCTGTAAAAAAAACAAAGGTTATGTGAAAACAAAATTTAAAAAAAAAATTTGTAGGAAGGGTTATAAGGAAAAAGAAGTTTTTGAGGAAAAAAAAAAAAAGTGACGTAAGATTCAAACCTTGTTTAGTTCTATCAATTGCAAGCATCTAAACCAAGTCTTCTACACAATCTTTTGTTTATGATAATCAAAACATATGTAGAAGACAGAAGTAATAAATTAAAGAAAAACTCCACCGACTTTAGTAATTAAGTTATATTATATATAATAAGAGAACAATTATATAATTCATTATTTTAAGAATAAATAAATCCAGTTTCCTTCCATTTACAAAGATAATTTAAAATGGATTAGTGAATGAAAACTATTTTATACTACAAGGAAAAATTAATAGCTACAAAATCAACGTCGGATGTATTTTTTAATGACTAACTAGATAATATGAATGGAAACATAACCTAAAACAAAATATATCATAATTCATGCCGACACAAGCCAATAAAATGTTGGATTCAGAACGAGAGGTTGATCCATACAAGTTAACAAGTCTAAAAATACAAACAAACAGCTAAACAACTCGTTAGTATTAGTGATTGTCTCTCACAAATATGGTGTGAATTTAAAATTTTACAAGTATAATTTTAAATACAAATGATTACGAGTAGAGAAGCCTTGAAGAAAAACAACTAAATTATAATCCAGATAAATGAAAAGTTAATAAGCAAAATATCTAATTAATTAAATGATGATTTTCTACTAGCCCCTCATTTTATTTTAATTATAGTCATTACTAGTGATAAATAAATAACGTCACAAAAGCAACACTCTTTTCCTTTTTGTTGATTTTTACTATTGAAATATTTTTGTATATAAAGCATTAAATATTATAAGGATAATTTAATGCTTTAAAGCATATACTTTTATACTTCATAGATGTCTAACCTCACGTAAAATAAATGAAAGCTAGGTAGCTACATTTTGACATTTGAAATTTTACTGGCTTTATATGTAAATTAATTCAATATTTGACTTTTGAAATTTCAAGCTATGTATTATAATTATTTTTATTTTTAACAATATAATTCTATATGAATACATAATACCAAATAACCTTACAATGATAATGATTTAAACAAGTGTTTTCACGACCGGATCGGACCGGCCGGTCCGACCGGTTCGACCGGGATTCGGTTGGTCCACCGGTCCGACCCCCCCAAATCGTTTTCAGCAAGTTGAACCGGCCGGTTCGAACCGGTTCGGCGGTTGAACCGGGAACCGGGAACCGGTTCGGACCGGATTTTGTATTTTTTTTATTTTTTTTTATTTTTTTTATTTTTTTTATTTTAATGGGTAAAAACGGGATGTTGAACCATATATTAGTGTGTTGGATATAAAAATATAGTTAAGTTTTATATATAACTATAAAATACATATATAAATTACTTATATTTAATTATATATATAACTATATATATAATATACTATATATATAATTATGACGTCATCCGGTTTTTAAATCCGGTCCGACCACCAAATCAGTAAAGCGTCCGGTTCGACGTCCGATCCGGTTCTGAAAACATTGATTTAAACTCATGCCGTCGAGAAACATCATACCGCTATTATTGATAATATGTTATTTATAATATGTTAGAATATGTCATCAAACATTAAATATTAAAAGTTAATATTTTGCGATCAATTATAACCGTGTAAAAAGGATACTAAAATGATTAATAAAATGCATACCAAGCAACAGACATCCAACTGGCCGAAGATATATCGTTGACATGAAAGGTTAACAGTCCAGGATAACTTTGAGCCAATTCCATAACCTGCAGCATAAAGTATAATAAATGCTACATATACAAGCTTATATATGCTTAAAAAAAACTAAAAAAAAAGAATGTTAAATACAATCGACAATTAGTACGTGATTTGTTAAACGTTTCAAAGTTTGTAATTTAAGGTCATTTCTTAGCATTAAATATGTCAAATTTATGACCATTTCGTTTTGTATAATGCATGTGTTTGTGAGATGAAAATTTAGATGCATGAATAGCGGTTTTAACTTTAAAGATTATAAATGCAATAAACAAGTTAAAGAATATTATAATTGTTGACTTACTTTGTCCAGAAACGGCACCCGTAAGTATGGAGAACAAGATTCAAAAAACTGCACATAAAGATGACGATCACAAAGATTCTTGTCGTTTGATTTGGTGCTTGCACCTCCATCGTCGTCGTCGTCATCATAGCTGGTTGTTGTGGAACTTTTTATAAAAATTTGGATCGCAGAAAGATAAGGAACGTAGTATTGAACAACACGTTCACCGCTCTCAAGTACAATCGGGATACCAACACCACAACAACTCCATTCATCATAAATCTCCCATATATCTTGTAGCTTTGTATGTGCCTTTTCCAACCGGTTGGTTTCTTGTACTTGGTTGGAGTCGTCCTGATATAACTTTCATATATTAGAACCAATATTATGTTGAGAATTACAAAATTCTCATATACACGTGTGTATAAAATAGAGAGATATATCTTACCGCATGAAGAGAAGGATGCTTGATAATAGGAGTCACCAAACGAAGAAAGTTTTCAAGATTTGAACAATGATCAATGGCATAACATGAAGAGGAAATTAAAGACATTTTTTTTGTTGAAATTTAAATGATACATGTACGTTATGTTATCTTAATAGCTCTCTCTATATATATGTACGTGCGTATGTTTTTTTATGCAAATATAAATAGTTGAAACTTAGACAATGCTATTATACAAATGGAGGTTGTGATTAATGTGATTATTTATGACAATCAATTTCCTATAACATTAATGTGATATTTTTTCTAACTCTTGAAGAATGACATACACATGTATTTTTATACCAAGTTTTTAGTCAAATGAGAATAAACTAGTATGGTAATCAGGTCTCACGTCACATGCTTTGACTTTTGTAAGTATTTTTTTAACGGCAAACGAATACTTTAAGCTCTGTCACCCGGGTAATCCAGTGATGAAAGGTCACACACGCCCACGAACACAGACAATGTTGGTGACCCGGACCACCCACCATTCCAGGAGAAACCCATCACCCAATGATCCACTACGGTAAAACCCTTTGATCATTTGAAACATATTACATCAAATGACACTCAAACCCATTACCTTCACTTTGAAAATCCATAAAATGTATATTCCTAAGACAATCAATCTACTGCTCATTGTCATATTTTTGTAGCACTAATATAGTAATTTTAGATCATATAACATAATTAATTTGGCCTCCAGTTTAGTTTATTTCAATAATGATATGATGACATATAATAATTTTATCAATGGTTTTTGTTAGGTGAATAATATATATAGAATTGATTTTTTTTCCCGAAAAGATTTATGTAAAATATTCAAAGGTTACTCTTGAGTGCTATCTTTATAATTATAGAAAGTAAACTCTTAATATATTAAAGTCGGGATCAACGTTTTTTAGACCGGATCGGACCGGCCGGTCCAACCGGTCCGACCGGGAATCGGATGGGTGGCCGGTCCAGTTCGCATCGACTCGTTTTGAAGCGGTTCAACCGGCCGGTTCGTCCCGAATCGGTGGTCGGACCGGAAAACCGGACCGGTTCGAATCGGATTTTCATTTTTTTTATTTTTATGGGTAAAAACGGGGTGTTGAACCATAAATTAGTGTGTTGGATATAAAAATATAGCTAAGTTTTATATATAACTATAAAATACATATATAAATTACTTATATTTAATTATATATATAACTATATATATATAATATACTATATATATAATTATGACGTCATCCTTTTCTTAAATCCGGTCCGACCACCAAACCAATAAAGCTTTTGGTTCGACGTTCGATCCGATTCTAAAAACATTGGTTGGGATGATTGTTTGAAAGAAACCACAGGATTAACATTTTTTAATATATATAAAATAATACCAACTCCCCCTATTATCTCTTTCACATAGATAAAATATTTAAAATGATTTTGTAGAACTAAATAAAATAATATTTTGATGTATGTGGAATTTTACCTATCCAGTAAAGGTACTAATCTGTTCAAATATGAGTTTATTTAGTTTACTAGATTTAGTAAACTCATATATTACACGAGTTGAATAAATAAAATATTAAATAAAATAAAATTTTATTAATTATATAATGATATTCAAAGAGAAGATACAAATAAAATTACATATGAGTAATAACTATAAGTGATAAACAATGATATTAACTTTTTAAACTTTTGTTTTTAAGCATTATTTTTTTGTTTTTTCAAAAAATAAATTAATTTTTTTTCAAAACAAACCGTTTTAAAAAAAAGTATCATTCTCAAAAATTTCCTTACTATAACTCTCAATTTTAATTATTTTTTGTTTATAAAATTTTTAATTTTTAAAATATTTTGTATTTAAAAAGTTTGATGTTTTAGAAAATTTCTTTTTATAAAAATTTATTTCTTTTAAATAACTTTTAAAAAAATACATCTTGCTTAATTTATAAAAAAACTATTTTTAATCTAAAAAAATTAAATAAATTTATTAGTATTTAATGTAGTCATTGCAAATTTTGTCCCCAAATTTTATAAAAGCGCAAAGTTAATCCAAACTTTTATGTGGGTTTTGCACTTTTGGTCCCTAAAATTAAATTTAAAAGTTAGTTTAAATTTTATGAAATGCATAAAAAATAAATGTATTTTTGTGCCAGGGACGAAACATGCAATGATTATATAAAAGTTTGGACTATATTTGTAATTTTTAAAGTTTGAGGACCAAAAATATAATTTGGTTAAATTACAAGAACCATTTATGTAATTTTCTCTGCACAGTAATAATGATGTAAGTGTGATGTAGGGTTTATTTGTAAATTCTTGAACATTGGTAGCTAATACTAAAACTCAAAAAACTATTGTAGCACATGAGTTGGTTTTTAATATATATAATAGGGGTAACTTTATAAAATATAGTAACTAACTTTTAAAAATATTTCAATTAGGTAACTCAAGTTTAAAAAATATTTCAATTAGATCACTCGGTTTTCATGTTTTATTTAAATTATAAGTTTTAACATGTTTCTTAGCATGTTTTTTTAATTATTTAAATTATTTTAGAGATTTATAATTCTTCTTTTTTATTGGATGTAATTTTAATGAATTAGATCTATAAGAACCCCCCAAGTCCTAGCTTTTCAATAAAAAAAATGAATCTTTTAGAGTTCGGATTTCTAGTTCATTCTATTTTGGTAGTTTGACCGTGAGATTTTTTTTGTTTCTGTATTTCTGGAATATGAGTGTGTGACTTGTTATAATTGATTCTATTGATAGTATAGAGAATGGGTCTGTAATCTTGATAGACATAGTTCTCCTCCGTCGGATATTTATTCTAGTATATGAAACACGAAATATATGAAATAGATAGTAATTTATGGAAAGATAGCTGCACTTAAATCAAATTTAAAATATACACAGAATTAGAAACTAAATAAAAAACCAAAGTCGCAGATCTATTTGGTTCTTATTTTTGTTATGGATTAGTTTGCTTTTCGGACTTTTCGGTTTTCGTTGTTTTTCACACCCCTACGGTTTTATTTAGGAAAAATAAAAGGTAAATAAAAATAAAAAGAATTAATCACCAATAATTTCGAAAGTAGAATCCAAGTACAACTCTGGTTCCAAAACCCTACATAAACCCCTCTCCTCCACACCATCTCATTGTAATTGTTCCATAGTTAACGTGCAAAAGCCGGTAAAAAAAATTAAAAAAAAAAAAGCTCACTTGCAAAGATGTTGGTTTATCAGGATTTGCTTACTGGTAATATCTTTTTTACTTCTTTCAACGATCTGTTACATTCGATCTATAATCGATTCATAAGTTTTTTTTTTAGTGATGTTTTATTTGTTTCAGAAAACAAATGTGTTACTGAGTTGTTTGAGATAATTAATGCGTTAATCATTAGATTAAATTCGTTTCTCTCCTGTTAGATCTGACTGTAAAGAGTAAATCAGTTGTTTACTTTTAAGATTGATAGTTTAATAGTTTAGTGTTAGAATTTGTTGGTTATGTGGTTTACTTATTGACATTGTTAATCATCTTGAGGAAATTTGAATACTTTGAGTTGTATTAAGTTTCGGTTGAATTTATTATCAAAGATCTTTTTGGCTAATCTAAGATTATTTATGAGGCTTTTTTGATTTATTCGAATGTTTTTGTGTTAGCAGCTGAATATACCTTAAATTGATTGTAATGTAGGTGATGAGCTTCTTTCAGATTCGTTTCCATACAACGAACTATTGAATGGGATTCTTTGGGAAGTGGAAGGAAAGGTTTGTTTTTTTTTAGTTTTTTTTTTTACAGTTTTGTAGAATGTATTGAACATATGGTTTTTGGTTTATAATGTTATGTGATGGTTATATAATATTTCTTCTGCATGCGTAGTGGGTTGTTCAAGGAGCAGTTGCCGTTGACATTGGCGCAAATCCTTCTGCGGAAGGAGGTGATGAAGATGAAGGTGTTGATGATCAGGCTGTGAAAGTTGTTGACATTGTTGACACATTCAGACTCCAGGTAAAAACCGCATTAAAAGTTTGTTATGTTACAATGTTTTTAGCTACTTTTGATGGTTTATGGAATTTTGAGACCTTTGATGGTTATGCTATTTGGTTATTCTCATGATCCAAATTTGCAGGAACAACCTCCTTTCGATAAGAAGCAGTTTGTTGCGTATATCAAGAAGTACATCAAACTACTGACCCCTAAGCTTGATTCAGCGCAACAAGAATTCTTTAAGAAGAACATCGAGCCCGCAACAAAGTTCCTCCTCTCAAAGCTCAAAGACCTCCAATTGTAAGTTTTTTGCTACACCTTCTTTTGATCAACAATCATTTATATCTAACTTAATGCAAATGTTGGAATATCACTATGCATAAAAACAGACTATGTGGCTCAACCCGATTGCATATATTGTCTAAAATCCACAGATTGTTTGTTGATCGCTTTCGGTTATGGTATGCATGAAATATGACATATGGTGTTTAAATTTTATGCAGTTTTGTTGGAGAGGGTATGCATGATGACAGTGGCATAGTGTTTGCTTATTACAAAGAAGGAGCCACAGATCCAACATTCCTTTACTTTGGTGTTGGGTTGAAGGAGGTCAAATGTTGAGATTTTTGTTAGTTAATTACTCTTTAGACAATTAGTCTAGGTTTTATTAAAATTTGGGAGATTGATTTTTCAAATTACTTATGTGTATGCTCAGAAGTGCACTATAACTTTTATGTGAAAGTTTTGCTGGGTCTTTAGTATATTTTCACTCACCTATAATCATCATACTTGTTTGAAGTTTACGAACTTAAGTTCTTAACTATCTTTGCCTTCTTTTTTAAAAACTTATTTGGATGTCTTATTGAGTATTTATATATATATATATATATATATATATATATATATATAGTTTGCTTGTCTAATTTTCATCTAACAATGTTTACATGTCTATTTTGTTTTCTACTTACAAAAAGAATCAAATTTCTTACCAAAGAGCTCATGATCTAAATGCAATAAAGGGTTTAATCCTATAGTATGTATAGTTTCAAGAATAAGCAACAAGATGTATGTGTGAACTGTTTTTTTAAGTAATATCTCATTATTTATTTCATGTAATATGTCTTTATATATTGCATAATTATAAAGGTAAATTGTTGTTTTTCATAGAACGATATGACGTTGTTGTATCAAGTATAACAGAAAAATAATTATTCTCCAAATTATCTAATGCACACCTTTTTCCATCACATTTATATTTTTATTACAGTAATACCATGGACTATAAATGAAAAGACAAGCTTAGAAGCAAACTTTACAAATTTTATCAAATTCAAACAAAGCAAAATTACATAATTTTATTTTCAAGAACCATAGAGGAACTGTCCACCTCTCAGCTCACACATATGCTACCAAAAAGGCTGGAGGATTTATATATGAAGTAAAAACAATAAAATAAAACAAATACCAACAAGAAAAAAAAAAGAAAATAAAGACTTAAAGGTCAATTGAGCAGAAACAACCCCTGCAAACCATAAAATCACACAATGTAAGAGGAAAAATAAACTCAAATTGTACAAACAGGGAATCTTGGAGGATATTAGAAAAGATATGCTTTACCTGTACGCGTAACAAACCATAAAGACTTAATACATGATCAATGTATGTGGAAGCTCAAACTGTAAGTATTATGACAACAATGAGAAGCACAATCCCCAGAATCACCAAAAGCAAGCAAGTCTGCATGCATGGACCGGGTGTCGAAGAATGAACATTATAGAAGCAGGGAAAAGAAAGATACATAACGCATTCAAAAATAAACAATTAAGAATTACCATGGAAGAGTTTGATCTTTGAGCCTTTGATGCTTTCGCAAGATGGGATTTTCCCTGTGCAGTTGCAGCATGAGAGTTCTCGATATTTGAGCCAATATCGTCTGAAACAGATTGATCAAACTCAAATCACAAGCCACAACATGAATATAAATAGAGAAAATTGAAACTAGGAAGTGAAAAAAGGTTAAACTTATACTTACCGATCATTGTTCCTTGCTCATGAACCAAAACAGCAAGATCTTTGAATATTTCATTTACTTCACCAATTTGGTTTTGAATCTCTTGTATTCCCTGATCTCTTTCCTCAATAATAGCCTCATTAAATGCAATCTCATTGTCCAACAGTAACACTTCCTGTCTGCAGAAAGCACAAAATAGACATTTTTAACAAAATATCACATGCTCCTAGTGGTACACAAACATACTTTAACAAAATTGCAAGATTGCCCCTTCTATATAAGAGATGCAATAGCAAAACTAGCCTTTTAGATTCGACGAGAAGAGCTTGCTGTTCTGGACTTCTGCCTGAGCTCGCATCCACTTCACCGGCTTCATTACTGAAAATCATGGACAAAAAGGTAATTCGGCACATATTCAAATTGAAACAAACTTCGAAAGGCAGTCATTCGCGATTACTAATTTCATGACTATTTACCGCGATGAATGAATAGCTTGAGGAATAGAAGGAGAGTAAGCTGTCTCCCTTTCAGCTGCAAGTCGTTGAGCTTTCTGGAATTCTGTTAAAACCGCTTGAAAATCTTTTGCAAGTTTAGCATCTGTTATCTTTTTACTGGCCTGTAAAAGAATGAAGAAAACAAAGGAGAGTTATATGCCATGCATCTAACCATAGAACTTATGAAGATGGTTGAACATAGAGTCAATTTGACGGTCGAAAGCTAAAATGCTTCGTGCACAATGAAATATATTATCATCTACAGTTACAGCTTTCTTGCAATTAAATGGTCATTCATTGATCTAGAAATTATGCCAACTAATTGACAAAACAAAAACTGTGTATTTATCTTGAATTTAAAGATAAGGAGAGGAAGTCACTTACACTAACTTCTGCATGATGATCTATTTCACTAGCTTTCTTGAGTTTATCAGATGTATCCTTCACCAATTGCCCAATATGCAGTCTTGTTTTGTGCCTATCAATGAGCAAATATAAATAATCGTTATAGGTGTTCAATAGGGTTAAATAATCATAGACATAAATGGGAATGAACTCCACATTTACAAGGTTTTATATGATTATATGTTACACATAAATCTCCATGTATCAGTCATAAAGTCTGCTTTTTGATGTTCATTTAACTTCAGAAAAGCCTTATCAAATTATGATCTAAGATTTCGTTGTTCAATTCGATATTGAAATTGAAAGTGAGAGCTAATCCCTTAATGATTGTCAACAAATCTCATTTCAGCTAAGCAAACGGTGATCAAACATCCATTAAAATGTCTAATTCGATCATAAATTCTAGCGATCTAAACCTAATTACACACCACAAAGCAAATACCAAAACATTAAACAAATACCAACATCCAAACCCAAAATGACCATAAAAGAAATTAACAAAATTCAATCATACTTACAGCTTTTCACGAAGCTCGGGGGTGTCTTTGGGGGTACCAAGGGTATTTACAAGCCTCTGAAACGTAGAGACAGCAGTATTGATCTGGAAGATTCCAGAAGCAATAGCTTGTGTTGGATCTTGTGGCTTCATGCCTGTGTATCCTACACGTCGAGAATTGAGCGGGCGACCCGCTTCGATGTCTTGAAAACTCATATTTGTTGTGACTCTCGAACGAACCCTAATTTGAACAATTGATTTGGATTCTGAAGAATGATTTTGATCTCGAGGGGAAGTGTAAGTATCGGAGAAGGTGTTTTTATTGGAGAATGAGTGAAATTGAACAGTGAAGAAATGGCGATAATTAGGGCAATGATGGATGATGATTAACAGGAAGTTGTTTTTGGGGAAACAAAATGAAGGCAGAGGGTGTAAAGTGTAAAACTGTAGATCAGTATAGGGGTTTTAAAAACCCAAAAAAAAAATGAAAAAAAAACCTGAATTTCAAATCGTATTTATATAAAAAAAAAAAGAAAATCTAATTATGAATTAGGTTTTCGGTTTGGTTATCCGAATTGAACCGAATCCAAATAGTGAATTTGTTTTAATAGGTTGAATTTGATTTAGTTAAATGTGTTCTAAATTTGATTAAATTATATATGTATTCAGTTCGATTCGATTCAATTAGACAATAAACCTAAAATGTAAAACAAAAAAGGTTAAACACTCCCAACAACACTATATGACATATGAATGGCGATGATTGCTAATTTCTTAAGACAATATCATATTTGACTTTTTATCATTTAAATTTATGCATAAAAGGAAAATTACAAGTATTAAAAAACAAAAATAATTGAGAGAGCTTTAAACAAAAATAAACTACTTCAACATGTTTATTTATTTTCCACGGGACGCTTAATGAAATTTAGTTTCAAATAAGAAATATGAGAATCTCATAAACAATTGGATTATTTGTGTTAACTTATTATTTTGGCATATAAGAAGGTTAATCGGCAACGCAAGCATCTCACATCTTTCTCCCATTTTATTTTATAAGCATTAGGCAAAAACTTATTTATGACATTCTTAAGGTTCTTTAACTACAAGGTGATTGTTTTGTCCTCTTTACATTAAGTTCCAGAGTTAAATTACACAAACATTCAATATGGTTTGACAGCAATCACAATTTGAAGTTTTAAGTTTAAAAAGTTACAAGTTTGAGATACATTGCTTTCATTTTGTAACGAATTTAAATTGTAAAACTAACTTTCGTAAAAATTTTGTCATGTTTTTACTAAATGATTATTTTACCGAAGAGACCGTTATGTAACTAACTAAATTAATTTAATCACAGACAATATACAAATTACTCAAATAATACTCAAAAGTGTTCCTTTTTTTTTAATGGCCAACTCACCAATGTTTATAATAAGATTAGAAGTTAGAATTTTCAATCATTTAAGGATGACCATCTCTACAACACATCATAATACCATTTAAATACTAGCCATTTGATAGTGTTCTTAATCATCAATGTTCAAAATCTATACCACCATACACCACTACCTTCCACCGCCAACCCCCTGCTGAGCAATATAGACCCTTCAATTCAAACTAGAGATGTACAAAACTGTTGTTTAAAAAAAATTCAAGTTGAGAACCGATCCTGTTTAATCAAGAAATAATCAGAACCAAATTGAACTCAATCTGGTTCGTGTTGAGACCGGTTTTGAGTAGTTTAAACCGGGTTTTGACTGGTTCAGTTTGGTCAAGCCGGTTTCAATGAAGAGCATTGTAAGCCAATCCTTAACCTACGTGTTCTATCTATTCCAAACCGGTATCTAACATATCGGTTTCATTTTGGGTTCCGGTTTCAGTTCAAAAACCGGGGTTTCATTTCGGGTTCCGGTTTCAGTTCAAAAACCGGTGCTTCAAACATCACCACCACCGCCAGAATGTAGAAAAGAGCACCATTTTTAACAAGCAATAACATATTTCCTATTGCAAAATGTCTAATAATCTTCCAATTTTGAATTTACCATGATTAACCACTATGAGATCCTTTGCCATTTGTAGAATATCCGCCAAATTTTGTTCTTCAAAATTCATGAGGATTTGCATATGAACATCTGCCATACAACAATGTTTTACCAAGTATGTACATTTTGTCTCACATCTTGAAGTTCTAGTGAGGTGTTAGGTAGTGACGGATGCCACAAACCACCTTGTGAGTTCGTTTAATAGGCCTATTAATCCTTCGATTTCCTCTTCGTATTGCTCATAAATGCAGAAAAAGATAAAAGAAAACGCCAGCGCTACATCAAAGATTAATCAATAATCAGAAAGAAAAAGAAGCATAATTAAGCAGTGAAAATAGGATACTAAAAACATATCATACCTATTCCCAATGAAAAGGGGAAAGCATTGACAATAAGCAACTTGAAAAGATAGAGAGAAACTACCACCTGAAAGGAGTATTTAAGAAAAACAAGTCATTCCATGATGCTAGGGTTATGTAAAATGGTCGGAGGTCGGGGTGGGGTAACTGGTTGGGTTGGGTTGAGTTACCCTGAAATTTTTTTGTACAATAGACTTTGAGTTTTCATAAATTGTTAGGTGTTTAGATACTTAATATAGTTACAAAAAAACTATATAATTAAAGTATTTTGATCTAGGAGAATGCCAACTTTGAACCATTTAAACAGTTGCCTTTTTAAGTTTTTATTAAACTGTTTGATTTTTGCCCGTTTCACCCCACAGATGATACAAAATCCAAATTCACCCGAGAAATCAGAGATAATGACTGAGAACTTCCATCCATTTATTTATGAACATCTTGATACAGGTTATGTTTTATCTCAAGCAAAAAGAAACTAAAAAGAAAACATGTCAAGTGATCGAAAATCGAAAGTCACCCAAAGTGTATTTCTAACGCATGCAATCACTAATTTGTTTCATTAAAAAGTCCAGATTGTGAATGCAACGATATAATCTTTGTTATCATACCATAATGCAAAATTATTAGTAAATGAAACTTAAAAGTAGACAAAAAAGAGTTTATGGGCCAGCCAACCAACACCACCCGCCCATAGGCTTTCCCCAATCCGCTACTGCCCATCATGCCATTCAAGCTTTTCTCAGATCATTCTTTGCATGTTTTAAAAACATAAAAAGAAAAAATAAGATCATATAGCTCGAGAGAAACTTAAGCATGGTACCTCAGAAAACAAACTCCAGTCTTTTCCTCGTGCCAAGGATTTAACAGCATGACTTACTCCATTCCAAATGTTTACTGTATTTCTCACGGAACTCCTCATAGCCGTTTCAGAGACATCAAATCGTGGATAGCTAGACCTGTAGCAGGCAAACATACTCAAATGTTAGAAGTTTCAGATAAATTTAATCAGTTTCATTCAAAATTTTATAACGGGATAAAGTTTTAAAAACTAATGCTTACACTTCAGTTGATAGTAGACAATATCCATATAGAAAAACTGAAGCGAGCAGCAGCAGATGAGCTGTAGACGAGACAACTGTTCTTTCACTAAGAAAAAACCAGTAGAAAAGAGAAACCACTCCACAAAAGCAACAAAAAGATTTCCTCTCATCTCTCCACAATAAGATCTCTGCAACTGCATACGCAAGATAATAAGCCCAATCTCTTATCAAACATATGGCATGCAGGTCCCATATAATTAGCATAGTTATCAACTAGCACAAATTAACAAGCAAACAGAGATTGCAGTCGCTAAACTGAAAATTGATAAAAAGATCCAGGGCAAAACTGTCATTTACCTTCCCCGCCACCTAGCAGATGCTCCACTTTTGATCGTTCATAAAATTCATCAAGAATTACAGAAGACGAGTCCTTTGCTAAATGAGAGAATGATTCAATGGTTGATCTTATACCTTCCTGCACATTCACGATTAATCACAATGTGAGAAAAATATCTCAAACATAATGAGATTTTAACTGATTCCCTTCCCATTTTAAATAAAAATTATGTATTATACAAACACACATTCCTAAACTGATATAAAATGTGTCCTATGAGTGCGAAGAAGCAATAAATATAATTTTAGGATTAGTGTATTAAAAAATACTGCAAGTATATATAAAACGAAGCAAATTTCAACACACTCCGAAGTAAAAAGACTTACATCCAGTGAGACGACAGGCAGGTAATCAATGTGTTGCTGGGCTGCAGAGCAATCATAGGTCGTAGTGTGTGACATTAAATGAACAATATCATGAACCGAAGAATTACTAATGTTTCTGGAGTTTGTCTTTGAATGCATCCATTTAATGAGATAAACAATCAACCTGACAACCACAGCAGGGAGTTTGACCATTGGCCTACAAGTTATCACACAGGTCCATCAGAAGCAAAAAAAAAGAATTCAAGTTTCATTGATTTCCAGTACACATGATGGTCAATCATAAAGAAACGCAATGAAAGAATAATCAAATCAAAGCTTAAAAATTGAACAAGATTAACATATAAGTTAATCTGAAAGTTTAGACTCAAAGATGCAGCCAATGGTTTTTAGGAGATTTGATAAAAGATTGTTCAAAAGACATTTATATCTGAATACTTAGATTTACTTAGCATCCAAACTTATAGAAGTGAATAATCCCATATATGTTCAACGGTAGCATTTCTAACATTAGTTCTAAAAAACTTCCAAGAACAGCAGACCTCTGGAATACCACATAATAAATAAGCTAATAAGAAAAAAAAGCCTTTTTTATGATAACATTTGGATAACATAATGATATCTTCTACATGAATCCAATGAATGGGTTACGTTGCTTTTCTATACTATACAACAAAAATCAATATACATACCAAGAAAACGTTTTGTGGAATTCAATATTTTACATAAAAAAAATATAATAAGTTCATTACCTATAATAACCTAAGCCCTCGAGCATGCGTAAAGAAAATTCCCAAGAGCTCATTGGCTCAAGATTGGTAATGAAGAATACCTGCAGCAGGTTAAATATTATGTAGTCACTAACCACAACTAAGGATAATAATAATATGTTAATACAAGTTACCTGTCCAGCCACGATAACCATACGAGAGCCCAGAGCAGCTTCTGCACAGATAAAAGCATGAGCGACATTTTCCACATATGTGTAGTCAGACATGCTTCCATCACTTCCTATAATAAACTAGAACAATAGACTATTACCTTTCTTTTCTTCCTGGAACGGCGATGGACTCTACTAATTGTAAAAGTATATCCAAGAAGACTATATACAAAAACAAAGAAAGAAAACAAAAAGTAGACTGTGGATGGCCCTAATACTTCTATGAATTATTCTAGTCTGCAAAGAAGAGAACAAGTTAAACTAACCTACACAACAACATTTTTGCCAAATATATTTTGTGTTTTGTATAACACCATGTTAGAAGTTGCAACCGAAAATCCTGGTTCCACAAACTTGTTCTCACCATGCAATAGAATCAGTAATATGAACTCCTGATTTTTGTAAAGGTATTGCCTGTGCTTTTATTTTGTTTTTCAACCAATTTACAATTTTATTTGTTGATCGAATATCCACTTATCATCAAACTATAAAAAGTGAGAATTAAAGATCACAAACATGCAGAATAGAGAAAAAGAACTTTAAGATATAGTTAATGCTGGAATGTTTCACGTATAATGGGAAAAAAAATTCAAGCTTTAATGTTTTTATGTTAAGCTAGATCTATTTGATGACATCATGTTCTAATAATCAGAGACGAACTCTTCTTTATAAACAAATCAAGAATGCTATTTGAAGCAGCACTATGCTCCATCATTTTTTAACACAACAATTTATAATAATATAATAGATAACAACAGAATCTGAATGCAACCCTGTGAAATTTTAAAACTGTGGAAACTTGAAAAAGCTAAAAAACTGGTTCTGTGTTCAATTAATGATCAAATCAATACATATATAGACACAGAAAACTTATCCTAAATTCTATATAATTTCTATTCTACCCTAATCTAAGATTATCTCAAACGTATAAGGTAACAAAAAACTAACACTAATGATCATTTAGAAAACAAGAAAATGAAAAAGTAATTATAATATTTGGAAACTATACCAGTATACCCCAACAGAAAATTGATTATGCGTTTGATCCTAATAGAAGAAACTTCAAAATTTGCAGATTTGATAGACAAATAGAGAAGGAAAAATAAGTATACATAAAATAGTTAATACCAATATAGTTTCCACACCTTAGCCCAGCTGGATTTTGCAACATCAATCAAAGAAGGCAAAAGTTGCTTGTCTCCAGGTCCAAAAATGTTGCTTGGGCGAAGAGCGCAAGTAAGAAGCCCATCAATATCATTAGCAAGCAAAACAGTTGCCTCGGCTTGAGCCTTAAGTTCACAATATACACTCCTGAACTGTGCCATTGTAAAAGAAAGAAGAAAAAATCATGATAAAGCTTAGTATAAACAAAATCTACCTTCTGCACTGAGTATGACTACAAGTACAATAGAAAATAGATTAACATTTTAGTTTAGTTTTAACTTACGACTCTGCATGCATATTCATTGTATAAAGACTAGAAAAAGAAAAATGAAACGGTGGGGTAATGGGTTTAGATTGAAACGGCTCATTTCAGTATGGGCCAAAACAAACCAAGCCGACATGTTGATCAGAAATCCACTTCTTTCAAAAAAAAACAATGAGTTCAATATGATTGTGAAAACACTAACACTACTAATACAATTATGCTTGAATCTTCAAATTAAAAAAAAGGAGGTTGTATGCTTTGAAATTGACTTTGAATCAACCCAAAATTGACCTGTTCTTGACTCATGAGTAACTGAATCAAGATTTCCACCTCTAATAAATACAATGTTGGAAAGCCAAGAGTAAGACAATATGAATCAACCTATGTCAATCCACAAAGAATGTTGCACAACATAGAAGTTTTGAACAAAAAATAAATTACAAGTCATATACACATCATTTTAAGTAGAGGAAAATTTATAGAAAACTCAATTAAGAATTATGTTTGAAACATTAACAGTTAATGGCAAACTACGATCTCCCTTTTTGTTACTTTTTAAAAAATAAAACATTAACACTTGATGTAAAAATCAGAAAGAAGTATAATCTCTAACATTAATAAGGTGGAATGATCTGAAGACATACTTTTGTAGCATATAATAGTGTCTCGTTTCTATTATGTATATCATGTGAATTGTCCAACACTACGTCTGCAGTACTTTTGTATATTAACCTTTTGACTTTGCATTCTTGACAAACACTGATGACATTTTTCACACCTAAATAAAATATAATTAATATGATATAAGCAACTTAATAAAAACATAAAGTGCAACTCGAGGGCAGCAAAATTAGGTATAATAAGATTAACCTTGAACAATTAACTTGTACCCGGACAAGAAATCATGATTGCAAGAATCATCGTCGTCCACATAGAACACAACTGATGAGCCTTCAATAGCTGCAAAAAGAAAAAAATGATAAATAAGTTTAACATCAACCTAATATTAAAGTTCTAGATAGAATTAAAAATTAAAGTATATACATGGACACGAATGAACAACACGTTGTTGGTGTTTGCCAGTATCAATTTGTGAGAGTTAGCTATCGTGCGGTTGACCTCTTTTTCAGTTAGGTTTGCAGTTCAATTTTGATCCAGTGGTAGAATAAAACAATAAAACAGAATGAATATAAGTAACAATTTTAATTCATAGACAAACCCGAAACTGCTTAAAGCATATGCATTAACTTTGTCATCTAAAATTCTTTTTCCATAGAAATCCACATTTGACTTCACTTCACAACTTCAAAATTGACAAATGAATATGGAAAAATGACTGATGGTTTCATTAAAATTTTACAAAAGCAAAGTTAACTGTTAGATACATTTTTAGGACATGTAACCCAAATATAATCTACATCAATCCAAATTTGGGAAGTTACTATGCTTATTGTACAAATTTAATAATGACTCCAACATTTTGGCACAAAAGCCATTGTTTCTGTCAAAATGCTAGATCTGCTCGCATGATAAAAGCGAAGTTAACTGTTAAATACGTGACAAAAAGATAGAGAATTCTAAATCTCAAAAAATGAAAACCGACTAGAAATATTTCTATTTAATTATTTCATAAGTATGGATGTACAACAGGATTCAGAACTATAGTTAGATGTACTATTCCATGTAATTTCCTCCTGTACTTATAATTGTTTGGTATTAGAAGACACTCAAGAGAGCACCCTTGTGCTAGAACATTCTATCTGGACAATGTTGAATTATACACATACGCAGCATGTCACCCAAGCAAGAAAATAATAATAAACTTGAGGACACCTAAGCTGAAGCAGAAAGAGTGTAATAATATAATAGCAACTCTTGACTCATCTTGCAAAGTAATTTTGTTTTCTACTTCTCTCCAATGCTTCTAGCTTCGTGTGTATCTGTCAATTGTGAACACTGAACGCTGATCTGTGTCTGTAATATCTAGGTCACCCCAAGTACTTTGATTTGCTGATATGAGATTAAATATCAAAATAAAGTTCCTTGACCAAACTATTGTTCCTCTCTTCTTTTATATCTATGTGCCGCAACCAAGTGTGATTCTATTGCCAATACGAAACCCACACCTAATATCCATATAACTTTCTCACCAAATACATAAACCTACTTCTGTCTAGTTTCAATCTACATTTGTAACAATGTTTTTTCTTAGACTAACCCTTGCACCAATATTCTTTCATGTTACATAAGCTAATGACTCTCCAGCATAGGTGATTATGTGAATACATAATTATCTTGTGCAAGGTTGGATCCCATTGATGGCCCGCTCTGCGGGTAAGGTATGTTTCCCATCCCACTGCAACAGGCTTTAGTCTAAGCAGAAACCATGCCACAATGATTATGAAAAGAAACCCCATGCTACTATTTTTACGCTAAATTTCTTTTCACCACTGCAGGACTTGAACCCAAGACCTTTAACTTCAGGTGCACTTTGCCTATGCCACTGGGCCTCCAACCCCAGTGGTGACCCCATGCTACTTACTATTTCTTTGTCAACATTAAACTCTGCTTGTGATCAATTAACACAGAAAGAAAGTGAATTACCAAACAACAGTTCTTCTATGACCATAATATTACATTAAACACGCATATTTCAATTTCAACTGTTAGAAGTATCATATTCAAGCATATACTATCACTGAATTCACGGAAACTAATTTCACAAATCCTAAAACGTTAGTTGTGAACTTATGATAGTAAGCTAAACCTAATAGTTACAATTAAACGCAGTTGGATGCTATAAGTTACATCATAAGGCAACAATTTGATATTCCTTCCTCCTACGGTATAACAACACAAACATCTATGACACATCTTCAAAAGTTTATCACCACATCAAAAAACAAAATTAAACAAACTCTGTTATATAAGCCTTAAATTTAAGTGTACTCACCTAAATTACAAAAACATACTAACAAAAATTCGCAGCAAACAACATGTAGAGAAAGTAAAACATACAAAAAACGAAACGAAGAAGAACATCACCATACATTCATACATAAACAGCTAAAAAGTACCGTTAACGACGGATTTTTTATCCCGCACATCAACATGAAAGTACGAAGCACGGCCAGAAGAGAGAGCAAGATCGAGAGTCAGGTCAGAGTCATGATCGGAAGGATCGAGTTGGAGTGAGTGAGCGGAATCGGCAACTCGAACGATCCAATTACCTAGGTCCAATAGCCTCGCGACAAGGTATCTTCCGACGAAACTTCTGCCGCCGAGGACGACGGTGGTTTTGGATTGATCGTGGTGAAGCGTCGTCATTTCCTCTCTCCACTTTCTCTCTCTAGATCAAAGAGAAGAAGTTAGAGAGAGAGGAGTGTTAATTGGTGTGCATTGATTTGGGGATTGGAGATTTGATTAGGTTTTGTTTTGACGATGATGGAGGAACAGGAAGTACGTACTGCGTGGCGCTTGAAAAGGGGATTGGCGCCGAAACACCAAAAGGGCACGTTATAAACAATGAAGATTCAAGATAAATGATTTTTAGCTCAAATAGGTTTTGGATTTAAATCTTGTTTATGGTAAAAAAAGAAGGTTTTAAGGTTGGATCATGGAGTTTCTCTCATATATAGTGAGTTTTCTTCTGTAGGAAGTCTCAAGTCACGTACTCGAGCAATAGAGATTATCGGGTGAGTCAGTGGTTCGTCTGTGATCCATTTGTCATTCAAAAAATAAGATAAATGGTTTGGATATACGTTACGTTGGCGCTTAAAAAATGCGAAAGGTTCAAGTTTTGGTATAGACAAATAAGCGCTAAAGTCAGTACATGTATAAATTGTATGGTTTGAGTAGTAGGTTTAGGGGTATTTATATGATTCAAATCTTCTTACCAATAAGTGATATAGATTTAAAAATACTAGTGAAAATGTTTGCGCGTTGCGGCGGTACGACTGTTGCGCAGTTTTTTAGGAATTCGATTTTAGTCACTATCGGCTCGGTGCGTTATGATATAAATTAAAAAATCAAAATATAATTATCGAAAAATTTGTTTGAAAAAAAAAACAATCACGTATATCACAAAAGTCTTTAATACAACTATACTAACAACTTTATTATCCCGACAAGATTAGTGAAAGCATGGGTGGTATTCAACATGATAATCATCGTAGGCAGCTTTCGATGATGATTTGCATAGACCGAAGAAAGTTAATGGAGAAATTGCCACCACATAGTACCAATTTGATTGTTATTGAGCTGTTAACAACCGACAAGGGAAAATGAAAGGGGGATGAGTGCTCAATCGCAATGAATGAATGTCATTAAAAGTGAATGGTGGTTTTGTTTGGTCACGTGTATATGATTTAGCATTTGTATCATAAGAATCATATGTTATACTTTATATTAATGACATAAATGAAATAAAATAGTTAATTTTGAAATTTATGCATTCATATGTTATACTTTATGGGTGTCTTAATTCATATATAAAATTATTATTCTATTGTCTTTTTTTTATTATTTATTATAAAAGATATAGATAAATATTAAAATTATTAAACTCACAATATGCCCCTAAAAAATAGTAGTATTATTGTTATTATAAATATAAAGATATAAATTAGTTATATACTAACATATTTAAATAAAATAATACTTAATTTAAATAGTATTTAGTTATAAAAATATAATTAGTAAATATAAACATAAATAAAATAAAATTTAACGAAGTGAATTAAATAACATCATATTATTATAATGTATTAATAATGTATATTGAATTCATAAAATAAACAAGGGCAAAAATGTTAAGATATATAAAATTACAGGATAAATTTACCATATTACCCCCAAAGCGTCTTAAAGTTATATAGTAGTATAGATGTGTGAGTCTAATAGTCTATTGATAAAATAAATATTTTGTTGTTTACATCTCTTGTTGGTGTATTGTTTTTAAATAGGATACTGATGCGTAATAAATGGTTGTGTGATTATAAAACAATTAAAAAAATTGTTACGGTATATTCACTTATTATTGATCTATACCATGTAATAAAAGAGTAACTATGACATGTCATTCTTTTTATATATTCTTGATTTTTTCTGTATTCGTCTAAATACTTTATCCAAAATTATACAATTAAATTAATACTTGCACCATTTTTTACACAATTTAAGACAACTAGATTAAATTGTCGTTTTAATCAAATTCACTATCTGTAGGTAGCTAAACTAATAATTCTCCTTTATGGAAAGTGAATATGGTATTGTTAAGCATCTAAGTTTAGATGTAAAACCAGTCAAAAGTACGTAGTTTTGATAAAAACCAATTAAAATCTATACAAAATGATCTCCTTTCAACAAACACATAAATTCTAGATATTTAATCCATCGAATCAAAAATTAGACACGTAAAATTTAACCAATGTACAAGTATATCTTTATTTTCTATGTAAAAGATTGTTTCTATTGTATTTCAAAACAATCATTCACTGTTTAAGTTTAGTTTTCTTTATAACAAAATCTCACTTGTCGTTTTTATCCTCGTGAGTTTTATATCAAAAATTGAGTTTTGATTTCTTTTTTCAGACATGCAGTAGCATTCAAGAAGCATTGGTACTGTTTATCAGTTTATGGTATTGATTACTCAAAAAACTATATTATGAAAAAAAAAAGAGATGACGTGTATAGAAAGATTGCCGATGAATACTAGAATTTACGAGGGAGTAAATTTAGGAGTGGAGTTTAAAGCCAATCTATCAAAACTATGTACTTTTGATGTTAATTTAAAGGAAAATGTCACAGAATAGTAACCAGGTTTTAAAAGTGTTTTAATTTAGTCACTCATGCATGTTTTTCTCAAATTGGACAATTAAACGATCAAATCGAGTCATAATCGAATTTTCTTATGTCAAGAAAGTAAAAGTGGAGAAGACGTGGGGGTCAGAATTTTCAATATATAAAAATAAAAAAACATGTTAATTATGAAAAAAATAAAAAAAAAGTACCTAAAATTTACGTCAACGTTCAATATCAGCATCAAAATATAGAAAAAAATATTTTCTAACTGAAACAACAAATACAACATGCTAAAAAACATTTTAAGGCTTTTAATTTATGTAAATATGAAAACTGAGTGACCTAGTTGAAACACTTTTAAAACTTGAGTTACCTAATTGGAACACTTTTGAAATTTGGTTACTATTTTACGAAGTTACCCCTTAATTTAAACAAAACTGCATAGTTTTATAAAGTTTCGCATTTAAGCTTAGATACTTAAGTCTTAACAGCCCAATATTCACTTTCCTCTATTTTTATATATACTTTTAAATTCAAAACGTTATTTATCAACAATTAAATTTTGCAATACACGACGTTTCTTGTATTATAAGTAACTATTAAGATTCAATTTACAAAAATATATGTATTTTTTCATATACATCATATAATTTAAGGGGAAAATATATTGTTTGTGTATTATGATCTTTTGGAAAATAAACAAAAATTTTTAATACATAAAGTTTTTGTTTCAAAACAGATGTGAACCGTCTCATATGTACCCTTAAAACCACAAACTTAAATCTTATGTTTATCATCGCATCGCACGTTCACTAAGCTAAACTTTTAGTAATCCAAGTGTATGGAGCATGACCTTTTTATTTTATATTGTTTTGTTGATGAAACAACAACAAACTTAGGTTGCATATTCAATTATCTTTTACTGGACAAATGTTAGAAATGCATAATAGTAAAAACTGGTCCCCTTAACGTACGGACTAACCAGCTAGTACTACTATATAATGCGCTTAAGAAGAAGAAAGTTACCATATTACTTAAACAACTAAACCACCACCCAAAACCGTAACCTAAACCACCATCCACAACCATAACTGAAACCATCGCCACCACCATAACCCAAACCACCGTCCACCAGTCATCATCTCCGATTTGAAGTATTCGGCAAGGACGTGCTCAAGCCACACCTCCATTGCCCGCAACTGAATATCATCATCATCGTCATCATTTCCCACGTCCACCGACCTGAATTGGGTTTTGTTGCGTTTTGGATTCAATCATCTATCTAGAGATGGTGGGGGCAGGGGGAAACGAGGATGTTAGGGTGGCTGATGATGGTGATGGTTGCTCAGTGACGGTGGAGGTGGGGGAAGGATGACGGGGGTGGTGGTGGTCTAGATTGTGTGAGTATATATATACATACGTATATACATACATATACATATATAGTTCATTTTATGAATGAAGCGGACCCACATTTATTAACATACGTACATCTTTTTATATTTTGTTTTTTAGTTATGGGGTATTTTGGTGTTTTCACATTCATTTAACTAAAAAACTTAACAGAAGTTAGTGTTAGAGACGAATCAAGTTACGATTTTCCAAACAGTTAAGACTAATAATGTAATTTCTCAAAAGTTAGGATCGATATTAAAATACGCCAAACCATAGGGACCAATCGTGTAATTAACTCGTAATAAAAAATAAAATGATATAAAACTTTCCTAGAAATTTTAATTTTTTTAAAACCACTTTTTTATTTTAACGATGATTAAAAAATAAAATTATATTTGAAAAACAAAATGTATAAAAAAAAACAATCTCATAAAACGAGAGTTTAAGATGATATTATTGTTGTTTTACTTAAATTACTTATTTATAAGTAACTTAATCATATTTTATCTGAAAATATCGTTTTATAATTTTTATTATAAAATATTTAATATTTTATTAATTAAATTCGTGTATTACACGAGATATAAACTAGTAAATATAATAAAGTAAAGAAAAGAAAACGCGTGGTCGGTGTGGTGGTCGAAAAACACTATGTAACCCATACCCGTTTATTGTTCATCATTTCTCTCTCTTCGCGTTGGGGTTGTCCATCATTACAAAAGCGAAAATTCCCACAGCAATCACAATGCAAATGCTCTGCAGATCACTTGTTCCCTCCGCCATGTCTGCACTCCCTTCTACCGAGGTATCTTCCATCCTCTCTTCTTCAATTTACACTTGTTTCTAATTCATACAACTGCTCTTTCATCTGTTAATCAACTTACGATCATAACTATATGCAAAATTCAGATGCAAATTGTTGTGTGTTTTGTATAATTCTCGATCTAGTTTAATTTACAATCTTATGCGTTGAGATTTAGGGATTCAATTGCTGTTGAGTAGGATGTTTAAGGAGGAATGTATGTTTAGGTCATGCGTAGTTAGATTATGATGTTTGAGATTACTGATTTGTTGTTGTGGTGGATGAATTTGGGCGTTTAAGAGACATGCATATGATGCACGCTTTGTTTTTCTGGAGCTGCTGCTTAAATGTTGAAGATGTTTGTGGCTTTTTAGGATTTTATTTTTGCATATGCGTATATTGAATTACAGTGTTAAAGTATTACGGCACTAGGGCGTTCGTTGATTCTTTTTCTGGCAAGTAGCTAAGCTGATGTAACATTGTGTGCGAATCACTTAAGATCAGTGTCATAGATTATGAGTGGACAAATAGATGAAAGGAAAAGAAGGCATATAGAAAAGCAAAGGAAAAGACCAGGAATAATTTGTCAAAAGTGGAGAAAAGCTGACTTAACCAACTCAGAAAATATGGCCATCCCGGGTAGTGTTTGTGGAAAGCCGGTAACTTACTTTTTGCTGTTTGTTTTAGTTATCAAAGTGTTAGGTCAACATTACCACCCACTAATGAAACTTGTATTAGTGTTTAAAAATGAGGGAATTCCAGAAGATAGTTAGACTGATGATCTGATGCCAGTAACAAGTTCGCGCTGATGATTTCATATACGCATTTGTTGTTTGTTTAAGCCTATTTTGTATTGCAGCTTTATGTTTTATTTTTATTGCCCTCTAATATTTCAGGCGAGAAGGATGGTCTGTGTATGGCCAGGTGCAAGGCAAATATGCCTTAGGAAAAACCTTATGTATGGGTTTATGCAGTTATTTTCATTTCCATTTAAAACCTTGCGAGGAGTTAGTCGATCTCTCGGTGTTTCTCATTTATGTAGCATGTCTAACATGTCTTCATCACTGCAAATTGAATTGGTGAGCTTTTACTTCCTACAATGATAAATAATATTTATTACTAAACACATAACCACACCACACAAACACAGTCACTAACTACTATTATTTGTTGTGCACCATTTTGCTGACTTCATCAAGTGCATATATATTCATTTTCTTTTTTGTGCTTATGTTAGGTACCATGTCTTAAGGACAATTATGCATATCTTTTGCATGATCTGGATACTGGGACTGTTGGAGTGGTCGATCCTTCTGAATCTTTACCAATAGTAGATGCTTTGAGCAGGAATAATCGGAACTTGAACTACATTTTAAATACTCACCATCATTATGATCATACAGGTGGGAATGCGGATTTGAAAGCGAGGTATGGGGCAAAGGTGAGCTGTATATGATTTTTGGTACAAGTTTTAATGCTTAGGCTATTATTTTTTTTTTCCCTCAACATAATACCTAATTCCTAAAATTCTCAATGATCTTAGGCTCATTGCTAAGAAAGAGATGAAGTATATACTTTCTTAGATGGTTCAGTTTTCCATCCATTATTGTAATTTTGAATCACAAGATCATTCTTCTATCAACAAAGATATGTAGCAACTTGCCTTCTATCAGAGTGCACGCCTTTAAAATGTCTTTGTCAATAAATATTATATGTTGTAAGGCGTCGTTTGATCATGATCTTTTTGTATCTAAAAGACTAGGTTTTTGCAATCATGATGATGATGTACAACAATACTATATGTCTTGAGCTTTATTTCGAGAACATTGGTTGCTTAAATAGCTGAATGCCAATCTTTGTTGCAGTAGGAATATTATTTGTATTATTTATATGTATATAGTGATCTCTATGGATTTGGTGCATGTATATTCCTCTAGTTTATTTGTTGTTATTAGTAAATTATATTTCTTACTTTCCCGCCCCACAATTACATGGTACCATGTTCAAGAACTTATTTAAGGAATTAGATGATGGATACAAGTATGCCACTCTTAGATGCTTTGACATAGAATATGGGGTCTGGGGATATGATTACATGAAGATGACAAATGCATTCACATAAACACATTGTTTAAATTTATAAAGACACATAGTGATATAAGAAATAACACGATTTTGTAGTCTAAAATGTGAACATTCCCTATAAAAAGTTGGCCAACTCCAGGTTGAATTTCCTGGAGAATGTTGAAGTCAGCAAATTCAGTATTTCTGAACTACCCTCGTATTCAATACACATGCAACACAAGTATTGCTACTTTGCCATACCTCTTGGTAGTGCCACAACCCTATATTATATCCTAGGCAATACGTAAAACCTTAGCATCTCATCTGTCACCACTATCGTAAAAAATTATTATTTTCTTGTTATGGGAGTTTGTTTAATCATGCAGTTATCTTCAGTATTGTGTTTGCAATCATGCAGGTAATTGGATCAAATATAGACAGGGATAGAATTCCTGGCATTGATATCAGCTTGAATGACGGTGACACATGGATGTTTGCTGGGCATGAGGTGCATGTCATTGCAACACCAGGCCACACTAAAGGTTTCCCATAATCTGCTAATCATTGGATTTTGCTTACTATCATTTGGTCACCTGATATCTGTTTTGCTATTTAATATCTGACTTGTACCTTTATCAATAATTTTTGGAGTGATTCTTTTGAAGTTACTTTACATGGGAATGATTTATCTGGTCATATGTTCATGCGTCCATCTAAATGTATTCAGTAGGACATATCCATTTTTTTGAAGTCTACATGCTGTTATGTGGTTATTTCATTTTGTTATTTTCTCTATTAACAAAACTACCAACCTGGACTTTTCGTAAACATTACTACCATGTTTTGTGGATTCTTGAGGTGATATTAATACGCACGGTATTGTTTTAAGTTTATTGAGTTTCATTACACATCAATGTGTTGTGAATGGTGATCCATGTATAGGTGTAGAAATTTATATATAATATCTATATGTTGCTAATTGTATAGTTGTATAAACAGATCTGTAAATGGTTAAATTTAGGATTATTGAAAGAGGTAACAAATTCTTCCTGAATTAAAAGAAGAGGATAATCGACTTAACAAATTGCTAATTTTTTGTTTTTGTGCTGGCAGGCCATATTAGCTTTTATTTTCCAGCCTCTGGGGCTATATTTACCGGAGACACTTTATTCAGCTTATCATGTGGTAAACTATTTGAAGGAACACCTGAACAGGTAATCAGACTATTTATTCTTCTTTTAATTGGTTGGTTACAGATTTCACTTTCGGAAGGTTTTGTGTATTTATTATTGTTTCTTGCATCTTCCACAAGTAAGCAACCCATATCTACTCTTGTATCTGTCACATTTTTCAATTTAGGTTTCTCTGTAAAAATACTGATGTCTTTCCATGGTTGAAACTTCTATTTTCCTGTTGATCCGTCTGTCATATTAAAACATGTACTAAATATCCATGCGTAGGATTCATTGGGTCTTAAATTGAAGTTCGAACATAGATTTGCAGTATTATTACTTTTTATCATTAAGATACTCGTATTTTGCTTGTGTTTGTGACTTAACTACGTTGCTACACAAACACACATATCCATGTATAGGCAACTGAAATTTATTTGAGACCAAATGGAAATTCGAATAAGCTTTGATACAAGTTAGAAGGTGTGAATGCACGCTTGTTCGAGACTAATCTAACTTTTGACTTCCGCGAACAACGGGGGTCAAAAGGCAGCACCCTGGCTTCAATTATCGGTTAACTGTCAACTGTTTTCACACCAACCATCACACTGTTTCATAGAGCATTGTGTTGTTTCAACAAAACATTGTGACGGCTCACTGCTTGTATAACACAATCTTTGGTCTATTACTCTATTTCATAACAGAAATATGCATAATAGTTCTTGAGTTCTGAATTATCCGATTGAGATGTCGAGTGCTCATCAAAATAATTCAATCTGAAAGTGAAAATACATTTCAAAATCATCATTCAAGAAATTACCATCATTTTGTTATGATTATTTAATCCTGCCTTCATGGCATTTTAAACTATTGTTTGAGCGTATATCTTGGAGTGAATGATGTTAGTTTGACTTGGTGGCATAATATTTGGCCACTAACATTAAGCATTTACACATGATAGGTGGCAAAAATACAAATGATGAGGTGGATCCATGGCCTCACATTGCAGGGTCTGATTAAAAAAGTTGATTATTGTGAAATATCAAGTGTTAAACCAATTTAACCAGAACTAAAATCTATCACTTGTCTACTCTGTTCGTCATGTTAGATGGTAGTGCATTGCAAAATTGTTCATATTATCAAGATTATGTATCTAAATCTAGATAGATCTTTAAATTTGTTCATTTTGGCGACTGGGTTTTTATCTAATTGAAGGGATTCTAGATATTTTCTCACAATTGTTTGCAGTTTCTCACTTTGCTTATGCATTGACCTATGAAATTTCATTCTGATTTTTTAAATGGGTTCATTTTGAGCATATACTAAAAGTTATTCAACAAAACTATTAAAACCTTTCTTATTGGTAACAAGCAGAGGATATTTTGATTATTATTTATAAATAAACTAATTCAATAATTAATTGTAAAGCAAGACTTGGGTATCTTTTGATTTACATTTTGCTCACCATGACAGTTTATATAGTTTAACCTTTACTTATGCTTGTTTGTGTTTCAGATGCATTTGTCCCTCGAGAAGTTATTAATGTTGCCAGAAAACACAAACATATACTGCGGGCATGAATATACATTGGTAAGTTGAGTTCCTTTTAATCATGTGCACCATTCCCTCATCCTTTGGTCTACAATCAAGCTAGGAAGTTTAATAGTGGGCATGCTATTGGCAGAGTAATTCAAAGTTTGCACTATCTATTGAGCCTGGGAATGAAGAACTGCAGTCATATGCAGCCAACATTGCCAATCTTCGTAAAAAGCACTTGCCCACGGTAATTATTATTTGTTTTAAATTATGAACTCACCATGTGTTTCTGATTTTTCTTATTTTTTCAAACCTTTACAACTGCATGATTTTGAATATTTTTTGCCCTGCTCTGTCTAAATTGATACGCCGATATTGTATATCAAAGGGACCAAACTAAAAAACTCACCACAAAAGGCAATGGGTCAAAAGTTGCCACAAACTATCTAAATACATACAACCTCCTAAATAGTTCTTTTAGAAGAGTTGGATTCTTATTGTAGGTGTACCTCTTTTTGTAATCATATTAACACATTAGTTATTATGTTAACACATTTCATAAAAAATTGACAATAAGAGTTTGTGGGTCAAGCCAACCTGAACGTTACAGAATTCGCTTTAAAAGTAGTTGTTTCTAAACCAAAACCTTTACCCAACTCTCCTATTTTACCACCTCTAATGGTTAGGATTTAAATGTCGTAATATTTGCCTTTAATTTGTAGCAAAGAATGTTGCATTACTTGTCATGTGAAACAAACAAGCATTCCCTCAATGATATATAATGGATAAAAAATGTTTGCGGGTCAACCCAAACCAAATCGTTTTGACTGGTCGTATGAATGGTCTGTTTTAGCTCAACCAGCCTCATCATCCCACCTCTATCTATATTCCTCATATTAACTCTCTTGTATGTTTTTCTTGGATGAAATTCTGTTGCGAGTTTTAAGCATCTTTGACCATTGGTTTTGTGCAACAGATTCCAACCACCTTAAAGAAAGAGAAATTATGTAATCCTTTCTTGCGTACTTCAAGCCAAGAAATACGCCGGGCATTGAATATTCCAGCCGATGCGAGTGATGCAGAAGCATTGGGTGTGATCCGACAAGCCAAGGATAATTTCTAAATAGTTTCTGTAATACCGTTCTCTCTTCCTGCACATAAGTAATTAGGTCTAGTAGTATTTGGGAAGAATGTGTTAGCATATATATACATGGTGTTGGATTTTTCCCCGCTAAGAATGAATGATTACATGTTCTTTTTTTCTTTTTTTTCTTTCCCTTTGAATTCAACATTTGTTGTAGAAAAAGTCCATGGAATTACTAGCCTTCGACTCTCTGGCGGCTTTTTATGCTATGGTCACTCTTTGAAAATTTTCAATGAATTAGTGTAACTTAAGTATCAAGTATCAAATGCATGCCAAAGGGCCTTTGGCCTTAGTGCCCCTCCCCACAAGGTCAAGGACTCGAGTCCCGCAATGGACAATAGTCTTGTATTAGGAGTAGATTAGACTGACGTTCAATAATAGTATCAATTACATAGATAACGTAAAGTTGCAACATTTTAGCACGTCTAGTCTTCTGTTTTTACTCTTAAATCTTACACCTTTGTCTTTATATATGTTTATTCCATGCTTAATAGTTTGCTGAATAAAGTATTTGAATATTTTGTTTTAAATTATGTACATGTGTGAGTGTTTTAATATTTAAATTACAATATGACATTGTATAGTTTTTGAAATTGGTTCAATCGATCCAATTAGTGAACCAGCAAGATAGTTGGCTTGATGGTTAGGAAACATCTAGACTCAAGTCACTCAACTCATCTACACCAAATAAAAACATGGTCAGCTAGCTATAACCGAATTGCCAAGATGTATAATAAACTGTCACAAAACATATGTGGTTTGTTGAATCTTCTAAAACCGTACAAAAAGAAATGAGATCAAATGCCACCTATATGTTTACCAAATAAGGGGTTCTTCAGTTAACTTATGGTACAATTCATCATGTGATTATCATGGTATCTTCTTAACGAGCACATACATGGCAACACGTGGACTACGATAGTCTGGATGCCAACCAGCTTGATCAACACGACCTATGATGAAATCCTCCATGGCTGCTTCCATAAAACATTCAAGAACAGCATCTGCTAAAACAACAAAAACAAAGTGATTATCATCTGTAACCAATAATGTGAAAACTCAAACACAAATTAATTACCATTTCGAAGTTCCCCAGCCAGAATAATTGTTGTTTCGATCCCACTAAGTTCTACTAGTGTTTCTAACAGATCCGTCACTGCTTCTTCACTATAGATCACATCTGATCCAATCACTACATTCGTAAATAATCAATTCGTTAAATATTATGACAAAATAAGCACATCATTGCAATTTACAATAAGGTTATCGCCATAAAAACCTACATACATTCACAAAAAGTGCGGTTAGGTCCCTCAACTTTTTTCTTAATTAATCAAGTCCTTGTATTTTGTTTCTTGGATCAATCATGTATAAAACGGAAGGTTTTCTTGGACTCAAATGATAAATTATGTATTATATATGTTTGACCAAATAAACCACAAGGACGCGATCGATCACACAAAAAGTTGAGGACTTAATCACACATTTTGTGAAAGCATACAGGGTTTTTTACGATACCTTGTATACACGATAATCTAACTTAACAGCAAAAAAAACTCAGCTATATAAGTACATATAATTAGTTCATCAAACATGATGATGATGTTCCCTTTCATTTAGTGACTGTTAAGAATAGAGGCACCAACTCTACACAAATTCCACAAAAACAATATAAATGAATGAGGGCAATGACATATCTCTCTCTAAACTTGCGAAATTGCATACTTGCCAAAATCATGCTTGAAGAGCATTGTACATTATGCATTGAAAACTTGTGTTTTGAGGGATATGCAATTTTGCAACTTTAGAAGGGAGTATATGCAATTCCTCCGAACGAGTAAATAACATAAGAAATCAAGGGTAGAACTGTAATTTTGTATTACCAAAATCAGGTACAGGTTCAACTAATTCTGGGTCAGGACGATCTCCCCAGGTGAGCTCATTAACTGTTGCAGAACCTCGTACGTCTCCATACAAATTATCTTCAACGTTCTTTTTTAAAAGCCTTAATCTGTCTGGCATATCTGTAAGGATAACTTGAGAACCTAAAAGAGCTGCAATACAACTGAAAACACGATATGAGAATTTTTTTATTCTTAAAAAGGAGAGCAAAAAATATAAAAGAAAGTTGTTACCCAGCTAAACCGCAGCCTGCGCCTACTTCAACAACCTTCTTGCCTTGAAGAACAAGTGATCCTGTTTCCACGGCATTCTCTAGAAACTTCCCTAAAACAATTCCACTGTCCCACATAACTGATCCAGTTACTCCAGGAGCACCCTACAATATAACCACCAGTGAGATCTAAGTAACTAAAATATTTTAGTTTACGTAATTAAAACCACTTTGTTAACCCATCAAACCTCAAGGCTCAAACAGAGAACTTCATATTGGTACATATAATACATCAGTAAAATATTATACATGTAAACTGATTTACACTCAACCTATATTGGTACATATATTAAAAATAACAGAAAATTCCAAATTCAAGAATGATCAGAATTTTGTAAATTGTTCATCCGCTTATGATCTTTAAGAGTCGAATAAATGATTCTGGGCTTCATGCTTCATAAGCTGATATGAACAAACTAACAAATAACTACCAATGGAACGCAAAAGAATTCACATAAATTGCAGTTCCAAAGTCAAATGAAATCTACATCAAATTTCTGGAAAGTTTATGATCTTGGGATTCTGTTAAAAATCAAGTAAATTTTACCTTGCCCACAAGAAGTAAAGTTTGAAGGATAGAACAAGCTGAATTAGAAAACACACATAAGTTGCTTAAAATGTCAAAAAGCAACAGTCTTAGGTTGGTGATGAAACATGTAAATTACAATATTTGAATTGTGAGTCCTATTCCATTGGGACTACAATTCATAGTCTAACATTTGGCCCACCAATATTGTTCACTTTGCCCCTCAAATTTCAGGACCCCGTACACAAACTACATCTAACACATACTAACATAATAAGAAACTGGTAGAGATGGAGAATCACTTGCTGTAAATTGTTACTGTGATCAGACAGGGTTTTAGGGTTAGGGTTTCAACTTAAAATTTGAGAAAACCACTAAATTGTTACAATTTTCTCCATATTATTACACATGTATAGGTCATTTTAACATTAATTTCAAATTTTTTAGGGTGTTGACAGAAGAACTCACCAAGGAAGAAGGGGACTGAGAAATGTTGATACAACGACCGCAAGCATCAATCGAGAGGTTGAGAGAAGATTGAGCCACGAAAGCATTAGGTTTAGATAACGTCGGTTGTTGAAGTCCCCAAAGCAGCATCATCTCATCGGATGGATCTCCTCTCACCATTCTCACTTTTCCTTTGTAGGATCCCATTCCAATAGCCATTTCTTCTTCTTCATCTTCTTCTTCCTCACCGGCATCCTTCTGTTTGACTTCTTCTTCTTCACAGGCCATTATCTCCGGCGTCCAATTTCCGGTGAGGCTCTGGCGGGTGGCTGCAGACTAGTTGTAGGCTAAAGTGGTTTTTGGTACAAAGAATTCCACTCTCGAAATAAGTCCTGTGCTAACAAATAAAAATAAATCCTTGTCATTATTTTATGTTATTTAATTATTGATTTTTCCGTTTCTCTCGCATCTTAATTATTAATGTTATAATAGTTATACATTAATTAAAAGCTATTCATAATTAAAATTTTAAATATGTTAACTTCAAATTTTTAAATGTGTAATACATGAGTTTATTCAATTCGTATAATACATAATATTTAAGACATTACTTTTTATATTATTAACCATGTAATAGTAAGTTTATTTATCCCGTGTATTACACGAGATTATAACCTAGTATAACAATAAACTACTACTTTTGTCATACCAAATTATCAAACATATAACAATACACTCAAGGTTTTGAAAACCAGACCGGGCCAACCGGTTCTACCGGAACTGGACTCCAATCCGGTCCGGTTCGGTACTTAACACTGTTTTAACGTTTAACCAGTGGTCGGACCGGTTGAACCGGTAGAACCGGCGGTCGGACTGGGAACCGGACCGGTTGAAAATGTTTTTTTTATATATTTTTTATTTTTTTGTAATTTCTACATGTATTTATGAAAAATAATTATAATTTTATCCGGCTCGTATATCCGGTCCGACCAGCGGACCAGTAAGGCGTCCGGTTTACTATCCGGTCCGGTTTTTAAAACATTGAATACACTTTTACTTTTTTCTTATCCAAGTGTTATATGAAAGTTGTGGATTTTTAACGAGTGACATTTTTCCAATGACTTAGAATACAAGACTTTAATGCATACGATATTTTATAAACAGTAAATTCATTAGCCGAACGATGCAGTATAGTTCTATACACAAACTATTTTCGCTTCATTGCATCAACATGGTTATCAACCCCCACACTGTCGTAGTCGTTACCTATTGCCAGTGGCGGAGCATGAGCTCTTTTGGGGGTGAGGGGGAGGCGAATTAATTTTTTTAGCGAGGATATCAGACCGAAAATTAACACCACTGACCCCTTATATCCTCCGCCCTTGCCTACTGCTCATGTCAAACGACTTGTTGGGTTTTAAATTCTATGTATTTCTGTCAATATTACTGTTATTCTTTTAAAAGGCCAACAAATAATTACCTTATATATTTAAAAACAAAGAGAATGAACAGTAAAATCGGGTTATTTTGGAAATTTCATTATTATTATTATTATTATTATTATTATTATTATTATTATTATGTTTATGTCTATGTTTAAAGCAGAGCAGGAAAAGAGAGCCTCTCATTGTGTTTAAAGCGCTCTCTCTCTCTTTTCTTCCTCTTACAATTTCTTTCCCTGAAGACGGTTTGCCCGAGGAAAGAGTGGTGGTGGTGAGCGGATGTTGTTATGGTGTCGATGTTGGCGATGGGGGTGTGGCAGGAATTTTGCGCAGGGATGCTTGCCAAGGTTGGGTTTAGGGGCTGGTGAGAGAAAGACAAGACCGGCGAGGACCAATGCAACATGTAGAGATGAACAAAGAAGATGAGCATGACGGGGAGAACGACAGGTGATTTCATCATCGTCACCACCAACGGTCATTCCCTTCAACTCTGTGGCGATCTGATTGATGAAAACCCTTAGTCAATCAGGTAACTGTGAATCCTATATTTAGAGTTTTTTTATGCAAAGAACCTTAATCTACTGAAAGGACTACAAAAACCAGATCTAGGGTTTGAAGAAGAACCCTGAATCTGGGGAAAACATGGGCGAATGAGGTAGAAAAGTTCATGGGTGGATGATAGAGATGAGGTTAGAAATGATGCGGTGGAGGGGATAATGACAATAGGAGAAAGTGAAGTTATAAATGAAATTAAATATGAGAGGGATGAGGCAACTAATGATAAAAATTCTCAGAATATTTAGGTATTCATTCAAGCTCTATAATGGAGATCACAAAACAAAACAACCAAATTCGTTGAAAAATCACCAAATTTCCGGCTAATGTAGTCGGTGACATTAACCTCAAGATAACCACAAGGAGGTTTCTTTCCGAGAAAGTGAAACAAAGCTAATAAGAGGGTAAAAAGTGTTTTGAAAGACAATTGAGTGTCCCAATGTTGCAGCTTTTTCATTAATTATTACAGGTTTTGAAAGTTGTAAAGCTAAACTCACTGTTATCATGCATTTGTTATTTTTCATATTATGTATTCAAATGCTTTTTTTTATAGGTTGTAATAAATAAATAACAAAATATACAGTTGTAATTA
Source organism: Flaveria robusta (assembly GCA_025506415.1). NCBI lineage: Eukaryota > Viridiplantae > Streptophyta > Magnoliopsida > Asterales > Asteraceae > Flaveria > Flaveria robusta. The sequence goes on from CM046467.1 coordinate 32,069,227, forward strand.
GGATTAAATTTTAATGACAGAATATTCAAATAATATTTAGTGGAACATGTACAATTTTAACAAATCTAATATTGTACCTTAATTTTAGAAACAATATTAGCTAACTTGTTTTTAAAAATAAATTGAAAGTAAAGAATAAATACGCGTATTATTGTTAATTATATTTTAATTTATTTGAAAATAAGACAAGTCAAATATAAAATATTTTTTATGTTTATTTATAAATACATTAATGAGTTGGTCTATGTTGCAACTTAAGTTTTGTTTGGAACGTTTCGTGTAAAATATAATACATTTTTATTTGAATGTATAAATTTAAGTTACTTTATGTTTTGACATACATTTAATTTGAAAATGAGTCGGGATAATTGCATTTTATACTTTATCACAACAAATACGGGTAACCACACGTTTTTATTTTTATGTATGTTTTGTGTTTGTTTACATTTCAACATAAATTTTGTTAACATATTCCGGTTTTATTCGAAGGTTTTGAAAACAATTTGTGTCGATTGTAGCATGTACCTTATCACGCTGTGTGTCGATTGTAGCATGTACCTTATCACGTTGTGTCGATTGTAGCATGTACCTTATCACGCTGTATGTGCTGCCGCGCAACGCGCGGCAAGTAAACATCCTAGTTTTATTTATTAACAAACTAACAAACAGTTAGCCAATTACATACTAACATACACCATAGATGATATCAAATCAAATCCCCAAACTAAATGCATCAAACAATCTATATTGATCTCATGTAATTACTTAAATGTTTTATTGATGTTTTAAATTTTAATCATATAAAATTAAAAACTTTGATTTCTCCCGCCACCTTTTTTTAAGTCTAGATGATCTTTTATCAAAAATTGTTTTATTTCGACATCTCCATAAATACCCAATGATAGTTTGTGTCACGGTATATTTTACTTCCTTCGGCCAATATTATTACTGCTAAAATTTAGTCAATATTACTGTTAAAAAAACTTATATATGATAATGTTTGGCAAAGTGACTTTTTGATTAATTTTTGATTTATTAACTTTTGAAAAACTAATAAGTTAATAAGTATGTTTGGGTAAAATTTAAAAAGTTAATTTTTAAGAGTAAATAAGTTACTTTTAAGAAGTTAATAGGAGTAACTTTTAAAAAACAACTTTTTAAAAGTTATTTTTTGATCAAATGGGCATGTTTGGGATTGCTTATTTTGGTTGAAAAAAATTTTCACAAAAAAGATTTTGACAAAAAAAACTTATTAACTTATAACTTTTGAAAATGAGTTTTTAAAAAAATGTTTTGATTAGTTTATAAACTTAAATGACGAAAAATATCCAAAAGAGTCATACTTTTAAAACGATGGAAGTTAAGAGAAGGTAGTAGAGGGGTATAATAGAAAGTTAGATTAAAAATCGTTTTCAAAAGTTCATAACTCACTACTTACTTTTCAAAATCTTATTTTTACCCCATATGACAAATCAGTTTAAAAAATCATTTTGAATTTATAAAATACTTTTTTTGACATATTAATTATTTTTAAAAATTAATAAGTTAAAAATAGATTAAAAATAAACAATCCCAAACACTAAGTAATCCCAAGGGCATAACTATTAACTGAAGAAAAGGGAGCTGTGGGCGACTAGAGTTCCCCGTGGAGCTACGTTTCTTCTCGATTTCTCTGTAAAATAGGGCAAAATCGGATAACAAGAACCCTAAATACATATAACGAATCAACGATTCAATTCAATCAACTTCAATTTGAAGTACAACTAGAATCCATTTCATCCCCAATTTCTCTCAGCAGCGGTACAGATGCTTACGAGGACTGAACCTTGAAAATGGTGGAAACATCAACATCAAGAGCATGTAGCAATGTCGATAGCTTTGCTAGTCCTTCATCATTTTCTGTAGCTTCTGAAACTATCGTCACAGATGCGAAGAAGAAGTTTAAGAAGACCAATGAGATCTCGAGAGCAAAAAACGATGTAAGCACTTCAGATTTAATTGGATTTTTCTAGTTAGTTTAGATTTTTGTTGTTGTTGGTTTATGTTAGATTTACACTACGTATTGAAGTCGAAATCGTCCAATAGTTGAAGTTCTTAATTTTTGTGCTCAAATTCAATGTTTGGATCTTATCTGCTTGAATTTATTCCTGTTTCATTCTGTTTCTATTACAAACACTAGAAAACTTTTGATTAAAACTTCAAATCACAATAATCACTTTTGGAGATCATTAAATTAAACATCCTCTTAATATCATAGTTTAACATTCCCCTTTTTAGTACTAAAATGGCTTATTTGGAAATCATTATTTGATTGCATTAGGTTACAGATGTGAAAGGGAAAAAAGAGGATGATGAATTAAAAAATAGTGGTCCGTGTTTGGAGATAGATCATGTGGAGAAATCTGAAAACTCTGTACTACGGAAGCTTCTTGTAAGTGGAATGAATGCATTAATATGTCAATTTGCAATCCAGATGTATGATTTTTGAATTTTGATAATGGTTTAATTAGTTGATTATATCCAGCGGAAACAAAGGTATTTTGATCCTCCAGATAGCAATTATGAAAATTGCTATAATTGTGGTGAAGGTGGTCATACAATTACCGGCTGTACATCAGCTAATCGGAAGAAGCCTTGTTTTTTATGTGGCAGTTTTAAGCACAAGTCAAGGAAGTGCAAGCAGGTAAGAAACGGAAAGATTTTAAGCAAACTGTTGGTTTTATAATAATGAGTCATACATGTCGAGTAATCTTCTCGCATCAGAATTTCTAATAATGCAAAGAAAACAATATATTGTGTTATGAATTGTTGTATTTCCTTGCAGTTGTTGTATATACATAAAGTAATTGGTACACAAAATAACTTTTATTCATATATTTTTCTGCAGAGAAAGGAATGTTTTTACTGCAAACAAAAGGGTCATTTTGCAAAAGACTGCCCAGATAAATCCACTGAGGGATTAGAAAAGGCTAAAATATGTTTAAAATGTGGTGATTCTGGGCATGAATTCGACACATGCAAGACCATGTTCTACTCTGAGGATGACCTCAAGGTCAAATGGTCACACTCATATTCTAGTCTGTTTCAATATTAGAAACTAAGCATTTTTGCTTCTTATTTCATTTGATTACGATAGTTTCTTTTGTTATTTCAACCTAAAACTCACTTATGACACATTTTTTCAGGAAATACAATGTTACATTTGCAAACGTATGGGCCATATTTGTTGTGTTGACTACGGTGAAGGTCCAAGTGAAGTTTCTTGTTACAGATGTGGTCAGTTAGGCCATACTGGTTTGGTATGTTGTCACTTATTATTTCTGTAATTATTTTGTCATCAAAAATAAAATTAAATGATCACAAACATGAAATTCTTATGAATGTTATTAAAAAATTTAGAATGTACACGACTCGTGATTATGACCTTTAGTATTTTTGAAATCTACTTTGAGCATACTCATTTCAAATTGAAGTGAGTATATCATGAACAGGGTGTTTGTGAGCTCATTGAAAGCAAACTTGGGTTTACTTAATTCATGGTTAAAGAAGAATGCAAAAGCATATAAGGTTTTATGGTTTGATAACAATTGATGCCTTAATAATCTTGAGATATATTATCTTAATTATTTAATGGATAAATTGAGCAAATCTGGGTGTCTTTATGAGATATGAAGGCCTAGAGGTGGCAAAATGGGTGGATTGAGCAGCAGCCCAATTGGTCATGTCACATGGTCAATTTTTGGACAGGTCAAAACGGGTCATGGGTCGGGATGATCCATTAACACCCTTTTTTCAAGTTTTAGGATGTCATAAGTATCTAAGGTATAGAATACAATTATAAAAATATAATGTATTTAAGAAACCTGCCAAATGTATGCTTCTTTTCTTTTTCTTTTTTGTTACCAAATTGCCACTATTGTCCATTTTGGATCAAAATTTTAACTTTCAACATAAGATTGTGACCCAAGCAGATGCAAAACTATTAATAAGTGGATCCGAATGGATGCTTTCTTGTAAGAATGGGCCAATACAACTTGAATCAACCTATTCATAAGTAAACCTAAGATGTTGTTTACATGATCAGATGCTAGCCTTTTAGGAAGGTTTTAGACGTTTTTAGTTTTATTCTTCTAATTTCTTTTGACAGACATGTGCGAGTGTAAGTTCAAGTGCAACGGTACATGCAGAGGCATCTCCTGTATCTTGCTACAAGTGTGGTCAGGAAGGCCACAAGTCACGCAAATGTAAAACTTTTGCTAAGGTAACAAATTCTGGTTTGCAACAATAACTTCTATAGGTGGCAGTTTATAATCATTTACTTACAAACTAGTTGCTTTATTTTTTTTTCCTTTTATCTAACAAGTCACATGGGTTAAGCTAAATGATTTAACTAAGAGAGTAACGGGTCAAATGGCTCAAACAGGAAGTGTATTCAAATGCATAAACACTCCTAAATCACACCATAATCATTCGTAGCGCGTTGTTTCAGAAAATTGATAATGTGTTGTGAGTTGGTACAATTTGTTCCCACTCTTACTAAAAATCTACACATTTGACCTTGTTTGCCACCTCTAATAATGTTCAGTCTATCATGTCATACTGCGTTGTAACGAATTTCAAGGTGGTTTTTTATTTATTTAGAAGCGAAGGAGAAAAAACCTGAAGCGGAATAATTTACAAGATAACACAGACCATGTAGAGGTTCAGTCTGCACCTCAAGAGCTAGGCGAGGCTTGTAAAAGGAATAATACAGAACATGGATACTCAACTTCATCTCGACCAAAGTGTAGAGGTGGTTGGATGGATGAAAATGAAGATCGCCATAGCTGTTTCAGCGGGACCAATTTATCAACTCCAGCTAGTTACAAATCCAACAAAAGTTTTAATGGGTCTAGTGATTATACCTGTGATTTTCAATATGAAGATTGAGGTTCTAACAGGGTTTTGACACAAGTTTTTAGATTATGAGATTTCGGAGATTCAAGGGGAGAATATGGCTGGATGGGACTGGTATTGAAAGTCGATTGTTGTATCTTTGGTGTTTTTTTTTTTCTTTTTGTTGTAACAAGTTATGTCATTTGTATTTAACTTTTCCCAATAGGTGAATTGTATTTGTTAGTTATTGACACGAATTAATAATTCGTTCGAAGTCGTCAACATTACCACCCACTCGGCTTATGGTTCGAAGTCGACAACCTTACCAACCATCTGGCTTATGGCCCGGAGAAAGAGTGAGGCGTTCAAGGCTTCCCCAGGATTTCAATAAGAACTATAATCTAATTTTCATCCGTAACATATTTGTTTCTTACTATTTGTTGGAATTGAAGTTTGAGTTTGAATAAATGAAATTAGCGAATGAGGCTTCACAATCAATAAATTCATTTAACATTGTCACACCCAAAATTCAAATGCACATACAATTTGAAAAAAAAATAAAATAATAATAAAACTAATAAAACTAAAATGTCGAAGGTGAAAACTGTCAATACAGAGAAGTAAAGGGTTTGTTTTGTATATGCTTACCTGAATAGAATTCGAGTTAGAGGTAACTTTATAAAATAATAATTAATTATATTATTTATACTAATATTGAAACTAAATTTCCTAAATTTTTCCTTTTAATCTTATCTAATCAGGAGTTCGATTATTATATTTATATATAAAACTCATAATCTATTTCATTATCATAAACCCTAAAGCAACCACGGAATCATCATCATCCACGGGGGAAAATCATTGCGATTTTGTTCAATTTGCAGGTAATAATATATGCATTTACGTTTCAAATCACTCATCCATTAGATTGCAGAAGCATGTGCAAAACTGATTAATCGCAAACCCTAAACATTCGTTCAAAACCCTAATTTTCACATCATTTTTCGTGTAAGATTTGTGTAGTCATCATGGATCATGTTCAAGAACACCAGATTAAGCGCAATCAACGATTCAACGATCTAATGGCATCATCACATGAAGACACAAAAGCGGTGATTCCCCGTGCATCGAACGTAAAACAATGCTCCAATCGAAACCCTAGTTCTCCAGACAAACCTGTTATCTTCATGTACCAATCAATGTGCTTGATGCTGTTAATCACGATAGTGATTCTCATTCCGCTTTGGGTTCATCTGATAGCTACCAACACTCCATATTCGTTTGAAAAAGATGATGAGTTTCAGATGCCGATGAAGACGGATGAAGATGGAATAGAGTTTTACGTGAGATCGCGCGATGGGTTTGATCGGAAGTATCCGGTTGGAACACCGTCACGAGAACGTATTGAGGATGATATTACTGCTGGTTACATGCAGATGCTGCAAAGAGATTGCAGTCATCATCTTTGGTGGCGGTCGTTTTCGCCGGAAAATCCAAGTGTTATGCCGGAGTGTGACAAGCTTCTAAGCTTGGGGGTACATATATGAAGTTTGTGGTTTTTGATTCTAGGGTTTTATGTAGATTAACTGATTGTTTTGATTTGGATTTTGTTATTGTTTTTGTTTTGGAGTTTTTAGTGGTAAGTGAGTTTATTTGGTTTAAGATGTTTACTTGTTAATTATGTGTTTGGTTAAAAATTAATAAACAAAAATGAGAGGTTGAAGAGGAATAGGGTAAAGTGACTAGGAGTATTTGTGGTTGGGTTTGGTTTGGTTTTGTTGAACTCGAATCGCAGCTTATGGTTTGGGAATGACAAACCAAACTGGTGGGTTCGGTGGGATATATAGTCAGCTTTACTTGTTTGATGGCTTAATTGTTTAGTATTGCTGGTTTAGCAGTTTGAACTGATTTTAAATTTTTTTTTTAAATCTTTAGTTCGTATTAAAATTTTAAGAGTATGAGTATGATACGTGGATATAGTACATACAAATACAAATAACTAAATGTTTTTATTAGCGTTAAAAGATCTAAATATTTTAAAAAAAGAAGTAAACTTTTTTTTTTCTTAACAAAACTGAATTATAAATGTGATATATTTAGTTTTATCTATGTTAAGAAACTCGGAACCGTCGGTAAGTATTGATGTACAAATCGTCAAATTGAACCGTACATATTTCCTGTCGATTAACACTACTGCTGCCCGCTGTAGCGTGCTAGTTTTAATGCTAGTATATACTAAGTTATCATCTTTGACGAATAGTAGAATTTAAAGTTAACATTTTTCATGTTTCTCAAATTGGTCACATGTTATTTCGTGTTTTTATGGTATAACTTTTTGTAATTCAAATTTCTTTGTGGATTGAACCTCTTAAATTTTAAGATTTTAATTATTTATATTGTGTTATTCTTGTACTCAATACCGAAATTGGTTTACAAAATAATCCGTGATCATTTATTTAAATTAATTTATGTGTTTACCAGTATTTATTTTCACACGAACACAACGTCTTTTTAGATTTCAATCATACATTTACGACATTCTTATTTTACGCAAATCAACCCCTCCGCATTTATGTAAAATCAAACCGTCTCAACGCACACTAATCACCTCTGGTTGTATTTAAAAATTTATTTTTCCAACAAGCACCGTAATGTCAATGTGGGGCTAGCCCACTTGATAGATGCTTTGTCTTTTATAAGGAAGGTCTTGGGTTCAAACCCAAGCAATGATGTAATTTGATGTAGTGTAGGAGTAAAGTAGATTTGCCGTTAAAAAAAAAAAAACAAACACCGTAATGTTTCAATGTGTATACTCACGTTTTAAATATCATTAGGTGATTATTTTAAATAAATTGTTTTGTCAATTTATTCAACGGTATTGTTACCAAACATTAAATTACATATATGCCCCTTATCTTGTTAACATTATATTTTAGCCAGTGCAGTGTGAAGTCCCACCGGCAACCATGGTGCACGGTGGCCGGAAAACTTATATCCTAAAAGCTTCTGTATTATTATTATTATTACCACTACTTTCACTATCAACTAAACTTGTGAATGCCACCTTCAGCATTAATAACCCTTGTGATTTTCCGGCGGTTTTCAACTTCGGCGACTCAAACTCCGATACCGGTGGCTTAGCGGCGGCGTTTGGGCAGCCTCCTCCCCCAAATGGTGAGACCTTTTTTCATCGTCCCGCCGGTAGGTACTCCGATGGGCGTCTTCTCGTCGACTTTATGGGTATGAACTCCTTTCTAACCATCATATTTGTTGTAACTTCCTCGCCAGATAGTCTTTTAATGATTTTATTACAAGACAACTTTTGAATAAGAGATGAACATTGTTTGATTTATTTAAAAGACACCTTTTAATTGTTCTTAAAGTACATTAATAAGCGAAAGTTTATTAAACCTTAGATCCCATTAACAAATCCTAGTTAGCTTACTCATATACTATTTACCCAATATGATGCCCAATAAAGATTTAATTTTAGAGGTCGTTAACAATCCTATATTTTTATATAAAGCATATTAACTTTGAATTATACGGGCTGATTTTTCCTACTCACACAAGGCCCAAAAGTTTAAAAGATTCTCGGGGACGACCATGTTTTAGAACCATGCTAATTGATTTAGAGATTATTTTATTCGGTCAGGCATTTTAATGGCTAAACATAAGTTACTAAGATCCAATCAGGTTAAGGTTTGAGTCTAACACAATCACAGGCAAAGATTGTGGTTCGAACCTCACTCATTGCCCCGACCAAGATCCATGAGTCGGTTGCCTCCTGCGATTGTGATTCTGAGGCGAGGGTGCCACATGCCGGTTAGTGAGTAACTCGGTTTATTTGGAACCGATCAATATGCATGTTTTCCAATGTTTCTTTTCAATTTATTTGAAATTTAGAAGTCAAAATAATTCCAAAATCACTATGTATAACGAGCAATTATTCCGGTGTTAACAGTGGGAAGTTTAGGCTTACGGTACCTTAGTGCATATCTTGATGCTTTGGGTTCGAACTTCACCCAAGGAGCCAACTTTGCCACCGGTGGTTCCACCATTAGACCCCAAAATACGACTCGACGTCAAAGTGGTTTGAGCCCCATCTCCTTAAATGTACAATCATATCAATTCAATGATTTTTACGCCAGGACTCCAATTATTCAAAAAGGTAACACCTCAAACATTTTTTTTCATAAAAATTGTTATGTGGGCCTGACAGGCCCAAGAGTCTGTTAACCGAGTCACCACTACACTATGTGTGATGACCCAGGTATAACATTAGATGATAAAAAAAACTTTTTGTTGGTCATTCGACCTGGCACCCAACATTTGGGTCCATTTTTATGGATAATCTTCTAACATATAGATCTTGAGACAGTGGGAGGCTTCTTTAAGGAATTAGTTCCAAAACCCGAAGCTTTTACGCGCGGTTTATACACATTTGATATCGGGCAAAATGATTTGACGGGTGGTTTGTTCCTAAACTTGACCGTTGATCAAGTGAAAGCATCGATTCCAGACATCCTAGGACAATTCAAAGTCGTCGTTAAGGATGTACACGACAAAGGAGGAAGATTCTTTTGGATACACAACACCGGCCCGATTGGGTGTTTACCATACGTATTGGAACATCTACCAATCAATGATGGACAAATGGACAAACATGGATGTGCTAATCCATATAACGAGCTAGCTCGATTCTTCAATCATAAGCTAAAAGATCTCGTGAACCAACTACGTGAGGAACTTTCGGAGGCGGTGATCACCTATGTTGATATATATAAAGCAAGATACGCGCTCATTAGTCAAGCGCGTAAACATGGTAAATATGTATAGTTATAACAAGAAAAAAATAATAAAATTCATGTTTTAACGGTTGTATGTTTGTTGAAATGTAGGATTTCAACATCCTCTTAGAGTTTGTTGTGGCTACGGGCCGAAGTACAACTATAACATACATGTTGGATGCGGAGGGAGAGTCGAGCACAAGGGGAAAGAGATCTTTGTGGGATCTTGTGAAAATCCGTCGGTTATGATCATGTGGGACGGTATACATTACACTGAAGCAGCGAATAAATGGGTTTTCGACCATATTGTAAACGGGTCATATTCTGATACGTCGGTCCCATTACTCATGGCTTGTCATTGAGAATGAGACTAGTACCATTGTACTGTTGTCCATGATAATCAGAGGGATGGAAGAGAAATTGAATAAGTTTTATTTCTTGTGTCTTTCCAAACCTACGTACAAAACTATATATAACCTATACAAAAATACTAATTAAGGAAAATACAATAAAGGCATTGAAAAAGAATGGCTGGCACTTAGCTAAGACCAGAAAATAAGGCTTGAAATATGTCAATCTTGATTTGCAAAGGTCAATAGTCTATTTTGGGAAGTGATGGAGAGTGATTCCAATATTTTTAATCAAATATTTCAACATTCCCCCTCAAGTTGAGTAGTGGGATTTTCGATACTCAACTTGTCAAGACAATGATTAAAAATTTTTACATTGACCGCCTTTGTTAAAATATCTGCGAGTTGATCTACTGAGCGGACAAACGGAAGCTCAATTATCCCTGCTTCAAGTTTTTCTTTGATGAAGTGTCGGTCTACCTCAATATGTTTTGTGCGATCATACTGGACCGGATTCTCTGAAATTTGAATAGCTGCTTTGTTATCGCACATAAGTTTGCTGGATTGGGTTGGGGAATACCCGATTTCTATCAATAGTTTTCGTATCCATAGTATCTCTGCTAGACCCCGTGCTATTCCTCGAAATTCCGCTTCGGCACTTGAAAGAGCTACCACCTTTTGTTTCTTCCTTCTCCAAGTAACAAGATTTCCACCAACTAGAGTAAAGTAACCGGATGTTGATCTCCGATTTCCTTTATCTCCCTCCCAATCTGCATCGGTATACACTTGAGTTTCTAGGTGCCCATTTGTCTTGAACAGAACTCCATGACCAGGTGTCCCTTTGAGGTATCTGATAATTCTCCACACGGCTTCCATATGGGTAACCTGAGGTTGGTGCATAAATTGGCTCACAACTCCCACTGCGTAAGCAATGTCAGGCCGGGTATGTGAGAGATAAATTAGTTTCCCCACTATCCGTTGATATTTTTCCTTGTCGACCAGCTTGGCATTTTCCTCCATATAGAGTTTTTGATTCACCATCATAGGAGTATCCACAGGTTTGCAATCAATCATCCCTGTTTCTGCCAGCAGGTCAAGGATGTATTTCTTTTGGCAGATAAAAATCCCGTGTTTAGACCTCGAAACTTCGATCCCAAGAAAGTATTTAAGTATCCCTAGATCCTTCATTTCAAATTCCTTAAATAAGTTAGCCTTTAACCTTGTCATCTCTTCCTCATCATTTCCCGTGATTATCATATCATCAACATAAATAATTAAGCATGTTACGAGTCCATTCCTCCGTTTAAGGAATAGAGTATGATGTGAGTTACTCTGTTTGAAGCCATATTTTTTCATGGCTACAGTAAACCTGTCAAACCAGGCACGAGGAGACTGTTTTAATCCATATAAGGATTTCTTCAAGCTACACACTTCTCTATGATTGAAGTTTTTCATGAATCCAGGAGGGGCTTCCATATAGACTTCCTCTTTAAGTTCTCCATGCAAGAAGGCATTTTTTACATCAAATTGAAGGAGAGGCCAACCTTTATTTGCAGCTATAGAGAATAGGACCCTGATTGTGTCGATTTTGGCCACGGGAGAGAACGTTTCGGAATAGTCAATTCCATATGTTTGAGTGTACCCCTTCGCTACAAGTCGGGCTTTGTATCTTTCAATGGTTCCATCAGGTTTGTATTTTATAGAGAAGACCCAACGACATCCTACTGGTTTTTTTCCAGGAGGAAGGGTACATTTTTCCCACGTGTCACTTTTCTTCAGAGCATCCATTTCAATTTCCATTGCCTCTCTCCAATTCTTAGACTCAAGAGCTTGTTCAACTGTAGTTGGAATTTCTTCAGAGCATATAGATGTGGCGAAAGCCTGGGCTTCTGGTGATAAGCTTCCGGCTGCCACGTTTGCCATCGGGTATCGAGAACTTTGAGCTTCTTTCTCGGGAGAGTATCTTTTTGGAGGAACTCCTCCGTTGGATCTTGGGGGTAGAACATATCTGGCCTGTTCGGCCTGTGATAATTCCTGTTCTGTCTGTTGGTTAGGTAAGTCATGGGTTTCAACGAACTCAGGAGTTTCATAGTTAGTAGATGAATCAGATATAATGGGAGAATCAACATGCTCTTGAGTTTGAGAATTACTTACCTCTGACGCCAGGTTGGGTCGATCATTGTTAGTGGTACTGTCTTCTAGACTAGTGGATTGTGGCGTAGGTTGAGTTTGGGCTCCATGGTTAATTTCTTCTAAAAATGGCATCCATTTTATCCAACTCAATGTGTCATCATACTCCTTTTCCCCCTGACCAGTGTGTTGGGTATTGTAGAAGTATTTGGTTTCGAGAAAGTCACAGTTCATCGTGGTGTACATATGACGTTTGTTTGGACTGTAACATCGATAACCTAGTTGATTGACTCCATAACCGACAAACACACATTTCTCGGCACATGCATCAAGTTTGGAACGTTCTGTTTTTGGTATGTGAACAAACACAGAACAACCAAAGACACGAGGTTCAAGAGTAAGGGTAGATGGCGGTTTGTGGAATTTAGACAGGGCTTGAAGAGGGGTTTTTAAGTCGAGAGCTTTTGTTGGAAGACGGTTCACAAGATAGGTTGCTGTGACAACAGCTTCGGGCCAAAAAGATTTAGGAACTTGGGATTCAATCATGAGCGCACGAGTTATTTCTAAAAGGAAGCGGTTTTTCTCTCAGATACCCCGTTTTGTTCGGGGGTATGAGCGCATGAGGTTTGATGAATTATTCCTTTTTCTTGACAAAACTGTTGCATGGAAGTATTTACAAATTCTCCCCCGTTATCGGACCTAAGAATTTGTATATCGCTCTTGAATTGGTTTTTAATCATGGTACAAAAACTTGTGAATTTTGAAAAAACTTTGGATTTGTTTTTCAAGAGATAAATCCAAGTCATGCGAGTGCAATCATCAATGAATACTACAAAATACCAGAAATTTTGCCCCCCCTCAACTTTTGCTGGCCCCCACACATCCGAATGGATTAATAAAAAAGGAAAGTCAACCTTAGTATCATTCTATTTGAAAGTGTGCCTATGACTCTTAGCCAAAAAACATGTATCACAATTCAAAACTTTATTTGTTGGAAATAATTCAGGAAATAAACGATGTAAATAACCACTAGATGGGTGTCCCAATCTTCGGTGCCATAACCAAGCCTCTCTATTTGTAGATCCATGAGCTAGCATTACACTACCTTGTCGAGTCACTTCATCAACATAGTATAGCCCTTGCCGCTCAGTACCACGCCCAATGATCTTTCCCGTCCTGATGTCCTGTAAGATACAGAAGGTAGGGTGCATTAGAACTACGCAATTTAGTTCTTTTGTAACATGACTGATCGATAGCAATTTATGAGATAAGGAGGGAACATAGAGGCAATTTGATAATTTCATGTTCGGTGAAATTTGAATAGTTCCTCCTCCTTCTACTTGGAGAACTTCTCCATTTGCCGTATGAATTCTTGATTTTTATGGTTTTGACATTGAGCACATGTCAGATATTTCAAAGGTCATTGTATCGGTAGCTCCACAATCAAATATCCATAAGTCTTTATTTTCTCTATTTTTTGTTGCCATGTTAACTTCTCCAATATTAACAAAATTTTTTGACTCCTTTTTATCCAAGTTAGAAGTTTGAGGGGGGTTTTCTGTAATTTTTGAAACTTGGAATTTATTCAATAAATCAAGAATTTTGGGGCGGGCTAAAAAATTGATGGTTCATAACTGGCATATTAGAAATATAAGGGTTTAAATGAGAATGTAGAGAAAGTGAAGGGTTTGAGGTGCAATTCTCAAACCCTATACCTGCAATACCCCCTGCTTCTTCTTCTTTAATGGCCGCAAAACAGCAGCTTCCCCCACAGCCCCCTTTTTCGTTGTTTTCTTGATTTCCTGCGAGGTTTGAGTGGCCGCCGTTGCTACCGCCGCTGCTGGTGGTCTCCTGATTGCCCACGGCGGCAGCTACTTTGCCATCTTTTCCCATTTTGTGTCCGTTGGTCCACCATTCCGGGTACCCCACGAGTTTGAAACATTGTTCTTTCGTATGTTTAGTCATGCCACAATGCTCATATTTCAACCTGCTTTTATCGACCCGAGACGATGACGGATTGGATTTCTGGTCGGACCGGCGACCTCTGGAGACGAGCCCTAACCCGTCGGTGTTACCGGTTGAGTTCAGACCCGATGCCACTCCGTTTTGCACATTTCCAAAAATACTTTGATGTGCCGTTTCTTTTCGGACAGCAGCATAAGCGGCTTCGGCAGATGGCAAGGGATCCCATCGAAGGATCTCCCTTTTAATGGAATCATACTTTCGATCAAGAGCATTAAGAAATTGAAACAACTTGTTTTCTGACCTGATTTTGTTGTAAGTAGCGATGTCGGTAGTACATGTCATTGGGTTTGGATCTCGCCGTTCAATTTCTCCTCAGATACCCTGCATCACGATCCAAAATTCTTCCAACGATACGCCATTTTGCTTGAACTCATTTGTTTTGACGTGGAGATCAAAAGTTTGAAGTTTGTCTTTGCCACTGCTATACGTAACCGCAAGAGCATCCCATAGCGTTTTTGCAGTCAGAAACTCCGTTAAGTTACTAGCAAGAGCCGGCTCGATGTTTTGGATCAGCCATGAAAAGACGATTAAATCATTTTGTTCCCACTGTTCATCGATGGGTTCTGTTGGGTCTTGGGTGAGATGGTTTAAAAAGGCTTTTGATTTCCCCCCTATGGCGACTCGTATCATCCGAGCCCATAGAGGATAGTTTTGGCTTGTGAGTTTGAGGCTAATTTTTAGGCTATCAGAGGGATTTGGTTTTGGGTTCTGGGTTTGAGTTTAAACTCCATTCTTGAACTCCATTCTGGGATGGAAGAGAAATTGAATAAGTTTTATTTCTTGTGTCTTTCCAAGAGTACATACAAAACTATATATAACCTATACAAAAATACTAATTAAGGAAAATACAATAAAGGCATTGAAAAAGAATGGCTGGCACTTAGCTAAGACCAGAAAATAAGGTTTGAAATATGTCAATCTTGATTTGCAAAGGTCAATGGTCTATTTTGGGAAGTGATGGAGAGTGATTCCAATATTTTTAATCAAATATTTCAACATGTACAAGCACAATGTTTACGGATTATAATTGTCATAAAATCTTTCTTTTCTAGGTACACTGGGCTGCAAGATTTGTAACTTGCTTTGATTGAGTTCTATTAAATTTGTTCTTTTGTATTCTTAAGTGTTGGAATGGATGCAATTAAATGTTTTATAATACGCGTACAATTGAATTGCTTTCTGTGTGTTTAAAACGAAATTGTTATAACTATGTTAATTAGGGGTCAGATAGACTGGTAGTGATAATTCTGTCATGATTTTATATGTTTACTGTTAGTGTGAAAGTAGTAACGAGTCATGCTAACTCTTTAGAGCATAACTCCAGACATTTTATAGATTTTTTAAGGTTTTCGGGCCCAACTGAACTAGTTTTAAAATAGTACGAATCAAGTTAATGAAGTCAAACCAGATCTGTTTTGAAATCGGTTTCTAAAGAAAAATCACACTAGATCTGATTGGATTGGTTTAAATATCAGATTTGACACTAGTGGTTCGCCTAAACTGGTTTCAGATTTGTGGATCAGATTGAACTTGTTTCTAGATCGGTTTAGGATCCGTTTTGGTTTCTATCCGAAAGAAAAGGACATATAAGTGTATAAGTGAAGTCGGAAACTAAGATGAGAGGATGAGATATAAAGTTACTTTTTGAAGCAAAATTATATATAACTACAAATACTTGTATGAATCAAATTTGTCAAAGAGTAGCTTGCGATTTGACAATCATGCAACCAAATTTCGGCTCATTTGCATTTTCATTTATTTTTGCCAATTGTTTTTTCAGTTATAGTTGAATTCTTGTTTTGAATTTTGGTGGGAGTCCACCATGAATTAAGAAGCTTTTTACTCTATAACGAAATACAAATTTAATATTTCCATATAACGGGTCTTGTAAAAGAATTATATTTTCCATACAAATTCCTTAACTTAAAAGTCGATGCACCAATATAAATAGTTTGATGAAATGTATTTTTTAGTCTAGTTGTATCGGTTATTTTTTATGTTATAAAAATGATAGAGTTTAAATAAGTGATGAGTAATCGATTGTTAGCCAGTAAATTAACACCCTCGTATAAGGCTAGGGTGTAATTATAGAACTTGATATAGTAAGCATACAGTGCTGAATTATAGAGACGACTCACAAACCAAAATCCCAACTCGATTTAGATGATTCACCAAGGCAGATTCTTTGTTGTACATTGTTGTTTAAGATAATAGTTAGTTAAACACAAATAATTCGTTCTTCTAATAATAGTGATAGCAGATTGAGTGATGTGCGATTAAACAATGTCAGCAAAAAGTTGATGAGAGTTACGAGTGAACGATGAAAAAGAAACATAAGAAAATATACAAAGTACTAAGTGTATTACGATTTAACAAACAACTATATGTTAAATTTATAACCTTCAAAAAAAAAAAATAATAATAATAATAACCAAAACCACAAAACATGCATTTCATAATATCATACGTGTAATTACTCATAAAGAAAGTTAATACATTAACATTATACTCCCAAATAAAATTAAAGAATCAAGATAATGAATTTATATACACCCTTACAAAGAACATACAACCCATCGTCCATAGGGTATCTTCAATATATTCAAATTAAGAACACAAAAACCCTAGAACAAAAACCCTAAAATCATCCCCAAATCATGGATCTAAACCCACGAATTAACAATCAAAGAACAATCGAACACGATCAAACCCCATAATTCAATCCAATTGAGCAAACCCACCCGATTTCATCATCTGTTTGAACTCACTGAAGCTCACCATACCATCACCATCAACATCGACCTTCATGATCATCCTCCTGCAATCATCCGCTTTACGCCCCTGTTTCAGCCCTAACGATTCCAAAACAGACCTCAATTCTTCAACCGCAATGAATCCATCGCGATTTTGATCGAACACATTGAACGCCTCCATCATATCCTCTTCATCTTCTCGATTGTCCATAATCGTGGTGTACAGATCACCAAACTCGTCGAAATCGACGCATCCGTCACCGTTAACGTCGATATTGTCAATCAATTGCACGAGATCGGCGTCGGAGATGAAGATCCCCATGTTTTGCAGCGAGTCGTTGAGCTCCTGTTTGGTGATCCGTCCGTCGCCGTTTTTGTCGAACATTTGGAAGATGCGTTGGAGTTCGTTGGGGTTCAAACGGGGGGTTGGTGGGGGTTGGAGTGAAGGTGAAACGGTGGCGTTTTGGATCTGTTGTTGTGGTTGTTGTTGATTGTGGGATTTGGGGAGGTAGTGTTTGAGCTTTTTGGGGAGGAGGCAGAGGAAGATGGAGTAGATGAGGTTGTAGAAGATGAAGATTCTTGAGCAGATTGCTGCCATTGTTGAAGGTTTGAAGCTGTTGAAGGAGACTGTGGTTAACACAAGATGAAGATGAAGAAGTGAAGGGAGGGAGGTGAGTTTTATAATAGGAGTCCAGCTTGGTGGGGGGTGGGACATGCAATAATATTATTAATGATATTATTAAGTGAGGTTAAAGTTTATATAATATCAAGCATTACTAGTTTATGTACATATATTTTTTTGATTAAAAAGTTAGTGATTTTCAAGTGTTTATTGAACAAATTAAATAAGAATTTCTAGTTAAAGGAGTCATCTACTTGTCCACTAACGTAAAATTTGATATTGTTTGAATTTATTTGTTTGATATGATTTCAAGTCGTATTATGTTTGAGCTTGTATCAAATTTTTGGGTTTATGTTAGTTTAATCTGTCAATTCATAAACATTATCCGTTTAACATTCCCAAATTAAATGGATATGAGTTTGATGATATCAAGATAAAATGAATTTTTAACAAAATGATATGATTAGAGCATGTCAAATATTAAACAAATCAACCAATGTATTCTAACTCTTTAAGTGGATATTCCGGTGGTAAAATGTTGTACTAATTAATCAAAAAGATGAGGACTTAAATTTCGTAGAGTGCAGTAAGATACTGTACTGATCAATCAAAAGGTTATAAGCTTAAATTTCATGCACTGCAGTTTTGAAAATTTAAAAATAAAATAAAAAGTTTGTGTTTTTATCGCAAAAAAATATAATAATGTTATCGCATACTGCGAAGTCTAAAATCATGTTAAAGTATACATAAATATTTCATTAGTATAACTTCTGCAATATATTTGACTTGATAGAAATGATAAATATTCACGGATCAGCTCGACTTTAGGTATACTTAAACCATACATTTAAAAACTTGAGCTTATTTTGATTGTTAATATTATCACCTATAATAATTTAGATCCATTGGAGAGATTTCAAGGACGATCATGTGCCATCAATATCCGGGTTGAATTAGTGGATTTAATTTTTGATTCATTATCATTCTTTTTTCCGTAGTTGGATATTTTTAGTACAAATTCAAGCTAATACATAATTAACTATTAAATTAGGCAGAAAATAACTAATGATGCTATAGAGGGTAAAGTGTGTCGTGGAGGTGTGTGGAGTGTGAGTGATTAATATTAATATTAGAATTAGGTTCCTTAGCTGTTTGCTTTTGTGTTGGTCAATCGATTACGCGTTTTCATAATTGCCGTTTGGTGATATGGATAGATTTGTAATTTACTCCACCTTTTGTGCCGATCTGCCCGTTATAATATACATTCAGTTTTATAATAATCCAACATATTTCTAGGCCGAATTCTTTTAAACAATGTTTTTAGAACCGGATCGGACGTCGAACCGGACGACTTACTGGTTTAGTGATCGGACCGGTCGAACCGGATTTAAGAACCGGATGACGTCATAATTATATATATAGTATATTATATATATATAGTTATATATATAATTAAATATAAGTAATTTATATATGTATTTTATAGTTATATATAAAACTTAACTATATTTTTATATACAACACACTAATATATGGTTCAACACCCCGTTTTTACCCATTAAAATCAAAAAAATAAAAAAAAAATACAAAATCCGGTCCGAACCGGTTCCCGGTTCAACCGCCGAACCGGTTCGAACCGGCCGGTTCAACTTGCTGAAAACGATTTGGGGGGGATCGGACCGGTGGACCAACCGAATCCCGGTCGGACCGGCCGGTCCGATCCGGTCGTGAAAACAATGCTTTTAAACCATCTACTGGACATGAATGGATGCAATGATACAACTATGGGTTGAGTAGTCGGGTGTGAAAGCTCGGTTCAAATTGATGAAATGGATGCTGAACCGAGACTCAGATGTACCTGATAATAACCACTTGTATACTAGTTTCTCAGTCTATAGTGCAAGAAACTATCATTTCTTAATCTAGACGCTTTTTTATATTTTGTAATCATAGTCCTCATCAATACTTTTCTAAGAGGTGGGACTAAGTAATATATAACTTACGCTAGACAAATGACATTCAATATAAAAAAAGAAAACCAGTTAAGGAATAAATGAAGTTAGTGAAAGCCGGATTCAAATCTAATATATATGCCAAGAATGGAAAAAAATTCATCTAAATATTTAGTTTTTTACTTTTAAGTGTGATAAAATAAACCTTATATTTTAGTAAAACAAATTCTCTATTTTTTTCATTTTATATGCATATTAATATAAAAGTCTAAAATATATGGAGTAATAAATAAGTAATGAATTCCAACCTTTTGTGGAATTATAGACAGACAATACAAACGAATAAATCCATATTGAAATCTAAATATTGTACTCATTTCATTATATAAAAAGTTAATATATTGATATTCAAGCAAATAATAATTTATTAGAATATTGAAAAAGCTGAAAAGAAAGCGTGTGTTAGGTGTGTGTAGAAGTAGAAGCTCAACGGATCTATTATGTTGGAAAAGTGAGTAAAAAGGGCCGGCAACATTAACCAAAACGACCGTTAAATATTAAAGCCAATAGAGGAAGGGATCCACCCACCCGTCTCACTCGGACGACTTTATAAAGCCATTATTCTCTTTTGTCTTTTTGTAAATTTTTAATTATGTTTTAAAATGATTTAATTAGATAACCTAAGTTTAAAATATTTTTAAGGGTTATTGGATTTTAATAATATCAAATTTCATTTATTGGTCGGGATTAATCCCAACTCAAAAAATATTTAAAGATATTCCTAAGCTTGAACTTATTTTACTATAATGATCTTTTACTAACTGAGAGTTACCTCCGTTAGTTTTTTGATAAAATGGGGCCAACATCAAACCATTTTTCAACTACGTCACCGCCTAGCCTCTATTAAATCTTTTTTTTGGTGTCTAGCTTCTAACAACACCTGAAATCTACCTTCAATGAGTTAAGTGGTTCAGATTAGAAGTTGAAGATTGACTGGTTTTATGGTGCAGAAGTTTCAGATTGACGGACTAGATGGTTGATTTTAACTTCGTACTTAGTTTTTTGTGCATATAAACAGTACCGTAATAAAAAAACTAACGGTGTTAACTTTTAGTTAGTAAGGGATCGTTGAAGGAAAATAAGCTTAAAGTTGGAGTGTCTGTAAACATTTCCTTAGTTGGTATTAATCCCGGTCAATAAATCAAAGTTGAGATTATTAAAATCCAATAACCTTATTTTTTAATTAGATCATTCAGCTTTCATGTTTTATGCAAATTATATTTCTTAATATGTTTTTTTTGTTTGAGAATTCTTTTTTAATCTTTTTCTTTTGATGTTGATGTGAATTTTATATTTTTTTTAATTTTTTAATATAATTAACATGTTTTTTTTATTTTTTAATATAATATCATATATTAAAAATTCTAATACTCACATCTTATCCTTCATTACTTTCTTGACATAAAAAAAATTCAATGATAACTCGTTTTGATGGTTTACTGGTTCTATTTGAGGAAAATATGCACGAGTGATCAAATTAAAATACTTTTGAAACTTGATTACTACTTTATGATATTTTCCATTTTAAAGATTAATATTTGTTACGATTATTGGATTTTAATAATCCCAAGTTTCATTTATTGGACGTGATTAATCCCAACTCAAGAAATGTTTGTAGACACTCTCAACTTTCAATTAATTTTTCTCCAACGATCCCTTACTAACTGAGAATTAACATCCGTTAGTTTTTTTTGATGAAATGAGGCTAACATTGAGCCATTTTTTAACTACGCTGCCGCCTAGCCTACACCAAAAACGTTTTTCTGTGTCTAGCCTCCAAAGTCACCTGAAATCTATCTCAAACAAGTTAAGTGGTTCAGATCAAAAGGTAGAGATTGACGGATTTTAAGGTGCAAAAGTTTCAGATTGACGAATCAGATGCTTGATTTCAACTTTCTATTTAGTGTTTTGACCATATAAACAGTCCACGTTATCAAAAAATTAACGGTGTTAACTCTCAGTTAGTAAGTGATCGTTGAAGGAAAACAAACTCAAATTTAAAAGTGTCTATAAATATTTTCTAAGTTGGGATTAATCCCGTCCAATAAATGAAAATTATGGTTATTAAAATCCAATAACCCTATTTATTATTATAATATGTGTGATACTGGACACACAAACCGGCCCACGTCTGACCACCCTAGGCCCATATGTGATCAACGGACTGATTCAGCAGCAAGACGATGGAGGGCTCGACCAGAATCAAACACCAGATCTTCTGTTTGTTAAGATCACAAACTATATATTTAAATCAAATAGTATGACTCTGTCAAGGAAATATAAAGAACAAATACCAAAAAGCATGAAAGATAAATGCTAAAACAATACAATAATCTAATAAATATAAAGACAACGAGAAACATCAAAAGATATTAGTCAAGTCCTTACTAGACGTATTTTTTTTGCTATTAATTGAATAAAATAACTAATTAAAAAAAAAACAACTTTGGGTTCATAAATAAATAATTAACATAAGAAAACAACATACTTTTTGTTATTTCTTACAAAATTAGCTTCTTCAATCTTTTGCTCATAAAAAATTTATAATATTCTGTTTTTTCTTCCAAATTTCTTTTTGCAGTTTTTACATGTTAACGTCTCCTAACATGTTAAATTTGAACAAAATTATAAATATAAATACATTTAGACAACTTAGAATCAACTAGTGTCAAGCATCCGTCGTTGCAACAAGGGTCAAGGGGCGTAAAACTATACCAAATAACACCAATGACATACCATCACTAGTGAACACACAAAAAAAAAAAAAAAAACTCATTAAAAAGAAAATAACGAAAAAGTTCAAACAAAACGAAAAGTAGATGTAAAAACATTGAATCACACAGACGAAACGTAAAACATATAAAACAATAAGCAAGTCAATTTAGGACCAGCATGTTAAGACAAGGCCGAGAAAACGAGTGTAAAAATGTTAAACCACACACGCACGCCGTTTAGATCCAAACATAAAATAAAAAATTTATAAAATACGAAAAATATAAGGAACCAAAGGTGAAAGTAAAAATGTAAAAGTATCGAGTTAAAATAAAAAAGTTAAAGATTAAAAAAAATAAAAGATGAATACAATCACTAAAACACGTATTACAACCTATAATGCATATCAATATTGCTAATTAGTATATACTAAATTCCATTAGTTCTTCTGCTTATCTGCATGTTCTAATTCATGGTAAGACAACGTTAGGTTTATGAGGTATAAACAAAAACACAAAGTCAAATCTCCTAGAACTACCATTTTTTTGTTTCTAAACCAGTTTTTTATTCTCAAACAAGCTTAATCTACTTCTAGTACTACACTGTTATTTACTACAAGACACAAACCTAAATATCATAAAAAGATGCATTATTTTACACATCTAGATACTGTAAAGTCAAATGCCTTTTGATTATTCCAAAACCAGTTAGAGAATGTTTGAGATTACTTATTAAAACTACTTAGATGCTTATTGCTTTCTAAATACGCTATTTATATTAAACAACTTTACGCCACCTATTAATCTTGTTATAAAAACAAATAATCAGATAACTAGTTCAAATAAGCAATCTCAAACACACTCAAAACATCTTTTTGTCAATCAACAAGTAATTTCACCAAAAACTAATTACCTTTTACTACTTTGTTATCCATCAAAACATCAAATAAACCACCAAATTCATGATAAACATGATGGATGTAGTAAACAATTTACCTTTTACTACTTTGTTTTCCATCGAAGCAACACTAAGTTAAAAAAAGAGAAAAAAGAAAAAAAAAAAGATGACTGCAAACCTTTGCCTGTTTGGTTTCACCAGCAACACATTGGACAGTTTAATTTTGGCATACATGATTGAAAACAGCAGCCCACTCCTGTTTAGTAGCAAGCGGTATAGTCCAATCACCAATGGTCGGAGACCACACATCCTCGGTTGCATAGCTCAGGCACCAACTAACCTTTTCTGGTGGATTTTTGAAATCGAATGAGAAAGCAGCATGAACCTTTTTTCGGGCGCTAGTCTTCTTTTTTGTTGGCGTAGAAGCCTTAGGAGCCTTAGAGGTCTGAGAAAACAACATCATTGCATATAAAAATCAACTAAATCAAAATTGATAATGTAAAAATAAGGGCAAGTTTCATATAAACTTGAAAATAAACATGCTTTCGGTACATCTTTATTTTCAGACACAATTACATGTCAACGTGCAAGGACTTATGGATATAAGTTTATACAGGGTCGTTCCATACAAAATTAATTAAAATTATAGAACTGTGAGATAGAATAAACACTTGTATTGCTTTTAACTATGATAAATAAGACGGTTACCGCATAACAGCCTCTCTTTTCCCCTACCACTAAATCTAGTACGCACTACGTACAAGCGCTTTTTGAATCTTTATTAAAACTGCTTTTGTTTTCAATGCAACCCTAAGTTTATTTTCTTGTAAAATTCATAATTATCATTTTTCCTCTTCAAACACTAAAAGTGTCATTTTATCCATTTAATAAAAATAAAAAAACTAGTATAAGACACATTCTTTCACTAAATGAATGAAAGAGAACATACGTGTTGAACCGACTCATATACATACGTTTTTTTTCGTCGTATGTTCATTCAGTGAAACACACATTGCTATAAGTAACTGATTTTGATTTATTTGTTATTGAATGGGTAGATATGGTATTTTAATGTTTTGCAAGGTAAATATGTCATTACAAAGTTTAGAAGGATACTTGTCTGAAATTCTAAATTAAGGATATACATGAAACTAATCCCAGCAGAAAGGAATCCAGTTAGCTGGACTCCGTTACCGATACAACCATTAGCCACTAACTGGTCCTAGGTCCCTAGTTTGGGTTTAAACTTGTAAGATAAGACTTCAAATGCTGATTTTTAATGTACATCACTAAAATAGAAATCAACTGAACGTATGTACGTGCAATTTGCCATAAAAAATAGATTTAATTAGCTTACAGCTTCATCAGGACTTGCAGCATCCGGTTTCTTTCGTTTATTTCCTGTTTGAAGAAAATTCATCACTTCATTCTTTGACCGTAGACGCCGACCAGATGGTGAAATATAGTACTGCACAAAGTGGGTATCCACAGAATTGTTATTAGAATAAAAATATGAACTAAAAGCCAAGATGTATAAATGGAAATATGAAAACCAAGGACCCGTTTGATTCAAAGAATTCTTAGGAATTGGAACTGGAATTGAAAAAATTTCCATCCAAAATCCTGTTTGGTTGGTCAATTGATGGAATTGGAAAATTTACTCACATTCGTTGGATATCACATTCCTTCCACTTACCCATGGAATGTTTAACAATCCAATGTAATGTTCAAAATTAACATTCCAATTCCACTAAAAAATGACCAACCAAATACGTTATCAAATTTAACAAGATTCCAATTCCAATTCATTTGCAAAACATTAGGTGAACCAAACGGCCTGTCTGTGTTCCGATCCCTTTTCTTTAACTAACAAATCAAATAAGCATGAAGCAACATATCAATCCAAATCATGTTCTTTAACTCCACTTTATATAGTAATTATTCACAAATTGGATTTCAAACAGTTTATACTTCTGGGATCAAGAATCAAAAGCAGCATAACGTTGAATTATGGCAATATAAACATGTTTCTACTCTTCTAAAGATCCTTCCATAAATTATATGCTCTTTATCCTTTTTTTCCACCTTCTAGAATTTGGGGGAAAAAAGGTTTTACCAGAATAACGAGTCAGATTCTGCTTTTTTCTTGCTATGTGTGATTTCTTTCACAACCATGTCTGTACCAAGTATCAGCTATTCAAGTTGCAAAAATCAGTCAAAAAAGGTACATACAAACAGCCTGTGAAAAAGTTTCCTAGAGCCCCATTCAGTCTTTTGGAGACAAAGATAGAGGAGTGTTAATACATATGTTGATATCCCCACATCAAAATTAGCAAAACTAGAAACCCAGTCTAACTAGAATTGGAAGTGAATTTAGGTTTCACGATTACGTGAGGAACAAAAAGCTTAGGATACATGATTTGCACTTGCAAAAACACGTTGGGAGAAAACAACAGCCAGATAACTTCGGTTTTGGTGTGTATCTTATATTTCTAATGATGAGTCACAAAATAACCAATTTCTCTAACTCTTTGGTTTTAGACTTGCATGATGTATATACACATACATAAATTAGGGACTAATTGTGGAATTTGAGGGAAAGAACCACGATGCAATATTTCTATACCTAAGGGAGAGAGGATTGCTGTAATCAACTCTTACTATTAATATATAATCTTTTGCGAATAAAAAAGCAACAACAGATACTTAAATGAAAAAAAAAGCAGTTTATCTACCCTAAACTGGTCAAAATCAAAAACATTAATAGATAGATGGGTTTATTGTTTGAAAGTACATGACTTTATATAAGGTATGAGGTATCACTTACTGAACTAATTAAAACCTGCAATTTGTTATATACTCAATTACTCATCATACCCATTACATCCCTAAACAACTAACATTAATCAAACCCGAAATCCTGAATCCTAGTAAATCTACACCATGAACAAGTTTCACATAAATAATTACTAGATGGCAACTTTATTTCAAAAAGTGTGACACAATTGTTGTGTTAAACACAACATATTGGTCCCTTCAATAGTCATTGCTCCCTACGTTGTCCGTCGATATTGGCAGACATACTGCTACTTTCTATTTCCAAAGTGTTCTATAAAAGTTCCAACAAAAGGGCACTCTATAACATGGATAACCATTGTTGCCACAATTCACCACCTCATCATCAGTTCATCACATTTAGATTTGAGTTCAAACAGGGCTGTGATTATGGTGATAACTAGGCTTTCAAATGAAGCTGAGTTTATGGGTTTGGCATTAAACAACAATATATGTATATATATACTAACACCATTTAAAAATACAGCCAATATCTAGGATTGGCATTAAACAACAATTTATGGATTTTCCAAAACAAAATTATCCAATAAATCACTAATCAAAGATGCAACATTGGTTCAAGCAAGAAATCATCACTAAATAGCATTTAAATATATGTATATATGATAACATTAACAAAAACTAACAAAAGCTCCCATTTAAAGCTTAGAAAAATTTATAAGAACAACATTAATGACCTATAAACAAAACCCGACCCCACAGCTCAAACACTTTAATATGGTTTGATCTCCATTCATAGTGCGAAATCATTACCAACTTTTGTAATTAATTCTTCAAGTTTAGTAGAAGCTAAAATGATTTGTATGGTTTAAACTTTAAAATTGGATTCAACTTATTAAGTTTATACAAATTTCGTCTAACCTAGGTTGACCATCAAGACGTAGAATATGAAAAAAAAAAAAAAAAACCCAAATTCCCTCGCGTACAAAGCATGTGAGATTACTTAGAGGAGGTTAACTAACTTCGGTAATGGGGGGAGTCAATGTTAAAACCAAAACGGTGAAATTAGGGAGAAACTGCACATTTTGAGAAAAAGATCCCAGATGCAATAACTTAAACCCCATGATGGAAATCTCTTTCTAGTAAGGAGAGATACCTAAATGGGAAAAAATCAATTTCTTTAACTTAAACTGATCAAAATCGAAAAAAATTAATAGGTATATGGGTTTCTTGTTTAAAAGAGCATGATGTTATATAAGGTATCACTTATTGAAATTATTAGAAGCTATCTTTTGTTATATACTCATCATAACCATTACATCCCTAACCAACTAATATTAATTAAACCTAAATCCTAGTATATCTACACCATGAATAAGTTTAACATGATTTATTAGTAGATGGCGACTTTATTTCTAAAAGTGTGGCATAACTTTGTCTTCATCACAACACAAGGTCCTTTCCAAATAACCCTTGCTCTAAACATTGTCCGTCTTTATAGATACACATAATGCTACTCCGTGTTTCCAAAGTGTTCTATAAGTTCAAACAAAAGTCACTCTACCATTACATGCTACATCCTTAAACAATCCTGATCCATCATTAAGCTTGCCGAACGTTGTGTGTTTAGAGAAATTTTTGTAGACTTTTATCTATCACAAGAAGTTTGTTCAAGTTAATACTAAATGGTGGTGTTTACAATCTAACAAGACCAACAAAATTCTATGAAATGAATCAATAAGGGTGGTGGGGAGTGTTTCTTTTAATACCCTCCACTACCCTAACATTCAACCAACAAATTTTAAACACCTCAAAGGTACCCTAAACTACCTTAATTTGTGTCCCTACTACCCTCAACTACTGTAATCCATTTTTCTTTTTTAATTAAAATTAAATGCTTAATGGCTCTCTAACGTCTTTATAGCCATTGAACGACTCAATTCTACCCATAGCAGCATTTGATACCTGCTTAGGCTACCTCAAATGTACCCTTAACTACCCTAATTGGTGTTGCCACTACCATCAACTTCCCTAATCCATTTTTTTATGCTTAATGGCTCTTTAACGTCTTTATAGCCGTTGAACGGCTCAATTCCTTCTACTCGTAGTAGCATTTGATACCACTTAGGCTACCTCAAATGTATCCTAAACTACCGTAATTGGTGCCGCAACTACCCTTAATTACCTTAATCCATTTTTCTTTTTTTAATTAAAAATAAATGCATAACGGCTCTTCAAAGTCTTTATAGCCGTTGAATGGCTCAATTTCTTCTACCCATAGCG
Source organism: Flaveria robusta (assembly GCA_025506415.1). NCBI lineage: Eukaryota > Viridiplantae > Streptophyta > Magnoliopsida > Asterales > Asteraceae > Flaveria > Flaveria robusta. Next base: position 32,097,472 of record CM046467.1, read on the forward strand.
GCATTTGATGCCCACTTAGGCTACCTCAAATGTACCCTAAACTACGGTAATTGGTGCAGCCGCCACCCTCAACTACCTTAATCGAATTTTCTTTTTTTAATTAAAATAAATGCATAACGGCTCTTTGACGTCTTTATAACCATTAAACTGCTCAATTCCTTCTACCTGTAGCGGCATTTGATACCCGCTTAGGCTACCTCAAATGTACCCTAAACTACCAAATTTGGTGCCGCCACTACCTTCAACAATCTTAATCCATTTTTCTTTTTGTAGTTAAAAAATAAACGCATAATGGCTCTTTAACATCTTTATAGCCGTTGAACGGCTCAACCTCCTTCCAACCGTAGGAGCATTTGATACCCGCTTAGGCTACCTCAAATGTACCCTAAACTACCTTAATTGTTATCGCAACTACCCTCAACTACCCTAATCCCTTTCTCCGTTTTTACCAAAAAAAAATGCATAACGACTCTCTAACACCTCTATAGCCGTTGAACGGCTCAATCTCCTTCCATCTGTAGCGGCATTTGATACCTGCTTAGGCTACCCGCTACCTAGGTCACCGGCGGCTGTGTAGCTGGTGGTAACCGCTAAACCTGCTATCACTACCCGTGGGTGACCCCGCCACCTTAATAAGCTTCAAGTCAAACAAAACATACGCAATCTAAATACAAAATATAAAACCAGTAAAACCTAAGCAGCATCAGAAATGTAGGGTTCCTCCCCCTCTTCCAAATTTGCACCCGTACCTTCTCATATATCACCTAAACCCTAATTTCCAAACCAGACTCAAATCAACTAATTACAATTTCTTCAAATCAACCTTAAACCAACTACACACACCATATACACAACAACCAAAATCCATAACACGTAACCTGCAACAAACACACGCATTCCCCTAACAAAAAAAATATACAAAACGAATAAACAATAATAAAATCGCATTACTGACCCTATCAACAGTGCCCTCGGTGGCTCCAGAAGTGCGTTTCTTCAGATTCATATCCCAATCGTCGGGCAGCCATGACGGCCTAACGTATTTCTGAAGCAGAGGATCGGTGCTCGCGGAGACATCTGCTGCTGGTTCCTTCGAAGCGCTCTTGTCTCCTCCGTTGTTCGGATCGATGAAGGATCCGGATCCGAGGAGCGGGTCGGGTGTTAGGGGCGGATCTTCTGTCGGAGTCTCCGACGGGTTCGCCGCCGGTGGCAGTGGTTGTTCGACGTCGGCCGGAAGGGGTTCGGAAGTAGACATCGGTGAGACGGAGTTGTGGAGGTGCGAACAACGAGGGGGAGTGAGGGTTGGTTTATACTGTCTGTCGACCCTATTTATGCTGTTTGTTTCTGAGTTTACTTTAAATAATAATAATAATAATAATAATAATAATAATAATAACATATTTCTTTTACGACAAATACGCGACTCTACTTCAAAAGACATGTATCTTGAGGGGTTATTTATTTGTTTTTTAGCTGAGACTGTACTCTTAATTTGAAAATTTATTAGTAGAAAAATTTCATGACTTAACTCCGAGCATATCTAATAATATTATTTAGAAGAGAATATAAAAAGAGAGATAATAATATATATATAATCTTGTATAGTGTTATAAAATTTGAATAAAAGTAAGAGAGAGAGAGAAATATTATGTAATCTTATGTTGAGTGTTAAAGGATTCTGATTTTAGTAGTGTATTTTTTTAATTTTTTAATTAAAGTAGGTTGAATCATAAATAGTTAGAAGTAAAGATTATTGAAAAAATTTTCTTAATTTCTTTTGATTCGGAAAGAATGTCGTGAAAAAAAAAACTATTAAAATTCTTTTTTTAGTTATTTTAATTTTTTTAATTAAATAACTCTGAAACACAAATATTTTTCATTTTGTTTTTACTTCCATTGACTTCTTGGTTAGAAAAAACTTTTTTGTTATTAAACCTTTTAGATCTTTTAATTTAATTAGGGCGGAACGATAAAGTGACAAAAGTAAATATTATTAAAAAAATTTCATTTTCTTATGATTTACGGCTTCACTGTAAATAGAACCCCATTCAAATGGTTTATGACGACAAAAACATGCAAAATCTTACGATTTAGATTTGTCTGCCAATTGTCAACTTAATGTAGATTAGTTACTTACTACTTAGACATAACATACATCGATTGAATGATGAGTGTTAGGCATGGTTTTAATGTAGATTAGTTACTTACTGTAGATTAGTTACTGCAAAATCAATTATCAACTTAAAGTAGATTAGTTACTTACTACTTAGACATAACATACATTGATTGAATGATGAGTGTTAGGCACGCAAAACCACACTAGTAATCATATCATTAACTAAACTAACTATGAAGGAATTGACACAATTGGATAATCATTAATAACTTGTGTTCTGATCAATTTGACAAATCAATCACACAAGAATATATGAACCAGTTATGAAGATAATTAAATTGTTATCTCGGTAGTGATCACGAGGTATTTATTCAGATATGGTGTGCTGAGAAGACGAAACCTAAGTACATAGAATTATCATCGACAACCGTTTGATATTAACAAATGAGTGGAGAGACAAACAAAAAGGTTTAATAATCTAATAAACCCTTTAGCCTCCCTATATGTAGCTAATTTTATACATTGGATGTTTCTATAGGTCAGTAAACTATTAATTGTGGTAGATTTTCTCACGATTAGTAGGGTACTTAATGATAATAAAACATAATATTTGTTTCTCAAAAGGCTATTCAACTATTCATCCACCACTTCAACGTGTCCATTAAGATATCACCTATCCTTCGAAACAAATAGGTGAGCCCTATTAAAATAACACATATAATTCGAAGCAGGACCGTATAATTATTGTTAAAAGGTTAGACTTACGGATATTGAAAATGTCAAAAAGTAAATAAAAGATTTGACTTGTGTGTACATGATAACTTGTACATTTATAGCTCATCATCATTAAAGTGGGTTCATTTAGGCTTGCTAATGACTAATGACATCTACCAATTACTCTTCAGTTTTCTTTTCTAACCTTAATCCAAAAAAAAACTCATTAAACCTTTTGAATACCTAACTTTTTTTAAGTTTTGAAGCCAATTTAACCACCCAAATCTATTTTGTTATTCAGATAGCCATCAAAATCAGATTAAAAAAAAATGTGCTTCACGGGTAGCGGTCAAGGAAGTTAAAGAACAACCAATAAAAATTAGATTCAACTATTACAAGAGTTGGGTTTCTGTCTAGTTCAAACATATCAAATTCATGGTTTTGGGTTCTTCTACATTGAAGCCGATTTTATGTAGTTCTTTTATATATCGTTCATGATGAGAGAAAAATAGTCAATCTAGAGTATGTGAAATGAAGGTTTATAACCAAGGTGCACGCGACATAGTTATATAACAACAACATTATTGAAACCGAAAGCGTTACAAATCAAACAAACATACACATGAACCCATGCATCATCTTCTTTACAAAGAAAACATTAGCAATGTTCTTTATTTGTGGTAATTATTTATTATTATGCTTCTAAACTTCCAACACAGGCATCTTCCTCCATACAAAGCAATACTATCCTCATCGCACACTGCAAAAAATATAACCATTTACCACAGTAAATAAATACGAATTTAGGGATGGCTGCATGTATATATGTTCATGCAACATGTAAACAACTAGATATGTACTTATATACATGTTAACCACTTTAACTACGAGATTAAAATGCGTTCACAAACATGTAAATTTGCTGAATCTTTTAAATTTACTAAAGATGGTTGTTTCTAGTTTGAAAATGGTTTCACAGTTGTTTATAGAGAGTCTTTTTTTTAGAAAAGGTGATGGTTTATGGTGTGGATTTCAAAAAGTTTTGGTTTATGGGTGTTCCGCTAGTTGGATTAGCGGAAGTCGCCTACATGGAAGATGTTTGCAGGAGGTCACAGAGAGGGGTATTGAGGTTGCATTAGTAACTATTTGCCACATAGGCGACTTACGCTAATCCAACTAGCGAAACACCCATAAATCAAAACTCTTTCAAACTCACACCAGAAACCATCAGCCTTTGGAAAACAACACTAATTAAAAAAAAAAAAAAAAAAAAAAAAAAAAATCGAGTCCTCTTTCTCAACCAGAGGACTCTGACTTTATTAACTTGTAGTTGTTACAACATGGTGACTTGGTGACCCAGAAAGCAAGCCAGGTGTCTAGAGTCGTTACTCCCACAAACCACTATGCAGTAATTTTCAATCTAGAAACCATCTGACAAACTCTAAACCCCCGATAAGTTTAAAAAATATAAATTTGTGTGAAATTAGTTAATTTAGTGTATATGAAAGTATTAGTTTCATGTGAATGTCAGTATCACAAATAAAAAGGCAGTTTAACGAGAAACAAATATGTGTAGTACATACACGGAGCAATCAGCGTTTGGGTTGATCTGGAAAGGAAGGTTGATACGACACACGCGTGGGAGGCCAGCAACAAGGCCCAAATTGACGCCGCGAATGGTACGAGTAGCAGTCGTCAAGCAACGACATATAGCCTGACGATCAGCTCTAGTGCTTGCTGTGCGAATGAGTTCTCGTATCGCGTTGCAACATTCCTGTGGCACAGTGGCTGTGCCACCGCTGGTTATGTAGCGAAAGCATGGCTTCAACTTATTGGTCACTTGAGAGCAGACAACGCTAGCTTCTGCATAGGGTGCAATCAACACCATGCAAGTCACCACTACACATAAAACCATGATCACCATCCTTGCCATTTTAATTTAGATGTAAATTAGTTGTAGGAAACTTATGCTTATGAATCTAAGGTTGTTTGTGCTAGAAAATGTTGTCCAAGGCTGCAATTTATAGAGGTGTTCGTACATGTTTATGAATGTGTATGAATTGAATGAACTATAGGAGGGCCAGGTAAGTTTGGAGTTTGTTAGTTGGAAGTTTGCAAAGTTGTGTTTAATAATAAACTAGTATTAAAACTCACATTGCATTGAAGGCATAAAATCATAATAAAAGCTAACATTGAGACATTGTTGTGAACATTTGTGTTGAAGGTAAGAAAACCTAAACATGTGAAACTTTATATAAGAAATGAAACCGTCACATACATGTGCATCATGCCAAGGACGTTGATAATATTAGAAACTTAATATAAAAGGGAAACGTTAAAAAACTAATGTCGGAATGTTGATAAAAATAGTCACGTTGCAATGGGTAAAAACCAAACAGTATAAAATATTAACGTTGATAAATATGAGCGCGTAAAGATCAAACTTTTATAAAAATCATATGTTAAAAGTTAAAGGATATATATATATATATATATATATATATATATATATATATATATATATATATATAATCGAAACCTTAAATAAGTTTTGAGGGGGAAAAAAAAGAAAAATGCTCCTCTCTCATAAAAGCATTCCAACCACCCCGGCAAAAACCATATATGTTTGAAACTCATGCGGATCACCACAAGCTTGCTAGAATCCTACTCGTCACTAAAGATTGTAATTATACATGCACGTCTCCTTCAAAAGTCTTTATATGGTTTTAAACAAGCTTTCGGTACTTGGTACTGTGATTCACCTCGTGTGTGGGTGCTATTGGGTTTTCAGAACAATCATTTATTCTTCATTCTTTATTTATTGACATAGATATAACCGTTCATTTGCTTTATGTGTATGATATTATTTTCACGCGCTCGTGTAATAATGTTGGCCCCTTTGCACTCTTAACCAAGAAGGGATGTTTCCATCTTAAATAGAATGCACTCAGGATATTTTACATCGTGTATAGATGTCTAATTTTAGGAGATGGATCAAATATAATATGCTCAAAAGCTTATTTCGAATCATGATGCATGTGTACATTAATTTAGTTGTGTCATCGGGTCACGATCCTCTTGTTGAATAGTTACTTTAACTAATCTAGTAATATACTACCCAAATGTTACCTTTACATGCTTAATTATGACGTGATTAACTACATCATCCTAAAGCAAGAGTTCAAGTTTTATTCTTTAGTACTCTAGTTTCACTATTGTTTACCTGCATTACTTTAACTTCTCTTAATATATTTGAACATTTGAAGTTTCAGTTTTGTTCCAAAAACGATTTTTAAAAGCTTATATGCAATATCTACTACCTTGGGTCCGTTAATATAAAATGTTTGATGTGACATCCCAATTACTTAAAATTAAAGTAACATAAATGAAACAATAATTAAGTTTAATAACTATTAAATGCATTTACTCATCTTAGTGGCTAATGTCAACTATATTCTTTCACTAGTTTTAGTAACAAGTGTATTACATAGGCTGAATAAATAAAATATTAAATAGAATTTAAATTTATTAATAATAAAATGATATTTTAATATAAGATTGATTGAAATCTTTCTTATTATAAATAAAATAAAATATTTTGTTTTAAAAATAAAATTTTAAAAAAATATCATTTATAAAAACTTTCTTATTATAACTCCTAATTTTAATTATTTTATAAAATTTTACTTTTTAAAAAAACGCCAATTTTAAATATTTCGTATTTTTAAAAAAGTTTGATGTTTTAAAAAATTATCTTATTTTATAAAAAATATTTCTTTAGAGATAATATTAATAAAAATATTTATTCTTAATTTATTACAAATTATTTTAATATAAAAAGAATTAAATAATATTAGTAATTAATATGATTATTTAATAGGAGAGAGAGACGAGAAAATTTTGATGTGTATAAATATGATGATGTCATGTGTACTCTGTATTTATTTTTTTATTAGAGTAAAAAGATATGATGTTATGTTGTACCCTATGTTTCAAAGTCATAACCTCTTTTGATCAATGAGGTTGGAGATTTCCATATTTTATCTTAAATGAAGTTTTAATTCGATCTGAGTGCATTTGCGTTGGATGAATTCTTATATAATCAGGTTTAGTACCTTTTTAATTTGCTAATTTTATATAAAAGTAATCTAACATATCACCTATTTTAAATATGTTTGTTTTAAGTGCAAGGCATGAATATCCAAAACATCTACAAAAGACGAATAATATAACTTGATTCAAGAAATGTATCGACTTTTAGTCTTAAAACTTAAAGTCGATACTACACAAAACGAAAGGGTAGTGATCGATCCTAAAAGCCATAACAGAAACCTTACAAAAATATTATGTTTTTATTTAAATAAAAAAAAAAAAAAAGCATTCTTAAACGTAGTGTTCCTAAAAACGTAACTATCTAGAATAGATTAGCTTTAAATAGCAAATTAAAGAACCAGACAAAGTTTCTAGTAATGTGTCATAAGGATTGTGGCGTGTTTCTAATGCAATGCCTTTATATTGTGACCCGTTTCGAATGTAATGTGTTTCATTTCCATGATTTTGGTCAATATTTCCTATGCATAAAATTAGACATGGCGATGTGAATTTGGTGTAAAACCAATAAGAGATAATCACGTATTGTTTGCATTTTTCATTATTCCACTGAAACAAACTATAAATCTTTCAATTTATTTTATAAAAACCTATGTTTTTACTATGGTAAAAGTTTTATTTAACCACTATATTTTCTACTCAAACTCACTACATTTAAGTTCTGTTCAACCACTTTCTACTCAAACTCACTACATTTTATTCCACCAAGGACCAACAATCATAAGTACCATTCAATGATAAGCATGACCTTATGTAACCATTCTTATAATTACCAGAAACAGTAATTTGTATACCAACATAGTTGCATCAAATAACCACATATCACAAGTACATAGTACATCTAATGCGTAGAAAAAAATATCACCTATAACAAATAACATTATACTTATGACCATAGTTCTATGGCCTAACCATTTGCTTATTGCTTTTACAACTGAAAATCTCCCACTACTCTTATCCACACTCAAAACACCAAAATTAAAAGAGGTTATGTCCTTTTGGCTCTTCAAAATTGATTCAATGACATCAAAATATCGTACCTACTTTTATAAAAATTTAACAGAAAACGAACGCTAATGTTCATCTTTGCCCTAAGTATAGCCCGAGCCAAAGCACTCTCTTCCATTCATTATTTAAATTAAAAAAACAAAATATTAAGAACAAGCATTGTAGCACAATGTACAACTTTGTGTGTGTTGAAGTATCGCGTGTGATATTATGGCGTCAATTTGTGTGTTGAAATATTTTTTTATTTATACATACATATATAAAATAAAATTAAAATTAAAAATTTCGGGCACTGGGTGGTCAGTCACACCTAGAGATGCACATCCAAGCTGGTTACCCGACCCAACCCGACAACCCAACCCGTGCCGGGTTCAACCCAATATCTACCCAACCCGGTTCCAACCCGATTCAACCCGTAGGGTTCAAACCGGTTTGTCCCCTGAACACCTCAACCCAGGTTTAAGCCGGTTTTTTCCCAACCCAACCTGGCATAAACCCAAGGTTTTTTTTTACCATTTTGCCATCTTTAACCCCGGTTGGACTCGACCCGAAACCCGATTTTGATTTTTTTTACGAAAACCCGGAACCCAACCCGGTTTCAAGTTTCAACCCGGTTTGTACACCTCTACCCACCCCACCCCTCTCAGGGCCACCCCTGTGCGCCCACTCTAATCCCTCTTATATCAAAGCCAAATGTTAAAAGTTAAGATGCAAAAGAATTTACAGTTGCCATTTTAAAAGTTTCAAAAAACTTAATTTTTAAAAATACCATTGTACATTGATATATAAGTCTTATCCATATTATCTTCAGTATAAACCTCTTAAATTATAATATATATTCTATTAGTACTTAAATAAGTTTCACAATTGGTTTGTCTATAATCTTATTGTAGTACTACAGGAATAATTGTGTTGGATTTTCTCAGGAGTTAGTAGGCTAGTTAATGATATTCAAAAGGTTATTACATTATTAATCCAATATATCTAACACTTTTATTTAACCTCAAATGTGTCCACTTAATTTTCTTTACTAGATAAAGTTTTCATAAGAATAAATGTCAAATTAATGTACTGAAAACAGTCGTTGACTTGTGTGTGCATATATGGTAAATGTACATAATACATTTGATAGCTCCTCAACATCATCATTATCATCATCATCATCATCATTAAATTAAGTGGGTTCATTTAAGCTTGCTAATGACATCTACCAACAATTCTCTGAAATTCTATATTGTTATCAGGTTTTCTTTAAACCCTAATAACTCATTAATTACTAGATAACTCATGAGACCTCACGAATACCCTCGATCTAAGGAATTAGGTAAAAACAAGGCTTATGTTCAATAGATGGCCTTCAAGAGTTACAGACAAAATACCAGTAAAAATAGATAAAACTTAGTTTGATCTAGGTCTCCTTTCTGGTTCGTAAAGATCAATTCATGATATGGTTCTTTGTGTTCCATTCCTCATGGCTATATATGTGACTTGTGATTTGTTCAGTTTAATCAGGTTCGATTAAAATAGAGACAACTTTAATAAGTTCTTTTATGTAGGTAAACAAAGAGATCGATCTAGAGTACATGAAAGGAAGGTTTATAACCAAGCTAGGTGCACGCGATGGGGCATAGTTATATAACAACTAACATTATTTGAAATCAAACACATTACAAATCAAATAAACTTACACATGTAAACATGTATACGTCCTTTGAAAAGAAAACACTAAGAGTGTTCTTATTTGTGGTAATTATTTATTATTATGCTTCTAGACTTCCAACTCAGACATCTTCCTCCATACAAAGCAATCCTATCCTCACCGCACACTGCAAAAAAGAATAACCATTTACACATGAGTAAATGAATACAAAGTTTTGATATGGTTACACGCATGCATGTATGTAAGTATGTTCATGCAAGATATAAACAAGTAGATGTGTGCTTATATACAACATGTTAACCACTTTAAAGACGAGGTTTAAATACATTTACATTTGTGCGAATTTGATTTTTTAAAATTTCTTTAGAGTTCATGTGATGGTTTCTAGTTTGAATTTGGTTTTATGGTGATTTATAGAGAGTCTGCTTCCTTAAAGTGTACGCTCTGACTTTATCAATTGTACTCGTTACAACGTGATGACTCAGAAAACATGTCACGTCTAGAGTCCACTAGTTATTCAAGTGGAGTCAATGTTAGATAAGCTAGAGTCCATTAGTTGAGGTAGTGGACTCTCCATACGCCATCATGAAATCATTTTCAAACTAGAAACTACCACACAAACAGAAAACATGCCACGTCTAGAGTCTACCATTATCCAAAAAAAACTTCATTCTACTTCGACTCCTCTGTCTTAAAATAAATTCTAAACCCTCCATAAATTTAAAATATTTTGTCATTATCTAAAATAAAAGACAATTTAAATAGAAGCATTTATGTGAACATACCGGGAGCAATCAACGTTTGGGTTGATCTCAATACCGGTGTTGACACCACACAAGCCAGGGAGGTTAGCGGCAACATCCAAATTGATGCCGGGAACGGTACTGGTAACGGACGTTAAACAACGACAAATAGCCTGACGATCAGCTGTTGTTCTTGCTAAGGCATTGAGTTCTTGTATCGCACCACAACATTCCTGGGGCACAGTGCCACCATTGGTTAAGTAGCGATAGCATGGCTGTAACTTAGCGGTCACGTCAGCACATACAACGCTAGCTTCTGCGTAGGGTGCAGTCCACACCATACAAGTTACCATTACACATAAAATCATGATCACCATCCTTGCCATTTTGAAGTGTATATAAAGTGGTAGCTAGGAAACTTATGCTTATGAATCTAAGGTTGTGAAGTTGGTGCTAGGAAATGTTGTTCAAGATTACATTTTATAGGGGTGTTTGGAACATGTATGTGTATGAATGAACTATAGTAGGGGCCAGGTAAGTTTGGAGTTTGTCAGTTGGAAGTTTTCTAAGTGTGGTTTAATTAATATTTATAATTAATAGATAAGTGAACTCATAGCCTAGCTTGTTGACACACACGGTTATATAAAATAGTGAAAAAAACTAGGGCTTTAGACCTATTGTTACAAACAAATCAATGATACTAGTACCGATGATGTTTGACATTTTCATCATCTACTAAGTTTCTCTGTCTTAAAATAAAAAAAGGAAATGTAAAATTATTTTTAATACGATTACTATAAATTGTGATCTAGGGTCAAGTAGTTCATATTGGTTATGTAATCTCTCAATATGTAGATATGTATATTATTTAAGATACATTGATATATACAAATATATATTGTATTAGAGCCATGTTGGTTCAATACTTTGTTCCTATCTTTTTTTTTCTCCCTTAATTTGTACTAACCCCCGGCCTAACATGTTCTCCGTAGTCTCTACAACACGTAGTTTCGTTTCAGGTTTACCTTTCCACAAGCCATATAACTTAAATCGACCCCTACCTCGATCGAAAACCATACGTGTTTAGAACTCACACGCGTAGCCACACGCGTTACCACACACTTGCTAGAATCCTACCCGCCACTAAACAAGCTGTGATAATACGTGTCTCCTTCTGAAATATTATGCGGTCTTCAACAAGCTTCATGTGTTTGGTACCAGTGATTGCCTCATGTATAGGTAATACTGGTTTACACAACAATCATTTCACTCTTAAAAGTTTAATAAGTTGTTTTCAATTTCAATCCAAAAAATTTTAGTTGTAGTTTCAGTTTCAATCCTTAAATATAAAACTTAGACTGAAATTAACACAAACAATAAAACTTTTGGAGCACAATAGTTATTTTAATTAAATCTTATAGAACAAAATCGAAATTAACTCTTTTTTATTTACCGACACAGATACAATCTTTCACACGCTTTACATAGCGGGCATTATTCTTATAATCGTCTACACTATCTACAGAGATCATTGCTACTTGTAACCAAAAAACAATGTTTCTATCTCAAAAATAACGCGCTCAAGATATTTTGAATTGTGGAAAGAGATCTTGTTGTAAGGTTGTCAAGCAAGATACGCTCAAGGGTTTGTTTCGAATCATGATGCATTTATCCTTTTGTTGAATGAGCAAAGTTGCCCGCGCGTTAGTTAACGTTGCATTTACGAACTTTCATTAAATGGAGTGTTGGCGAACTTCATTACATGAATTGCTCCGTTGACACTAACGTAGTTAGGTATATAAAAAAAGTGGTAAATGGCGCATTTGCGAATTTCGTAACTGACATCAAAACGTTGCCGCGAACCCGATTACAGCATTGAAATCTACGTAGCTAAATATTTAAAGGTAAGCATATGAAGTTGAATATGTTTGGTTATGGAAACTAAAATGTAGAGTAAAAAACACATTACATAATGTTAATTTAGCAATTGAATGAATAGTAGCGGTACACATTTTATTGCTAGATGTACAACCCATGTTTTGCACACCTGATCTTTTAAATTGGCTTTGTCCTTTCCATTTTCCCATTTAGGGTCTTTATGCGATTTTTGGGCGGTGGGGTTCCGGCACCCTTTCGAGCCATACGCGTGTACAACCCATGCTCTGCACGCTAGATTCTTTTAATGTGTCTTCTCCTTCGCATTCCCTTTTTAGGGTTTCTACGTTTTTGTGAGGGTAATAAGAATCAAATGTGGGGATAGGGTTTGGCGTTTTCGAGTGAAAACGGTTGTGATGGTGGCGGCTTAATGGAGGAAGTGGTCATAGGCAGAGACGATGGTGGGAACTCCGGCTGCCGTTACCAGCATCCTGACCTTTGTTAGTATTTTCGGTGGTTGCCTTCTGATGACGTCTTGCATGGTGGTTCTCCGGTGTCATTGGGTGGTGACCCAAGGGTTTCGATTACCACCGCTTCCGTGTACGCTGCATGTCGTATCGACTCCGCCTTTTCAACATGCCTTTATAGAGACAAGACGCCGCCGCTGGTCTTTGCGACTGCCTTGGGTGGCGTCTATGTCGGCACTGCCTCTTCGTAGATCCCATCGCCATCGCCTCTTCGGCATTCCTTTACAGAGACAGTATGTCACCGATGGTCTTTGTGACCGCCTTCGGTGGCGTCTATGTTGCACCACCATTGGGTGATGTTTCTGCTTGAAAACCCTAACCCGCTTTTGATGTTGTCATCAAACGGGTTGATGTTTTTTTGCTACGCGTTTATGATGATGGGTGGTGCCTCATCAGAGACGTTGTGTGGTTGCGAGATTTGGTCTATGATGGTGGGAGTTACCTCATCTGAGACAACTTGACGAAGTTCTATTCCGTTCATTTTGGCCATTGTTGCTTGATGGTGGTGGTGTTATGTCGATGATGATAAATACCAATTCATCTGAGGCAACTTTAAACATGTAGGCTTTGGGTCTTGGTACTTATGGTCAAGCAATATTCCAGTTCTGATTTCTTACTATTTTTGCGGTTGATTCTTAAATCTGTTATTATCGCTCGACTGTTAGATGTGTTCCTACCTTTTTGTTCTAACATGAAAACCTACTGCATGTGTTCTTTTAAGGCTTTGTTTTGGTTGTTTTGTTTTCTTCTTATGATCTGTTTCTATTTTTATGTTAGATTTTTAAGGCTTGATTTGTGTCTGTGTTAGAATACATGAGGCGAGGAAGTTTTTGTAATGTTTAATAGATTCTCAATTGAAATGTTAGCTGATGATCATGTTTGATCAATTCGAAATTGGAATTTCATGGCTACAGGCGGTTGTTGTTTAGTCATTTATGTTGATTTAATGGTTGTTGTTTGTTGAATTTGAGTTGACTCATCGTCCTTTTTTGGTGTTTTTGTTGGTCGGTCTTTACAAATTACAGTTCCAGGTGTGTCATCTTGATTATGGGTATCATCTTGCATTCCGATTTTTTATTCTGTTTTAATGTCTTTTTTTGGGTTTGTGCTTTCTGTGGTGAGGTTTTGGGTTAGGTTTTGGGTTAGGTTTTGGGTTTTATTTTGAGCTATAAATTCTTTCCAATGAAGATGTGCTCCCATGGTGAATCTTCTATTTTTAGGTTAGGTTTTAAGTTTTATTTTTGAGTAGGAAATTTTGTTTGATGAAGATGAAAGTGACGATGAACTGAATGAAAATGGTGAATTGAGTTTTGATTACCAAATGAATGATCTCAAGAATCAGGTAGCAAGCTCAGAAAACCATGAAAAGGTTTCTACTAGGACTTTAGGTGTGATATGAACCAGAGTGTTAATTCTAGATATTCGCTCAAATCATATATTGCATTCATCTTCTTTGGAGAGTAAAGAAAAACAAGTTCTTAGGAAAATGTATTAAAATTGTATTATTGACTTGAATAGCCAAAGGGTGTTAGTGGTTGTTGTTTATGCATCCTAAAATCAAGTGAAGACTACATCATGTTCCTACTGAATAGATTGAGATGCCCGAAGAGAAAACTATGATTATACACTTAAAATTCCTGATGGATATGAAGAGATAAGAAAGGAAAGGGATGTTTAATGTTCACACAATCCATCATTCACGATGTAATAGATGGCAAACTTGCAACCTTTTAATCCACTCCCAACAAAACCATACGTTTTTTTATATCATGCAATGCTGTTTGTAATGAAAATAAAATGCTAATTGTTGTTTGCTGGTATCCTCAAAATAACATCAAACAAAACTGAATCTTTTGTAATATCAAATGTGGCATTAACTAAAGTAACAATCTCAGTAGTAAAAATGATCTTTAAATCAACCTAGCACCAGCCGCAACGCGGCGACAATAAAACTACTAGTTGAAAGTAATGCAAAAGTTTTGGAGTTGTAAAAACGCTTATTTTTCTACCCGCATATTGCGTCATAATTATTTAAATAAAGTAGTTTAAACAAAAAGATAAAAGTATTAATAAAACATAAATAAAAACTGTCAGGCAGGGTTCAAACATATGACCCAGTAGTAGCGCGAATGAAAGTATAGAAACTTAACCAAACCATCTGATCTAGCCTATGATTATTTTTTATATTTGAAAGAAAAGTGTTTAACCGGTAAAAATTCCGTAAAAAGCAAGAAATAACAAAAAATAAGAAAATAACTGACGAATCTGATACGTTTCATGCCGATGGGGCACCCACCAACAGTTGTAAATGAGATATATAGAATAATTACTTAATTTAATCTAATAATTATCCAATCCAATTGTTACATGCCTAACTATAAGTCTATAACATGTGATTAACTTGATCATCATCCTAAAGCAAGTGTCCAACTTTTATTCATTAGTACTCTAGTTTCACTAGCTTTTATTTATATGTTTAGACATTTGAAGTTTCAGTTTTGTTCCAACAACGTTTTCTAGAAGCTGATTAGCATTTAGCAATATGTATTACCTTGGGTCCGATAATATCTAATGTTTGATGTGACATCCCAATTATATTAAAATTAAAGTAACATTAATGAAACAATAGAAAAACCTAATAACTATTTAATGACATTTACTCATCCTAGTGGCTAATGTCAACTAATTTCTGTATGTGGTTTGTATTTGTACCCCTTGTTTCAAAGTCATAACCTCTTTTGATCAATGAGGTTGGAGATTTCAAATTTGATCTTAAATGAGGCATAAATGAAGTTGGATGAAATTCTTATATATTTAGGTTTGGTACCTTTTAAAGTGTTTTTATCTTAGGAAAACTAATATGATTTTTATCTTAAAAAACTAATCTGATCATCCTTTATGAATATAATAGTCTTAAGTGTAATGCATGTATTATTTAAATCAACTATAAAAGACAAGTAATGTAACTTAATTCAACCGATGTCTAAACTTTTAGTCTTTGAATGATATTAGATTCACAAAGAATACAACATGATAAAAAAGTAATGATCCTAAAATATGTACTGGAAATGATACCAAACTATTATGTAGTTTTTTTTTTTTTTTAAGAAAAAGCATTCTCAAACATATCGTTATTAGAGACTAACTATCTTAAATAGTAAATAACCTGATAAAAACTCTAGCTATGAATCAAGTATAGAAACAAAAAGTGATTACTATTCATTTATTGTTTCCACTTTTTATTATTCCACCATAACAAACTTTAATTCTTTCAAATTATTTTATATATATATATAAAAAGAAAAAATTAAGTTGTCTTTCTACTCAAACTCGCTACAACTTATTACACACCTAGGCCCGACTATCAGAAATACCATTCTATGATCAAGCGTGAGTTATTACACACCTAGGCCCAACAATTAGAAGCACCATTCTATGATCAAGCATGAACTTACACAGCCATTGCCATCGGTAAGACGATAAAGAATCACAAACGATAATTTGTATCAACATAGTTGGCATCAGATGACAACTATGTTATCACTAGTACATCTAATGCATAGCCAAAATATCACATATAACATATATTAAGATTATACTTATAACCATAGTTCTATGGCTTGACCATTGCTTAGTGCTTATACAACTGAGAAACTACCACTACTATCTTCCCCACACCTATACATGTAACAACATTATTACCATCATACATTATTATTCAAATTCAAAGTCCTTTGGCTTTTCAAAACTGAAGCAATGACATCAAAATCGCCGGTTTTACTAAATTAGCAGAAAACAGACACGGATTTCCATCTTTGCCGTGAATGTAGCCCGATCCAAATGGCACTTGTCATTTTAAGAACTTCCCGTCAAAACAATTGCTGCCACCCGAGCTGCCCGTAGCAAAAGTAGCATCGCGGACAAGAAATTTCACAGTGCGGGTCCCAAGAAACTCCAAGATTTCAAGACACTCGTTCCAGTCAGATTCACACACTAACAAAACCCATTCCTCTTCATCATCCCTGTATTTGAGCTGAAAAGTGCCTGTTTGTATTTTAAACCTTTTTGCAACTTCTTCATAAAGCTGGAACCAACCAGAAGTTGGTTCAAATTTAAATCTAACTGTGTCTTCTTTGTAGGTAGCTTTTACAATAAGTTTAGATCCTTCATCACACGATAACGTCTTTGAGTTAGGATTTTTAAGGCCACTGAAACTTGGAGAACTTGATGAACATCCATTCATCATTGAGCCGTTTGATGATTCTGTCATACCTGAAGAAGTGGACTCGTTATGATCATGATCATGATCATCATTCATTGATGTATCCATACCATCACCATTGGACAATGAGCCCAAGCTTTGTGAGAGAAGATGGGGATTTGCCTTTTTAACTTTCTTTTGACTGTCATTTGGACTCCAATATTCATGGATGGAAGTTGTACTCGGGAAGCTATTAGACAATTTTAATTTGCCCATCCCCATGTAACATTCATCTTCAAGTTTTACACTCGGGGTCTCGTTATTATAACATGATGATGGTGGATGATATGTAGATGGTGATGTACCTTCAAGGCTATTGTTGGAAAGATTTGAACTTTTTTGTACATCATAATCTTGGATGACAGCACTTGCAGCTACAAGACCACATGTTGTTGGGTCAAACTTTAACCCTCCTTCTACACCCTGGACAGAATCAAGGACCGTTTGTATCTTTTTTAAAGAACGGTTTACCTTATTTATCTTTCTTGATGGCCATCTAGATATACCATGTTGTCTGCATATCCTTTTTAGTGTAGTAGGACAAACTAAAAAAAAAAGTAAATAAAATAAGATCAACTACTTCATATCATATATCATTTTTTGTATAAATTATTTATAAAACTTAACATATAATTATGAAGGTGTAAATGTACCTCCGATGGCTTTAGCAGCATCTTTAAGGCTTCCAGAAAAGTATTGTTGTAGAACACTTAAGCTAACATTTTTCTCTGAAGCACTTCGTTTTTTCTCAGATTGTCGTTTTGGCCCACAGACCAGCTACACGGTAAAAAGATATGGGTTGGATTGACTTTAATCAACTACAAGCACATGAATTTAAATAAAGGGCCGCATTGGCCAAAGAGAGCACAATGTAAAGCACATGCACCCCAATTTTTCAATAAACAAGAGCCATTTTTAGTAGAGGTGACAATTTTTGGCGCGTTAATCAGTCCATTATGTTTGCAACGTAGTGGGTCAAATGGGATAAGCTAAGAAAATTAACTGAAAAGGGAAAATTTAAAAAGGAGTTAAGTTCATTTTTGCTCCCTAAGGTTTGACAAAAATAACCATTTTGCTCCAAAAGATTGAAAACATCAATTTACCTCCAAATGTTTCATAATTTGTTTTAATTTTAGTCCAAAAGTTTCATCATTGTTTCAACTTGAATCCAAAATAATAAAACTTTTGGACTAAAACTAAAACAACTTATGAAACTTTTGGAGGTAAATTGATGTTTTTAATCTTTTGGATGAAAATGGTTATTTTTGTCAAATCTTAGGGAGTAAAATTGAAATTAACTCTTTAAAAAGAGACGAACGGGTTGAAAATCATCCCGTAATCACAGGCATAGAACCTTCTAAATTGATTATTAAAAAAATATAGACTGCTATTGTCATAATATAGTTTCACAATCATATTCCACACATCATTTTTTTGGAACTGAAAAAAGAATAGAGAAGTGTCTTGCTGGTCAGCCCAACACCCAACTTGCACCTATTGCCACCCCTACGGACTTATACAAACGCACACATAAGTCCCCTAGACTTTAATTTTAATACTAAACATTAAAGTCCTCACATTTACTAGTAACATAAAAGTCGTTTGGGTGATTAAATCTGTGGAATTTTCAAAAGATTGAATAAAAAGGTCCTCTTATGCATGATTATACCCTTAACTTTAATAAAAACTAAAAAGGACTTCTTCATTAAGTTCTTTAATCTAGGATTCTGATTTCTCAAAATTAAATAAAGGGACTTGTACGCGGATTCAGTGAAAACTTATAAGTTTTTTTTTAACAAATGCCCTATGAAAAACATACTAATTAATGAAATAAAAATTGTTAAAAATATCATTATTACCTGATTAGGTGTACCTGCTTGTGTCCAAACATCAGTTGACTCAGTTGCATTTACAGAAACTTGATCAGCAGTAATTGATGACTCCAATGGCAGCCTGTTTTCATCTAAAGCGTTATGAAACCCAACACCAGGCCCTACTACACCTGATAACTCTGCATCAGAAACAGTCCTCAAACTCCTACAAATCCTTTGCATTGTACTTGATAAATTATTCAGCAAAAGTTGCTGTTCTGTTGACCCTTTCATGTTGACCGGAAGGAAAAACTCCAATATATAATCATCATCATCCGTATATGTGCTCCTTAACCTAATTGCAACAGCAGCAGTTAAACCATATTTTCTAGCATGTTGAACAAGTGGGTACTGATTTATATGATATTCTTTAACATCAGGGAAGAAAAAAGGATGATTTGACTGAAGTGCTTTTCCTGCAATACCCTGTGATTCCTCAAGATGATGCTCACTACAAGCTTGCACAAAACCTTGCATTTCTCTATCATTAACATAACAAGCATCTGCTTGAATACACAAAATAATTTTCTCTATTGGATTACTATTATGCCCTCCAACCCGTACTTTTATAATTTCATCACCAACTTGTTCATTGTAACTACATGGTATCCATGTTAGAGCAACCGGTAATCTATGCGCATGGCATACAGCTCGAAGAACATCTGTTATTTCTGTTAAAGCTGCCATTTGGTTTTTTGAGAGGCACTGCAAAAAAGGAATAAAAATTTTGTATTTCACCAACTCCATATAACAAATATAATCTCTTGAAATCTAGTTAAACTTGTAATGAAACGTATTAAGAATACAATACCTGCTTATGAAGTCGAGGAGGTGCAGCACTTTTCAGGTTTACAGTCTGCAAGAAGTAAAATTTGCAAGAGGATCATTGCTAGATAAATTTATAAAACATTAGGTTCAAGAAACTTGCAGGAAACATGAAGTTGAGAACACGCTACACAAATTTTTTATAAAAAGCAGTAGTTAAGCAGAACAATAAAAGCACACAACCGACTATATTTGCTCGTACAACGACAAAAGAGGAAAACAAGACATCCAAAAGTATGATACAAAGTGTACCAAATGGATACTTATACAGAGATATGTATAGATCTTAAACAACATTATTGATTATACATGCACAAAAATAAAAGTGAGAAACTTAGTAAGGTTGTTGCTTAAATAAAACCACTTATTTGCTTTACTATTTTGAAAAAAAAAGGAGTTTTGAATAAGAAAATTCAAAACAACTTGGCCAAAAAAAGCTTATTTATCTCACGACTAATAAGATAAGCTGTTTGTATAAGCAATCCCAAATACTCCCAAACAACTTCTGTTGTATCAAAATGACAAAATGCAATAACCAGATAAGCAGTTACAATAGCAATCCTAAACACCACCTAAGAATAATATTAAAAGAATTACCTCAAGTGCCCGACAAACATGATTCAACTCAGCGCTAAAATCAGATTTCTCTTTCACTGTAACAAGTTCAAGTACCGCACAACAAGATTTCTCATATGAATCATCTTGTAAAACAGGTATAGCAATAGATCCACGGACTTCATGACTGAGTGCATGATCTATACGCAAGTATTCACCTTTGTTGTAATGAGCCACATTTGAAGTCCATTCTGGAACTTTTGAGTTAAAAACCCGGCCCGGAAGCCCAGGAAAATGACCAGGCTTCACTTCAGCAGAGAAGGTGAATCCTCTAGAAACTTCACGGTATCCAGCCAACACCTGGTCAAGCAAGTATGGCTGCTCACTAGTGCTTAATATATACTTATCACCTTCCTTAATCGGAACCCAAACTTGGGCCAAAATCCCTGCTCCAGATGAGTCTTTAACCAAAGACAAAGCTTTCAACATTTTTTCAGCAAGTGATAGTGGAGGTGACCTTTGAACAATACCATTTCCAATTTTTTG
This sequence comes from Flaveria robusta, assembly GCA_025506415.1. Taxonomy (NCBI): domain Eukaryota; kingdom Viridiplantae; phylum Streptophyta; class Magnoliopsida; order Asterales; family Asteraceae; genus Flaveria; species Flaveria robusta. The sequence goes on from CM046467.1 coordinate 32,118,283, forward strand.
AATGTCATTCTGTCGAGAATAGCCCCCATTTTCATCAGCAGAATTCACTGGCGGGATGAAATCTCCATTGTTGATTGAATTTTGTGTGACCGTAACATCAGTTGGGAGAAAACCACCTTTAACTTGCTCTGTGAAGTTTAAGTAATCATAAGGCGCATAACCAGCTGATACGGCGAAAGATGCCAACATCTGATCAGCTGCTGAAGGACTTGCACACCATCCAGCATAAGTATCAAAGTTCATAAGCTCAGAAAAACTGTTAAACGGGTCTTCGGGTCTACTAAACCCGTCTAAACATGCTGAACCATCCATCTGAGCTCTTGGAGAAGCCCAAAAAACCATAGGTTTATCTTTTGATGGGGAAGGGTATTCCATTATAAACAACTGTCCACAACCAAATTAAACTCCCTTCATCTATCACTTCAATCTTCAGTCAACAACAGTACAATTAAACGATCCCAGAATGAATTTGTTTACCTCAATGATCCAATCTAATCACCAACTCCTAACCTGTATCAGAAGATCAATTTCAACCTAATCTACGGGTAATTGAACAAAAGAGAAGTGATCATGAGCTAATAATAAGTGGAAAACGAACCTTATACAGATTTCAACTCGAAAAACACGAATCCAATCTCAGATTCAATAGCTCTGGTGGATGAAACATCCAAGAAGATTGAATTACAGTTCAATCACACAACGAATCGATGAAATAGTGGTGAAAGTATAAGAAAATTGAATTGCTGATAAAGTGTGAAACCCTAAGTCTTGAAGAAGAAGAAGTGTTAACATGTCGCAAATATATATGGATTGTAGCATCTATGCATAGGAAGGAGACAAAGGAACGAGTTGAAAACCTCGAAACTATGCGAAGGGAACCCAGGGAAATATGATAGAAAGTCTAAAATTGGAATTTGTGAAACGGTGTTAACCCAAAATAGAAGGTAGTCGTCATAACACAATTATGGAAAGTTTACTAGAGGAATTGTTACACTTTTACTCGGATTAAAAAAAATTTTGAACGGTTAAAGTTGATTGTTAAGTAGATCTAAGAAGGAAAGCTGTATATTAGATATATATTATTATGTTTATTAATTTTAAAGAAAATTTATGTTACTGTGATAAAACTTTAAAGTCATGATTTAACCTGTGATCTAAAAAGTCTTGAGTCCTACCTTTCATTCTTATGTTGTTGAACCAAATAGTCAACTGGTTACTAGACTTTGGCCTTCTCTCAAGTAACATCTCGAAGGTTGTTGTTGGATGAGAGAAAAGGGAAGGATCTCATTCAAATTGGTGCATTATTGGAAGATGAAGGTGGTTTATGAGGAAGGAGAGAGAGGCGGGATCCTTCGTAGGAAGAGGAAAATTTGATAGGGACAGAAGGCAGGATGAGTGATGTGAAGGGTGGTCGAGATGTCTGTCCCCCTTACTAATACTATGAGAGAGGAGCAACATGTACAGAACAATTATCTTTTCACAGATCAAGATGGTTTAATTTTAATCTACATAATAGATTTATATATGTTAATAAACTCTGTCTTCATATTTTGTTTTGATTTATTATTACAGAAAATGATATGTTTATTTCCATTAGTTTTCGTCTTACATGAAAACAACTCGTGATATTAAGCTTTGCGGCATACTTGATGGTCATGTCGTGTGCCATGAGCCATAGTGGTGTTGTGGTCACACATGAAACACTGAGGAATGCGTGAACCACGATAGTAAATGTTAGTGTGAAGTTGCACGACATGGAATTGGGTGTGAGAAAACCCCACAAACATAATATTAAATAATAATTTATCATTTTTTAAAAATGTGATGTGATTAAATAATAATTTATCATTTTTTAATAATGTGATGTCATACTAATCTTTTGAAAGTCATATATAACTTTTTATGTAGAGTGGATAATACTTTTATTAAGTATTTTGAATTGATAATACTTTAACATAAATAAATCTATAAAAGTTGATGGAGAAGTAGTGATCCACAAACCAATTTATATATCATATTTCGTCATATGAGCGTGTACTATATTTTAAGTACTAGTTATTATTGTTTTCTTTCGAAAATATGATACACAACTACACAAGATCAACCCATACCAAATATTTATAGAATTATAGGTACAAAAATAACATGACTTCATAAACAAATACGATTTCTTTGTGTCCTTAATTAATTTTTAGTTGTATTTAAGAAATCTCGAGATCTATAATCATAATCCGACAAAAAAAATGGAGTCGCAGAAGCATATAAAAAGCATAGATAAACGTTTTGAGAGGGGAAAAAAATACATTATTAAATAAATATTCAAGATTTTAAGTAGGTGGCTTTTATATAAGATTCTAACAATCTGTTATTATATTGGCAACTAAGAAATTAAATATGCTAACTAAAAACAGAATTATATACCTAAAAAATATCATAACATCTCATGATTTGCTTAAATTAAAGATTAATTAAAGTACTCTTTAAAGGAAAAGGATCAAAGTGCTTATCATTTCGGGCTTAGTTTTGGTCTATTTATTGTAGCATTCATAATTTCAAAGCTGGTTTTTTATAACTTGAAAGATTTTTATATATTCGAATAATAAAACCCTTGCATGCTCAAATTTGCCATTGGGAAATTATGAAACTTTAAAGTTATAAACTAAAACGAAATTTGTCAAATGATGTTATATCATGTCATAAACTTTTGCAAACAATAAATATGTTTATAAACACCTTTATATAATTAACTAAAACTATGAGTTATCCATTTCAACTGAATCATCTTCTTTTAAAATCTTAAATCATATATTCTTCATTTGCATAAACTTCTAATAAATTTCAAAATTACACAATAACAAACTAGTCATATATACTTGTTATTATTTTATATTCTTTCATTATTTACAACTAAATACAAAATAACAAATACAATTTAGTTTGTTAATTTTCAGATTATAAATCTAAGTTGTATCTTTCCTATTTCTATTTACTTGTTTTTCGAAGACAATAATTTAAAATCTTATAAATTTAAAATGACATAAGTTTAGTTTTTTTTTTCTCAACACTAATATAATTTAAAACAACAACCCACATAAGAAAATACTATGATACTTGTAACCCATATTGATATGGCTTGACCATTTGTTTGTACAAAATAGTCAATATATTTAAACAAATGAAAACTCCCACTACTCCTATCTTCTCCATACCTATACATGTTACAACTTCATATCATCATACATTATTACTCATATTCAGCTAAGCTCAAGCTTCCACACTCTCAAGGAGGAAGCAGTGACATCAGAACAACCATTTTATTGAAGTTTAGCAGAAAAAGAACACATGTTTTCATCTTTACCCCTCATATAGCTCGGCCCGAATGACACGAGTCATTTCAAGAACTTCCCATCAAGACACAATTGCTACCACCCGAGCTGCCCATAGCGAAAGTAGCATCACGAACAATAAATTTCACATTTCGGGTTCCAAGAAACTCCAAGATTTCAAGACACTCGTTCCAGTCGGATTCACACACTAACAAAACCCATTCCTCTTCGTCATCCTTGTATTTGAGCTGAAAAGTGCCTGTTTGTATCTTAAACCTTTTGGCAACTTCTTCATAAAGCTGGAACCAACCAGAGGCTGGTTCGAATTTAAATCTAACTGTATCTTCTTTGTATGTAGCTTTAACAGTAAGTTTAGACCCCTCATCACACAATATAGTATCTGATTTAGAGTCTTTACGACCACTAAAACTTGGAGAACTTGATGAACTTCCATTCATCATTGAACCGCTTGAGGATCCTGTCATGCCTGAAGAAGTGGATTGGTTATGATCATGATCATCATTCATTGATGTATCCATATCATCACCGTTTGCCATGGAGCTCAGGCTTTGTGAGAGGAGGTGAGGATTTGACTTTTTTACTTTCATTTGAGTGTCGACTGGACTCCAGTATTCATCAATGGAAGATGTAACTGGGAGGCTATTAGACGATTTTAATTTATCCACTGCCTTGTAACCTTCATCTTCAAGTTTTACAATTGGGCTTTCGTTATTAAAACATGATGATGTTGGAGTATGTGGTGATGGTGATGTACCTTCAGGGGTATTATTGGAAAGATTTTGAGTTTTCTGTACATCAAGATCTTGGATGACAGCACTTGCAGCTACAAGACTACCTATTGTTGGGTCAAACTTTAACCCTCCTTCTACACCCTGGACGGAATCAAGAACCGTTTGTATCTTTTTTAAAGAACGGTTTACCTTGTTTATCTTTCTTGACGGCCATCTAGATATACCATGTTGTCTGCATATCCTTTTTAGTGTAGTAGGACAAACTAAAAAAAAGTTGTAAATAAAATAGAATCATCTACCATTTTTCATATAAAACATTAAACAAATTCAGCAATATAAGTATGACAGCGGACGTGTACCTCCAATGGCTTTAGCAGCATCCTTAAGGCTTCCAGAAAAGTATTGTTGTAGAACACTCAAGCTAACATTCTTCTCTGAACTACTTCGTTTTTTCTCAAAAGACTGTTTTGATCCACCAACCGTCTGCGAGGTTAAAAAAGATAAGGGCCGTGTTGGCTTGGACCAAGTACAATCACATGCATCTCTACCAACGGTCAACCATATGGGGCCAAAGAGAGCCCAATGGGTTTATGTAAAACTTAGGTAATCTAGTTTCTCGATAATAAGCCCTTTCTGTATAGGTGCCAATTATTGGCACACTCATATAAACTAATATAAAAGGTTTAACTTAAAAGAAAACATGTCACATGGGCCAAGTAGGTTGAACTTCATAATTCTTGTTCTAAATTCTTTTAGAAAAGAAGGTTTAAATATTATTGTGATAATACTTTTCGTGACCATATTTGACACGCCAATTTATTAAACTGAAAAAAGAGTAGAAAAGTGTTTTGCGGGTCTACCCAACACCCAACCTACCCGTATTGCCACCCTACTTATCGGAATGAGTCTTTCTTAGTTTCTTAAAAGGAAAATTGTAATATTTAGTTTCATGTTAGGTACCCCAAATCATAGAGTTGCATTGCTTATTGATAGCAGCAATCATCTGCATATTTATGATGCATGATATTTATTTTTTTCTTTGTTTATTGCTACCTTGTCCTCCGAAAAGGGACTTCTTATTGAATAAATTTCAACTCAAGTATAAGTTAATATTATAGGTGTCTAAGCTCCTTCAATTCAAATTGTTTCTATACCTATAGTAAATGAACATAATCATTTCTAAGTTTACAACAAAAATTATTATGTTCAATAATTGCGCTTTTAGGTTATAAGACGGGTGTATGGTGAAATCTCAGGTATGTTCCATACTTCCAAGTTCCGTCTACTTTGGTGATGAGAATAAAGAGGCAAATAAGTCATTTGAGTTCATCAAAGGTTCAAAACAAAAAAGACACTGCGATAAGTAAGGATGATAATCAAAAAACGTGATAATAAAAAAACCCATGGACTTTTACATACACACATAAGTCCCAATACATTATATTTGCATGAATAAATTCCTCCCTGCGTTTTATTATTAAAGAGCCCTCTTTTTGTGTTTGAATCCCTGACCTTTCAAAACATAAACAAAAAAGGTTCTTTTTTGCATGCGTAAGTCCCTAAGCATTAGTAAATGGATTTATTTATTAAGTCTTAAAAGTATAGGGTTCTAATCATGACAGCTAAAATCCAGGGACGTATATGCAGATTCAGTGAAAGTCTACGGGAGGCTTTTTGGCAATTGCCCAACAAGAAGAATACTAAAATGAGATGCTTTAATTATAAAAACAATATTACCTGATCAGATGCACTTACTCCTGCCCAAACATCAGCTAACTCAGTTGCATTTACAGACACTTGATCAGCAGGAGTTGATGATTCCAATGGCAACCTATTTTCGTGTAAACCGTTATGATATTCAACACTAGGCCCCACTACACCTGATAATTCTGCATCAGAAACAGTCCTTAAACTCCTACAAATCCTCTGCATTGTACCTGATAAATTATTCAACAAAAGTTGCTGTTCTGTTGACCCTTTCATGTTGACCGGAAGAAAAAACTCCAGTATATAATCATCATCACCCGTATAGGTGCTCCTTAACCTAATTGCAACAGCAGCATTTAAACCATATTTTCTAGCATGTTGAACAAGTGGGTATTCATTTATATGATATTCTTTAACATCAGGGAAGAAGAAAGGATGATTTGACTGAAGTGCTTTTCCTGCAATACCCTGTGATTCTTCGAGATGATGCTCACTACAAGCTTGCACAAAGCCTTGCATTTCTCTATCATTCACATAACAGGCATCTGTTTGAATACATAAGATAGATTTTTCTGTTGAATTACTATGACGCCCTCCAACTCGTACTTTTATGATTTCATCACCAACTTGTTCATTGTAACTACATGGTATCCATGTTAGAGCAACTGGTAATCTATGTGCATGGCATACAGCTCGAAGAACATCTGTAATTTCTGCCAAAGCAGCCATTTGGTTTTTTGAGAGGCACTGCAAAATGATGGTTTTCAAAGAAAAAGGGATTAAAAATGTTTATTTCGCCAACTTTATATAACACATATCATCACTGAAAATCTAGTTGACATTGTAAACAAATGAATTGAGAACATAAAATCCAGCACCACTGCTTAAATACCTGCTTATGAAGTCGAGGAGGTGCAACACTTTTCAGATTTACAGTCTGCATGCATAAAAGAAGAGTAAAAAGATGATGATCACAACATAAATATATAAAACTAAAGATTTAAGATATTTGCAAGAAACATGAGATTAACAACGTGTTAAGCAATTTTTTTACAAAAAATAGTTAGAATGAATAATAAAAGAAAAAAAGTGACTGATTTCAACCTTGCCCTCAGTCACCTTGTTCATTTACTATATTTATCAAACTCGTTTATCTTGAGTGAAGACTAGTACTACCTTACTAAACCAGTTTGTGTACCATGACTATAAATCTTTAAAGATAGAGACATAGAGTCACTAGTTCCCATATCTTTACATTCATTTAATAACAATAAGTAATCATTACAGTTTAACAAGAAATAAACAAAAAATAAGCACAACCAGAATGAATACTTTCCTAGAGTAAGGGGGTGTTTGAATAAGAAACTTCAAACTACTTATCCAAACAGCTTATTTCTCTCATGATTAATCAGATAAGCAGCTTCGATAAGCAGTCCCAAATACTCCCAAACAGCGTATTTTTGTATCAAAATGCAACAGATAAGAAGTTTTCAATAAGCAATCCCAACCCCTCCCCAAGAATAATGTTTAAAGGGGTTACCTCAAGAGCTCGACAAACATGATCCATCTCAGCACTAAAATCAGCTTTCTCTTTCATTGTAACAAGTTCAAGAACAGCACAACAAGATTTCTCACATGAATTATCCTCAAAAACAGGTACAGCGATAGAGCCACGTACTTCATGGTTGAGTGCATGATCAATACGCAAGTATTCACCTTTTTTATAAAGGGACACATTTGAAGTCCATTCTGGAACTTTTGAGGTAAAAACCCGGCCTGGAAGCCCGGGAAAATTACCGGGTTTTACTTCAGCAGAGAAGGTGAATCCTCTAGAAGCTTCACGGTATCCAGCCAACACCTGATCAAGCAAGTATGGCTGCTCACAAGTGCTTAATATATGCTTATCACCTTCCATGATTGGAACCCAAACTTGGGCCAAAATACCTGCTCCAGATGAGTCTTTAAACAGAGACAACACCTTCAACATTTTTTCAGCAAGTGATGTTGGTGGTGACCTCTGAACAGCAATACCATTCCCAGTTTCTTGAACACTTTTACGTTGAGAAGAACCGCCATTTTCATCAGCGGGCAGGACGAAATCACCACTGCCGATTGCATTTTGGGCAATTGGCACATCATTTGCAAGAAAACCACCCTTAACTTGTTCAGTAAAGTTCGCGTAATCATACGGTGCATAACCGGTTGATAGCGCAAAAGATGCTAACATCTGATCAGCTGCTGAAGGGCTTGCACACCATCCAGCATAAGCATCAAAGCTCAAAAGCTCAGAAAAGCTATTAAACGGGTCATCTGGTCTATTAAACCCATCTAAAGACGCTGAATTATCCATCTGAGCTCTTGGAGAAGCCCAAAAGCCCATAGGTTTATCTTTTGAAGGGGAAGGGTATTCCATCTCAACTGCAGTACACAACAAATCAAACTTCCTTCATCTATCACTTCAATCTCGTGCCAACAACAACAAATATGAATGAATCTATTTATCTCAAACTCTCATCACCAACCCCTAATCTGTATCATGAACTCAAATTCAACCTAATCTGCGGTAATTAAACAAAGGGGAATGAATGAATCAGGGACAAATAGCAAATCGAAAACAAACCTCAGATGAATCAAACAATGATCGGGAATGGAATAGCGGATTAATTGGTTGTAGAGGGTGAATAATCCAAGAGGCGACCAAACATACGACCAATGGATGGAATAGCGGTTAAAATAAAAGGAGATTGAATCGGTGGAACCCTAATCGGTGGATATGAATCTGCTGATATCATCGAATAAACCGACGAAGGAAGGAGACAAAGAAGCGAGTTGAAAACCTCGAAAGTATGCGAGCATCAGAGTCCACGAGAAAGAAGATAGCCTTCAAATTCAGTTTAACCAAATTAGAAAGTCGACGTCTCACGTCGGTTTACATCGGTTAATAAAAAAATCAAAATACTTTTGATAAAAGCTAAAACAGGTGGAAAATTTTTTTATTGGAGCATGTATTGTCTAGACGGATAACTAGTCGGGTGAAAATAAAACTGTAAGTTTTTAGATGAGAAATCCATTATGGGCGGATGAAGCAATATTCTAGTACGTTTCATTTCACTGCAAGTAAAAAAGATGAATAAATGAATTACAAGTGTTGGATCTAGATTTTAAATGTTTAACACAAGATTATAGTAACTATTATAAGTTTATAGCCATTATGAAGCTACCAAGTAAAGATATTGTTTTTTAAAGTAGATGTAAACATGATATAATTTGACGTAATATAGGAGTATGATAGATTTATCATTCGAAAAAAAATTATAACTTCATAAGCATGTTTACATAATGAATGTGAGATCATCACAAGTGGTTAAAAAGGTATCTCACATTTAAAGCAAATATCAATTATCAGGTAAAAAATAACTAATGATATGAATTTGTGTTAAGGAAGCATGACGTTTTGAGGAGACATATATAACGGATATTATGCCTTTACGGTTGAGCATGCAATGATCAAAAGGAGGATAAGGTTTTTAAATGATAGACTACTTAATTCACCTAAGGTGTAGAAAGCTAACTAAAACTAGAAAAATACTGCTATGCATAAATATTAATAAAAGAATCTATTGTCTATGATATAGTAGTAATTTCACGTATAGACATCTCTGAAAAAGCAAACGTATGTTTGCTTTAAAAAAACATATAGGTGAGGGAGTGAGGGTTGAGCAAACATTTATGACTATATGTGTAATTTCTTGAAAGGAATTATTGTTAGTAAAATTTGACCTTTTTGTACGGAGTCTCCGTGTAATTTACCCGTCTATGTTTAACTTGGTATCATTAGTGAAGTTGGATTCATTTTGTTAATTAAAGTTGTATGCCAATGAAATCAGCATATATATTTTTATAAGGTTCTTTTAATTGCACCATATTTTTTTATTTTTATTACACCGTACTCTATGATATTAATTAAAGTTGAACATAATCACACCAATCAAAATTCATTGTTACAAACCAAGTATTAGACTATTAGCCATCATAAACATCAGTAGGTTTTATTAAATGCACCCGTTTAATAAGCAAGGGGGCTTATTTTTCGTGTGCGAATAAAGTTTCGAAACAAAGTCGATGTTTGTAACTACTTTCATTACCTAAAACAAAGTCAATGTTTGTAACTGTGACTAAACACGTGTGAAAAATAATTTTTTTGATGATTTCAACAACTAGATGATTTTGATCGTTGGTCTAATGAGATTATGTTTTTTTAACGCTTAATTATATCACAGATGGGTCTTACAATCTCCCGGATCATAGATATTAGGGAACAACTTCGTAGCATTGGGTTTGCCTTTTTAGGCTCAAGGCTCGTTAATAAAATACATGTAATTGGTTAATATTTTTGATGAGATAGCAATGGCTAGTGAGTCTTTCCATTCTTGCACTGCTTGCTTTAGGAACTGGCGGTTAGCGGCACTCAAAGAGCTGAGGCGGCACCATTAATCAATCGCTATACATAATCGTAGGCATAGGCCCAAAACTATTTTTACATCAGTCATCTTTGAATGTGTTGTGAATCAGCCAATTAAGGTTAATCTTCATATATCACGCATAAAACAAAGTAAAGATACTAGATAGCGTAAGAAAAATTCGCCGAGACCACCTGACTACAGTCTTCAATCTCTTTCACATTCAAATACATTACCATCAATTAGTTGCTACCCTTTTACCGATTGAATTTCATCTTCGACAGTTCAACGGGTCGAATAACAAAAGCTTAAAGGAGAAAATCAAAGGTTGAAAGTCACCAAAATTCTATTTCTAGGCAATAAAGACCTAAATCGTTGTATTCAAATATTCTTGTAACAACATTATTTCTGTTATCATGATCAACACAATGACCATTTGTATGAAAATGAATAATAAGATGTTTATACAGCCACCTCTGCCTGTAAAATTTTGATCATGAAAGATCAACTCTTAATGTTTATGACAGAGAGCGATTTATGGACCCTTTTTAGTTTTTATACAATTGGTTTTCATTTACATGCGTGGGCACTTTCAGGAGCACATACAATGGATCAAGTACGATTTAGCAATATTCTAGACCTCCTGTACAGTATAATATAAACCATATTGGAAAACCGACCGCACTATGGAACCATCTACATTGGTTTACTTGCAGAAGGAATGCCCTCCAAAAGTGAGGCTGGGTCAACCCAACCCGCTTATGAACTTGAACCCGAATAACCCATCCTACCGTTTCACAAACTTTTACTAATTACTACACAAGAGTGTTGATCAATATATCTGTTTTAGGAGTTGACCAGCAGCTTTGCTATGGTGGTGACATATGATCTAACTGGTGAATTTGTTTCAGGGCATGAAGATTTTAAGGGCATGTTTGCTTATTCAATGAGTAGGATGGGTAGGCTCAAGGTTTTGACTGGAACCACGGGGTAGACTCGACTAATTGTCGTATGGTCAACAAGTGGATTGCATATGGTCATTACTTTAACTATCAATAAAAAGTTGGATCATATTCATCAAATAACTAGGATCTAATAATATACCTTTGTGGAAATAAATTGCAATGAGTTCTTTAATTCTAAGTTTACAAGTTGTGTAAGACCTAAGCAAGAAACCTTCTATAACTGCCTCAAATAATAACTTTCCACCCCTGCCATTAAATTTTTTTTTTTAAATGTTGAAAAGTTTACATGTAACAAAAAAATGTGTTAAGACCTGCAAGTGTTACCATAATCAGCTTCTGTCAAGCAAGCATTTCCAAGCTCAAATTCACAATCCTGAAAGAACGAACAAAACAAAATCTAAAACGGGTCAAATGGGTCACACAAAACAAAAGTCATCTGAAATGTATTCAAACGCATAAAAAACCTCCTAAACAGCTTTATTAAGAGGTTAAATTACTTTTGTAATATTTATACACTTAAAAAATGTATAATGTGTTTGGCGGGTCGGCCCAGTCTGAACCAATCAGTTTTGACTCACACTTAGAAATCTACCAACTGTGACCCGCTACCATCCCGCCTGATTGGCCCATTTTGCCAACTCTACATCACCATTCAAACATGGGTCAGTGAACACTATGACGAGCTAGAAAACACAGTTACATAGGACTTTCAAGCACATTTATTTGGGCGGCACAATTGGTGGACAAGAAGTTTAACCCGTTCTACAGGTTCTATGATTTTTGCAGCAGGTTATATGTTAATCTAAATAATATGCTAAACACCATAGAAAGCTACATAACGAGCTATATTATCAGAAAGATTCTTAAGTCCAATGAATTGAAATCCATCTCTACTGTTTGTGGTCAGCCATGCAATTACAAAAATCTAAATTATGTCATTGTTAGGCACTAAGGCTTGTGAAGTGAGTCCAGTGACATGCATCTTAATGTGAGGGTTAATTACATTAACATGCACTTACTTTCACCTTTTTGCCATTGTATGTCAAAAAAAATAACGTCTTTCCCATTTTATGTTACATACTTTCAGTTTTGTCACTGTTGTATGTGAGTAACCTTCTATAGTTTTTTAATGGTGTGATAGTGTGCCACATCACCATATTAACTGCAATAAAAGACAAGTAGCATGAAATGTTTCAAAAAATGGAAGTACGTTGCATACAATGGAAAAAAGTAACATTTTTCTTACATGCGATGACAAAAAGGTGAAAGTTACATTTTGATGTGATAAACCCTTCAATGTAAATGATGTATATTAAACACGCAACACACAAAGGACAATGACCATGCTCAATAGCCAATAATATAAATTTAATATTGCTGAAGCGGCGCACACTGCTCTGGACCCACGTGATTTAGATTATTTTAGAACATGTCACCTTAATGTTTTTTAATATCCAGGTCTCAAACAGAAAATGATTCAGACCAAAACCAAAATCATAGTTCTTAACACCACATTCTTTAGAAAAGATTATAAAGCAAATTTTAGGCAATTGAAGATGTTGAATAAAGAATACCCGCCAAACATGTATATATACACTTTTTATTTTGTGAAATTTATGAATAGCACTACAGCAAGTACCTTGACAGAAGGATGACAGCTTCGAAACAAAGCTGATGACTGATCAAATGGCATAAGCACATTTTTATGCACTCGTCCCATATAATAAAAAGTAAAATATCCTGCTATGCAACCAAGACAAGAATTCAATGGCATCAGAAACACCTCAGCATGGATGGAGTTATGATCATATACTTGAAGCATAAGAAGCTACTGGGCTTCGGTTCTTGATCAGCTGGATGAAAATATCAAATAAAAAGTAATGTTAAAAAGAGGATGTGTTTTTATAAATCACAGATGATAATGCTTCACATCCACCAAAAAATAATAATTAAAGGAATCAAGACATCAAATTACAGTACATAAAGTAAAGATGCAGCCCTATTCATCAAAAAGTAAAAGCTTTCAAAACCTAAAAAAATTTAATGAGTTTAGCATGCAAAATCTAACAGATGATGATAGCTGCAATATGATTCAGAAAGAAAACAAGCATAAAGTGGTAATATAAAAGTTGGAAGTTATAATATGCCTAAACCTTGTAAAAGTATCTCTTTCGGAGTTTAATGGCTGTACGTATGCATCTCTTAACCCTAATCTTCAGCATATTATCATTGAATATCTGCATCATAAATTAACAAAAATTAAATAAGTAGCCCTTATCACGTGTTATAATATTGGAGGTTGGAGGTTGAAACCAAGTCTTAAAGAACTCCTTTTATCAGAATAAATAAAAATATAATTAAAAGAGAGAGAGATAGAACAGAAGGCAAGTTGAAACTAATATAGATTTTGTAGATAAGAGGAAAAGTTAGTCCACTTGCCTTAATCAAATCATCAATTGAGCGAGTTTCTTTCATGATTTTGTGGCGGTTCAAAATAAGAATTGCTGCCACACAAAAGATTGGCAATTCATCTTCACCATTTCTTGTTGATGACATAATAGTGCATATCTGAAAATGGTCATTTTTTGACCACAAACTTTTTGTCAATCCACAAAAGGGATTGTTTAGTGTTGATTTTATTCCATTATTTTCAGAATTCGAGCGTTTTAAATTTCCATTTTTCCCTTCAGAGTCACCATTTGAACTATCATTTTCGCTCTCAACAATTTCCTTTCTTGTGACTTCAGTTGACTCCCTAGGGATCTGTAGGACCAGAAGTTCAGGACAATTATTCTCCAGATTTAAAGCTAATGATTCATCGAAATCAGCAGCCCACATCATCTGCAGACAACAAAGAGCAATTTAGAATTTTGCAAGCTTGAAACTCTACAGTTTGGCAATTTTCAACCAAGAAGAACACAAACCTCCCACATGCAAAGTGCCTCACTGAAAGATAATTCCCGGCGGAAAAGTACTAGCAGCATACGGAAGGCAAAGTGAAGGCTTTCAGCACCTATTTGTGATAAGTGAGTAAACATTTCTCTGTCTACTTGTTCTATTATATGCCAAAGTGCTTCTAATTGCTTCATCACACCCGTTGTTCCTTCCATTTGAAAATTTTCACGCTTGATATGGAGAATAAAAGAATATAAAAGCATTAGTGAACATGGTATACACACATAAAAAAAATTAAATAAATAATTTCAAGTTTAGAAATACCATTCTTCTTAAAAACATCTCAAAGCACCAAAAAGCATCAGCGTTATCCTCAAAGAGTACAATAAAAGGAGATAACAAATCACTCATACCTACAATCAGAGTTGAATTAACTTCATAATTTAACGAAAACAAAAATTCAAGAACATGAGACGAAGAAAAATTTATAACCTTGACAGTATCCTGTTGCAGGATCAACCCAAGCATAAACAGCAAGAATATCTGACATTCGGGCTAAATTTTTTGTATCCTCATAAAATTCCAGATGACTGTCTGTCCTAACAACATCAACAACTGGGAAAAGAAACAATAACTACCTTTTAGATTTGAGAAACTAGAGGTAGTAATTATTAACCCATTTGCTCATGAATGAGTTGTTTCGGGTTAGGTTCATGAGTTGTATCAGGTTAGTTTTTATCTTTAATGGATCAAACAGGTCAAATACAGAAAGATAACTTAAAAGGGAATGGGTTGAAAGTAGATCAAGGGTATTACTACCATATAAAACCTTATACAGGATTTATTTTAAAAAAATTATATCACTGTAGAAATATTAAAAGTTTTTATAATGGTATCTAACATGTGACAGGCACAATAATTATTTGTGAAAGAACAGAAAGATTAGAACAAAATGTGTTCCAAACCCAACCCCAACCAACTCTTTCCTCGACATTGATGACAAAGTAAAACACTAAAACCTACCTATTTGGTGCAGTGTCCAAAGCCACTCAGATACTCTGTCTTGACCTTGACTTTGAGTTCTTCCATGGGCCATCACCCCAACCGGATCTCCAACCAGGATTTCAGTTGCATCTTTCTTTCTTTGCATTTCAATATTTTCTATTTCATATTCTAAGTTACTAGATCTAGGTACTTCGATTCTTGAGTTCTCAGTACACGTAGAATTATTTGATGTAGAAACATCCATTACTAGATCTACATTGTTATTGATTTGAAAATCATACACATGATCGTCGTTGAATCTCAGCTTGCGCCTTGTAGAATGTCTGTCATCATTTGATTTACATTCATTCTTATCATTTATACCATTATTTTCAAATAAATTTGTAACTGGTAAAGGAGGAAAATCATAATAACTTGAATTTCTATATTCTGATATGTCTCCTTCACTTCTTGCTTTTGAATACTTGCCATTGCATGGAGTATATGAATCGTCATATGATGCGCGACCAGAACAGTTGGAGAAAGATGCTAATCTGTCAGAAACATAAGAATTTTTTCCTTGATTTACTTCAGATTTTCGTTTTTCATCCTCTTTAGTAGTTGTTCTTGTGTCCATGACTTTGTTCCCCACAACATAGGCTAAAGAACCGGTACCTATGCTGGAATGCATCGATTGACATTGCTTGATAAGGTCTCTGTACCGTTCCCTGCATTTGAAGTTTTCAACAAACAGGTATTATATCAAATATAAAAAAGTTTGTGCATAAAGTATTGTAATCAAAACAGTGAAATAACAGTTAATAAGAAACACACAAAACGGCATAGTACTAGACAGAAAGGACAATACCTCCTTGCAGTCCTTAATTTTCTCCTGTAATCTGCAGTACTGCTCAAAGTATAACAACCTAGAAGAAATTCCCACACTTCAGGTCTTATAGAAGGATCTACCCCCTAACAGACAAACAAAAAGAAAACATTATGTCATATAGGTAGAAACCAACGGTTTGTTTCACAAACATGTTGCAAAAGAAATCAGCAGGGAATATAATAAAGATAGAATTCCTTTTTGAATAACAAACACAAGAGAGTGAAAAAGGAAAAAAAAGATTAAATAAATAAAACCCTACCCCTAACATAATCAATTTCAGTGCTTTCTGAAAGCCAAAAACCTTTCCATCACTATCAAATGTTGTTTGCCACTTTTCTGGTTTAAGCAGTTTGTTTACCTGCACAATTTACAGATTCAGAAAGACACAAAGTACCACATAAGCTGAGCCACGAATCACAATATAGCTGCAGCCACTAAAGTACTCGACGACAAGCAATAGAGTTTACAGAGCCACTTTTCTAAATTATAGCAATAACTTAAGACAAAGAAACCCAAATTAGGTCTTTTTTTTCTTGTAAAACTATGTATCCTTGTTGGCAGGTTTTAATATCATGGAAAAGGCATTGAAAATTTTAAGAACAAAATAATAAAAGCAATTGAAAAAGAGCATGTTTAGAGTCTTACAGTAATAACCTTTATAGGTGATTGATGAAGACAAGGTTCCCCGATATCCCGAACAATAGAACCAACTCGTTGAAGATTGACTGTACCACTCTTTCCACATGTCCAATGCTTTTGATCCCCGTCAAACGACATCATCAAGAATTCTTAAATATTAGTCACCGCTGCTTCATCATCTAGCAATCAAATCATAGTCCTTCAAGCTTCAACACTCAAAGTCACATAAACACACCACATCAGAAAACCACCAAATAGTTAACAAGTAAATAAACATTAATAACAGTAATCATATGATTAAATAGGCAGAAATCATGCATCACAAGTATGACATGAATCTAATCTACTAAAAAACAAAAATTTCGAATAATCTCTCCTCTATTTAGGCCCTTTTATTTAAGTTTCAAGAAGGGTTGCAAGCAGATACTAGCGTTCTTACCTCTAATAATCTAAAACCTCAGAATAATCAAAACCCACTTCTAAATTTCGAATACGATCAAATACATTAGCACCCAAATCACGAATTTCAACAACACGCTACAAAAAATCATTCAACACAAAGATCGACTCCATTTTGCATTCCAATTGCCCTCTAAATTGGGGGAAATCAAGAACTGAAAAACTCCTTTGTAAATCGTACTAATTGATAAAATACAAGTAATTTAGTTTCGATAAAATATCAAGAAACCCTAATATTCAGTGGAACAAAATGAACTTATCGACAAACAAGTACAATGTTCAATCATCATCGATGGCGGAATCACTTGAAATTAAACTAATCACAAAATAATAATAACAATAATAATGATAATAATAATAATATGATGATGATAGATAATAATATACGTGAAGATCGATGGTTGCAACTATGGCGGATGAAGAAGAGAGATGGGTGTAGGAGTTCCGTCACCATCAACTCCACAAAACCGTTTCTTTCGTTTTCGCCTGGATTTTGTTTTTCCCCTTTTTCAACTTAGTTTTAAAGCAATAAATATCTTAGGGTATATAATTAGATATTATATCGGTTTGTTAATTATGGCATCAATTCGATCACAAGTAGATGTCACATAGTTTTCGGATATTTATTGTTTCAACAAACTACTTTATTTAGACTTATGTATTTAAAATCGAAATTAAAATTGAAATATCAATAACGCATAAAAAATGTTGGCATTAGAATAATTAGTTTCTAGGGTTTAGGGTGGGTATAGAGTGGGCAATATATTAAAGTAAGGAGTAAGTTACACAAATTGTCTATTTTTGAGGTGTGTGTCGAGTAAGCTATATTTTTGTGTTGTTTTATTAAGATGAAATAAAAATAAAATTAATTAATGGACGAAATTGGGGGGTGGGGGGTGTCATGACTTAATGATAAGAGGTAAGTGCTACAAACAAAATATTATGGGTTCAAAACTTACCAAAGAACCAAACATTATTGTTTAAAAAAACTTAATGGATGAAATAATAAACGAGAAGTAGATTACGCGGATGGTAACGTGATCAGGGAAATATTGATATTTGATCTTGACATTCAAAAAATTATCTATTTTATAGGAATTGTTCACTCTACATTAGTGTTTCTTAAGATGCATTTGTTTTCATTAAAAATACAATTATATCGTTTATATACTAAAAAATGAAAAGTTATCCCGTTCATTAATAAAAATTTGTTTTTTTAATCTATTACAACTTTATCTAATGATGCTTTTGTTGGAAATGTTGTTTTAAGATAATATAACATTATTAAGAATCAATACATCTTTTTGATACCTAACGCAACATATTACCAATATTACCTTAGCTTTATTTTTTGAATAGTAATGGGTTAATAAAATATCTTAAATTATGTTGGAAATATTGATCAGGCAAACACAACACACACCAATATATTCAGAATAAAACCACACAAATTATAAAGATCATATACATATGTTTATAATAGACAAAACTTGTATTCTCTTTCAACTCTAATTCCTAATGTATTAACATATCAATAAATAAACTCTAACAATTGTCTCTTTACACTTAAACAAATAATAAACTAATACTAATATTTATCTTCAAATCTTTTCTTTATTTATCTCAACTTTTCCTCTAAACATATTTCCAACAAATTTAGGGTTAACTTCATCAAATTATACAATGCATCAAAGTGGTTACTTTTCTTAAACAAATCGTTCAAGTTACTAAGTTAGAACGGGTTTGAATGGGTTTACACCATCCACAATCAATGTTGCCACATCACTTATCTATCATCCCCTCCAAGTCATCATCACCCCATTTATACCGTCTCCGCACCCCACACCACCGGAACAACCATCGACATTGCTACCATTACTGCCACCGCCCCTATCATCCTAGTTTCTGCTACCAACACTATTGCCGCCACGTGACACCGTCTCTACCCCCCATCTACACTAACCATTGTAAAATCAAATATATTTGTGTGAATTAGCTTAATTTTTTTTCCAGAGTAACTCATTCCATCTTAAACTCATTTTGATCACAAAACACATTAAAACTCAACTTGTACCTTTTTAAATGATCTCTCTTTGTCTCAGACTAGTTTTGATTGTTATTCGTCCCTTCCTGTTTGTTTTGACAAGCTTAAACTAACATTACACCCCCATATATACATATACATGTAAATAGAAAAAAATACATACAAACAATTAAAAAAGCAGACGCATAAAATTACATATTGATATACATGCATACATTCTCATTCATGCGCAGGTGTGCGTGTTGTCGTTCATATGCATACGTGTATCAACATACTCCTATATATACACAAAAGATTTGTAACAAAAAGTTTACATATATAATAATAGATTCAAAATAAAAAAAGTTACATATATGTAATACAAACAAGTGCAGAAAAATGAATCCTTTTAAGAAAGGCCTCAACTACACACAAGGTACACACGTATTTGAACTGAAAAGTATGACCCAAAAGTCTTATTATTTGAAAAATAATATGTCTCAAAGATATTAGATAGTTGATGGCCCACAAGAACAAGGCACGATACATGATGAGGTTTTAACTTGGCTATTTTAAGTGAAACACTTCTGATGATTTAAAAGCATGAATAATGAACTCAACTTACACAAATGTAATAAACTAAATGAGATATTATTATTTTTTATGATGCTAAAGAGGTTATTGCTAGTCCTGGGTAATTTTGTAACCCATAGAAGTTTTGGTGTTTCGTTTGAAGAAGTCTTACTAGGGGGAGTTGGGGGGGAGGTGTTTCTAAAGATTATTTTGTTTTATTTGTTCAGATCGATTATTTTTGTTGAGTTTCAAGAGAATTTTATTTTCTTAGAGATAAGTTTGAAGTAGTATAAATATGAGGTTGACTCAAGGTTCATGTAAGTTTCTATTATCAAAAGTGTCGTGAAGTTGCTTCTTCGCATAATCATTGAGTTCGTATTGTTGTGTTTTGATATCAGCTGTTAAATTTTAGTTTTACTTTTCAAATAGCAATAAATTGATACAATTGTGTAAATTAGCTAACCTAAAATACTCTTTAAAGACATACTTGCAACACTGGTACCGTTTTGTCAATCTTTATGTTGATTTTACACAAGGCAAAAGAAAACATCACTTGTTAAAAATAAATTCATTCAAAATAAAGAAATATAATCAAAAAATATATATTATGCGTATTTTGTTTTGTAAATATAAAGTATATTAAAGTTTATATTTTTAAATTACACAAAGCTCTTTATATCAGTTTTGTGTTGTAAAAAATGCATAGATTTGTTACTTCGTGTTGTTTTGTTTTCATATTGTAGATTATAGCTCGCGAAAAGATAAGTTAGATAACAACAAAAAGTAAAACATTGCAGGGAGACTAAATGCATAATTTGTATTGTTTCTAGACCACCCACAGGCCCACATGGCCGTTGAAATTGACTTTGGCCAATACTGTTATTATTATTAACATTTTGAGTAAATAAACCTTTAAAAATTAAAAATGACTAAGCTTTTCGTCAGATATATGTTTTTATTACTTTAGTTTTTTGTTTTATTTTTACTACTTGTACTTCCCACATAGAATACTATATTGTATACTTTAAGACTTTAATTCTTCAATATAAACATGGGCGTCTCTAGTCTACACGCAACTAAAGCAATCCTTTTAAACCTTCAAATTATAAAGGTTTCTAAAATTGAAAAAAAAAAGCCTACTTTAATGTATATGCTGAAACTTTATGTGATAATCCATCAATTTTTATGTTTAAGATAAAAATAATAAGAGACAACAAAATGTTTAAAAGTTTATTAATGGTGTTGTTATTTTGTTATTAATGGTGTTGCTATTGAGGAATATGAATACGTTGTTGGAAATGATAATGTGGTGATACGTATTGGTTCTAGTTTGAGATAGATGCTTTATTTTGTTTTTCTATATGAACAAAAAATAACATTTTTTTTTCCAAAAAGCATTGATTTAAAATTCGCTTTGCGCATTAAAATGTGTTGAGTCACCTCTGATTATGTATAAAAATAATATATAAAACCAAATAAAAATAATCGAAACTCAATATTAGTAGTTGGAACACTTCACTACATCCGTTAACCTTGTATATTTAAACTTTGTACAAATTAGTTGAATTCGAGCACCTCAAATAATTCATGCATGCTTAACTTTTAATGAGTAGCGCAATGATAATCAAGCACTTGATTATCCTCTTTTAGATGTCTTGGTTTTCAACTTTGGTTTCCTTGTCAGTCTTTTGAAAACCATCATCTCAACACATGTTGTAATTAACCTAGTATGTTGTTAACAAGCTACGAACTAGTTAATATGATATTTTGTTTAGAAAGGAATGTATGAAGTTGTCCTTTTAAAAGATACCAACAAGAGCCACAAATGTAATACACTTTGCATTAACTTTCTCCCTTTATGTTTATCAATCGTCTATCTAGCATACCGCATGTTGGAGCTGATAAATTTTTTTTAATTACATTCACTACGTGGAAATGTGGGAATCATACGATGACATGACATGAAAAGACGTTATATTGGAATCTATATATTTTCTTGATGATTCTCTCCCATCATTCCTTATTCACAGCACCTTTCACTCCTCAATTTTCGTACCTACGTTTAGCAACATTCCTTTTATTAGTTTTCCAATTTGTATTTATTATTCCATATGGTCTCTTGTATCCAGTAGAAGAAATAAAACAAAGCATTTCACATACGCTTTTGCAGAGGCTCCTACCATCGAATTCTTGATGGTATCAGAGCGGTCGTAACCAAGAAGCAAAACTTAAACCTCGTTGTCCCTAACCAAGAATGGCCGGTGACAAGAATGAAACCAACACGAAGAACGAGGGAGTCTTGGATACAAGTTCACCACTCTACATTCATCTGTCTGATTACCAGAAGCAACTCCATGTCAATGACAGCCTTACCGACACCAACTATGCCGATTAGTCACAGAAAATGCTTAATTTTCTGTTTGCCAAGAACAAGGTCGGACTAATAGACGGAACCCTTAAGAAACCCGACAAAACAGCCCCCGATTACATGGCATGGATGAGTGCAGATGCTATGGTAAAAGGGTGGTTAACAGCGGCCATGGAGAAAGACATCAGGGCTAGTGTGAAGTATGCCAACACAAGCTTTGAAATCTGGAACGACCTCCTCGAGAGGTTCGGAAAAGAGAGCGCCCCTCGGGCGTACGAATTGAAACAAGCCCTCACTGCTGTGAAACAAGATGGTGCTTCTGTCTCCTCCTATTATACACGACTTTGCAGTCTATGGGATGAGATTCACTCCGTGCTGCCAACTCCTCGATGTACCTGCAATGGATGCACCTGTGAGATCGGGAAGAAACTGGGTGAACATCTTGAAAAGGAGAAACTATACCAGTTTTTGATGGGATTAGACAATGAGTTTTCTGTCATTAAAACTCAAATTTTAGCATTAAAACCCACACCAAACTTGGGTAGTGCTTATCACCTTTTGGCGGAAGACGAACGCCAAAGAATGATATCCACCGAGCGGAGGTCGGGGCCTGAAACCATTGCTCTTAAGGCCTATGCGCCTGGCCGGCGTGATATCGGTCGGCGTGACAAGTCTACTTCGAGAGAACCTAAGCGTGGAGAGACAACTGAACATTGTGATTTTTGCAACAAAGATGGGCACAACAGGAATGGCTGCTTCAAAAGAATTGGATCCCGGACTGGTGGCCTGGCAATAAAGGAAAACGTGAAGATACTAAGCCGAAGGCTTCCTGTGTTGGGACAGATTCAAGCCCATACCAGGTCTAACAAATAACCAATATCAAATGCTTTTGAAACACCTTTCTGTTAATGATGGTACTGACTCCAAGCATCAAATCCCACCAATGGCCAATATGGCAGGTAAGTTCTTCCAATCTCATGAATGGATAATAGATTCAGGAGCCATCGAACATATTACACATGAATTTCAATTACTTACAAATAAAACAGTAAGTGAGATGGAGGAACCCGTTATTATTCCAAATGGAGACGTTATACCCGTTAAAGGGAAAGGGGATTGCAATCTAAGGGAGGGACTCGATTTAAAATACGTTCTTTACGTCCCAAACTTTAATTGCAATCTCCTTTCAGTTGGACGTTTAACCGAGAGTCTTAAATGCTCTATCACTTTTTTCCCTGATTTTTGTATTATGCAGAATCTCAAAACGAAGAACTTGATTGGTGCGGGTAAACAGACGCGTGGTTTGTACCGAATAGGGAAGGTTGATGAGAAAAAAAGGATTATGATGGTGACCGGGGATATTTGGCATAAAAGATTGGGGCATGCCTCTGATGAAAAACTTAATGGAATTGATTTTCTTAAAAGTATTTCTTCAAATAAAGTTTGTGATTCTTGTTCTAAGGCCAAACATACAAAACTTCCTTTTGCACTAAGTACTACTAAAACAAATGACTGTTTTGAATTGTTACACTATGACATTTGGGGAAGTTATCGTACACCTTCGTTCTCCGAAGCAAGCTACTTTTTAACTGTTGTTGATGATCATAGTAGAAGTGTGTGGGTATTTCTTTTAAAACATAAATATCAAGCAAGTGATTACTTAAAATCTTTTCACAAAATGGTTAAAACGCAATTCGGTAAAGAAATTAAAAAAATAAGATGTGATAATGGAGGTGAGTTCACGTCAAATGACATGTTACAATTCTATACGGAACAAGGGATGCTGCTCGAAACAACTTGCCCTCACACCCCTCAACAAAATGGGGTTGTTGAGCGAAAACATAGACACTTGCTAGAAATGGCAGGGGCATTACGTTTCGAGGCCAATTTACCCAAGAGATTTTGGGGTGAATGTGTTATGACAGCAGCCTACATCATTAACCGACTTCCCTCTAAGGTTATCGGTAATAAAACGCCATACGAACTATTATACAAACAAAAACCTAATTATGAATCCATTAAGGTTTTTGGTTGTTTAACTTATTTTTGGAATACCGACACCAAAGGGGACAAGCTCGAGTTGAGGGGGAAGCCTGGGGTATTTCTAGGCTACCCACAAGGCACAAAGGGCTACAAGATTCTTGATATCAACACATGAAAAATTATAATCTCCAGACATGTAAGATTCCATGAAGAACGATTCCCTTTTGATGACATTGAAAAGGAAACAGAAGAGGTAGACATTTTAGAGCGGACCAACAAATCTTATTTTGATGAAAACCAAAGTAAGCCCAAAAACAAAGTGAGTGAAGAAATGGATGGGGCCATGTCTACTTCAGAAGAAACAGCCCAACAAGAAAATGAGGTCTTGCCTGAAAGTCAAACTATGGATAACTCCTTGGGCCACGAGGAATCGGCCACACAAATGCTAACATCGAGGCCTCAACTACTAATCAAGGCGATGGGAACGCAGCCCCCTTTCAAGAACCAATTCGACCAATAAGAAGTCGGTCACAGCCAGCGCATCTCAATGATTACGATGTCAACCTCCCCTCATCCGTTGATCACACGAAACCCGCACCAACTCAAGAACCATCAACGGTACACCCCCTTTCTAATTTCGTTTCGTATGATAAATTTTCCACAACTCACAAATCCTTTTTAGCGGCCATTAATTCTAATAATGAGCCAAGAAATTTTGGACAGGCCATACAATACGCAAGATGGAAAGAAGCTATGATGAAAGAGATTCGAGCTCTTGAAGAAAATGGCACGTGGACTCTTGAAGATTTGCCGGAAGGGAAACGCGCTATTGACTCAAAATGGGTGTACAAAATAAAGTACAAACCAAATGGGGAAGTGGAACGATACAAGGCACGCCTTGTTGCTAAAGGTTTCACTCAAATGGGAGGAGTGGACTACCATGACACCTTCGCACCTGTTGCCAAGATCGTCACGGTGAGAACGCTCCTTGCTATTGCAGTTAAGAAGAAATGGACTATCCACCAACTCGAAGTTAACAACGCCTTTCTACATGGAGACTTAGATGAAGAGGTGTACATGAAGGTTCCACAAGGATTTTCAAAGGAAGGTGGGACTAAGGTTTGTAGACTAAGAAAGTCCCTATACGGCTTAAAACAAGCCTCTCGTAACTGGTATCAAAAGTTCACCACATTTCTTCTTGGCCTTGATTTCAAACAATCTAAAGCCGATCATTCCCTTTTCATTTTCAAGAGGGACAAAACATTCATTGCAGCTCTAATTTATGTGGATGATGTGATAATATTGGGCAATGACCTTTCAAAAATTCGTGATACAAAAGACAAACTCAACAAGGAATTTAGCATCAAAGATTTAGGAAGTTTAAGATACTTCCTTGGGATTTAAGTGGCCCGTACATCTGAGGGCATTGTTTTAAGCCAAAGAAAGTACACATTAGATATCTTGGAGGATTGTGGTTTACAAGTATGTCGACCGAGCTCTTTTCCAATAGAACAAAACCTAAAACTAGACAAAGAAGACAACACACCCAAGGTCGATGCTACCCAATACTGACGCATAGTTGGGCGATTGCTATACTTACAAGCAACCAGACCCGACATTGCCTACTCCGTCAACATTCTTAGTCAGTTCGTTGCTGAGCCGAAACAGATTCACTTAGACGCCGTGCATCGAGTTTTGAGATACCTAAAGGGGACACCAGGACAAGGTATACTCCTTCCCAGTGAAGGGGGATACAACCTCACTGCCTATAGTGATTCTGACTGGCTTGGATGTCCATTTACTAGAAAATCCCAGACAGGCTATGTTGTCCTCCTCGGTGGCGCCCCTATCTCTTGGAAAACTAAGAAACAATCTGTAGTCTCACGCTCTTCCGCAGAAGCCGAGTACCGTTCAATGGCAGCCACTGTTAGTGAGGTCCTATGGTTAAGGTGGTTGTTAAGTGAATTAGATGTCAAATCCACCGGTCCTACCCCTTAGTTTGTGACAATCAGGCAGCCAGACACATTGCTAACAACCCGGTTTTCCACGAACGAACCAAACATGTGGAAATGGATTGTTATTTTGTCCGAGAAAGAGTGGAGTCAAATGAAATTCAACCCATGCCCATTGATACCAAAATGCAAATAGCCGATATTTTTACTAAAGGATTAGGAACACAACAACTAAGGTTTTTACTTGGCAAGTTGGGCATTAAAAATTTGCATGCTCCAATTTGAGGGGGAATATTGGAATCTATATATTTTCTTGATGATTCTCTCCCATCATTCCTTATTCACATCACCTTTCACTCCTCAATTTTTATACCTACGTTTAGCAACATTCCTTTTATTAGTTTTCCAATTTGTATTTATCATTCCATATGGTCTCTTGTATCCAGTAGAAGAAATAAAACAAAGCATTTCACATACGCTTTTGCAGAGGCTCCTACCATCGAATTCTTGACGTTATCTCAATGTATCTATGTCTACTTGATTTATTTATTTTTTTCAAATTTTTTACATAATAACATGAAACAGAACCTTATGCATAAACAATAAAAAGTTAGATCCCAAAGAAAAGTGTACATTTCTTTCCGGATATCATTTCTCAATCATATCTTTAATATCGTTTAAAAAATTTCTTGAAACCACTTTACAATGAGCCAGAATATGCAAATATATCTATATATTAATAAAAAGTTTGAAAAAGGAGAATATTGTGGATCTATAAAATTAATTTTCTTCGACTGTGGGAAATAAATCTTACTATTTTAATAATATTTAAATTCAATGTAATTGTTGGGTGCCGAATGTAATTTTCAAGTTGCCGTGCAATTTTGAACTTAACAAAAGACCAAGAAAATTATTATTTTGTATTTGTTGAATACTTGAATTTGAATATTAAACTATAATTGACCCATGCTTTTGACGAAAATCACACTTTCCTTCCAACTTTCTAGATATGTATATATACACACACATATGACATATAAATATATGCATATAACACATGATTTGAATTGGGTATTTATAGCTTCCAATTTCATAATTTTTGTATATTAAAGGGAATTATTTTGTTGAAGATAAGTGAATATTACATCCATCGATAAACGGTGAAAGCTTCTTCTCCGGCGAATACTTCAACGTCCGGTGAGTTGTAACTCTTTTTCTATCTCCTGAACAATAACTTTCTTATCTGCAAAAGTTTTTTGTTTTTCCAAAGTTTAAGAGTCATTATTACTATTATTATGAATTTTTTTACCTTCAAAAACGACTACCTATTGATCATTTTACAATATAAGCAAAATCTAATTAACCTTTGTAAATTTTATATGGGTTGATGACTTTTCACTAGAGAAAATAACTACTAGAACAATTTCACGTATATTTTCATGATATATGTTTATTGTTTTTACGTATCTGCTTTTAATTGTGTATTGATTTTTAGGTGGATGATAATACATACATACATGAATCTATACATGATATAAAGTTACGAATCACATTAGTTTAGGTCAATATTGTTGAAAAAGGTTTGATAAGTGTATTTGATGGCTAAATTGGTGGTTAATTTTTTATATTTCTATACGTTAAACGTATCTAGCAAAAGGGTATTCTCATGATATTTTCTTTAATACAACGTGATCATAAATATAAGAGTTTTTTTTTCCTTAAAAAAGGTTAAGTTAAAGTAATAAATTTAACGATTTGAGGTGCATACTGATAAAATTTTAATTTTGTAAAATTTTGACAGTAAATTTTTGTTTTTGACAAACACATGAGTGAAATTTTAACGTTTGACATTCAGTAGAATTTTGTTAAAAACTTTCTGTATATTTTATATTACAAAGAAAATATTGATACGTAACGTTTATAAATTTAGGATCTTTGTTTAATGTTAATATTAAAAGAAAATTATTTAAGAGGTGTTTAAGCCTTTATATAGCTTTTGTCAAAATGTCTTTTAAGAAACAATAAAAGGAAATAATCCTGCTATAGTTTGTTTTGTCAAAGAAAGAAATACAAAGAGAAAAATAAGCAATTAGCTCAAATTCATCGTATTCTTCTCATCCCTAAACTCGTTTTAAGTATTAACTAACATTAGTTAGTTAGTTAATCTACTACAAGCTTACCCTCAGCAACCCTAAACTATTTGGAGTTCTTTTTATTGTAATAACAAACTTAGTTATAAACTTCCATTTTATAATTAATATGAACATATTTTAAGAGATATGGATCTTACAAAATGCAGGATACAAATGAGAGGAAAATGGAGCAGAATATGGTTTGTGATGACATTGCTTTTGATTTCTAGCTTTTATCATATTCAAGGACAACCAACTCCCACTACTCAAACAGGTCAACCCACATGTATTTATTTTAAGATCAAAAATTTATAAACCTTTTGGGGTCCATGATTTTAATCTATAAAGTTTTAAGGGTAATAAAATATGGTCCAGACCGGTTGAACTAGAACGAGATCTTACTGTTAGTTGATCAAGTTTAAGATAATATCAAAACGCTTCCAGTTAGTTGAGTTGAAAGTGAACAGAATGCGCCCTCAATCCTGTTATCGATCATATATTTATGGTCCGAAACCAAATTTAAACTGAATTATTTTTCTTATGCATCAAAAGCAGGAGACGACACAGTTAGGCCTGATCCTTTGGAAAACCTCAAAAAGTACAGGGATGGATACGATATCACCAATATCCATTACTGGAGTGTAAGTACCTTTGACTTAAAAAAATCTAAAAAGTTATTAAAAATGTCTTGTATTTACTCATGATTGCATATAATATATTATTCACATTAATAATATTGTGTTACAGTCAACTGCATATACAGGAATAACGGGATATGTGCTTGGGGCTCTATGGCTCTTATGCGGTGTCATTTTTGGAATATTTATTGTGACAACCACTTGTTGCAAAACAAAAAAGAAACTAAAGAAACCAAAGAAATCAGCATCCCATAAGCAATATTACCTTTGGCGTATTCTTGTAGCAATTTTCTTTGCAATTATAGCCATGTAAGCCTTCAATTCTTTTTTAACATGCATTATGTAATGGTGCATCACATATTCACATGCACCATGGGTTGTAATTATAGACTAATTGAAAAAAAAAAAAAAAAACACTGAATCGATTTATATTTTTTGTAGAGCCGGAACAGGCATAGTACTCGGAGGTAATGCTAAGTTCCATTCTAGAGCAGATAAGGTCATCGATATAATCATAGATACAGCCGATGACGCGTCAAAGACTATATATAATACAACCGGAGCAATGAAGATGACACAGGACAACTTACGAGAAACAAATGTTGATGCAACCACCACTCGTTTCCTTGAGTCCACTTCTAGGCAGCTTAACTCTACTGCCGATGATATACAACGACAAGCTAGAAAGAATCGACATAAGATTGATTTGGGCCTTCGCATTCTGTAAGTTACCTTTTCAAGTTGGCAAAACATATATAATAGTGAGAATTCTCTTGTTGGAAACTTGTTATAAAATTAAATGAGTAAAAACTACATTAAATCTACTAGCTCTTGAAACAGTCCCATATCATAAAATCCTTTTGTTTGACAGTGCTAAATAATGCTTGTTGATACTATATATTGCAGGTATATTGTAAGTACAACTATTTTCGCGTTGAATTTGGTTGTTGTGATTGCGTTAACAGGTGCATTTTCCCTTAATAAAGTCTATTGTAATCTTATTTCAGTTTGTTAAATTCACTTGATTCTTGGATGGGTTTTGGTTGCTAATTAAATTAATATTGTTTTTTTATGTCATGCAGTAGTTGGGGTCGTTAAAATAAGAAAAGCTCTTCATATGTAAGTTCTGCTAGATGAATTCTTTCTAATTATGAACAATATATAAAGGTTATACAAGTTTTGCGTACTGATTTCTAATTGTAACGATCGTAGGTTGATTGTGTTTTGTTGGCTAATCACTGTTTTATGTTGGGTGTTCTTTGGCGCGTACTTCTTCTTATCGCGGTAAGAATTTTAAGAAAATGTTCCATCTTGCTTTGAACGAATCATGTGAACTAAATGGGTTATAAACTATACAGATTCGCGGGCGATACATGCACAGTACTTAAGGAATTCCAACAAGATCCTTACAACAACAGTTTGAGCTCAATCCTTCCTTGTGATCAATTGCTTTCGGCAGAATCAGTCCTTAATGATGTCAGCGCTGGTGTTTACAATCTAGTCAACGAGGTAATCATATACCATTTATCTTTTCTTGCTAAAGATAGCAACATGATCGGGTTGGGTAATGGTCAAAAACAATATTATATGTTACTATAATAATCTCAACCTTAGAGTAAACACGATTTGATAGGTTATGTTCATTAAAAATAGACTTTGACGGATTTACACCTTGTTTAATACGTTCGATCAATTTGACCCATTTGTGATAATACACACCTTGACTCATTCATAAGTTAGTGAATGTGATCTGTTATTTCAACCTTAAAACCTAAACACTATACGCGAACCACTAAATAATCGCTACAAAGTGTAACAAAACAATTGTTGGAAAAACTATAGGTGAACGCTAATATATCTCGAATACAACAAGGTTCGTCTTTTGGAGTATGCAACCCGTTCTCCGGCCCTCCAGAGTACAACTACCAGCCAAACAACTGCTCGGAGAATGATATTCGCATAGGCGACATACCTGAGGTACAACATACACAAATTAGCAAACTATAGTTAAAAAGAAAAGATAAAACATTTCACTCTATTTACTACTTTTTCTCTCCATACTTTCACTTTCTTGACATTTCATATTCTTTCTTGAAGCTTTTGAGATTGATCACATGTGTGGATCCGGTGGACGGAATCTGCAACGGAGGGATTCCCATATCAGGAAATGACTACAGGACAGCAGTTGCATACACAAGTTCAATTCAAATACTTCTAAATTCCTATCCAGGAATGGAAAGCCTCCTTCATTGTCAAACAGTGAAGGATGCATTCGAAGAAATTATTCAAAACCATTGCAAACCCGTAAAGAGAGATGTAAAGATCGTGTGGGCGGGGCTAGTGTTTCTATCAACCGCAATGGTGTTTTTGGTTCTCACTTGGACCGTTGAGTCATACTACGAACGAAATCATCGGTTTTCAGATGGATCAGTGAAGCCTCATCATGCAGATGATATGCTTGAATTTGGAAGACTAGAAGAAGCACAGAAAGATGTTGTAAATAGCAATCAGTAGATGATTTGATGGTAGTATTTTTAACAAGAACTAGAGAAAACATGTAGAGCATTGGTAGAAATAATGAAGATTTATTCAAGAGTTGATTTGTTTCTTAATTTTTTATATGATACATATTTCTCAAGCCTACAAATAATAATTTTTTATGAATGAAATTTTATTGTGTATATTTGTTTTCATTATTAGTTTATTTAATACATATTAAAGAGACAATATAGGGGATAAACATCACATATTAAGACGTGCATTAAGGTGTTCCAACCAATTTCACGTTTCCTAACAATTAAAAATAGTATTTAAGTAAATTATTTAGTTTTTAACATTATCATATTTTTTACTTATAATAATAATAGTGGTTATCAGTAAGTTAGATACAAAGCTAATTACATGAATGGTTCATTATTTAATTTTATTTTATTTTTTTTAAAGCTTATGGATAATCCATCCCCTTGCTATCAGTCCTTTTCAAAGGATTTTTAGTGCTTTGATAAACATCAACTTTATCTGGGCTTAACCCATCTGACCTGGTTCTGGGCTTTGATGACTAATTTTGGTCCTGTTTTGGACTTTCAGATTGGACTAGTCTTTTCTGTGGGCCAGTTCTAAGACAAGCCATGGGCTTTAGTTTGTTTGTCTTCTTCTTTGTGTATATTAACAGTTAATAGTTGATACTACGCATCGCCGCATAGGTGGCAAGATGGACGACCTGTAGCCCCGTATGATTCGGCCTTACCATATTTTTTTATTATACTATTCATTTGTATGTATAACACATGTTACAGTTTATTGGATTTTTCCCCTTTTTTTATATATATTATTTCTTAAGTCCCATAGGTTTAATCATCTAGAATTAGAATTTGAAAGTGTATACGGATGATGGTTATGCAAGGGGATGGAAACATTAAAACATCCATTCAAACCGGCGGTTGAAGGTGACGGTGATGGTTGCGGATCAAGGGCGGAAATGTTCTGCTTCCTGTTGATGACCGACACAATTTATACAATCTATTGTCAAACGCCAATGCGTGAATCCGAACATCAACAACACTTAACAAGAAATTTGTACGAGTAAGTTACACGGATGATTCTGATTTGGGTGAATTATGGATTATCCATAAGCTTTTAATATAGAGTCCAAAAAGTTAACAGGGTTTATTGTGGGACGTTAAGTGAATCACGTGACATACAGACAAGGAATATTTAGGTCGTTGTTTGTTTTCCTTCAACCTTTTATGCCTCGATTAAGCCTCGATTAAGCAAAAACCCTCTTTTAATGCGAGTTGGAACAGGAGTTTGAGGGACTGTAAAAAGTTAGTGAGTGTATTATTTATATATTTATTTAAATTTAGTACCGTAATATCGAATTTAGATAAGAAAGTCAATGTTTTAGTTACTTTCATACGCGTAATTCATGTTAATGTCTAATTTTATGATAAAATTTATAAACTGTTAGAACTTTTAAGCATATAACATGGATTACTAAAAAAGGATTGGATTTAGATTTTAGGGTATTGAAACAAAAAAAAAATTATCAAATTTCTTTTGGAGGCTTGCATGTTAGTTTATAAATATATAAAAAATTAAAAACTGCTGAAGGTATACTTTGAACTCGGTCAATAATATTCTTTTTATTTGTTTTTATTATTTAAATATAAGAAAATCTGAACTAAAATCCCAAATATTGTATTTATACATAGGTATTGTTTTAATTTTTAATAGTTTTTATAATTTGAAAATAGTATTTCAATATATATTTTTATTTTTTAAAAATTTTAGATCCGAAAATGAAATCAAATATCATAATGTATCGAATATCCGAACTTGAACACCCCTAATCAATATAAACCCAAATTGAAAAAGATTGTAATGTTTACATGATTTATATAAACATATAAACATACATAAGTCATAACGTACATATTTAGAACTAAACTTTTACGTTTGCGATGAAAGAATCTTTATAATGATATAACTTATTATAAGCAAAACATTATTCTTTATCATATATTTCATGAGTTGCAATATCACTTAATTTATTAAAGTTTGCTGACGGATAAGTAGAATAAAACACATTTTTTATTCTAGTTATATACAACCTTATTATACGTTAGAAACGACATGTACCAATGATGAGATGAAGTAGGAAGCAATTGACATCTTGTGCAAATTTAATATGAAAGAAACTCAACTTCATGCCTCCAAGGTTTGGTTTTTTCACCAACCATATTTCTCAGTTGTTTTTATTAATTAGATATAATAATGATAAGGCCAATTAAATAATCCTATTGCCGGACCTTGTCCTTTAGAATTACAAAATTAGTGATATCCCTACTAAAGTTATTTACATGTTATGCTTACATACATATATAGTATATGAAAATAATATTTAAATGTTTTCTTAAAAGAAAAAAAGTTTTAGACTAAGTTTCTTGTAAGGAGCTACGTACATAATAAATAGTAATATAAAATTACACTAAAAAATGAAGAAATTACAACAGTTAGTGAAAATATAACCAAAAGAGCAATAAACCTTTTTTTTCAAATACCATAAATTCCTTTAATTGATAATAATTAACTTGAGACATTATCATTATGTATGTATTATCATGGGCCGTGACGTCATACATAAAAAAAGTTTGTACTTGTTATTTAAAGCGGTGTGTCGCATCGCATGACTATTAGAAGGAGATCGGCCCCAAAGAGCACCTATAAAAAGTGATAGGGTGATAAGCATCTTACTAACAGTTGAAAACAAATTGTGATTTTTCTACTTTCGCTATTAACGGTGTATTTGTAGATGTCATAAGTTATTAGTAACACGACATTTAAAAAAACACCTGCGAATAAGAAGATACATATCATCCACAAGTTCAAATATCACTATTGATCTTGAAGAGATGCCTTTAATATCAAATTATAGGATGGTCGACGCTGAAATTATTAGATTTCTTAAAGCTTAAATAGTTTTCTATACAATATCAGTTAGAAAAATAAAATTTAAGAACTCTTAAATTTTGTTCACAAATCTACCTTTTAAGGTCATATTTAATAATCTTCATGAATAAGTAGGTCTCACTACACACACATATGTTAATCATGTCATAAATTAGTTAATAAAGCTATCTTCCAAAAACCACTAGTATTTATTTAGAAATCCCATAACAAAACAAAAAAACAGTCAATACACTTCCAACACTTTCACTTTGTGAATATTTAGTTGACTAATTAATAAGTTATAATAGACGGCAAATTAGTCATATTAATAAAAAGTGTCCACAAGCCTACACAACAACATACAATTCATCATTCACACACTAAAAACCTTCAATGGAGAGAACACACCTCTCTCCCTACACCAACCACCCTCAAACCACCACCACACGGCTGAGCCGCCATACATACTCCGACTCCGGTGGCGGCGATACGCGCTCCGACAACGATAAATGGGCTTCAAAGCTTCTCCTAGAGTGTGCACAATCCATCTCCAATAAAGATTCCCACAAGATCAACCACATGTTATGGATTTTGAATGAGTTATCTTCACCTTATGGTGATCATGAACAAAAACTAGCTTATTACTTCTTACAAGCACTCTTTTGCAAAGCTGCCGACTCCGGCCACCGATGCTACAACACTTTACTTTCTGTTGCTGATAAAAGCCATTGCTTTGATGCTGCAAGAAGATTAATACTTAAGTTCCAAGAGGTGTCCCCTTGGACTACATTTGGTCATGTTGCATCAAATGGTGCTATTTTGGAAGCCTTTGATGGTGAAAAGAAACTTCATATAATAGATATTAGTAACACATTTTGCACCCAATGGCCTACTTTGCTAGAGGCTTTAGCCACGCGAAGCGACGAGACACCTAGCTTGAGGTTAACTGTGGTTGTGACCACGATGGTGGGATCGGTCATGAATGAGATCACTCAAAGAATGGAGAAATTCGCGCGATTGATGGGTGTCCCCTTTGAGTTTAACATGATCAATGGGTTGAATAAGCCGTTGTGGAAGCTTACTAAAGAAGAGTTAGGTGTGCAAGAGGATGAAGCTATTGTTGTCAATTGTATTGGAGGGTTGAGAAGAGTTGAAGTTGAGGAAAGGGGAGATGTGATTCGGCTTTTTAGCGTGTTAAAGCCTAGAGTGGTGACCGTGGTTGAAGAAGAAGCTGATTTTACAAGCTCTAGAAGTGATTTTGTGAGGTGTTTTGAAGAGTGTTTGAGGTATTACACTTTGTACTTTGAGATGTTGGATGAAAGCTTTAGTCCCACGAGTAACGAAAGGTTGATGTTGGAACGCGAGTGTTCGAGGAGCATTGTTAGGGTTTTGTCGTGTGATGATGAACATAATATCGCTTCGGGAGATTGTGAGAGAAGAGAGAAAGCAAATCAATGGTGTGAGAGGCTCAAAGAGGTTTTTTCACCCGTAGGTTTTAGCGATGACGTGATGGACGATGTAAAAGCGTTGCTAAAGAGGTACCGGACCGGATGGTCTCTTGCACTCGATCACACCGGTTCGAGTACAGGCTCAGGAATCATGCTAGCCTGGAAAGACAAACCGGTTGTTTGGGCTTCGGTTTGGAAACCCTAATCAAGAAAGAACTCAAGTTACTTAGCATTTTTATATATGTTCATGTTTTCACTCAATTAATTAGCTCATTTCATGTCGTATATAACTTAAAACACATTAAATCTTGTCGTCTAATTTTAATGTGTTTAAGTTGGTGGCGACATGATAGAAGCTAATAAAGTATAAGTGTGTTCTATATCCATCAAGAAACTACAATGTGAAATTTTTTTAAGCAAAACCCTAATTTTTGATTCATTGAAACTCCTATGGCATGAAGATTGGAGATAGAAGATAGTAATTTTTTTATTGTAGAGTGTAGTAAGGAGCAATTAATTTCATCAAGATGAGTATATTTTGATGCACTTTAATTAGTGTAAGTGGTTCCTATAATGCTTCTTTTTTTTAGCTTTTCTTGATCTGATTAAAGTGTTCTGCATACTTGTGCTTTATATTATTTTGTTGCTGTGTCTTGATTTGTCTCTAGGTACAAGCCTATGGATTTGTATTTCTATAAAGTTTGTATAATTTATTTATTTTTCTTACTATTTAAAGTAAGTAAGAATTGAAATGATAGACTCTTCGGTTTCTCATCATCTTCTTTACAACTTATTAATTTTTTTC
The DNA here is from genome assembly GCA_025506415.1 of Flaveria robusta. NCBI lineage: Eukaryota > Viridiplantae > Streptophyta > Magnoliopsida > Asterales > Asteraceae > Flaveria > Flaveria robusta. Next base: position 32,154,729 of record CM046467.1, read on the forward strand.
ATCTTTTAATAACTTCATACATCTCATTCAATTCTACATCTCTAAGTTTCTAAAGTTTAATTATTTTTCTTATTTGTTCAATATACGATGACAATTAATAGATTTATTAGAGGAAAATTAAAAAAATATCCAACTATTTTATGTAAAAACTTAAGGTTTGAAACATATTACTGTTGAAGCCTCGAAATAAGTAGAATTGTACAGTCAATATGTCAAAGTACTTGTTTATAGATTCATGTTTATAAATCGATGAGAGACAAATGATAGGAATTTCATCTATGTAAACAAGATTTCACTATTCAAAGTAATTTAAGTAAATAGCATACTACAAATGTATGATTTACATGGCTTTTAACTTATAAATACTTTATAAGAGGTGCAAAACATGTGATACCGCACACGCTAAGTGTCCCATACCATACCGCCTCAGGCGCAACAAAGGGGAGGTAAAGTGGACCTCACTCAACAGCAAGAAGATGGATCGAGGGTGTGAACCACAACGATCAAACACTAGACCTATTCTTTATAAAGGTAAAGTTGTTAACTAATAAGATAAGGTAAAATACAACTCAGGTTAGGTAGATGACGTTAATTTAAAGGAATGACAGAAAATTAATGAAAGTTGAATTCGAATCTTAGAGTTTTACTAAACAGACTTAAACTGTAACATTAGGAACATGTTAGAAGATTTTGACTTGTGACTTGAATAGCATATATATTTTGCCTTTTGGTTCGAGTAGACATGATGGATGCATGCATGCAGGTATTTCTCTTCCAACATTACTTAGTGGTGAACACAACTTTTTCTAAAGTAGAATCAGATTTAGTCCACTATCATATCAATCTTTATGAAATCTTCTTTTTCATCTTTATCCAACTTGAATATCATTATTATTAGGGTTATTGGATTTAAATACTTCTAAATATTAGGAATTGACCGCTGCCACCCCCAAGTATCATTTTGGCGAATATAACTCCCAAGTAAACATTTCGGTGTCTGCATCAACCGCCGTTTGTCAAAACCCTAACAAATAAACTGATTTATTTTGGTCATTGTGTCAAATAAATCAGCTCATTGTGTCATATACGTTCATTGTGTCATATACGTTCATTGTGTCATATATTTCATATCATTTGTTAGGTTTTTGACAAACGGCGGGTGATACAGACACCAAAGTGTTTACTTGGTAGTTATATTCGCCAAAATGATACTTGGGGGTGGCAGCGGCCAATTCCCAATAGTTGGGAGTATTTAAATCCATTAACCCTTATTATTATGGTTTTTAATAATATGTATCTTCTTCGGCTAACTCATGAAGTCATTTGTACAAATGGATTATAATATTAAACAAATTACTCTTGCAGGGGAGCGGTGTTCCACGAGCATCACACGCATCGTGAATGGCTCATTTACCTCAAAAAGATGTTTATGAAAATAAACAAGAGAAAGAACATTCAACTGGATAAATAAACACGAATGAGAATTTGTAATATAAGTGTACTTTGTTTTGCATATTTTGATCATAAGGTTGTTGTCAACTGTTTTCCTTATCATAACCGTTATTGAACAACTTTGTAGGAATAAAGAATATCAAGAACTAACATATGGTTATGGTTGGACTTTTTGTCACAAATTTTATTAAGATGTGAATGTTGATTGTAAATTTGTAATTACAAAGAGGTCCACAATTGAAAATACCAATCTAATGTTAGGCTTTGAGAGAGCAAAGTGGCCCTTTATATAACAAAAAGGTGCAGTTAGATCTTAGATAATTGTGCACGTCTAAATCTATCACTATTATTACGATGAACAGTTAGAGTTCATCTTCATTCATTGTCGGGTCGGGTCGGGTTTATAACATGTGGAGACAGGTTTAATGGGCTATACCAATTACTTTGGGTTGGCCTGGTGATTATGATCACTTTTCCTTTAGTTATGTATTTTTATTAAAAAAATAAGTATAACAATAGCAGAAGTTATTATTTATTGATGAAAGTATTAATATTTCGTTTTCTTTTATAAAATTTGGTGTTGTTTGCACTTTAATAAGGTCGAAACATCCGGCCATCTGCCATTTAGGGGGTGTTTGTTTTTCTGAAAAATGTCTGCGCAGGCTCTTTTGTCTGCGCCGCCCAGACCACGCGCAGACATTGCCATCTGCAGACTGTTTGTTTTTCCGAAGACATTTCATTAAAAAACGTCTGCGCGACCTCTTTTTGGTGCAGACTTGGTCCAGCCACTTCTAAGGTCTGCAGACCTCTTCTTAAACACCAACCAACACCCACCACCACCACCACCACCGGCCGCCGCCACCCCCGTCCACCTCCCGCACCAGCCACTGTCCGCCACCACCACCCCCGTCCACCTCCGCCACCAGCCACCGTCCGCAACCACCATCGTCCGCTGCCGCCACCGTCCCCCTCCGCCACCAGCCACCGTCCGCCTCCGCCACCAGCCACCGTCCGCCACCACCCACCACCACCATCCAGCGCCGCCGTCCACCACCATCCGTACACCACCACTAGTTTATTTTAATAATCTGCAGACGTTAAAAAACAAACAGTATTTTTCTTGCAGACTGCAGAGGTCACCTCTTCTTCTACAAATGTTTGCAGATCTTGTCCGCAGACTGCAGACATTTTACCTCTTCAAAAACAAAACCACATTACTAAAGCATAGCCTATGGTAACCCAGCTTCTAGCCCAATTAACGATTAACCCGGTTGGTTTTTCTTGGTTTTTACTCCAGTCCATTTCCAAGCTGGGCCATTTTTCATGGGCCAAAACAGCCCAAACATGTACAAAAACTTAAATAGTGTTATTTTTTTTTTTTTTTCAGAAAACATGTTATTTTAGATCCTTAGAGCATTCACAGTGAATTTCTTATAAATATATGAGTTTGTTTCTTATAGTGTAGAGAATGGTTGTAAGTAAAGGGAAAAAAAAGTTTACTATTTATTTGTATATTTGGAGAATCATTGTTCAGTCCCTATAAATATTTTAATAGTTTTAAAAGTGGTTGTAAGTGAAATAGAAAAAATATATAATAATAAAAGTATATAAAAGTATTATTTAATAGAAAAGAAAAAAAATAATAAATTTTAATATAATTATATGAAAAGAGATAGTGAATTCACTGTAAATGCTCTTATTGATATCCTTTAATGAGACAATGAATGACTTGCATGAAGAAAATAGATAAGCATACAACTGATAATACAACATGCCACCCTTTTGTGCTCTCGGCTTACAATCTAGTTGCTCAACTACTATTCCTATCTCTACATTAAGAAAAGAGGGGAAAAAAGTAAATTGTGAAATGATAACATGATCACGCGAAAGGAATCTTACAAACTACACAAAATCATCATCAGATTCAGACCCACTCTTTCGGGTTAATACAAGCATCCAAAAGTTTCCATTCTTCACTCCCCTCTTCTGGTTGCTGTTCATCCACAAATTATATGTTTTCAGTTTGAATAGTTCATCACTTCATCAGAAATTATACATTGTAGGTGGCAGTTTCCACCCATTCACGCATGAATGGGTCGATTTGGGCTGCTTCTTTTTTTATCTCGATTGGTTGATACTCGTTTGAAATCTAGTTTTTGATTAATAAAACCTCCTAAATTGATATATTCAAATGTTTAACATTATTATTTGCAATGTTATTGTTTTTGTAATAATTAATATATAAGAAAACTGGAGGTTAAAGAGAACAAGTGCAGGCCAACCAGATGCCAACCTATTACAAACCGTACAAAAAAAAATATGGATCAACCTGAACCCGCTTTGACCCTCTACCCGATGTGTCCATCTTAATACTTACATGGTCATATTCCCATCTGGCTGTAAGTGGCAAAGAGACGAGAATGCTTTCAATCCGACCTCCGGTCTTGAGACCAAATGTTGTTCCTCGATCGTACACCTTTTTATTGTTTAAAGGGTTAAAATTATGGGAAAGTAAAACACACATGATAATTAATAATAACAAGTTAAATAGCAAGCATATCAAAATTTCATACCAAATTAAATTCTACATAACGACCCCTTCTCAGTTGCTGCCATGCCTTGTTTTGATCTGTGAACGGCATATCCTTTCTCCTTTCTATAATTGGTAAATATGCATCGACCACAGAGTTGGCGCATTCTGCAATTTTCAGCGTGTGAAAATGAGAAAAATGTAAATTATTATTGAAATAATACTTTTGGAAATCAAATTTCACATGCAAGCCTTTTATTAAAGAATATGAAAAAAAAGGGTGTTACAGGTCAATTCAACCGGCCCTTACAAAAAAACATCCATTTTTTTTTTTTACAGATTACTCAACCTTCCAAGTTCCAACGTGCCCATTTTCCCCCCTCTAAAGTTAGCAAGCAAATAATTGAGATATTTTGGGAATACCAGTAGCAAAAGAGAGAAGCATTTCTTGGTCATAGTCATTCAAATCATCAAAAAATATGCCTCCAAGTCCTCGCCTCTCATTTCGGTGCTGCATATAGAAAATTGAAACGAGAACTAAATTTATATGTCTTGAATGCTTCCAAATTTTAGTTAATCTACCAGTTCTAAGATTCATGTAAATTTGGTTTATATCATGAAATATAAACTCAAAAAAGTATGAGATTTTAGATTACAGAAAATATATAATGCATACCTTAATGTAGAAATAATCATCACACCATTTCTTGAAACGTGGATAGAAGCTCGGATCAAATTTGTCACAAGCATTTTTTTGTACCTTGAAGAAAAAATCAAGGTCAACTACTAGTACATAGTATTAAATGTTAATGTGGAAAAATAAAAATGTGTGGGTTGTGAAACAGGCCAGAACAGGTTGGGTTGACCCCTCAACACTTTCTCTGTCCTCTATTCAATTTCGAAATAATCAATATCTTAAATTTGGCACAAAAACTATAGCTAAAATAATGATGCAATTTTTTACGAATAAAGCAACTAAGAATGTTATATGCATTTGTGCACGCTTTGGGCTGACTTTTAAACCTTTTGCCCCATTCCACTTTTTAACCAACTTGATCAAATTTGGTTATGATTGCCCTGTGTGCTTGTAATCAACTAAACTTCTCAATCAAAGGTAAAATATTTTGCACAAACACAAATAAAATCTGGTTTTCACCGTATGGAAGTGCTTGACATCATCCTCAAATATATAAGCAGGAGTCAAATCAGTACCCCCACCAAACCACCATTGTCTTGGTGCTCCTGGAGCATCTGTATGCATTAACAAGTAAATAATTGTTTATTTAGCACACTATATTACACCAATATGGAAACGAAAAAGGATGATTAACCCATAAGCCGGGAAATGAATACATGTACTTTTAAACTGGAATCCTGGAGAAATGCAATTTATCTCATTTGAGTGTTGATTACATGACACAACTATTTTATTTGTCACTCTCCAATCAACCTTTCCATTCTGTACTCAGTATTATATAGCATAGAGCTAAGTAAAATGACTTATATAATCTTATTTTATCTATTACTTTCTTAAGTAATCAAGAATATGTCAAACACACATCACCATCAGAGGTGACTACAGAAACTTCATGTAGCAAAAGCACATCCAAACATTGTCTCCTGCAACATGCTTTATTATAACTATTGATTATGATTATTCAACATCAAACAATCATTTAAATCATAATCATTCAACATCACACAATCATTTAAATTATAATCATTCAACATCACACAATCATTTAAATTATAATCATTCAACATCACACAATCATTTATATAACTAGAATCCAAACACCTGCTAATGTACGGTCTAAGCTATAACTAAAACAAACTGATCATACAACTATAGTGAATGCATCTTAGAGGTTCCAATATCTTTTCAAAAGCTGAAAGCATCACACTTAAACCTATAAAAAGAATATGATACAAAATAACAAAGAACAGCTTAAATTGGGTCCTAGCTCGTAGAAGTTCAAATCTAGAAAGAAGGCACCTGGCTATAATAAAAATATAATTAGTGTCCTACCTTTTCGAGCATCAGTCTCAAAATAACGATAATTGAAATGTAAAGTTGGTGCAAAAGGATTCTTCGGGTGTAAAACCTGTCAAAAAGTACAGAATTACAGAAGTAGTTAGTTACTAACAGTATACACAAAAGGGACGAAGAAAGGAAATGAAAAGAATACAGAAGTAGCTAAACATATATGATTATAGACCACCACCCAAGGATCCTAAAAGTTCAAGAAAGCAAACATTTTGTGGATCATTATCATAAAAAGGACAATTGATATGCAAAATATCAAACTAGCAAACTAAAACTTAATCAAATTCTATTATGCGTAGCAACAGTTCATAATGCACATATAACTACTACAAAGCTAATAAATAAAATTTAAACTAAGATTGATGAATCAGACTACAATTTTCGTTTGGCTAATCTGTATACTTGGTGGTCTAAGCACCCATAAAATTCAGTGGTATCGCACCAGATAACAACCTAAAAATGGCCTACAATCACATAATCTGTTGATTAAAGCTAACTACAAAATGATAGTTATAAGTTACTTGTAATCTTGCATAATCAGCATTGCAACTTCAAATCACAACAATCAATACACTAAACACCTTCATAAGTAGGACATTCTAACATCTAAGACCAACAAATTTGTCAGAATACATGATAAACTAAAAGCAATTAGGTTTATAACTATCAAAACTGAAAAGATTCAACTCACAGAGCTGATTCCCGCAGCGAAAAACGGCACAGGCTCCGGCTTAAAGTTCCCATTTTCAGCAGCATTCACAGGATTTGCAGCCCTATAAGCTTCCGGTGGCATCACACCATACACCACAGACACATTAACCCCAGCCTTCTCCCAAACCCCACCGTCCTGCAAAACCCTACTGATCCCACCACCACCACCCGGCCGCGACCACACGTCCTCCTTAAACTTCCCACCACCGTCCGCCGCTTCAATTGCAGCACAAACGCTATCCTGCGCCTCCCTAATCATCTTCTCGAACCGTGCCCTAATCGAATTCGCTTCAACAGACGACCCGCCGTCGGACTCCCGGAGGAAGGTGTCGGGGCGGTGAGTCTCCGCCGTCTCCTTCTCGATCATGTGCGATGATGATGAGCGGATCGTGAAGGTTCTGTTGTTGGTGATTGGTTTTCTGCGGGTGAAGGATATGGAGGTTGAATTGGGGGTTGTTAGGGTTAGGGTTTTTGGCGATGGAGTGGGAGATGGTGATTGGAATGTGGAGGTTGATGTGAGTGAAGAGATCATATTCATGGTGGTTATTGTAGCCATTGTTGAGAGCTTCAGGGGGCTTTAATGGTGATGATGAGTTGAAGATAGGAAAGGCTATCCACCATGAAATTACATGTGGGGTACCATTGGATTCAAAGATTACTAATTTATTATTGTTATTATATTGGTTTGGTCCTATACAAATAGCTTGGTGCTCATAGGAATTCATATAACAACTTTATTTGGGACCATAGTATTGTTTTATTGATTTTTTAAATGTACAAACCATGGGAAGATCTTGATGGGTTTCTATACAATTAACTTGGTTTTAGAAGGGGGGACAAATGTTCATATAGAACTATTTGAAAAATGTGTTTTACAGGTGAGGTTTTGATACTTTTTGTAATTTTAAGATTTTTTAATGATTAAAAGAATACGTAAGTGTCTATTAATTTGGTGTTGTGACGAGCTTTATGAGAAATTGAAGGCAAGGCAAAACAAGATACTATGAGAAATTGAAGGCAAGATAAAACAATGAGCGATAAGAAGTTGATGGCATAATAATTGAACTAAAGAATATAGCATGACTTTTCGAAGACGAGTGGAATTTTGTAATTAAAAGTAATATCGACCGGAAAACAACTTTTAATAATTACTTAGACAAGCAAAGGTTTTTCATTTTGCATGCTAAAGCATTCTCTATGACTATTTTGTGTGGTAATTAACCTATATATTAATAAACGAATGGAATGAACAGTTAAAATATATTATTTTATTGGCACCATCTAGCCCCAGATGACTCTTTAAAACCATAGGTGCCTTTCTTTCTTCCTGTAATTATTGTGAACCATCACCGACCCATTATTTCTCTCTCCTCGAATGGTGACGGTGGTCGACCGCCTCCACAACCGGACTTCACTGTCGCCGCGATGTCGGATCTGCGTGTGCCGACGCTGTTACCCTTTTCTAAGTCGTGCTCCGACGATTTTTATGGGTTATGTGCGCGCCGCCGGCCAAAGTTTATCCCCGCCGGCCCATTTGGGTTTCTTGGTTTTGGTGAGAAAGGTTGTGGCTCTACCGTGCACCACCGCCTAACTCCTGTCCATTCGCCGCCGCCGCCGCCGCCGCCGCCGCGATGTTGGTGATTTAGATCTGCGGTGACGGGATCTGACATCCGGTATTGGTGACGGTGGCGCCGACGATTTAGGTGATGTCGGTTCCAGCTCGGCCTCCTCCATGGAGTTGAGGTAGAACCGATCGTCTGGTCAGAGGTGGTGGCGGTGGTGGTTTGACGACCTTTACCCCATTGTTGAACGGTTCTTGGTGTCGATGATGATGGCGGCCACTTCATCGGTGATCTTCTATTGGTGCCCGTTTAGATTTGACAATATTAACAAATGGGGATGATGAAGGCCTCATGATGTCGATGATGATGATGATGAGGACCACATCATTTGAGACTTCATATTGATACCGATTAATATCTTAGAATGCCCTCATGGTGTCGATGCTCATGGTGTCAATGATGATGACGAACACCTCATCTGAGACCTAAGACCTGATACCCGATGTTGGTTCATGTTCATCGATGGTTTTATTGTTTTTTTTTTCGGTCTCCATTGGTATATGGTTTTGTCATTGCTACAATTGTTGATGATGATGGTATGTTGCTCATCTAAGACTAAACATTAAACAGAAATGTGGTTTCTATGTTCAGGCCATGTTTGGGATTGCTTATTTACACCTTCTTTTGACTTCTCAAAAGGAGTTTTGAGAAGTTAGAATTTTTAACTTTTCAAAAACTCCTTCTCCTTCTCACATCTTCATCTCCATCCAAACATATTTTCACCTCCTTTCAACTTATCTTCTTTTCAAAAGTTAAAAAGAGTTTTCAATAAGCAATCCCAAACACCCACTCAGTTTTTGCACAAGCCGAGGGCTGTGATGACATAATCGTGGTTGTGGTTGCGGTTGCGTTGGCGTGGCTACTGCTTGCAGTTAGCAGCCGCAACCAAACCCCGTGCTGAGCCCAACTATGATGATAGGTTGACTTAATTCGTCAGTCACGCGCGCAACGCGTGCAGTAGGAACAAACTAGTTTTAGCTTAATGTCTACTAGAATAAACAGTCATTTCACATTTCACATGTAAGTACCTAGTAACATCTCAAACACCCTTAAATTATTTTTATATCAAGCCGTAAAATAATTCTAAATCTTAATCCTTTAAGCATTTACTTTCAAATGTGGATAAAAATATATATTTTTTAAACTTACCCGTTTGACCCATTAATCTATTATCAACGAAACCCCATTGCATTCCATGAAAACGATGATCCATATCATCATAGAAACATTTAGTATGCTGGGTCCTTCAAGCAATCACAATATAACAAAAATGCAGTCTAATATATGGGACTTTGTGTGTGTATTAAGGGGCATATAACTTGTCTCAAGAAACTAAATTTGAGACTAAAAACGAAACAATGTTTCCACTATTTGTTTGTATTGCTTTCATAAATTAGAACTAGACACTATATTTGTAAAATTCCACTAGTGAATTTGGCATAACAATATTCAGGAAGTAGCTGTCTGTCTCATCCACTTTGTAGCAGACCATTTCTCTCCTGAGAGGACCTCACAACCTCCATGAATGCTGTCAGGGTCTGATTGTCCATCAAGTCCCTGCAACAAAAAAACAATGTGCTGCTAATGTTATGATTTCAGGAAACCATAAGAATCAATCTACAAAATGCATGATTAAATTGAATATAGACTGTAAGCTTAATTTTGATTTTTAGCTAAATCAGAATTTCCAGTAGAATGGATAAATATAATAAATTAGTATTTTCATAGAATAAACATCATATTTAGAAATTTTATAAGGTATTTATGAAATTTTGAACGTTTAGAAAGACAAGCACACACATAGACGTGTTCAACACTTGAATCAATTTTAAGTTAGATCACATAATCATTGTACATAGTGCTGGCCAAATATGATAGCATTAGAGAGACAGTTGATGATGCAGTTATGTTATGTATCATAGTTAAAGCACTACATACATGTTTATGCGGTTTTCACGGTTATCTACTTAAAATTGGTTCTATATTAAGGTCCCACCACATATGCAGTGTGTGCAAGATAATTCTTTAATAAATAGGATTAAAAGAAAAGAAGTGAATGGAAGATATAATACAATACCAAATGGTTATTTTTGAAAGCATGGTAGCGTAAAAACCCTTTTACTAGATATCATAAAGCAGGAGAATGTATACTTTTCATAAAAAGTTAACTGGATATATCATGAATCATGAATGGTTAATAAATTATTACAAAATAAAAAACATGGCATAGATATCACAAAGTTGCTACTTAAATAAATTTAGAGACATCAAGGTGGCCAGAGGAACAAACCATGCTCCAGAAAAGGACGGCATCTCCTTTGTTCGGTTTAACACAAAGTCCCTTCACCATTTTTCCACCACAACTGCATTCACCTGAACCAGCCTGATATTTTATACAAGTTAGAGCAGATGTATGTGATTAGAACCAAAAGTATAGCAAAGCATAAAATTTAGCAATCTTATAATCAAATTATAGAGAAGAGTGAGAACATATAAAACAAATGACAAAGGTAAATCAGAACAAGTGGTGGTGATGTCACCAACCAAAAGTATCAGAGGCATGTGTCTCTGTATATATTAATTATAGTAAAATAGGTATAATATTCTTTGGAAATCTTTATTTGCATATTGTTTTTTCCTGTGTGTAAATTACAAGTGTGTTCCATGACGATTAAAAGGCAAGAATGCAACTCTTACCATAGGAAAAAAAGTTTCTCCCCCTTCAACATTATCAGTCAAATACATCAACATTGTTGCTACTCTTTGACCACCACGCTTCAAGTTGAACTACATGAAAATAATACTATATTCAGTGTTAAAGAATTAAATGACCATTTAGGTATGTTAAAAGACAGACACACTGATAGAAGGAATACATATATAAATTGCTTACCTCGTCCGAGAAGTAGTCATGATGGGGTCTGTAAAACTGATCTGGTTCATACCTGTGCTTCTGTAGATGTTAGTTTGATACTGAAAATGCATTAGTATTCATGTATATCAATGCCAATTAAACTCATCAAATAAACCACCCACCTTAACACTTGAATCAGCTCTCCATTTTCAATTGGAACTTGAGAAAATGTAGAAATTCGTTTTTCAATTGCCTGGTTTGCATATAACAGGGTATCATAATCAACTGAACTAAAATGGTCAAATGATCAATGTATACACACACACAACTCAAATTTTGTTAAGAATTGTAAGAAGTAATTTTGAAACGGAATTATATATCAAAAATTCACACACACATACATACACCTCAAATGAAGTGTTTGATAAGTTTTGAAGCATTCTCCATTAAAAAAATTTGAGAAAAATTCACACTTTTATATGTGCGCATCTAGATGAGACCTAGAGGCATAGATGCAACGCATGCACAGGTATAAAATTGTGAATTTGTCAACTTTCATGCTACCTGTGTTGTCAAAGGCGCAGTAGGCGCTCAGGCGAAGCCCAGTGCAAGAAAAGCGCCTCATAACAGTCCAGGCGCTGTTCCGGCAAGTTTCCGGCCAGATTCCGGCCAGAACCTGTAAATTCCGGGAAAAGTCCGGCCCAAACATGTCTTAACATACAAAACCGGCAGCCTAAAACATCTTGGGACCAGCCTATGTAGTTAACTTTGAAGAAGAATGAAAGAAGTAGAAAAAAAGAGAAAGGAAAAGAAGAAGATGAGAGAAAGAAGAAGATGGAGAGAAAGAAGAAGATGAAGAGAGAAGAAAATTTTTGTACAATTATATTAGTGTCAATTCATAAAATTTGACAGCAGAAGTCCCTGTGGTTTGATTTCACTTGTACTTTTTATTATTATATTTCTTGTGGTTAGGTATAGATATGTTACATATTTTTTTGAAATCTGATGATTTTGATCATCTAAAAGATATTTGAAAACTTTGATATTAGTTAGATAATTTTAATTGCTAATTATATTAGTTATATATATAAATTTAGGGAGTAATATTAATTTTATATGTCTACTATATATATTTTATTATTATTTTTCTTATTGCGCCTTGTTTTTCTTGGGCGTGCGCTTTTTTTGCGCCTTGCGCCTAGGCCCAAGGCGCACCCATTTCGCCTTGAGTGCGCCTCACGCCTTTGACAACTATGCATGCTACTAAACTTTATCAAACACTTAAATGAAGATATCAAACACTTCCAGATTGTATGTGGATGTATAATACAAGGGATGCATACTCACGTGTATCATTGGATACTTCCTCTCTTCATGGCTCAAAAACATGCCTGAACTTGTTCGAACGTTACTCTTAACTCCCTGTCGAAGATAAAAATGGAGTCAGATGGCATGCATAAATAATATCCTCTTCCCTTCCTTTAATGGACTTGATACTTTTTTATGATCAAATAAGTAGCGCTGTATTTCTCTTGAGGTGATGTCCTCTGATTATACCTTATAAGAGATGAAAGGCTTACACTAGGTTACCTAGACAAAGTAGAAAACTGTTCTACAAACTAGATACACTCGAAAGCAAAATCAATATGTCTAATCCGATTGACATATCTAACAAAAGATGTCTTTTTTTTTAAATTAAAGCATTCTGCATTCCTCTTATATAGATAATTCCAATTGAACGAACATTCTCATTCTATAACTGCTTTTAACATACCTTCCCAGTTCTTGCATCCACAACGGTTGAGACCTGAAGACGGGGCTTCGCAATTGCTCTAAGATAATCACATTCCTACAACAGTCACAAAAAGTTTCCGGAGTTAACTTGCTCCACTAATAACCATTTAGTTTTTATTGTAAGAAACTTTTTTTTAACAAATCACTAAATAAATTGTTCTTGATAACCCTAGAAAGTGAATGTTAATAACAAACAATTTTGATGTAGCACTGCAACAAATCACATACTGCCTAATGCAAAGATGAATCAGTATATTGATTTGATTGCATGCTCAGCTTTGACAACAAAAAAGAATACAGTAAGGTTGATGTAGACTAGAAACACTTTGTTTAACAAGGATTATAATACTGGTTAACCCAGAAAAACATGAACATAGTAAAAACATTATCTGTGTACCTCTGCGCTTAAAAAGTTATGAAACAAGATGATTCGTGGTGACCAGCTAAGTATTTCAGGTTTAACCTGCAGAAATAAGAATATGAAAACAAAAACATAGATACAAAATAGAAAGTGGCAAAAAAATATATATGTTGCATGCATACTAACATAGTGTGAAAAAAAGACACCTACACCCCTAAGAAAATGTAACTATCGGCTTCCATATACTTGCAAAGAAATAATGTTCGTAAAAGAAAGTATTTGTGTGTAATTGGCCAGGTGAAAATTGGAAGAAATATTTGGAAGGCTTCCTGTGATTTTAAGATAGCTCACCATTTTATTAAATATAACACATCATTCAGCTCAATTTTAATTAAGATGATATGTTCACCTACTAGACAAATTAAAATGAACACTGCTACGTTGTTGCTTTTCATTCTTCTGAGCTGCGGATTACTTTCTTATGAATACAAATTTAAATAGATGAATGCTTAAAAAACAGTCAAAACACTACTTTAATTTATAGGATCATATCATTATCCTTGTGGCTCTGAGCTTTGCATGGTTCATTTAACAAAATAAATTCTTAATGAGCTTCCTGTCATCTTTCAACAGTATAAGTAAATCACTGATCCTCTTTATCTACAACTTTTCTGCATAATATGAAGGCATATTTCTTTTATCAATTTATGTGATTTTCATAATTATTATTTTAGCATGCAAATAATTTAAAATCTTAGTTTGACATAGAACCTAGCATCTTTGTCATTTAACAAAATAAATTATTGACGCAGTATAAAACCTAGCAATAGAAAATGCAAAAAAATAGGTGTAGATGAAAGACGTACATATCCAATGCGTAAAAGCGCAGCTTCTTTGTCATTCCCCCAACCTGAACCATAAAAGAACAAAAGATGAAGTTAGAAACAGAATAATTACATCAAATTTTTTCTTTTTCTTTTTTCGTATTGAACATTTATACATTAAATATACACAATGTTATGAACTTAAAATGCTAAATTGTCCCCTGCCTCGCCAATCTCGAGGGCCTAACTAATAAATTATTGACTGTGCTTAAGCTAACTGCAAAATTCTAAAGCTCAAATGATTCATTATATATTAACTCTAGAAGAAGATGCTGTTGTGAAGAACAAAATTTAACATACCGACCTGCAGGCATCTGACTGCCACTAACACTCTGACCCCCAAGTGCTCTTCTAAAGGAAGGAAATGCAGAGCCTTCAAAAAAAATAAAAATAACACGAGTCAAAATTTTAAAAAGATGAGGTCCAATAAAGTAAAGAACAAAAATAATAGCTTCTTGTGGTTACTATTTACTAATTTAGTTTAGCACACAACATAAAGCAAGGAGCATCATGGCATTTTTGTTTAGCTAATATACTTAAGTAAGGCAATAGCAGGGCAGACTGAAGTCATAAAGTCGAGGTGTGAGCATTCAGGCTGATATGAAAAGCAATGTTTACATATGTTGGCAAATTCCAGTTCAAGGATGCCTGATCTAAATCAAATATGAAAAAGACCCTTTCCAGAGATAATACATTTTCCTTGTAAACACTGAAATCCATGTAAGGATTAGATTATCACGATAACACCTGGTAAATACATGCTATGTAGGATGCCAGATATGAATCTGATATAGTTGAGAAGACTTTACCATTTGAATCATCCAAATTCCAAATAAATGCCAACTGAAGCAAAGCTCCTGCATTGTAGTAAACACATCACAGTTACTAAGCATTTAGCAAGAACTATGAACATGAGATTAAATACATGGTGATTTTACGCCACATATAGCATTTATCTTATAGTGTTATACATTTCAGTCCATTGGCTAACTTGTACTTTATAAACACACTTTCAGATACACGCGATATAAAAATCCTATCCCTACACCCCCACCACATGCCTGTAACAACATTTTACAACTAGGACTACTTGTTTACAATAGTCAATGTAGTATTTTCTTATGTAATAAGCTCTATATACAGAACATTTGCATATTATAGCATGGGTGCTTGATTTGGTGAATACAGATTCTGCTAAATTAAGCATTTCTTGGAAAGCACGATGAAGTTTGACACCTAATGGCTACTGATTAAAGTTCTAGCACAAGCAAATTGGGTTAAACTTCTGAAACATAAAGACAGCAAGAACTTTATTTTCCAGCTCCTTTCAGCTCTTCAAGGTTTTAGCATGAATAACTAGCTCAAAACTTTACAAATAAACTTCTTTCATAAATTTCCAAAAAGGCATGGTAACTTTAGCCAAATGTCTATAAGAAAACATCTCCTAACGCATTTAGTATTGCAAGGGTGCCTTTGGTTAAATGATTGTTAGCTTGTTTCTCCTTACCAAACAATTTTTTTCCCCAAAAAAAAAAAGTTAAACTTGTATAAAAATATTGTTGTGTAAAAATAATTTGATAACTGCATTGAATTATATGAAGGCAGTACAACAGAAACATTGTGCAGTCAAAGAAATATGCATAGATATGAAAAAGAAAAAACTATAGAAGATTGCTATCTTAGCCAAATTTTAGGAGCATAATCACTAATCATCAACAATGCGCCGTACAAAAAAATCAAACAAGTACGAAAATTACTCTCAACGACAGCAGTAGAGTCATTTGGTAAAAACAACACATCAATTTGACTTTAATCAATGTACCCTACGTATTAGCGTTTATCCCTTTAAATCTTAGCCTCTTAGCTTCTTAACCCTTGGTACCAGCAAGATAAAACTGAAACAACCTCGTAAAATTTCAATCTACATCCGCAATCGGAAACAGTAGCTTAATCCACAGTATTAATCATACTAAAAAACTACTAAAAGCAAATCAAAGTGTAGGAACGGAGGAGAAATTGTTCGATCGCGATACAGGATAATTAAGGTGATGATGTAAGGATTGATGAAGGATTACCGGCGATCATTCCGACAGTGACAAGTGTGAGTAAAGCGATGACGATTCTCATTGCAGAAGCCATGGCGGATCCGAAGGAGTTGCCGATCGGACGGTGTGTACGTCGCCTCTTGGTGTCTCTCTTTCCTCTTCTGTTTTGTTTTGAAACGTTTTCAGTTTTATCGCCCACCGGTTTTCCACCAAATTTAGTACCGGTTTTAATTCTAGTCAAAAATTAAAGTCACTGATAATAATAAATATATAATTATACCCCTGGTATATAAACATTAAAAGATTATAGATTCAAGTATCAATCTAAGTAAAAATATTTAGGGTTGAGCCAAGTGTTTTTTTTAGCAATTAGTTTTCTCTTAAGGGGTTGAGGGTGCAGTCTCGGCTGGAAAATAAGTAGGTGGGTCCGATTAAAATATACCTATTCTTCGAATCAGGGTCGTACATTTATTGTTCAAAAAAAATATAAATATATTATTATATGATGATTGAGTTATAGAGATGTCATTTTTACCCAAATATCTAACCCCATTCAATACTGTCTGATCACTAATTAAACCGACTCGATCATTAATTAAACCAACCCGAATAAACACGAAAACAAAACACACATTGTTTATTTGGTTCAGTCTTCGGGTCGATTTCCTACATCTGAAAAACAAAGGAACCTGACCCAATGAACCCGAAACCCGAATGACACCCCTAGGTTAAGTGATTTGAGTTTAAATCATGTAGGATGCATGTTGTGGTTGATTTATAGTGAAATAACTATAAATTGTTGTTAAAAAAGAAAAATATCACAAAATAGTAATCAATTTTTAAAAAAATATTAATTAAGTCACTCATTAATAATTTGTCCACGGATCACTAAACCTGGTAATCAAGTTATTATTGAATTTTTATGTGTCAAGAAAGAATTGGAGGAGAATGTGTGTGGTTCAAGATTTCTAATATATGTGATTATATTTAAAAAAAACTAAAAAAACATGTTAATTATATAAAAAGAACCTCGTCACCACTCCATATCAGCACCAGAAAAATAAAAAGAAAATCCTAAATGAAACAAAAGAAAAACACACTTCAAACATGTTTAAAATATTTAATTTAATTAAAACATGAAAACCAAGTGCATTGGTTTGAATATTTTTAAACTTTAATGATTTGAATGAAATACTTTTAAAACTTGTTATTTTATAAAATTACCTAAAAACAAGAAAGCTAAATGTTGGTGGATTTTATCATCAGAGCGAGCAAAATTGTGTTTGAAAGGAAACAAATTATTTTGTAACAAAATTTATCTATATTAATAAAATAAGGTTTTTAGTGACACATTACACACTTTTAGACTTTTTAAATTTAATTTTATCGTTTCTTTTTCCTATTAAATAACTATATTAACTATGAATAATACTATTTAATTTAGATTAAAATTTTTTTTAATAAATTAAGAAAGAGATCTTTCTATAAATGTAATTTCTAAAGAAATAATTTTTAAATAAAATAAGAAAATTTGGTAAAACATTAAATTTTTTTTAAAATACAAAATATTTTTTTAAACGAGATTAATTAAAACTCGAAGTTATAATAAGAAATTTGCTTAAAACATGACACTTTTTTAGAAACGGTTTGTTTTGAAACAAAATGTTCAAAAACCCAACTTTGTTTTGGAAAAAAAAAACAAAAGTTAAAGCATGATATCGTTGTCATATTACTTAAAAATCTTTAATCATACATAATTTCAATCATATATTATCTCAAAATCGTTTTATAATTTATAAAGTTTTGTTGGTAACTATTTAATATTTTATTTATTTTACACGTGTGATATATGGGATGCTAACCTATTATTTTATAAATTTATCCTTAACGTTCATGCCGAGAGCGTTCGTTGGATGAGATGGAGATCTCGACATGGGCCACACCGCCACCCTAGTGCACGTGGCATGGATCGGCAGTGGCGTCCTGTTCCATGCCTAATTTTACCGTTTTTCAACGGTTGTTTTTAATAGTAAAAATAGAAATTAAAACTTAACCATGTAAATATTATTCACATTATACATGTTTTATCGCATAAATTCCTTCTCATGTTTCTCTGGAAAAATAAAAAGTTTGAAATCAAGGCTTCATCATCAAGCGAGGATCCGTATAAGATGACTGCGATAAAACAAAAGAGGGTTATGATGATAGCGATGATAATGAAGAGTAGTTTCTAGTTTTTTTATTTGTTATGTTTTAAATGCTATGTGATGCTTTATTTAATTATTAAATGTTAAATTTGTTTTAATATTTTACACTTGAAGGTCAAAGGAAAAATAATTCTAAAAAGATGTGTGTTGGAGGCATTAAAAGGGGTAGAAATGAGGTGGAGATTGGACATGTGATGCGTTAATGTGATGTCGAGTTAAACTATGATATGATGAAAACATTAGAACACACGGAGTCTCGTGTGGGGAAACCATTTCTCTAAACCTCTTGTTTTTTTCCACTTGGGAATGCCACCCCCGGATCCAACGATTTCCCCAAATTAGGGACCTTGTTTCTAATAAAAAGACCCGCCATCCCATAAAAAACAAAGCATCATCATTGTACCATACAACACACACAAGCACACAAAAAAATGCAAGGGTAACAAAGACAAGCAAGACAACACCTTCCAAACCAAGAAAAACAAAAGAAAGTGCAAGAAAGTTGATGCGCTAGTCATGTCACTCTCGTTACCTTTGTCAAAGGCCCTATTGTGTAAAAAGAAAAAGAAAATAAATAAAGATCAAACAATCCAAAACGTGTGTTTCCTCTCCCACATTCATGTCATTCTCGTTACCTCTGCCCAAGGCCCTATTATGCCCCCTTCACTCTATAACAACAGTTATAATGGGGCGCTACTGCAATCACCATTGTCACCTGCTGCTGCTCAATTTGGTTATGGTGTTGTTAATGATTTCGTGCTAAAAATGGACCGTGCGGCTTTTGGCAACATCAATGGCGTTATAATTGGAAGGGTATAATTTTATCAAATCCTTTTACTTTCATTTCCACTTTGTTGTTTGTTTAAATTTGCTGATTGTTTAGGGTGTTTATTGTTTACGAGTAGAAGAAGGGTAGTTATAGTAATGGAAAGAGGAGAACGAATAGGCGAACCAATATGACGCAACAAGAGGATGCCATTAAGAGAACAATTCATGTATCTGACATTGATCAGCATGTAAAGAGTTATATCTCTAATAATATCCGTTTCTTTGAAAATAAAGTTTGAATCTTTGTGTTTCGGGTTTGTGATGGCTTGACTTGAGTATAGGTCACCGAAGAACAACTTGCAACACTTTTTATCAGCTGTGGGCAAGTAAAATATGGGAGTCCTATCATTGTTGGTTTTTGCTGGTATATATCCTATTATCATTGTCTTCAAACTGTATTTTTTTTGTTGGCACTTTAGGTTGTTGATTGTCGTGTATGTGGCGACCCTAATTATGTTCTCCATTTTACTTTTATTGAGTTTACTGATGAGGGTATGCAACTTTAACATTTTTCTATCTTTAAAAATTTAGTTTTTGCTTTGTATTACATAATTTTTTGGTTTTTGTTACCCGTAGAAGGGGCAAAGAATCCATTGAGTCTAGCTGGAACAATGCTTGGGTACTACCCACTTAGGGTTCTGTCTTCAAAAACTGCAGTTGCACCTGTGAATCCAACTTTTTTGCCCCGAGTGAGCTTCTTAACTTGTGAGAATTTAACAAATTACGGGTGTACTTTAGTGCTAACTCTTAGTTTTCTATCATTTGTTTTTAGACTAAGGATGAAAAGGAAATGTGTGCAAGGACTATATATTGTACTAATATTGATAAGAAGGTTACACAGACAGATGCCAAACTCTTCTTTGAATCATTTTGTGGAGAGGTTTATATCTGATATTGTTTTAAGAATTTTGGATGACTTTGTTTTCATCTGAATCGCTAACCATATGTTATTGGATTTATAATTTTTAGGTTTACAGGTTAAGATTGCTTGGAGATTATCATCATTCATCTCGCATTGCATTCGTGGAGTTTGTGATGGTTTCTTCTTTTAACCCTTATTAGCTTGTTCTGTTTCTGTTAAAAGCAATATAGTTGTTAACTAGATTATGTAACATAATGAAAAGTGAGATTGCGTTAACGTAACAAACCATGCAAATATAGCTTGTTATGTTGCTGTTAATAGAGTACATTTTAGTTCTAGTAGTAGTATATATACTTACTAAAAACTTGCTTTTGAAAATGTATTTTAGATTGTGCTAAAATGGAATAATAGCTTAAAAAGTTAAAAGTTCACCATTTTCCCTTGATCTCCCAGATTTTGATCTTTGGTAATTTTATCTCCACTATTTTCCAATAATGGCTACAAACAGTTTTATTCTAACATCAAGATGAACATGATGTTTCCCTAAGCAACTTGCAGGTGACAGCTTTAACCCATTTATATGGATAAAGTTTTTGGTGATCATGTGTTGTTATTTTTCAAGCTGAGAGTGCAATTGTAGCTCTAAACTGTAGTGGTGCAATATTAGGATCATTGCCAATAAGGTACTTTTATTCCATTTCAGGTTATGATAAAGGATCTAACGGGTAAAACTTACAAAATTAGGTAAAAGTGAAACATGTTTCTTTTGACATAGACCTCTTTTTTACTCGTCACACATACCCCCCCCCCCCCCCCCCCCGCCTTTTTTTTTTTTTTTTTTTTTTTTTTGCAGTCTACCGTATGAGTTTTTGTGTTTGATACTTTCACTTTGATGCAGGGTAAGCCCTTCAAAGACACCTGTCCGTCCACATGCAAATCGCCCTACCATGAACTGACACATATCCGACAGTAGCTATATCTAAATATACGTACGTAGTTACACATTAACTATTAAAATTTGTGTTTTTCATTTGTGTTTGATGCATTTTGGAGCCCAAGTATATATACATTTGCTTTTATTTATAAGCATAAAATTTTGGATGATGTTGTCATGGGAAATCATGGTTTTTAGCAGGTTATCATTTACTTAATTTCTGATTTTATGATTTGAAAAAGTTCTAAGTTTTTAATCACTAAACATTCGTCACAAATTGCATTCTAACTACATCACATATTTATGGGAACACATCATGATCTTTTGCATTTTACAAGTTATGTACATGATTATACTCATCGGGACAACACAAAGATATTTGTTAAGACAATTAGTTATTTTAGGAATGATATCATGAATCAAATCAAAACATGCAAAGCATTTGAAAGAATTCATATGGATCATCCGGCTGTTGAATCTTAGCTACTTGTTTCAGTATGTCTTTTCAAGCTCAAAGGTTGCATCTAATCCAAAATCATTCCCAGGGATAAATGATGATTGTAGCTTTTTTATAGCCTGAATGTTGTTGATCTTCTTGTGTTTATAGATATTTTGTTCTACAACGACTCGGGATCACTACATGAAAAGGTAAGGGGCAAATTTGTTGGTTTCATTAAAAATGGTATATGAACCCTGTTAATATGTGGGGGTAGTCAGTGATGGAAATTGTGACTTGTTACCTATAAATGGATCAATATGGGTTCTCTCTAATGGGTCAAATGGTTAAGTTGTAATCAAATGGTTAAGTTGTAGTGTTTAACTAAAAAAACGAGTCAAACGTATAAAAGCCTCCTAAATTGCTTTATAATTAAAGTTATTTTTTGATCATATTTAGCACTTTAATTTTGTAAATTTCAAAAGAGAAAATAGATTGTTGAAGTGTCGCCTAGTCCTCCAACCTTATTAGTTTTTGAGTTTATACTGTTACTTAACCTTCTCATCCACCTGTTTTCTCACGTTCACGGGAAAAAAAACAATATTATTTGTATAAAGTTTTATATCTACCATGATCTATATAAAATATAGCCCTCAAATCTGGCGCATAAACAACATATTTATATGTATACTTTATTTTGATTTATTATTTTTAACATTTAAATAGAAAATATTAATCTTTTTAATTAATATCCATTTATAGTTTAATGCACATTGTTTTCTTTTTTCTAATACTTTATGCAACATATAAGATATGTTGTTATGTAGGTGGCGAACAAACAATTACAAAGTTCATACTTGTTCACGGATATTATCAAGAATCTATCCATTAGATAAGACAATGTGTTGTGGGTTAAAGTCTTTTTTCCCATTATTTTTTAATATAGTTTCATATGATACTGATTATATACTGTATAAAGTTTCTGATCAAACAGTTTGATCTTTTTATGGTTCAAATGATCAGAGTCTTCAATGAATTAGTTAATTTATTTATTTATTTTAAATATAAAATAATAATATAAGATAAAATATTATAATCAAATAAAAATCATTAAAACCTATAAATAAAAAACACATAATAAATAAAAAACTAATCTAACTAATTTTTCTCTTCCAGCTCCTTCAGAATACATTCTTTTCTTTTTTCATTAAAACATTGCCCGATGTAGGGATAAAACTAAAGTCACAGGTAAGAAAAACAAATTTCTTCAACCTAGCTTTAGACACTTTTGCCTTTGTCACCGTATCGATGCTTGTCGTTATTTTGTCAATGTTTGAGCCAAGTTTTGAATCAATACTTGTGTTAGGACGTTTGAATCGGCTAAGTTTAGGTCGATGCCAATGCAACCATCCAAACTGGTTGAAGTCCTGTACGCGATGGACGAACTAGTATTTGTTCGTGGTTGCGCTTCCTCCGCATCTAGCGCAAGTAATTGGAGCCATGACACCCTTTAAGTATTTTCCACAAATAATATTCGTCAAAAACTTTATTCATTTATATTTTCTAAGAACCTCTTGTTTCCACTCTTCATGAGTGAATTCGTAAGCTCGTTGGTTATCACAATCACTTGGCCGCATTCGGAGACTGCTTCGATTATGTAAATTCGTAAGTAATCCGACATACTTATGAACTTCGTCCTAACGAACCGAAATCATATCGATGGTGCGTTCCCTACTACCAAAATGCTTGTAGAAAGACTCCCTACTTTTTGCCCAAAACAGTTTTGATTTTTGATAGTTGGCTATAAAAATATTGAATAAAAATGTTAAAAACAAATAAAGTTAAAGTAATTTTTTAGTAAACAAAAAACATAATTAACAACATACCGGCTTGATGATCTTCGGATACATTAATCCAAGCACAACACAAAAGCAATTTTCTTCTTTTTTTAACCAAGGTGTATTTTTTTCGTTTATGAGGCCCCGACTCTTGCGGTTGACTTGAACCTCCCGCTCCTTAATCTTATGATGAGATCGTCTCTTTACTTGAACATTATGAACATCTTCAATCGGCGGTTCTTTTGAGTCAGTTGTGTCTCCGGAATGATCTAGTCGGGATAACCCAATTGACTAAATGTAAAGTTTGTAAAAGACTAGTCGTCTATGAGATGCAAACTTTGGTCGAACGAACCGTCCAAATGACATGACATTCTAGTGGAAATGGTTTTTAAAAACTTAAAGAGGGAAAGGAGAGAAAATATATAGGAATGTGGTTATTTTTTATAAAATGTGTGTAGTATTTATAGGATAAAATGTTAAATTTTGATTTTTTTAAAACTTTAATAGAGCCCAACGGCCCTTTTCTCTCATCCCATTGCCCAACAACTCTTTTTCACATTACCACGATCGCAAACGGCCTGCTCACGCCCCGATCGCGCCACCTTGTTACGGTGTGCGCAACGAGATGGCAAATCCAGGTGGCTCGCAGCCCTGGTCGCCTGCCGACAACACGCATTCTACCTAACAAGTATGTAGTGAAATGTAAGTTACAAATAATGACATGTAGATAGTGAACAAGTTTGTCTTATACATATGAACATATAGGATAAAGTTTTACATGTAGTTTACACAACTCATAAGCAACGTAGAAAGTGTAGATTATTTCATATGAAGATTCCTAAAACAACTACGTATTTACAAAAACATAATTCCATACATATTCATTAGTTATTTTTATTATTTTGTTTTATATGAGTATGTTGAGGCATAAGCTGACATCCGTTTTTCTCTACCGTATTCATTGATGCTTATTTAATGAACTATTATTATTATTTTTATTTTGTAATTTCCAAATATACTGTGCATACGTGTTTTCTAATAACTTTATATCATTCTCTTTCTGTTATTTACTACCTCAATGTCACCGTCATGACGCTTAGCTTTCACCACTTATTGTTAATTTACTTTGTGTTATAACTTAAATTTGGAATAACTTAATTTCTTTAATTTTGTACGACCAAAAAGAAACTAGTGTTTGGTTTTTCCCCTTGTGTTAAAAGAACTTATGATTTCCTTACTTTATTTTTAGCTGGTTCTCTAATACATCATTTAACATAAACAAGCTTTGGTTGGTCGCCTAATGCATAAGTTTATTGATTCGTACAAAAACATATCTCCACAACCCATGAAAATCATTAAATAATTTATATTTTCTTTTCTAACGATTTATCAAAATTATATAAAATATGACCCATTTTTTAACCTGCAAAAATATCATATTTCTTAAAACCGCACTTCAAGTGCTTCAAAATAATATCATATTATATAAGTTTATAGTATAGTATATGACAACAATATTTCATTTTCTAATATTGTGAAATCACTTTCTTTTGTTTAAAGTGTATGTTTTGCACTTTAAAATATACTAAAGTGATTCATGTTTTGCGTTTCAAAAAAGAACCTATACAAATCATGTAATAATACTCTTGTAAATTCCCTATAACCTTCATAAGAAAAATCGTAGAATTCTACTCAGCGATATTCATACGTGGACTATAAACATTTCATTAGAGATAAAATTTGTTTTAATCTCATCTTCATCCGATTTTACTCGTTTACTGAGTTTAACTTTAAATTTTTATTAGAAAAGACTTTTAACCTACTTCACTATTTAACACTTACATGATTTTTACCCTTAATATCTAATATCGAACGTTTTAACTTTTAAGTGGATATGTTAAGTTAGAGGTCTTTTAGTTATGAGTTTTCTCTAAGACCATGTGTAGTGATTTATTTAGCTAAAACAATACATAGGCAAATATGAATTTATTAAATCATTTTAAATCAAGTATAGTGGTTTAAAACCATTTTTAGTAAAAAATGAGATAAATGAATTCATTAAACTATTTTAATGCCTGTTAAGGGTTTGACGAAAATTAAGTCTAAAGCCCCTTTTAACTAGGACGTAGTGGTTTTAATACTCTAATTGTATTCACATCAGCAATTGTGAAGCTTTTTAAGAGCACCACTACGTCTAGTCTAAGAAGATTGGGGTACAGTTTCAACTAGAAAACGGATAGAAAATTCCGATTAAATTAACATCTATTATTCAAAACATGATCGTAAAATTACCGTAAAAAAAAAATGAACATGTTCGTTTAATATTATCATTTTAACGGGTATAATTATACACAGATTGATCTTGATTATTACCGAAACACGACTCAACTCTCCTTTTCAGGACTACTTTAGTCCACCACTACTCTCTTTCTCTCTCTACTTTCTCTCTCTCTCTATCTCTCTCTTCCTTCCCTCTGAACTTCAGATCAATCAACAATTTCCTAGGTTTTCTTCTTCTTTTTCTTCTTCCTCCACGCTGATCTAACCTCTCAATCACACCTACAATCACACACTTTCACACACGCACATCCACACCTCAAACGACTCCAGCTCTCATTGTTCCACAGATTCCACCTCAAATCACCTCCAGATTGATACAATTTGAGCACGATTTACGTCATTCAAGTCCGATTATCACAGCAGTTGATTCGCTATCAATCGTTTGTGCGTGCTGGTTCGGTGTATAATCAGGTAAATGAACTAATTGCGATTAATTTGGGGAACGAGGTTGGGCGATTTGGTGCAATTAAGAAGGGAGTTGATGTTAGTTGTTACGGTGGATGCTGGTACGTGAGTCTGGATTGTGTGGATGCTTGAGATTGTTCGTTGCTGTTGTAAATAGACGATGAGTTCAGATGTTAGTAGGAGCGGTGCGCAAGTTGAAAGGGACATCGAGCAGGTATTTTGGTTATAACGTTCTTTGAGCTTAGATGTTATTGTAGGGCTAGGAACTTATGATTGATTACTGATTAGAAAAGTTACTCTCTGACTGTTACACTGTTAGTTAGTTAGTTACCTGTGATATTGACTTGTTATGTTTTGACTTTGAGATGTAGTTATTGTATAGGAGGTGTGGCTTTAAATTTGTGTTTGTGATGTTATAGAATGGAGAACTTATAACTTATAAGTATCGTGTCGTTGTGCAATCATTGTTTGCTGAGTTTTTATAGGCAGCTTGAAGAAATGTTATTCTCTGTACAATGATTTGACTATGTTTTGAAATAGATAGATATTGCAAAGAAGCTGAATGTGTCCTATGATGCTTAATAAGAGGGTTTTTGTTTCTTTCATTTTTCATATGCTTATTGACAAAATGCATTATGTGACCGTGCTCAAGTGGTCACTACAAGTGTTTTGAGGATCGCACCAATTTTTTGTGCTGTGACTTTAGTCTTCTTTTAGTTAGTGCTATCATATGTTTAAAAGATAAACCCCTAATTCAATTACCAGTTACATCCTGTCCCTGCCTCCACATTTTCCTCATCTTGTGTAGAAGACGTAAGCTCCCAACCAAATTTACAAAGGACTCAATGAACAATCTATTTATGTGTGTGTACGAGAGAGAGGAAGGGGTTGGGGGGGGGGGGGGGGGGGGGATTCAGAGTATAGCTTAATGATAGTGTACATTGGAGTTCATGAGCCATGACTGTGTAAAACGTGAGAATGTAAGGAATTAGGAGAAACGAACACGAAGAAGGGAAATGGAGGAATTTTGACATGTGTGTGGCTATTAGCACAATGTGAGTGTGCGTGTTTAAAAATAAAATTCTAATATGTTTGGTATTTATGCTTGCATATATTATAGGAATGAAGTCAACAAGTAATTCCTTATTATTTTAATGCAAGATTATATTGCCTGCATGACGTGTTAGTTCTTCACTTATTCCAAATCTGAAATCAAAATTGTGTTTCATGTCTTAAGTATTGCCATGGTATTAATGAGCTTCATTTTTAAAAAGAGGGAGCAATGGATTGTAAAAAAATATTCTACTAGTTATGCTTTTAATAAAACATAAGGGGAGGACGAATTATGGAGCAATCATACTAAGGGGATAACATAATCTTGTAGGATTAATTTAAAATATAGTCAATCGTTAATGATGTTATTTCTCTGTTAGTAATAAGTATACCTTGTGGAGTATGAGATGGCTACTGGTATCAGTTTCATTCCTGCATGTAATTTTCATGTAAAAATTTATAAAATCATTTTTAACCCACAAAAATCATTCCCTCTTTTCTTGTCATGCAAACCATCATATAACGGAAAAATAGTATCTCCACTTATTGCTATCTAGAAGAAAATGTCTAATGTGATTGTAACCTTTTTCTTTGACCTAATATTTTTCAGAAATATTTGATTACCAGAAGATTTTTATTAAATATGATGTAGTTTTTCGTTTAAAGATCGACATCTGGTAATGGTTAATAAAGTAAACTTTTTGCCTTTTTTTAAGTTCTTAATTTTTCACAGCAACAGGTATCACTTTCCTAACAAGAAACAGTACTTCTTTTTAGGTTATTTTAGAAGCATGTTATATCTTCTCTGTGTATTCAACAGAAAATGTGGTGAATTCTGTTTAACTTAGTGTCTTTGACAATATTTATCACAGGCCATTACTGCTCTTAAAAAAGGGGCTTATCTTCTCAAGTATGGAAGAAGGGGGAAACCTAAGTTTTGTCCCTTCAGGCTGGCTAATGTAAGTTTGGCTTTTTTATTGTGAGTAAGTGCATCTGATACGTGTTCTTCATGTAAAATAATATGACATTTTCTTTTAATATGTTTGTTATTTTCACAACATTTATTCGGATTCCATTTATTTGTATATGTTTCTTCATATTTTCAATTATTTTCTTTTGCTATTTCAGGATGAGTCTATTCTCATATGGTTTTCTGGGAAAGAGGAAAAACAACTAAAACTAAGTCATGTCACCAGAATAGTATCAGGGCAACGAACTGTAAGTTATTTGCCTTGCACATTTATATTTAAAAAAAATAGTTATGATAAATTGAAGGGATGATCATAGAACTCCTCACTTTAAGAAGGAACAATTGACATCAAAGTTACTAACCAAATTTGGTTAACAAAGACATTTAATTGACTTCATATGAAAATTCAAATCAAATTAGTAAGGATCTGGATTAGCCATTTTTTATTACGCAGTATGAAAGTGTAATGACACTCATTCTCCTCAATCATGGAATGAGAGTATGGACTGGATTTGGTTCCATGGAATGAGTGTATAAACTCATGGGTTTTGCTTAATTATAGATCCAAGTTTATATTGCAAAAAAGAAAAAAAAATTGACGTATTTGATGATATGCCTTTCTCTGGTAATGTTGATTATTTATTTGCCAGTATTAATGTCGATTCCTATGAACCCTTTTAGGATCACAAAATTTAGTTATTTAAAATTATCATTTCCTTTTTCAGGAAATTTTACAAGTAGTTGGATGTTCAGTTCCTGAAACCCTTATGTGTTATATTTGATGTTGTTTTAGTTGTATGGTTCCCTTAACTCTGTTTTGGTCATTAATAATCTGAAATTTTGATGTTTTACCGTGAGATTGTTTTATTAAAGTGAATATAGTTATATATATGTGTATATTTTTCTATTGTTATGAATATTTACCCTGATATCATTTTGTTATGTAGCCAATCTTTCAAAGATACCCACGACCTGAGAAGGAGTATCAATCATTTTCGCTTATATACAATGATAGGTCTCTGGATTTGGTAGGACTGTCAACTCTTTATGCCTGCATGTTGTACTATTTCCGGCCTTTATGAGGGCAATTTAGCAATAAATTTTGAGCATTCCTATTTATATTTTTGCAATTTATTTTGGTTACTTAGATATGTAAGGATAAAGATGAAGCTGAGGTATGGTTTAGTGGCCTTAAAGCACTAATATCACGTGGTCATCAGAGAAATTGGAGAACGGAATCAAGAAGTGATGAAATCCCATCTGAAGCTAGTCCTAGAACATACACACAAAGAAGCTCCCCTTTACATTCTCCGTTTGGTAGTGGCAATAGTTCACAAAAGGTACAACTTATCTGGTGTGATTAGAGGTGGAAAAACAGGCGGGTCGGGCAGGTTTGGTAATTCGTAGAAACTGATAAGCTTTTTGGTACATGTCTAAATCGATCGGGTTGGTGACCCGAAACACTTGCTGTACAAGTTTTTTTTTGCCTTCATTTAATTATAAATAGTTGTAAACTAAGATTAAAAATTAATCTATTTTACTAATATGATTCTTTTAACAATATTACTTAAGAGGTTTGATGCATTATAAATATACTTTTGGTAACTTTCTACCCGTTTCATTTTAACTATTTTTTATCTTACTTTTTTGACCCATTAGAGGTAAAAATAACCCGCATTGACTAATTGACAACTGAATGGGTAAAAGGTCAAAACTAGTAGTTCTTTTGGTACTTCTCAGAACCTGTCAGGTCAGGTCTGTTGATCTGACATTCTTGTTGTCCAAGGTTTTTAGGTTTATTTATAGATAGCTAGCTTGAACATAAATTAATACAGTAATAATATGGTTATTTTTAACAATTCGTTTATTAGAGTGAAGTCGTGAACTTTCTACCCATTTCCTTTTCAAGTACTTTTTCCATTATATCATTTACCGAGTTAAAGATAACCAAATTGACTCATTCATACGTGTTTGACATACATTGATTAAATGTCACGTTATGTTATTTTCAGGACACCATTGATCAGCTCAGCGTACATAGTCCGTTCGGAAGCCCTCCTAAAAACGGTCTAGACAAAACATTTTCAGATGAGATTTTATACAAGCTTCCTCCCAAGGGTTTCTTTGCACCCATTCCCACAAACGGTTCAGCCTATTCAGTGTCATCTGGCGGGTCAGACAGCATGCACAACCACTTAAGAGGAATGGGAGTAGATGCCTTCAGAGTCAGCTTATCAAGCGCTGTCAGCTCATCAAGTCAAGGTTCTGGTCATGATGATGGAGATGCATTAGGGGATGTTTTCATCTGGGGTGAATGCACTGGTGACGGTGTTGTAGGTGGTGGACCCCACAAAGCCAACAATTGTTTGGGCACAAAAATTGATTCTTTGTTACCAAAAGCCTTAGAATCTGCGGTAGTCCTGGATGTTCAAAACGTTGCTTGCGGTGGAAGGCACGCTGCATTAGTTACAAAACAAGGAGAAATGTTCTCATGGGGTGAAGAATTAGGTGGTAGGCTAGGACATGGTATAGATTCAGATGTTTTACATCCAAAATTGATTGATTCCCTTAGCAATACAAACATTGAGCTTATAGCATGCGGTGAGTATCACACATGTGCCGTTACCCTATCAGGGGATCTATACACATGGGGGGAAGGGCATTTTGGGATTTTAGGACACGGGAATGAAGTTAGCCATTGGGTTCCAAAGAGAGTAAATGGTCCATTAGAAGGTATCCACGTTTCCTTTATTTCATGCGGGCCCTGGCATACAGCTGTCGTGACTTCATCTGGTCAGCTTTTTACTTTTGGTGACGGGACTTTTGGTGTTTTAGGCCATGGTGATCGGAAAAGCGTTTCGATACCAAGAGAAGTTGAGTCACTAAAAGGACTTAGAACTGTAAGAGCCGCTTGTGGCGTTTGGCATACCGCTGCAGTTGTAGAAGTTATGGTCGGTAATTCGAGTTCCAGTAATTGTTCTTCAGGAAAACTATTTACATGGGGAGATGGTGATAAAGGTCGATTAGGGCATGGTGATAAAGAAACTAAATTAGTACCTACTTGTGTTGCTGCACTTGTGGAGCCAAATTTTTGCCAGGTGGCATGTGGACATAGCATGACTGTAGCACTTACCACTTCAGGTCACGTGTATACAATGGGTAGTCCTGTTTATGGTCAACTTGGAAACCCTAAAGCTGACGGAAAGGTTCCCTATTGTGTTGAAGGTAAGCTTTCAAAGAGTTTTGTAGAGGAAATAGCTTGTGGGGCCCATCATGTTGCGGTTTTAACTTCGAGAACAGAAGTTTATACATGGGGAAAAGGAGCTAATGGTCGATTAGGCCATGGAGACATAGATGATAGGAATTATCCGACTTTAGTAGAAGCTTTAAAAGATAAGCAAGTTAAAGGTATTGCTTGTGGGACTAACTTTACTGCAGCTATATGTCTTCATAAATGGGTTTCAGGAATTGATCAGTCTATGTGCTCAGGGTGCCGTTTACCGTTTAATTTCAAAAGAAAACGCCATAACTGTTACAACTGTGGTCTTGTTTTCTGTCATTCATGCAGTAGCAAGAAGTCACTTAGGGCATCTATGGCGCCGAATCCAAACAAACCTTATCGTGTTTGTGATAATTGCTTTAATAAATTGAAAAAAGCTAGTGAAAATGATGGCTCCTCACACTCTTCTGTGAGTAGAAGAGGAAGTATAAACCAAGGTCTAAGTGAACAAAATGAAAAAAATGACAATTTGGAATCACGATCTCGTCCTCGTCTTGATAGATTAGCTTCAATGGAATCATTGAGGCCAGCAGAAAGTTATTCTTCCAGAAGGAACAAGAAACTAGAGTTTAATAGCAGCCGTGTGTCGCCTATTCCTTCTGGAAGCTCTCAATGGGGAGGTCTTAGTATTTCCAAGTCTTTTAATCCAGTTTTTGGTTCTTCTAAAAAGTTTTTCTCGGCTTCTGTCCCAGGCTCGAGAATTGTTTCTCGGGCCACATCACCCGTATCCAGGCGGCCCAGCCCGCCACCTCGATCCACCACGCCAACACCAACTTTGGCTGGACTATCTTCACCCAAGATCATTGTGGATGATGTTAAAAGGACAAACGATAGCCTCAACCAAGAAGTTACTTCACTAAGAGCGCAGGTATATTACATAGCAATCTTTACATCCATGTATATAAATTTAGATAAATAGGACTGGGGCCAGGTGGCAAATTGTCAATCCTTTCACTTATGACTGAATCGCTTTAGCTTTTATGTTATCTTTTCATCCTTATATATAAGTTTATGGAAAGTGTATTTTTTGTTCATAATATTTCCGTAGTTATATTATATACTTTTTTTAATTATGTAATTTTGTAATCGTATTTGACACGCATGATTTATATAAAGTTTAAAGTTTTAGGATAAGGAGTGTTTTACCTGAACTGACCTGATTCGAATTGTAAAACAAAGTATTCATTACCCAACTTGTCTCACCCGCCTGTTTTTCTGTAAAGTCATATTTTAGCTGTTGTATTCATTCTGGTAATCGTCTCAGGTTGAAAATCTTACCCGTAAAGTCAAACTTCAAGAAATTGAGTTGGAAAGAACTTCTAAACAATTGAAGGAGGCAATGGCAGTTGCAGGGGAGGAAACCTCAAAATGCAAGGCAGCAAAAGAAGTAATCAAATCACTTACTGCACAGGTAAAATGACCTTGTTAAACTTTTGTTAGTGTTCTATTCGTTAAATACCTTGCTCATGTGCTGCCTAATATTGAATAAGTTTTCAGTTTTTATTCTTATCTGATACTAGAATTTGTGAATTATACATGATCGAAGTGTGTGACAGAAAAAAATGAGATAAGTTGTCAATGTTAAATGTTTGGGGTTTTCTAGGACAGTTAGTTTAAGAGAGAACCTATTTTGGCCTGATGTCTGGTTTGGGTAACAAATTTTATTTAACTCATGGTAGGCTTGATGTTTTTAAAAAAAGTAGTTCATTTAGGTAACCAAAGTTGGTTTTTGTAGGAAGTTTGTTATATTTTTAATATATGTCATTGTTTGGGGAAGACCATGAATATATAATGCTCCTTACATAACTATAATGGTAAATGTGATGTTTGACTTTTTGACTGATGACGTCCTTTATACACTTCTTTCTTATGTTAAAAAAGCTGAAAGACATGGCAGAAAGGCTGCCTGTGGGAGCTGCACGAGACCTTAAATCTCCCTCCTTCACTTCTTTTGGTTCCAATCTTGCTTCAAGTGATGCCTTATTAAATGCTTTAGTTGACCAGCCTATTGGTCAAACAACATCATATAAAGAACCTAATTCAAGTGGTTCAACCACCCCGTTATCATTAAATGGATCAAGCACCATTATTAACCGCGGTTCTAGCCAGAACAAAGCAGTTCAATCAGAAGCAACAGTAAGAAATGGTACTAAAAGCAAAGATGGTGAAGATGAATGGGTTGAACAAGATGAACCTGGTGTTTATATTACTCTCACATCTTTGCCTGGAGGTATTAAAGATCTTAAGCGGGTTCGCTTCAGGTATGCTCTTTTAGTTTTCTATTTCCCTGAATGTCTAGGATAGGTGTAGCAATTTCAACCTATATACGGGTAGACAGGCTGATTTGGGTTTCACTTTCTTTAAAGTGTCAAATCGGTAACTTTTAGGATATTAGCCAAAACGGGAAGGGTTGATCAGGACACATAACATTAAAAGTAGCTTCAGTAGTAAGAGATTTCTAATCTCCTTTAACTTGTTGAATGCAGTCGAAAGCGATTCACTGAGAAACAAGCAGAGCAGTGGTGGGCTGAGAATCGTCTCAGAGTTTATCAACGCTATAATGTCCGAGTGATTGATAAATCGAGCACAGGCACTGCAAGCGATGACTTGGCACAGTGACATGTAGACACATCATATATGTAAATGGTTTTTTTTCCCAATTCTTGTTATTCTTCACTGTTGCATTGATTTGAGTTGTCGGGTTTGTCACGTGATTAGAAGGTTGGAAGAAAAGGTTTCTTGTAACAGATTTGGTCGTGATTCTGTCTTCCCGTTATAGATTCGACGATCTTGTTTCGTATTTTTAGGGTTGATGAATATGTAAATTCATTGTAGGGTTTTCAGAAAGCTGCTATCGCTGTGGCGTGTATATTCATAATTCTGATTGTTTGTAGTTTGCTATCGTCTAATATTCACTGGTTTATCCATTTCTTACGTGTATTAGAGTTTATAGTTGCATGATTGTTGTATTTATGACATCCATCTAGTCGATGTGTTTTCAGTTCCTGTGATTCAGACTCTTGCTCTATAGTAATAACTAGTGTTTTCTCCCGCTCTACGTGTGCGGGGGTTTGGTTGCTTTCTCTTGTCTTACGTGTCGTGATTTTGTTCGTTATCGGCTCGGTACATCGGAAAACACAAAAGCGTACCGATATTGGTTCTGAAAATACCTATACCGACATCGATGATGTTCACTAATAATCGGTTTGGTTTGTCGTAGTACCGCATCCGTAACTACACTCGCTATAGCCTACGATACAAAAAACAATCAATTATACCCCACACCAAAAAACTTGTTGGTGGTCACATAACAAAAAAACCAAAACCTAGATGGCTAAACTTAAAAAACATATTGTAGTACTCAACGTGATTTTTAATATTTATAATAATGAAAATAAAAATTTTAAAAATTATAAAAAATGACACATGACTTAAATTGTCAAAATGTAATTCCAAGAAAGTTGGTGGTCAAAAACCAATTTCTATAAAGCTCATGTATCAATATAGTTGCTATTTAATATATATAATAATTAAATCAATCTCCGTCACTTAACATTCAAGGGCATCATGTTAGGGATGTCTTTGGGAGGAAAGAAGCCCTCGTTGCGCTTCATTACCAATAAATGACTCTTTGGTCCAGTGATTTCTATGGTTTTTATTGTTTGCGAGACCCAAGTTCAAAGTTGTGCTTCGTCATCTTTCAAATTGTTTGACATTTTTCTTCTTTTATTTTTAAAATAATTGGTGGAACACAGAACATTTATAAAATCAGTGTACCCCTTAGCTCTATTTTTTCCCCTTGATTTTTTTCATTTTTTTTCTCATAATCTATTTTCATTTCTTTAATTTTTATAGTTGATATTTAAACTATTTAAGTTATTTTGATTTTTTAAAAATTTTCTATTCTGATTTCCTCTTTTACTTTTATTTTTAACGTGAAGCTATTTATTTTTTTTTTTCCATTCTTGGTTTTGTTTTGGTCTTTTTAGTTTGAAAGTTGTTTACGAATTTTAATGTTCTTTTGAAAATTTTAACGTACATGTCATCGAAACGAACATTACAAATTTTAACATACCATTGTATCTATGTTTGGAACCCATACGAAATATGTAAACTTACACGTATGACAACCCAACATAAAATACGCGCCAGCCTTACCTGCAACAAAGCACGTGAGGGTATGCTCCTAGTTAAAATTAAATTTAATTTGTTTTAAATAAAAGCTATTATTTAGATTATTGTCATAGACGTGTAAGAGTGGTCACTATCATGACCCTCAATAAAGGTTGGTCGTGAGAGGGGCTAAAAATTTTTTTGTTGCTTTCTTCACAACCGGATCATTGATATAACTAAGATTGCAACCTTATATTCTTCCTGTCACATGTTGTATTTAATTAAATTTTATTATATTACTGCTGCAATTAATTTTTTAATCTAATATTATTAATAATTTATGATAATTGTAATTCCTGTGTATAAAAAAAATAAAAGATTTGCTTTTTTATTTGAACGACAATAAAAGCTTTACTTACCCAATTTTACAGATATTTTTATATTTTTATAATATATTATATTATTATTTTTTCCCTCCCAAAAATCACCAGAACAGTAGCATGAGAGACTGAATGCATAAAACCGCTCACGTAGAACTGATTTTTTATTTTATAATTGTTTTGACAAACATCTAATGTAGTAAACTTAACGGAAAAAAATTAACGGTGTTAATTAAAAGTAGTTAAATGGGTTCAAATGATAATTTTAGAGAAACATTTGGATGCAAATGATAAAAATTAAAATTTCGGATTCAAGTAACAATTTTTTTGAAACTTCTGGCTCTATTTTTTATTTCGCCTTTTTAGTCTTTTTTTATTTTGATAATTCATTTTCTCATTATTTTGATTGATATTATTATCAAAGTAAACCGGTTATGCTTTATTTTCAATTATCATTTTTTATTTTTGTTTTATTTTCTATTTGTTTCTCATTTCTTTTATTATAAGTAAATTAACTTGACTTTTGATTTTTTATTTCTGTAAATTTTTTTTTTAGTTTCGAATATTCAGTTATAATCAATAAAAAAAGATTAACAACAAAAATATAAAACCTATGATTGTTAAACATCTATTTATAAGAATGCAAATTTGACCTCTAATTGTGATTTGATTGACTGAAACGGAAATATTGTTTAAGAAATCAAGGACTACATTTAGAATATTTTCTTAAATAAAAACAAAAACAATAATAATAATCTATCAATACTAATAAAAGAATATTTTTTTTGTGACACATGGCATAATTATAAAGCTTCTTATGATACATGGCACAATTATAAAGCTTCTTAAGCTTATTTTCCCGCTTCTCTCTCCTAATTAATAATTGCATTAACTACTATTAATTTATTTAATTCATTTAAGATTAAAAATATTTTTTTAAATTAAAAAAGAGATCATATTATAAATGCAATTTCTAAATAAACAATTTTTTTATAAAATAAGAAATTTTACTAAAAGATTAAACTTTTTTAAATATATGAAATATTTTAAAACTTGTGTCTTTAAAAAATAATTTTTTTATGAAACAAAAATGATTAAAATTCAAACTTTTTAGAGTTAAAGTTAATTTTACTTTTTGCGTTTTGTTAAAAATAACTATATTTCTCCAAAAGATTAAAAACATCAATTTACCTCTAAAAGTTTCATAAATTGTTTCAATTTTTATCCAAAATTTCATTAGTTGTTTTAATTTTATCCAAAATAATAAAACTTTTGGGTTGAAATTGAAACAACATATGAAACTTTTGTAGTTAAATTGATGTTTTTAATCTTTTGGAGGAAAATGGTTATTTTAGTTAAATCTTAGGGAATAAAACTGAAATTAACTCAACTTTTTATAAAAACAAATTTGAAAATAGCATTTTAAAAAACATTTTGTTTTGAAACAAAAAAATTCAAAAAATTAAAAGTAAAAGTTTAAAAAATGATATCGTTGTTTTATTATTTAAAGTCATTAGTCGTACGTAATTTTAATAATGCCATATCTCAAGATATTTTTTTATAATTCATAAATTTTTGTTACTAACTATTTAATATTTATTTATACAACCCGTGTAATACACCAGATACTAACCTAGTAATAAATAAATAAAATATTATTTGAATAAAAAAAGTAATAAACTTGAGTTGATTGTGAAGTCTGAAGTCCGAGCGAATAGGGAAAGACCATTCATAATTCGATCTTTGTCTGAGAATCTTGCCAATCGGAAACATAGGCTTCGAAGGTATGTTCAAAGCCTTTAAAATTCAACTTCACTTAGGGGTTTTCTCCAATTTTAACTATGATCAATCACAGTTACAAGAAACCCAATTTTCGTCAAAATCTGTGTAAACAACAACGTTTTCTTGATGTTTTTCGTTCTGGTAGCACATAATCTAGATGTTTGTGTGTTTGATTTGCTAATAAAGAACTCTAAGTTGTCTATATATCTGCTGGAATTAAGAATTTGTGGGATATGAGTAACATCTAGTGGTCTTTAGTTGTTTTGTGCAGTAAAGGTTTACAAGATTCTGTAAAATTTTTTTGATAGTTGCAAACCAGCATTGTCTTTTATGTATTTCTTTTCTTAAATTATGTTACTTTTCAGTGATTTTTAGCAGATGATGATTGATTATGTGTTTATATTTGCATGTCAAGGAATTTGGGTGCCAGCTGTTTGTAATGATTATTTGAGTGTGGTGTGTTGGAAGTGAGATTAATCATAGGATGTTAAGTTCAGTTGTGTTTTCATTGCTTTAGTTTCATTGATTCCATTGGTTATAATTGGGACAGAATATTATGCAACCTTACAAATTCAGATCCTTGTTGTATTTAAAATTTTTATTTTTTATTTTTAGTATTTGTGTTCTTATTTTGGTTGCAGAATGTGTTTGCAATTGGCTTAGATCTGTGTATTTCAATGTAACATATGCTAAAATGTTTTTTAAATTTGTTTAAAGGGTTTTGTTGTTGTTGTCGTTATCGTCGTTTGTTGACATGTTTTGATGTTTTGTTTTTGAATGACAAGCTTCGTTGAATTTATAACTGAGATTCTTCAAACTGATGTGAACCATGGAATCTATTCTCCCTTTTGGTTTAGTTGGCGTAACAGCTAAATAATATTGGTAAAATACTGTTAAAATCCTTAAAGTTCTAATATTTCTTGTTTTCCGTTGTTCTTTTTCTCTTTTAGTTCATGAATACAGTTTAAATCTTTACATTTCAAATGTTTCTTGTCTATCATCATTCCTTTTCTCTTCTGGTTTGTGCATGTTTTTTTAAAATATTTTCTTGTTTTACTTCATTTATCCTAAAAGAATACTTGTGTGTCTATGGTTGATTCACTAGTCAACCATTGTCTGATTTCTAGAATTAAACATTTAAATTTTGATTCAGGGTTGAATTCAGATTCTATGGTGGTAGGCCTACAATGTCTATTACATGATCTTCTTTTGATGTTTTATTTTCTTAATTGAATTCGTTTATGTTTGTTGAAAAATTACCACTCAATGAACAATTGATAATCGAATTCAAAGATCACAAGCTTCTCATTCATCAATGCAGAAGAACAATTACAAAATGAAGTAATGAAAGTCAAGAAGATTCACGACTAATCTCCTCCCCTCTTAAACCGATGCTAACTACCTGTTAACAAACTAATTCGGAAATTGACACTTTAGTACCTTACACTATAAGAAAATAGCACATAAGACCCTGTACTTAACATTTGACTATATTTGACTTTACTACTTAACAATCTCCACCTTAAAGTCAAGATATAGACATTAACCAATGCCCAAAGCATATACACAAAACTTGAACTTGGACCAGGAAGACACTTAGTAAACATATCAGCAGGATTCAAACTAGTATCCACACTTAGCACATCAACTGATCCGGAGTTCACCACTTCTCTAATAAAGTGCAACCTTACATTAATATGTTTGGTCCTCTCATGAAACATACTATTCTTTGAGAGCTGTATTGCACCCTGATTATCACAATACACGGTTGACTTTACAACCTTTATTCCTAACTCAGTTGCCAAGCCTTGTAACCATAAAGCTTCTTTTACTCCCTCAGTCAAAGCAATATATTCTGCTTCTGTTGTAGACAGTGCCACTACATGTTGCAACTGTGCCATCCAGCTGACTATGCTTCCAAGGACCTTAAATGCATAACCAGTTACAGATCTGCCTTGTTCTAAATCTTTAGCAAAATCTGCATCAACAAACCCTTCAACAGCATCACCACCACAAGAGTCAGCATTAAAGGTTAAACCCCACTCTTGAGTACCACACAGGTACCTTAAGATTCATTTTGCAGCCTCCCAATGTAACTTGCCAGGTGTAGCTAAGTATCTGCTCGCTAGACTAACTGCATAGCCTAAATCAGGCCTAGTACACACCATTAGATACATTAAGCTACCCACTAAATTAGCATAAGGTACCTTTTCCATATATCTAATATCCTCTACTGATTTAGGACACCCTTCACTTGACAACTTGAAATGAGGTGCTAGTGGTGTCTTAACTGGTTTACACCCATTCATACCATAACTTGACAGAACCTTTATGGTATATGCAGACTGAGTAAGCCTTAATTTCCTCAAGCTTCTATCTCTATGAATTTCCATGCCCAGTATCTTTTTAGCACTCCCTAATTCTTTCATTTCAAACTCTGCCATCAACATTCCCTTAACTGCTGCTACTTCTCGCTGGTCTTCACAAGCAACTAACATATCATCTACATACAGCAGCAGATACACAAACTTACCAGCAACATACTCCTTAAAGTAAACACAACTGTCATACAAGCTTCGACAAAACCCATGTGTAACCATAAACTCATCAAATCGCTTGTACCATTGCCTAGGAGATTGCTTGAGCCCATACAATGACTTCTTTAACAGACACACCTTATCCTCCATGCCAGGTACTTCAAACCCACAAGGTTGTGTCATGTAAATATGTTCATCTAAGTACCCATGTAGAAAAGCAGTATTGACATCTAATTGTTCTAACTCAAGATCAAAACAAGCAACCAATGACAACAACACTCTAATGGAAGTATGTTTTACCACTGGTGAGAATATCTCTGTATAGTCTACCCCTTCTCTCTAAGTGAAGCCCTTAGCAACCAGCCTAGCCTTGTATCTTGGACCTTTATCCCCTGGTGCAGCTTCTTTAATCTTATACAGCCACTTACATGGCACCAGCTTCTGATCCTTAGGCTTATCTACCAGATCCCATGTACCATTCTTGTATAAAGAAGCCATTTCATCCTCCATAGCTTTATACCACCTTTTACTATCAGTTGAACTCATAGCATCTGAGTAATTCAAAGGCTCATACATTGATTCCTGTTCAGCTGCTACAAAGGCAACTGCTGAAATGTTCTCATCACTCCTAAACCTTAAAGGGGGAACTGTATTTCTCCTTGGCCTATCTCTTGCTAGATTATAATCTGTTGAAGCAGTTCCATCAGTATGACCACTTTGAGCAAGTTCATCTGTCTGTTGACCATGCTCCACCTCAACCTGAACCTCCTCACTTGTCAGGTTGTTAGGCTGTGTCTTGGTGTCCTTGTCTCCTACAGCATCTTTATAAACAAGGCTCTCATTAAACACCACATCCCTACTGGTAATCACCTTAGGGGATCCTTCAATTTTCCATAGCCTATAGCCTTTGTCACCCTCTGGATAGCCAAGAAAAATGCACTTGCATGCCCTTGGCTCTAACTTCCCCTGGCTCACATGTGCATAAGCCAATGAACCAAAAACTCTCAGCCCATTATAATCTGTTTTGCAGCCTGACCAGACCTCAATAGGGCTTTTCATCTTTAATGCTCTAGATGAGGATCTGTTTATCAAATAGGCTGCAGTGGTTACAGCCTCAGCCCAAAACTGTTTAGGTAATCCTGAACTAGCTAGCATACATCTAACCTTTTCCAGAAGTGTTCTGTTCATTCTCTCAGCCAGCCCATTTTCCTAAGGTGTTCCTGGCACTGTTAGATGCCTGGCTATGCCATTCTCTTTACAAAACTGGTTGAACTCACCACTACAGAACTCTAACCCATTATCAGTCCTTAACTTCTTTACCTTTCTTTCAGTCTGGGTTTCAACCAAGGTTTTCCATTCCTTGAAGGTTTTGAATGCATCACTTTTGGACTTTAGTATGAACACCCAAACTCTTCTTGAAAAATCATCTATTATGGACATGAAGTAACTTGCATTACCCAATGAGGTTACTTTAGCTGGGCCCCATAAGTCTGAGTGTATGTAGTCTAGTATTCCTTTAGTGATGTGTCTTCCACTACTAAACTTTACCCGTTTATGCTTTCCTAATACGCAGGTTTCACAGAACCCAACATTACTCTGACTAAGGTTTCTTATTACATGTTGGTTCCACAGTTCTGTCAGTCCTTGTTGACTGATATGACCTAACCTCCTATGCCAGAGTAATGCTTCATCTGAGACACTCACTGATGTAGACGCTGCGGCTAGCCCACCTACCACACTACCATCTAACACATAAGTGTTATTCTCTTGCCTTGTTCCGGTTAACATAACTAAAGACCCTTTACAAATCTTGGCCTTACCATCCTTTAGGCTCACTGGACATCCCTCCTTCTCAAAAGTGCCTAATGACATTAAACTTCTTTTAAGATTAGGGACATACCTCACATCCTTGAGGATCATATCACTACCATTTTTCAACTTTAGGGTAACAGTCCCTATACCAGTGATTTCACAGAGCCTATTGTCTCCCAACTTCACAGTTCCAAGATCCATACTTCTGAACTCAGTGAAGTATTCTTTGATTGGCGTCATATGGAAAGAGCACCCAGAATCTAGGATCCATTCTTCCTTGATTCCATTCTTTGATACACATAGGACATCAGCACTTTCATAACCATCAGACAAATCATCTTGGGGTTGATTATGGCTTTGGCTCTTGTGGTTCCCATTGAAATCATTCTTTTTCTTCTTCCACTCAGGACAGTCCCGCTTTAAGTGCTTCTCTGAGTTACAAACGAAGCATCTCCTCTTGACCTTTGACTTTGATCTGGATTGACTTCTGTGTTTGAACCCTCTTTGATCTGGTCTGCCTCTCACCATAAGCCCTTCTCCACCTTCTTCCTTATGATCGGTTCTCTTCCTCAATTCCTTGAATTCAATGCGGCTAGAACCTCTTCCATTGATAAAGTTTCTCTGCCATACATCAAAGTATCTACGAAGTGTTCATAAGATTGTGGAAGGGAGGTGAGAAAGATAATTGCCTGATCTTCCTCGTCCAATTCAACCTCAATATTTTCAAGATCCAAAATGAGCTTGTTGAATTCGTCTGTATGATCTTCCAATGACTTCCCCTGTGTCATCTGAAACGTATACAATCTCTTCTTGAGATACAACCGGTTAGCCAGAGATTTAGTCATGTATAATGACTCTAACTTTGACCAAATTCCAGCAGCAGTAGTTTCTTTTGAAACTTCCCTCAAGACTCGATCCCCAAGGCTCAATATGATCGAGCTATGAGCCTTTTCCATGATTTCTTTCTTCTCCTTTGCTGTGAGGTTCACCGGCAACCGATCCTCGCCGTTCAGGGCGTCAACCACACCATTGTGTACTAACAATGCTCTCATCTTCACCCTCCACAGCCTGAAATCATTTTTTCCGTCGAATTTCTCCTTCTCGAATTTTGCGGACGCCATCTTGATCTTCAATTCTTCCGATCGTTCACTGATCGAGCCCTAGAACCAGGCTCTGATACCACTTGTTGAAAAATTACCTCTCAATGAACAATTGATAATCGAATTCAAAGATCACAAGCTTCTCATTCATCAATGCAGAAGAACAATTACAAAATGAAGTAATGAAAGTCAAGAAGATTCACGACTAATCTCCTCCCCTCTTAAACCGATGCTAACTACCTGTTAACAAACTAATTCGGAAATTGACACTTTAGTACCTTACACTATAAGAAAATAGCACATAAGACCCTGTACTTAACATTTGACTATATTTGACTTTACTACTTAACAATGTTGATGAAATGTAGCGGCCATGGACATAGATGTGCCCACAGAGGCTGGTCCGACTGAGGAGACTGTTGAAGCGTTAGTGGAGTACTTGGTTGGTCCATTGCTACCTCTAAAGCATACAGAAACTGCAAAGGAAACACCATCTGAATCAAAACAGAAATCCGTAGCTAAACAGGTAATTGTGTTCTTCATCTTTTTGGAAACTACACATGTAAAATTTTATTTTTCATGAATCATTATTAAGGTCTGATATTGCAGGTTCTATGTCCCTTTGTATTTACCATTAGTGAACCATTGAATATTTTATCCACCTTTTATTTAAACATCTTTTAATCAAGACAATTTGTTGATTCATTTGAATGAGTTTTAGTGTTCTTAATGTTTCATACATATGGATAGAGGTGACAATTTAGACCCATTTACTTATGAATGGATTTAACTTAGGTTACGCTGGATCTTAGAAGGATCAAGTCAAAGATATTAACTATAAAGAAAACAGGTCAAATGGGTTGAACGGGTCAAATATGTCACAAATCACTCGAAGAAAGTTTATCTATAATGTCTATAACATCCTAAATGGCTACGT
This sequence comes from Flaveria robusta, assembly GCA_025506415.1. Classification (NCBI taxonomy): domain Eukaryota; kingdom Viridiplantae; phylum Streptophyta; class Magnoliopsida; order Asterales; family Asteraceae; genus Flaveria; species Flaveria robusta. The sequence continues at coordinate 32,198,843 of CM046467.1, forward strand.
TTAACTGTTTAAGAATTAGGATTATGGTTATAGTAATGATGCAATATGAGTATATGATTTGTAAAAATTGAAGCATGTTGTTATTTATTTTTCTTATTATTTCCAAAGTACATTGCTATTAACAATAGAACAGATAAAGCATCATGCTATTTCAAGCAACTAACCCTTGTTTCCTTTTATTCTTCAACAATTTATTCTATATAAATCAAGAATTATCTATCATAAGGATGCACAATCTTTTTACTCTAGTTCTTTCAGTATTTTTCGTTATCTGTCTATATTTTCCCTCGTATGAGTTATCAATATTTATCAACTGAATTGTTTTCATACTGTTTCAAATACTTTGATGATTGGCTTTCAGGTTCATGCTGCTGCAGTACTTTACAACTATTATCATCTAAGTCACCATCGAGAAAGCCAGTTCTTAAAGTTCGACGAGTTTTGTAACCTCGCTATATTATTCAAACCAAGCATTCTACATCACATGAAATACATGTCTCAGTCACATCATACCGTTTTAAGTGACCCTGAAAATCAGCTTTCACTGACAGAAAAAGCAATTATGGATGCATGTACTATATCCGAGACTTTGCTAAATGCTTCTGATAATATCTCAAATGTTATAAAAGAATGGAAAATAACCAAAGTGGCAGTTTTGTTAGTTGACTCAAAGAAAGAAAACTGCTTCCTACAGTTCAACGATGGAGTATGGTCGGTTATTGAAAAGGAACTTTACCCTGAAAGTAAAAAACGAAAGAAAACAAAGATGCAATATGATGAAGAAGGCGAAGTAGGGTTTCAGAAGATTGCATTTTTGGCTGTAAAAGAAGTAGCAGGTAGAATTGTTTTAGTATTTTATAAGTTATGTGGTTACCCGTACGCTAATGCATGAGTGAGATTTTGCTGAGTATGTTTGCTTAGTTATGTGGCTAGGATTTACTATGGGTCTAGGCGGGTTGGATTGGGCTAACTAGAAACACCTTTGGTTAAAAACAATCAATGTTTATATGTAACTATTGTTGAAGATGTTTACAAATATCATATTATTTCAGTAAGAATGGTTCTATGGATTAAAAATACACTTTGAACAACTTTCAACCCGTTTTACTTGTTCGACCGATTTCTCTAGTCTCCTTTTAAGCTAATGTTATTTACTTTGATCATTTGACTAGTTTGAAATAGAACCAAATTGTCTCATTCTTAAGTAAATTGTAGATATTGCCACATCTAGTAGCTACATACTTTCACTTCATTTCTAATTTGGGCATTGGATCTTAGATATTGTTGCTTACATGCTTAATTTCTAAAAAGGTTGAGTGTTCTATAATCTTCCTTGAATGTATAGTACTGCATTCGGTTTCAAAAGTTGAATGTTATTCACAATGACACCTAAAAAGTTGGACAACTGTTTTAATGATTTTAATGTGCACTGACCAAATTAGAAATAGAGGTGAATTACATTGCTATTTATTACAAATTATCCTCATCATAAACAAATTTAGAAAGTTGAGCAAGCATTATGGTTCCTACACATGGTTGCCGAAAGAGATGCATCATTTTATTGTTCTACACCAATGCTCTACTAACCTAAGTCTGCTATTGCTATTAATTTAAGTTCTTTTTAACAATTTAACTAAATTATATTGATTATTTGATATGATTTTAAACTGGACAGGAATTATGTTTCGTGAGCTTAAGATTTTGGAAAGCCATCTAGTTTATTCTTTGAGTCAAGCAAAGACTGCCACTCGCTTTTACGTGGTGCAAAGTACCCAAGCAATTAGAGAAGATAATTTGGTTCCTATTCAAGATGTTATATCTAGGTTGGTATTAGTTTTTAAAATTCTTTATTTGTCAAGCCTTAAGCTTTAAATTGCTAGTTTATGGAGTTGAATTGTAATGATAATTAGTAAGTATCCCTTTTGAGATCCCATGTTAATCCTTTGGCTTTTAATTTCTAGTTTTTATTTCCTAATTTCACAAGTAATTAATACGTTAAATATAAATAAAGTAACTATAATTCAATTAATGATCTGCTTTTTTTGAATAAAGAAATTAGATTGTAAACACTTGACTATGCTATGGCAGACATTTAAACAATTTGACCCATTTGATTTGTTCTCTTTTTAGCTAAGTTTTTTAGATTTGTCAAATTGAATCGTTAGCTATATAATATAACCCAAATCAATCAATTTCCGTAAATTTTGTTATGCATGTTTATGTAACAGCTATATCAAATAATCATACATGTATGTTATATGGATTATTTATCTTTGAAGTATATATATATGTGTGTGTGTGTGTGTGTATGCGCGCGTCTGTGTAGTTTTCTAACAATCACATTAATGTACCATCGTTGTGTAGCTTACAGGGGCCTGTTGTAAAGAAGTGTTTAGGCAGTTGGGTAATTACTCCTGTTGTTGAGTATTACTACCTGCTTCCATATGCTGAGATTTTATCAAAGTTGTTCTCAAGGTAACTTATTTCTCTCCCTCTCAAGGTTTAGTACTTTATTCATGATTCATGTGCTTCTAGAAGTATCTAGTCTATGTGGCAAAATGGGGTTGCTGGTGGGTTAGGTCACGGGTCAATACGGGTACACTAGCAACCAACTACTGCCCCACAACAAAATTGGTTCTTTGTGCTTAATGAGGATGGGCATCTACATATTTGATCAGATTTTTATGTTATAGCAGTTGGACCATGACCTATGAAATGAAAGAGTAAGAATAAAGGGTCATTTGACGCATAGGCTCTAATGCACAAAGAATTAATTTTTCTAGATTGATACAAGTAATGAAAAATATAAGAGTAGATTGTCACAGTACATGGGGCAATTGGAGGTTACCAGTGTATAAATAAAAGTGTAGAAAAGATTACTCTGTTGCAGAAGTAATTGACATTAGATCTCATAAATATTTATATCATAGCGACTCATACGTTATTCTTATATTATTAGAGGAACACTGTAGTTTCATTCGCCTTTTAATTTAGTGGAATATGAATGTTCGCAGAGAATCAAATAGCTTACCACATCAAGTAAAAAAGGAGAGTGCAGATGTGAATTTCATTCAAGGCTCACAAAAGTCGTGTGAAAAAGAAAGCGGTGAAAGTAAGAAAGTCTCTAATAACTTGCAGAATAAGTCAAAGTTGGACTCTGAAAATGCGCACGTCAGTAGCTCAAGTAAAAAAGAACCCCAGGACAGCAAAGTTAGCAAAAACACATATAAATCCAACCAATGCAGTGAGAAAGAAAGCAGTGAAAGTAAGAAAGTTATTGATTATTTGCAAAAAAAGTCAATATTGGATGCCGAGATTGTGCACATCAGTAATTTAAGTAAAGAAGAACCTCACGAAAGCAAAGTTAGCAAAAACACGTATAAATCCAACCAATGCACTGAGAAAGAAAGCAGTGAAAGTAAGAAAGTGTCCGATAACTTGCAAAAAAAGTCAAAATTGGACTTTGAAATTGTGCACACCAGTAATTCAAGTCAAGAAGAACCTTATGACAGCAAAGTTAGCAAAAACATGTATAATTCCAACCAATGCAGTTCTACAATGGAACCTGCTAGCAGGGTGACAGATGATGTCATCACTTCTCAATTTATAGGGAGACCCGTCGACCAAAAAGTCAAAGAAATTGAAAATTCTATTGGCAACAGTATCACGGTTTCTAAAAGTGATAGTATGAAGCAGGGAGATATGAATGGATCTTGCAGAGCTGAACTAAATAATTCATCAAATGGGGGCAATAATAATTTAGGCAGTGAAAAGCAATTAATTTGCTTGCAAAAAGAAAATCAAGATACTAAATTTCAGAAGCCACTTAAGGTTTATCGTCATAAGAGACGGTCAGCTCCAACAACTTTAATCAACAGCAAGGTGAATTGACTTAATTATGTTTCTACTATGACTTCTTCATATCCTTTTTGTAATATTATTTTAGTAGAATCGTTACAAGTCCTGCACATTTGTTGGAAATAAAAACAAAATTATAGTAATGGCAGTCACAATCACCTAGGTGAAAACCTGATGTAGATTGCATATTAGTGGTGGGCAGAGATTAATATTTAGACCTAGTTACTTATAAACAGGTTAATTCAAGTCATGAAATCATCTCTTATAGGTAAAACAAATGAGAAATTTAGTTTAAAAGGAAATTGGTGAAATGGGTCAAAACTGTCATAAAGTGTACTTCCTAAATCATCTACTTAAAGATTCGGAGATCACGACCAATATTTGACACACTAGTAGTTAGACTTTTTGCACAAAGAGTGTTTTGGTTCAAATCCAAGACGACCCGACTTTGTTTTGACTAGCATACAGAAGTACTGATAACTTAACTTACGTAATCATAATTCATATCTGAACTGTCCCAGTTTAAAAAAATATATATTTATGCAACATAAAATTCGGCTTGTTGCAGGCAAATCTGAAGGATTTGGAGAATAATTCAGCCATTAGTGAAAGTAAAGATGAAAGGGTTGATGGCAAAAATGGGGCTTGTATGATCCCAGCTAACGAGGATAGATCACTCGCAGTAAATTATATACTTGATGACTTTAATTCTGCAGTGGATGCCAAAAGATCTGAATTATCAGATGCTGCCCTTCGAGCTCTTTTATATAAAAGACAGAAACTGGTAGGCTTTTCTACTAAAAGTTTTAACGATTTTGATTTACTCTACCACTCTTCATGGACTCTTAATAAGTGAGGCGATATCATACATCAATCGAGAGGTAGGAAAATGGATGGGTCGAGCAACAATTTAAAACGGGCTGGGCTGGGCCAGGATGGCTATTTCTTATTACTTCTGGGCTTAGTATTTTTCATGCTAAATACCCTTCTTGTGGCTCATATATCAACAAGAATATATTTTCTTGCAGTATGATCAACAAGAAGTTATAGAAGGCGAGTTGACATTATGTGAGAAAAAGATTCAGGCAATCATGCATGGTGGTATGCCTTTTTCTTGGTGCCTACATTATGTAATTTTGTTTTAGCACTTGCTAAATATTGATGATTTTTATATAATTTACCTCAATTGCTATTATGGAGGTGTTTGGATATGCATTCTTTAAAGTAGTTATTGCAACTTGAATAGTTGAACTTTTATCTTAATAATCAGTTTTCTTACAACCCTGCCTTTACTTGGTTATCTGATTCTGAATAGTTTGACTCGATCGGAAAATCATTATAATGATCATTTCACGCGTTGCCAAAGTAGTATTTTGATGGTTCTTATTCCAATGTGTTTTCAAAGAAATGTTGACTGTTTATTTCGCTTTTCTTTATAAAAAAGCTATTGGAGATTGCTTGGGTTTAAAGCTAGAAGCTGTTATTGAATTTTGCAATGAGATTTGTAAGCAAGATGACATGCAAACTCAACAACATACGAATCTGCTTGTTTCGAGAAGCTTGCCCTTATTGTCAGGAAAGAGCTTGTCTGAAGCCCAACTCACTTTGAGAAAAGCATGTCAGGCGAGTCCATGTTATTTGATTCACCAGAAGTGGAGAAATGGGCGGTTTGGGTAATGGGTCAAAGCAGGTTCAAGTCAAAATGGGTAAATTTTGGTATGAGTTGAAACAGGTTTGATCGGGCTTGGTTGGGTTGGAGTGTTGGACAGGAACACTTTTAGTTCAAAATGATTATTCTTTTTAATAAAATTTTAGCGTGTCAAATTCGATTACGGAAATTAAACTATTTGATGATGGTCTAATTTTTTAATGACTCGGAGGTTTTATGCATTAAAATGACACTTAGGTTTTACAACCCGTTTGACATGTTTCTTCTTAAGCTAACTTTTTTTTAATAGAATCTGAATTGACAAATTTGTTATTAATTTTGTTGAAATAGCAATGTCCACCTCTAAAGATGCTTTAAACTGACATGCATTTTTTTTTAAATTACGAATGTGGAGAACGTGTCATAAAGCTGTTGCATTATCTAGTGCATCCTATTTATGTTTTATAAACACCATAACAAAGCCTTCTTTACCAGGAGTTAGATGATATTTGTCTATCAAACAATTGGATGTTGCCAACATATCGTACGTCGCGTTCAGAGGGTAAGATAGTTAACGAAATTACATTTATGTACTTCTATAACTAAATTAATATTATCAAGTGTTTGACTTTCTCTTATACCAAGTAGTTTTGAATAGTGATTTACCTTAAACAGGTCAAAATATAAAATATATATATACAACCCATGAATCTTTTTTAGTCCCTGATCTACCCAAACCGCCCCTTCCACCCATGCTAAAATGACCAGTTTGCCTGTTACGATCCACCTGTTTTGCTACCTCTCGTACTTCCGTTTTAGAAGTGACCCCTTTAAGTTTGTTGTATTTTTCACGCTTTAATATGTATTTATTACTAATTATACACTCCTATGTGAAGGTGGGTACGTGGCTAACGTGACTGTGAAAGGAGCTAATTTTGAATGCTCGGGTGTGAGTGGCGATCAACCAAGTGTTCATCAAGCAAGAAACTCAGCGGCAACACACGTGATCACAAGATTGCAGCAAATGGCCAATGGGACGACTGCTGCTACTTTAGCATTGCCGGTAGAAGATTAGAAAGAAAAAAACAAGTGTAGGGAGGAATGCTTGTTATGTGTACAGTAATCATTCACTATTCCCATTGTATTTGATTGTTGGTAGAGATTCAAGTGTGCTAATTGTGAAACTTATTGCTGATTTTCCAATAGTTGTTATTGTGTTGTACTTTGGTTATTGGATCCTACCAACTCATTCGAAACTTTATTGGTTGGCGGCACCATCCGGTACAATATTGTTGGTTGTAAATGGGTTTACAAAATCTTGTGCCACTATGATGGATCTACTAGTTGATACAAGGCTCTCGGCTTGTTGATAAGGCATTCTTAACACAATGGCCATCGAATACACTGACATGTTTAGTCCTACCCAAACCAATCATTATTCGATTGGTTTTATCTGTCGTCGTTTTCTCTTGTGGTTGGGATATTATGCAAATCCTTTGGCCTCTTGACTATAATTGCTCATATCATGTTTATTTGCTATAGAATGTCCTTTCTTCGCCTTCTTTTTGTAATCTTAGCTTCACTCGGTATGTATCTGATACTTCTCTATTTGTTTGTCGCGTAGCTTTGATTATAAGTTTTCTTGTATATGTTGATTTCATTATCACTGGGATCTTTCCATAAGTTGTAACTAGGGTAATTTCCTAATTTTATTTTTAAATATGCTTCTAAAATTTGAGCAACATGAGCTATCTTCTTTGCATATGAACCTCTAGTTATCAACACTTATTGCCTTGCTTTTAACCCTACCAAAAGCAGTCAAGCATTCCTAGGTATTTTGCCCCTCTACCACTACTCATCATGGATATGCTAATGTTGATTGGGAAGGCTAACACTACCTATTATTATGTTTTCTTTCGCTCTAGCCTTATTTTGAGTTTCAAGAAACAATCTGGTATCATATCTACTAGAAGCATGGGTTTAATATCATACTTTAGCTCATGTATGTTAAGGTAAATGTGTATCGTATCTTGTAATTGGCAAAATAAAGGTGGCTCTAAGGAGTTAGATTGGCTAGATTAGAGTGCGTTGAACTTCTGGTAATTATGTATACTTTTGTTTTTTCATCTGGGCCTTAGCCTCTTGCTAATGGCTATCTTTTAATAAAATTTGTCCGTTCCAAAAAAATGTGTATCATACATGCTAGAAGCATGGGTTAAATGCAACCCATGTGGTTTGAGACAAGAAAAATAATAAGTGTTATTGATTAAATTGTTAGTATAAATTATAGAGTTAAGTTCAATTTTACTCCTTGATGTTTGTTAAAAATAACTATTTTCCTCCAAAAGATTAAAAACATCAATGTACCTCCAAAAGTTTCATAAATTGTTTCAATTTTAATCCAAAACTTTCATTAGTTGTTTTAATTTTATCCAAAATAATAAAACTTTTGGAGTGAAATTGAAACAACATATGAAAATTTTGGAGGGAAATTGATGTTTTTAATCTTTTGGAGGAAAATGGTTACTTTAGTTAAACATTAGGGAGTAAAACTGAAATTAACTCTAAATTATAATTACCAATGATTATAATTTGATTGTTAAAATCCAATATGTCATATAATAAATACATGATTATAATAATATTATATCTATAATAAAAATAACTAAATGGTATAATCTATTTTACACATAAAACTGTAACTAGAAATTCACACACACACACACACACACACACACATATATATATATATATATATATATATATATATATATATATATATATAATTACATATATGTACATAATTATAACTACTAAATAATTTACAAATGATAGAGGAGTCAAGGCCAAGCTCATGTTCCAAAATAGAGATCTAAATGAACCAAGTTTTAGCTCATAATTCGTTTAGATTAAACGAACCGAACTCCAATCAATTGAGTCATATACCGCTTTACAACAAAATAAGAAAAAAACATAAAATGAACATTTAGAAAAGCTTATGTAGCATTCCAGATAATACGTTCAAAGAGAACAAAATTATAATATTGTCTCTTTGTAATTTGTCAAGATTCAAAATCTAAAAACCAAAAGAATAAAAATAAATAAATAAAAGAATGAACTGGAATAGATCAGTAGAACAATATGATACAAAGGTATTTGGTCTTTCAAGTGTCCTTCCCTCATAAAATAAAATAATATACGTAGTTGGTCTTTTTAAACAATAGTATGGGATAATGTCGTAATGATTTGAGTTTTAAATATTTAAAGTTTTAAGTTCAAACCTGACTTAAATTTTTTTTTTTTTCATAATCAAGTCGGAATTTTTTCATAGTAATTAGTGTTTTCTTAGATGAATCACATCTTAAGAGCATTCACAATCCATCCCCCATCCCCATCCATATAATTACACTAAAAACATCTATTTTTCTCTCTCATTTTCAATTAAATAATATTTTTTTATATTTTAATCGTTATTTTTTCTCTTTCATCTACTCACAACCACTTTTAAAATATTAAAAAATTTATGTGGGTTGTACCGTGATTCACCAAAACCTCCAAAAATTTTATTTATCCTTAACTCACAACCACTTATAACCAATTCATATAATATGAGACACCCACTCACATAAAAATAAGGTATAGACTATGAATACTCTAAACTTCAAATACACTAGGATGTAGAGAAACTAAATCTATTGATATACCAAAGTCGTTATTAAGAATAGAATACACTAGGATGTAGAGAAACTAAATCTATTGATATACCAAAGTCGTTATTAAGAATAGAAATATATCGTTATTACAAAAGAGGAGATATGTTTAGGTACTTGTTAGTGTATAATCAATGATTTTAACCTATATAATATAATTTTATGAGCGGGATCAAGCAATTATTATCCTCTAGGGCGTAGTCAAGTATGAAGTGATGGCCTAGCCTAAAAGACTTTAAAAAGCTACAAATTCTAGTGCCGTAGATGGCCTTTCCCATCCTAGTCCTATAGACCTGGTGATACACCCATGACATCAACATATAATAGACATAATTATAATAATTTATAGTTTATCTGTTTTTTAACAACTATTCCCGACCATCCGGGTATACTCGTTTACGAAATATTATACACGTCCACGAACACATACACTGCTAATAACCCGAGCCGCCTTATCATTCCAAAGGAAACTAAGTATCCAAAGGTCCACCGTAGTAAAACATCCTTATCATTCCAAAGGAAACTAAGTATCCAAAGGTCCACCGTAGTAAAACATCTGACCCACTCGAAACGTATTACGCAAAGACTCGAACTTATTACCTCTTATTTTAAAAGTCATGTGGTGCCTTTCTAATAACTATTTGAATCAATGACAGGTTATTAGTTCATTTTATCATTCTCCTTACTTGACTATGAAACCTTAAAGCTCTAAACTAATATGTTTGCTAAAAGAAACTTATCCACCAGTCTAAAATCTAAGGTTATTCTAAAAAAGAAATACTTTAGGTGAGAGTACGTACCAACCCAATCTAAAACTTATTTTTTTTAATTAAATGTGAGACTTAAACTTAATATCTTCTTATTTTAATATAATTTTAAATATTTTATTTTAATCACTTTAACTAAATATTATTAACTCTATCTCTCTTTTTTTTAAAGGCCAATGTGTTGATATATATATATATATAATTATATCTTTGTTGGATTTGAACCTTTTCCCTTAAAAAAAATTTAGAGTTAATTTTTTTTTTGCTCCTTGTGGTTTGACCGTTTTAATAGTTTTTCTCCAATAGTTTAAAAATAGCCAAAACCCTCCCTGAAGTCATTATTTTTTCTCCGAATTGCTCCCCGCCTCTAACTCCGTTTAATTCTCACGTTAAAAGGGATCCACAAAAAAGACATAATTGCCCCTCATGTGAGGGGGACGCGGGTCCCATTTGACATGAGAATTAAACGGAGTTAGGGGTGGGGAGCAATTTGAAGAAAAAATAGTTACTTTAGGGAGGGTTCTGGCTATTTTTAAACTATTGAAACAAAACTGTTAAAATGGTCAAACCACAAGGAAGAAAATAAAAATTAACTCAAAAATTTACCACTTTAATCTATATGAATTTACTATTATACCCAACTCACACCCAGTTATATATATAACTATTTTCTCTCTTAACTATGTTTTTCGCAGACAATCCCTAAACACCGTAAACTTGTTTTTAAATCTATGTAAATATTTTACGAGAAGACTTGAGCCTTTAATTTTTTAAAGATAGATACAATGTAACGCATATTGATACGATTAGAGCAAGACTAGTGTTTTTGAAATGTGATATAATAGTATTTACACTAAGAGCTTTGGTAATAGATACTTAATACTTTTAGACTGGTTTTCTTATAAAAATCCTATGAGAGATTTCGTAGATAATTTTTTTCTTTCTCTTACTCTCACAAAAATGTTTTGTTAGCTCCTCCTTGGATGGGTTTAGTTAAGGACGCGAATTGAAGAATCTTTACACGATGAAACAAATAATTAACATAAAATACTAAAAAGTAATTACTTTTCGGATGTTGTTATATTTAGAGTAAATTACACGGATGGTCCTTGGGGTATGCCTAAATTGCAACTTTAGTCCCCACTTTCAATAAATTACAGATGTGGGCCTGAACTATACAAAAAGTGCACACTGACAGTCCCTAGCACTAACAAATGTTAAGTTTCTCAGTTAGTGTTTTTAAAAAGACAAAAATACCCTTTTTTTTATCTTTTTCTCCACATTCAACACCCACCACCACCACCTCTACCCTTAACCCACCGCCGCCACTGCCTCTACCCCTCAAACCACCACCACCGCACCGCCTGCACCCTCAACCCACCACCAACGTCGGCGCCTGCAACCTCAACCCACCTCCACAACCCACCACCACCCTTAACCCACCGCCACCGTCGCCAACCCACCGCCACCGTCGCCAACCCAACACCACCGTTGTCAACCCACCACCAACGTCGGCGCTTGCAACCTAAACCCACCACCACCGTCGCCAACCCACCACCACCTGCACCCTTGACCCACCACCACCAAGCTAATAACAAGCTGATTCATCAAATTTGAAAAAAGAGAAAGTCTTAGAAGAGAGAGAGAGAGAGAGAGAGAGAGAGAGAGAGGGAGAGGGGGAGATAAAGAGAAAGAGAGACTTAGACCAGTAATGATGCTTTTATTTCTCCCATTATGGTGGAGAGGTGATGGTGATGATGATGAAGATGAAGATGAAGATGAAGATGAAGAAGATGAAGATGGAAGAAGATGAAAGGAGGAGGTGAGGTGTGATGGGTGGGGTTTGGGTGGGGGTAAGTTAGGCTTTATTTGTAAATTATTATTTTTTACATTTAAGGGTATATTGGTAATTTTACATTGACTTAACAGAGAAACTTAACCTCAGTTAGCGTCGGGGACTGCCGGTGTGCATATCATGCATAGTTCAGGCCCTCATCTGTAATTTATTGAAAGTAGGGACTAAAATTGCAATACGTGCATACCCCAGGGACTATCCGTGTAATTTACTCTTATATTTATATAGTATGTCATAAAAAATTCAAATTTGTATTCATAATATATATGAGATCTTCATCTTGCAATATTTTTGTACCAACGTATAATCATTTACATGTCCTGATTAAAAAAACGCACATGCACAAAACGTTGATTAATTTTTTTTTTAAATGACAACACAAAAAAAATTTTATTAAAGCCCAAACATCAAATTACATTGAAAGATTATTTAAATTAAAATCACACAAAACGTTGATTGTTAGTGTAAAAGATTATTAGCGATGAAAGTGTCACCCAAAGGTCATCACCAGGTCAACCTTTGTACATGTCCTAATAATATGGCTAATGGTTTCATCCTGCTTTGGGCTCATTAGAGTAACGATCACTAGCACAAACAAGAGCATGCTATACATGAAGTGCAAACACTATATTATAAAACATTCCTTCATCATTAAGGCTCTTCTAGACAAAAATACATGAGCAGAAAATGAACCTAAAACGTTCAAACAAAAATAAGTATAAAAGATCTACAAATTTTTGACATGTTACAGATATCTCACATTCATAATATTTATAACGTAAACTTATCATGAATAATCATAAAAAATAAAACATATTAGAAAACTATTTTTTCAGAACACCATGCACACACACATACATCTGCTCTTAAATCCACACTAAAGGTAAACAAAATGCTTACCACAAGCCCGCCTAGCTACTCACTTCGTACCAAAGGAGAGGGAGAGGTATTTTCGTCATCACGAGCCCTTCCAACTTAGCTGCTGTAACAAAAACTCTACCGCTCTTCACAAACCATCTCTCATATTGACGTGCACTACTCGTGCAATATTAACAACCATCTCTCATATTAGCGTGCACTACTCGTGCAACACCAATTTTTTTTAACACCCACCTGGGTGTGGTGATTTTCCCACTAGCACCTAGGCGGTACCCCTACTCTCTCACCTTCACTTCAAATACCCTAATGTCAACTATTAAACTTCAACAGTCAACTTTATAAAAAAACAACATTATTTGTCTATACACACATAAAAATACCATTAAGTTACAAGTGTGTTGGTTAGAAAAGCTAACTAGTTTTATTAAGTTTCTTAAACATTAATGATTTAAAGATGATCCAACCCCTAATCTCAAAGTACAAATCACCCCATAAAAGAGGTAGTGGCTTAGGTTGTAGCAGGAGTGTCAAAGTAGCTTAATAGCATACCTAGAGAATTGCAGGTTAGTGTGCGGGTCCTAAACTCCTCCCATCCACATACCTTCATAACCTATTCTTTACACCTTCACCTTCACTTCCTTTTTTTTTTAAAATAAAATTATCATTATTGCAGAGAAAATAAACCCCAATCCACCAAAATCTCTCATTTCCCAAGTAACAAACCACAAAAAAAAACTTATTATTATTATTATGATCCAGTTACACTTGCAGATGCACACTGTATCATGATCCTACTGCACTTCTAGATCTCAAGGGTTTCCGGATTATATCTGATGAGTGTGTTAGTTGTCGTTTTTACAGATACATGAAATATTTAATGATCTGCTGTCATTAATAATATTTGTAGCTGTGGCTTCCGGCAGGAGTACAAGATTATCTTCTGATTCTGGTGCCTTTGCTGACTGGGTGGCTAACCCTTCGTCTTCCTCAGGTCTCAGAGCTTCCGATCACGAGCTTTCTTTGGGCTTCAATGCCGGCCCCACCGCCGGACCTGCTCCTGCTCACGGCGGAGGGCCGACGGCGATGTGGTCGTCGGCCTCCGCTCGCCAGGTCAACTACGGCGTCCCGCCGGAAATGGGGATGTTTGTGGTTGCTCCGGCGGCCCATCATGTATCTGATCAACCGCATGCTCATTCGCTGATCCACCCTACCGCCACCACCACCCCCACCACCTCCGCCGCTGCGACGGCGATCGGCGTCGGTGTTATCCCTCTTTTAACGGCGACCCCTTGCTTCACGGTGGAAGACGGTGGCTCCGTTAACCGTAGAGTTAGTAATATTGCTAGTGGTAGTAACAGCATTCAGTTCTGGCAGACCCCACAAAGTTATTCTAAAAAACCTATGTTTTCCGACCATGGGTACGGCGGCGGCGGCGGCGGTGGTGGCGGCGGCGGCGGCGGATCTGCTACCACCTGTCAAGACTGCGGTAACCAAGCTAAGAAAGACTGCAACCATAGGCGTTGCAGAACTTGCTGCAAAGGTAGAGGGTTTAATTGCGCAACCCACGTGAAAAGCACGTGGGTTCCCGCAGCTCGCCGCCGGGAGCGTCAGTTAATGACGTCTACCGGCGGTGCAGCTGCGGGTTCATCTGCCTCTACCTCGGGCAGCAAGAAACCCCGACTCACTTCTCGAACCACCTCCAACACTTCAACTTCAAATACCACGCCTCCTAGAAGTTTCGCCACTAGTTCTAGTCACTACCACCAAGGTATCGGAACAGTTTACAGACCCTACCAGTAACTCTGTTATTAATAATAATATTATTATAATACCGGATACATTTGTTTGTTTTATTTTGTTATAATGATGAATGGTTTTGTTGAAATGCTTGTAGATGCAAACTTTATGCGATCATTGCCGGCTCAAGTGCGTGCTCCGGCGGTGTTTAAGTGTGTGAGGGTGACCGCGGTAGAGGATGGGGACGCCGAGTATGCATACCAAGCAAGTGTAACGATAAGTGGGCATGTGTTCAAGGGCTTTCTCTATGATCAAGGAGTCGAAACAAGAGATCACCAAACCAACATTCAGAATCTATCAGAATTGCATTTGGGCGGTGGCGTAGGGCGGAACACAGGGTGTTCTTTAACTTCGCCACCGCATAATCCACCAGATGTGTACGGGTCATCCGGTGGGGGATTGCTTGGTTGACACCATTGTAAAATGTTAATTCACGGGCGATATCTTTACTTTTGTTTGTTATTTAAGATGAAAATATATTATTATGGAATGAAAGGGGTTCTATGACTTTGTGATATGATTTGTTGCCTAATGAAATTGCTTGCGACATTATCCGGGTTTCCTGCATGTTTTATGCACAAGGCTCGATGACCAAAACACGTTAATTAGATTGTTGTCTAGTATGTGAATTGAATATGATATATGATATATATAATATTTTGACTTTGGGTGACCAGGTTCGACTCATATTAATGTTTATAGATAAGAAGAAACTTCCTACTATACTTGTATTCGTTAAATAACATATATTGGCTATTAAAATGATTTGTATGTATTGCTTGACAATTTTTACGTATTGTTTGACAGATTTTAAACCCATTTTAGTAGAAAGCGGTTACGTAATCATGTTATGTATTACGGTTGCAATAAAAGGTATGAGTAGTGTTTTTTATAATTATTTACTTTAATTATTGTTAGGTTCAATGGCTTAAATGGGTAGAATGTGGATTCAATAATCCTTTTAATTAGCAAAGAATACATATATAACTATAGACAAATTAAGCTATAGGAAGTTATATGTATAAAATTATGAGTAAAATGTCATTTTCGTCCCTGACGTTTAGTATAATTTGCCATTTCAATCCAAAAACTTTTTTTTTTGTCATTTCAGTCACTGTAGTTTACTAAATGTTGTCATTTTCATCCACTTCACTAACACCGTTAAAACTCTGTTAAAACTCCGTTAAATGTGAGGGTATTTTAGTATTTTTCAACACCCTAATTATCTAATTAAAATAAATTAATCAATTAATATTCAATTAAAACTAAAAAACACATGAAGCGACTCGTGAGACCGGTCGCTTTGATTAATTATAACACATGTTGTTCGATTAATGTCTTCTGTGAGATTTCAATTAATCTTCACGTTTTGTTTGAATGTGTACTGTTGTCCGATTGAGGTCTACTGTTGTCACGTTTTGTTTTATTGAGGTTTGAATTATCACGTTCAAAGACATCAATTAAAGACCTCAATCAGATAAAGTATGTGAACAACAAACATCAATCCTACAACAGAACTCAATCAAATAACGGTATACGTTCGAACAAAACGTGAAGATTAATTGAAATCACACGGCACCCTCAATCGAACTACATGGGTTAGAGTTAATCGAAACTTTTAAATCAAATCGTCTGATCTCACTAGTCGTTTCATGTGTTTTTTTAGTTTTAATTGAATATTAATTGATTAGTTTGTTTTAATTGGATAATTAGGGTGTTGAAAAATACTAAAATACCCTCACATTTAACGGAGTTTTAATAGAGTTTTAACGGTGTTAGTGAAGTGGATGAAAATGATAACATTTAGTAAACTACAGTGACTGAAATGACAAAAAAAATTTTTTTGGATTGAAATGGCAAATTCAACTAAACGTCGGGGACGGAAATAGCATTTTACTCTAAAATTATAGTAGGTTCAACGTACTAAATACTCTTGCAAAGGAAAGTGAAAACAATCAACTCGATTTGTTTTTTTTTTTTGACGGCAAGAGAAATTTATTAACATGATGGTTAGAAAAGACCAAACCAAACATCATACAAGAAGGAAAATTACAAACTCAACCTTGGCTTTTTCATTTTTCAACCACTCGGTCCAAGTAATCAACTTGATTAATCTTACTACTGTCTATGTTTTACATGTGTGTATTATATGTTAAGTGTTTCGTTGCTTATATTATAGGTTTAGGTTAGATCTCAACTAGGAGTCTTGGATTACAATTGTTGATCTCCAATTCAGTTGGCAATGGTTATGGGGATGATGCTAATTAATTTGAGCTTGTTATATTGTTGGATATTAGTTTTGAAAATTAATAATTCATTTTGACATGAGTGGGAAGTATTGTATCATGTTAATCATAGTTCTTTTGTTGTACATGTCCTCTATTGATGCATTTGGGGCCCCTTCTTTTTCAACTAAATAGTTTTAAACAGATTTTCTTTAGCCAATCATCATTCGTCAACTTGTACAAAAATTGGAGCAAGAAAATAAAGTTGCCGTGAGCGTATGAGTGGTGAATTTAAGAATTTATTTATAGGTTTTGTCATATTTTGGTATTGATGTCTATCAACTTGATCCACATTATATTAGAAACGAACAAGACACAATATTCTATACTTTCTTAATATATACGAAGATGGTTTATCACATCTTAAGTTTGAAACAATGGTAAATAATTCTTTCTTCATTAAAACAAAGTAACCATTCATAGAATCACCATCAATCCGATTACCAAAATTCGACCTCAGAAGATTCTTTGAAGAAAACATCTCTCAGATCTTAATATATAGATGTTGTTGCAATAGCTAAAATCCTAAAACCAACGATAGTTTAAGTTAACGATAGCCTAGTGAATATGAAACTTGTTTTTTTTTGTTATATAAGTATCTCTAAGTTTCATATACCAAACAAGTGGACAAAAACATTTAATTGTTTCACTTTATCAATGTAGTAGTGAGGCTGGTATATACGTTTGCTTCCCTCCTCGTAATCAAAATTAGTTGAATAAGGGGTTATTTGGTAGTCTTTTAATGGTTATCATAAGGTTTCATCTTAATGATTTATAGCTTTTTATTGATTAAAAGCTAACCGAATGATTAAGATGTTAAATCTTAATGTTACCTATTAACATTCAGCATTATATTTACCTCTTAACCATTAAGAGACTATAAATTATTAAGAGTTAACCTTTTAATAACCATTAAAAGGTTACCAAACAGTCTTTAAATGTTTTTGTTTAAAAATATATAGTATCGTTTTATATCATCAATTTAAAAAAGGTATAACTTTACATAAATTACAAACCTCATTGTTTCGTCACACTAAATTTTTTCAAGTGCTAAAACCACTTACGTTTCATAATTGCACTATCATGCTATTATATTAAAACAATTATGAAATCCAATTACTATTTTATTATTTTCTTTATCAAAGTTGCATGTTGCTTTACGTTAAATTTGAAGAAAAAAAAAACATTAAATGATATCAAGTTTCAAAACCGCTTCACTTACACTACTTATTTTTTAAACAATTATGAAAAAGACTCCTAATAATTAAATAATATGAGAACTTGGTTAGTTCATGTATTAAATAAATAAAAAAAACATGTTTATTAGTTTGTCAAATATCTATGAACAATACATGCAGAAAAGTTTGCATAGCTTACTGCATACTTTGTTTCATTATTCATCCTTTTATCGGTTATTATCTATTTTATATATTTATCAATTTGTTGATAAAATTATATAGAAGCAATATAATTACTATAACTAGTGGTGAATAATTCATAATTGGAAGCGGAAAGGAAGGTGTGTGTGCCGAAAGCAAGCCTCACATGTTATAATATTAATGCATTTTCATGATTTGTTACAAATAAAAAGTTGCATTTTAATTTATTTTAGTTAAAGATATAACAAAAGAAGAGAATTTTTGGATGGTTGAGTTTAAATTTAATTATTTATGGTTGAATAAAGTTATTGCAATCTCCTTATTTTGAGTCATAAATGTCAAATCCAACAGTAGAAAGTGTTATTTGGAAGAGACGTTTTCCCATGCTTAAATCCTTTCTCTCTATTTTGGTCTTTCCTTTAAAGACGATTGCCGTAAGATAGGGATCAAAAAATTTCAAACATCTCATCAAAACATTATAATAATAAAATTCTTTTGTCACTAAGAGAACATCTTTTCACCATTTTATTTTTAAATTTAACGTAATATAACTTCTTATACCAGTTCACTATAGTTTTTTAAATCAAACCAGGATAAACCACTTGTACAAATGCATTAATAGCTTATATTAGTGGTGATGTTGTGTAAACGTATGGTGCTTCCATGGTTGGATATAAAATTGATTCGTGTGAAGAATTTGTAAATATATGATGTGACGACTAACTAGATATGTTTATTGAAAAACGTGATGTTAGCGTTTATGGACAACCTAACACTAGTTTTATGTTAATGCACTTATGTATTTTCTTGAAAAGTCAGGTATGACTAGAAAATGCTACCAAAAGGAGAAAGTAGAGATATTTATTTGACAAGAGAGGAAGGGGTAAAAAGAAAACTTATAATCTCACTCACTATTACTCATAAAAATTTAGAGTAAATTACGCGGATTATCCTTGTGGTGTGTTAAAATTTTAATTAATTTTCGTCTTGGTTCAAAAAAATTACGGCTATAGCCCCTATGGTTCACTTGATCATCTATTTTTTGGTCTTGACATGAATGTATGCTAAAAGAAATATAGTTAACTCATGTAAAATAACCATTTTGCTTAAAACAAATAAAGTTTCTAAAAGTATATAAAAATACCCATAAAACAAAAAGAAAATCTGATAGAGACCGATTCGAGATGGTCAATCTCCCGATAGACCCGTTGAGTGGGTTAGGCTCCAAGAATTACTAAGAAGAAGATAACTCAAATTCTGCTGTAAATTTTCTCATTAACTTTTCCTCTGCAATTACCTAGTATTTATAAAGGAAATAACTAACACCTAGAATGCAGGAAACATGGAGCACTAACAAGAAACATGGACACTACACTTCTACCCACTATCCTAAGAAAACAATTAAAAGAAAAACAATAATAATAACAAAAACAAGAACATAGGTTGCTTTGCTGCTTATGCTTGTGCTCGTATCAAAATCCCAAACACCCCATGTATACTTAACATTTAATAAGTCAATCAGTTTTTGAAGTAGCGTAATTAGACAGTCACGTTTACTAACCGGCCGTCTATATCTATATTAACGTGGACGAACAACCACCGATTTTACAAGATCATAATATTATAAACCGAGTTAACCTGATCAAACTGACCAAATCTCTTGGGTTCAACCGGTGTTTAATGTGTTGGATTATAAACCAAAAAATGCGGGGGGAAAATCGAGGTTCATCTATCACTTTGCATAAAACAAAAACAAAGTTGTCACCGTAATATCAAGATTTGTCCGTACTATTATGTTTCTTCTGTCTATGTGTATAATGTTATAAATGAACTTTAATAATGAGTTTTATTATGTTTTTTCACTAACAAAATATACTTGTTTAGAAGCTATTCATGAATCATGAATGTTTACTGAATAAAATTTTTTGTTCCTTATCGTTTATTAAAATTAAATATGTTTATAAACTGTTTATGAACATTTGTTGAATGTAAACGAACAAAAACAAACGTTCATGAATATACATGAACATAAACAAAAGTTTTTTTTTTAACACAAATGAAGACAAATAATCATATATATTTAGAGAAAATTGCAAAAATAATCTCTGTGGTTTGATCATATTGCAAGTTTGATCCCCAGATTTTAAAAATTGCAAATTTAGTCCAAACATTTGAGTGTTGCAAATTTAGTCCCCGCCGTTAGTGTTCGTTAGTTTTTAACGATCTGGGGACTAAATATGCAATATGAACAAACCATAGGGACTAATTGTGCAATTTTCTCTAAAAATTAAAAAAATTTGAAAATCAAATAAAATCTAAAAGAAATTAAAATAAAAAATAAGAATTTTTTAACCTTTATTCTATTTCTTAACGATTATTGGATTTCTTTATTAACGTTTATTAAAATATTTAAAGTTTTTAGTTTTTAATTCTTAAATTTTATATGATTTTTTTGTTTTTTTTTAATTTTTAGAGAAAATTGCACAGTTGGTCCCAATGGTTTGACCATATTACATATTTAGTCCCCAGATCGTTAAAAACTAACGGACACTAACAGTGGGGACTAAATTTGCAACAAACTTTCAAATGTTTGGACTAAATTTGCAATTTTTACAATCTGGGAACCAAACTTGCAATATGATCAAACCACATGGACTATTTTTATAATTTTCTCAATATATTTATGTAGAATAAAGTTTATATTTTTTATCACAAACATTACACAAAATTTATCAAAAATAAATAAGTACTTATTATAATTATTCGAACATAGTTGTAATAATCATGTAAAATAGTTAACCCAAAAGTTAAGAATTTTGTCAAGTTTTAATACAAACCGAAGCAGAAATGACCAAATGTGAGATGTTGACAGGAACATATAGTATAACTAGTATTTTATCTTTTTAAGAATTCAAAAGATAAAAGTTTTCTACTCTAATAAATTATTAAAAAAATATAACGTGTCATCACATGGTGTCTCTTCCCCTTTATTTCCGCGCCAAACTCATTACCAATTTTAGGCAAATAATAAATACTTTTTTTACTTTTTACTTTATTTTAGGTAACTAAACTAAAATTTTATTTTAATCAACTATAATATTTTAGGCAACTAAATTAATAATTTGTTTAAGTTTTTATCTACATATTTTTTTATTTAAAAATTTGTTTATTATCAATTAGATTGTTGAATCATATATATTTGAAATTTACATGAATACAATTTTATAGGTAGAAAAGATTTAATTAAAAAAATTTCAATCATATACTTACATATTTAAAGATCTAATATTTGTAATGATTTATTGAATCACAACATATTTTTTGTTATATTATTACAGCCGAAAATATTTAAATACTTTATATGTTTTATCCATCTTGAAACTTTATGTTTTCAACACATAATCAATTGAAATGATTTTACTTGATGAGTAGGTATATTTTAATTTAAGTAATATTTTTATCATTACAAATTAAATGACTTGAAAAAGTAACGTCTAAATTACAAACTCATTTCATTTTTTCATAAAATGCCAAAATTATATATTAAAACACGTTTTTATTTTTTTGTTTCACAGTATTAGATGCCAAGGCAATGTGTTGAACTAAGGTTTTATGGGTTTGAAAGGTTACGGTGGGGGGAAATTGCTTGATTATTAAAAATTAACGTAATATATTACACGATCACTTTATCAAAATGTAATAATTTATCTTGTGTCATGTATAAGTTTAATTTTATCATTTTCCAATCAATTTTAAACCTTCTCTGTCTGATTATTGGAGTATAGGGTTATGAAAACTCTTGTCATGTACTAAAATCTTTATAGTAAGAAATAAAATTTATAGTAGTGTTTTAATTACACCTACATATACTATACTAACTTTTTGGTTTTTATTGATGTGATTGATGTTGTTGTTAATTTTTTTTAATATAAAAAATATCACCATGAAGAACTAAAAAGAATCTGCTAAATTGATATTTCAAATGAAAGATTAAGATTGAATATATATTTTTAACAACATAAACAATTATAAAGTGATAAGTATTATTATTGTATAGGTGATATTATTATTGTATAGCTATTGGTTTCAATGTTTAGAAGAAATTTTCATTTAATCCGTCTTTTATATGTAATAGTTGACTTCAGTATTCACAAGTATATATTGATTTATGGTTCAAACTTTTTAATTACTTAAATCATGTAATACATGGGTTTCAAAAACTAACAAAAATATAAAATATTAAAACCTTAAAATAAAACAACATAAACAAACATATTATTACACGTCCAAAACATAAATAAAAGTATACGTGGTGAAATTATACCTTCACTTTTACCCTGTTTTTTTATAAACACGTTCTTCTATCAATCGTGTAAAGCTATCATGTCATCGCTATTTATTTTAATATTTTAATAGTATTAAATACTCACTTAAAATTTTATATATTTATCACAATTAAGGGCATATACAGTTGATTTGTTAGTCTTTTTCTGAATACATATTTTTTTATAGACTATTAAATAACAAAACTTAATCCGAACTAAAAAATGAATTAAAAGCACCTAAATTTCAATCAGATATTTAGTTGTATTCTCTGATCACAAAGCTTATTATAATTGAAATTATATGTTTAATCTCCTTTTAGAGAGAACAAACGAACTAAAATCTAACAAGAAAACTGAATACTCAAAACATCGAAGTTTTGTATTTCAAACTTTAAACGTGCATATATGATATTAGATAATACACATCCAATTATACAAGCCTGTTTATCTTAATCAAAATCGAATATACTAATTTATAACATATATTCTTAAATTATATAAAAATCAACCCTTAAGAGCATTTCCCTCCCTACAATCCCTCCCCATCACTCCATCCAAAAATCATCTTCCTTCCACACACTTTGATCCCTTTTTGCAATCTCTCTTTCACTCTCTTTCTTTCTTTTTCTCATTTTCTCTCTTTCAACCTATATTTTTTTCAATACAACAAAACCCTATTGTTGTTATTATTATTGGTATTATCATTCCTTTTATTCTCACTTTCATATAAAACAACCATCAATGGGGAACTGTTGTTCCTCAAAAGAACCACCAACAGAAGATGGTCCCACAAACCCTGGTGATAACAGCAATGCCCAAAGATCCCAAAACAATCCCTCAACAACCACCTCCCAAACCGCGTCCCCGTCCCAGACAGCTAAACCAGGCAAACCGTCCCCCATTGGCATCGTCCTGGGACGTCCAATGGAGGACGTACGCTCGGTTTACACCATCGGCAAAGAGCTGGGACGGGGGCAGTTTGGTGTCACCCATTTGTGCACCAGCAAACAAACGGGTGAACAATTTGCATGCAAAACCATAGGCAAACGAAAACTTGCAACTAAAGAAGATATGGATGATGTTAGGAGGGAGGTGCAAATTATGCACCATTTAAGCGGTCAGAAGAACATTGTGGACCTCAAGGGTGCGTTTGAGGACAAGCATTCGGTTCATTTAATAATGGAGTTATGCGCTGGTGGCGAGTTGTTTGATCGGATTATCGCAAAAGGTTATTACACCGAAAGGGGCGCTGCGTCGTTACTTAGAACGATTGTTCAAATCGTTCATACGTGCCATTCGATGGGAGTTATTCACAGAGATCTAAAGCCCGAAAACTTTCTTCTTTTGAATGAGGATGAAAATGCTCCCCTAAAGGCCACTGATTTCGGGCTATCGGTTTTCTACAAACAAGGTTGGTAATCTTTTGTGTATACAAAACATAAAACATATTTTTTATGTGATGTGACGCGAACGTAACAATATTCATGCAGGGGAGGTATTCAATGATATTGTTGGAAGCGCGTATTATATCGCGCCTGAGGTTTTGAAAAGAAATTATGGACCAGAAGTTGATATTTGGAGCATTGGTGTGATGTTGTACATTCTTCTTTGTGGAGTTCCTCCTTTTTGGGCTGGTAAGGTAGAGATTCGTTATGTCGAAAATGAATAATGGTGCTTGAAAATAACTATTGGAACTTATATGTTGATCGATGAGGTTTTTGATTATTATAGAATCGGAGCATGGGATATTTAACGCGATCTTACGTGGGCATATTGATTTCACGAGTGATCCGTGGCCTACGATATCTCCCCAAGCTAAAGATCTGGTTAGGAAGATGTTGAATTCAGATCCTAAGCAAAGGATAACAGCATATCAAGTGCTTTGTAAGTAGTAAATAAACTTCAATCTATTGGTATTTCATGATTGATATGGCTTAAATGAAGGATTTTACAATAAAAAAACATTAACGTACCCAGTAATATCCACTACATTAAATAATACGTGTAAGATGTTGTATGATCAAGCGGTTTAATATCGTTTCTTTTTTTTATTTCTAGCTCACCCTTGGATAAAAGAAGATGGTGAAGCACCTGATAAACCACTTGATAATGCTGTTATGGGAAGGCTAAAACAATTTAGAGCCATGAACAAGTTCAAGAAAGTTGCTCTACGGGTATAGTACTTACTACATCTAATATAAATACATATAGTATAATGAAAACTTGTGAGTATTGTGTGTTTATTAACAAGTTATAGGAGTACAACGAAAATAATTAAAAGAAAAATTAATCAAATCATATCTTTTGATTTTGGTACAGATAAGAAATTGAGTTTACGGCGACACGGACTATAGCAACGACTAAGGCATATATAACCATAGATTGAAAATTTACCACTATATGTTCATCAATATAGGTTAAAACATATATTTTTTTTGGTGATCTTATAGGTTAATATATATTTGTTTGTAATCTTTTCTGAAAATGCACCTAACAACATCTTGGCGATGACTTCTCGTCGGGACAACCTATAACGATGACAAATGTGGTCTACAACGACGACTTCCGTCTTCGCAATAGCCTCATTTTCTTGTAGTGTAACTAATATAAACTATTTAATAGCATTATTAAAAGCCAAAACTCTTATCTTTTGTAATATGTTTGGAATGTAGGTTATTGCAGGATGCCTCTCGGAGGAAGAAATCATGGGATTGAAGGAAATGTTCAAAGGAATGGATACTGATAACAGCGGAACGATAACGGTTGAGGAGCTAAAAGAAGGGCTTTCGAAGCAAGGGACAAAGCTAAGCGAAAACGAAGTTAAACAATTGATGGAAGCTGTAAGATTAACATATCCCAAACATATTCAATTGATTATTTGAGTTGTTATTGATGAAAACAGTTGAAGACTCACTAGTAAAACCTCATGATTTGATCATCGGGAAACAGGCGGACGCAGATGGGAATGGAACCATAGACTACGACGAATTCATAACAGCGACAATGCATATGAACCGAATGGATAGAGAAGAACATCTCTATACTGCATTCCAGTACTTCGATAAAGATAACAGCGGGTACTCTATAAGTAAATTACCTTTTAGTTTCATTTGCTCTATGTAAAAGAATGATGTCAAACAAAACAAATTCTTTAAAGGGATTAATCTTGATAAGTCAAGTTATCGTCGTATACTATCTCTATAAAGTGTGTAATTGACATAACATTCTATCTATCAATACGCGTTATATCATTAAGCAATAAATGATGGTTTGTTAAACTTTGTTGTTTCCTATGATGGCAGGTATATAACTATAGAAGAAATGGAGCAAGCTATACGCGAATATGGTATGAATGATGGAAGGGATATACGAGAGATAGTATCCGAGATTGATACTGATAATGTAAGTAACCAAATGAAAAAAATAAGGATATATATGAACTCGCTATGATATTGATCATGTGACCAGTAAATGACTGTAATTTCTGCAGGATGGTCGGATAAACTATGATGAGTTTGTCGCGATGATGAGGAAAGGGAACAGACAAGCCACTGTAAATCCAAAGAGAAGAAGAGATTCATTTGTTCCCAAGATATGAGTTCAACTTATTGATTACAGTAAGTGCTATATGTATTTACATACATGTAAGAGATTAGCATATTCCAAACACATGAAGATGAGAAGGTTAAGTTGGTATAATACCGCGGAGAATTAGTTGCAAACTTCATGCCGCTTATGCTGAAGTGATCAAGATAATTGATGAATTTTGATTTAATCACAAGAGGATTTAGATATGTGTTTGGGTCAACATATTCGTTCACACGATACGTTTCTCATGTGAATATTTGTAATACTAGGTGAAAAGGTGAAATTTTAGGGGATTTAATCAAGTGTGTTTACAAGCATATGTAATGAATCACTGACATATTTGTAGGCTAATATGTAATGTGTATTCAAATTTAAAGTCTGGTGGATTCAGTCATCTAACTTGAAACAACTTCTTTGTTTTCCTTGATGGGCAGCCAAATTAAAATAGCAACTTAAGCTAATGAATCACAAATAGATTAGGCCCATGCAACTTAAATTAATAGATCACATATAGATTAGGCCCATGTTAGTTTGAGATGGACTGTTATCTTCAATTTAATAACTATATTTATAAATCATACTGTTCCATTTAATAGGAAAGAGAAAAAAAAAGTGATGTGATGTTGATGAGAAAGTGTAGGAAATATGGTACGGCTCCCCCCTCCCCCTCAATCGCTTGCCATCCTAACTCTCTTTTACGTGAAAAACTAGGTTATTCTCCGTGTACAACGTGGTTGATGAAACAAAACTCGTCGTTAATACGGTTCTTAAACAATTTAATTCTGAAAAATTAAATGATGTGTAAATTCTAAAACTAATAGATGAGAGATGTGACTATTATGAGATTTAATTAGGTTTTGTGGGAGTTGAATATGATTTCAGAAGTGACATTGGAGATTATTAAGTCGCTTGGTTGCAAAGAGGAATTAGCAAAAAATTGATTTAAGATGAAAGAGAGAAATGTAAAGAAAAAAAAGAAGAAAATTCATATAGAGAAGGATATAAGTGACAATTAAAACGCGTATGCAAGTTTAAACGGGAAAATCAAGTTGAAAATGCATAAAAAATCACCATCTGTCCCTAAAAAGTTTTATTTCTTAAAAAAGATGGATTTGTTGGTTTCCTGTCTTATTTATACTAATTAATGTTTTCATTTGTGTTACTTTGTGACCTTTACGGATGCCATACCTAATAAACTATCTTCAAATTTTTGAATTTCAACTTGCCTGTGAGTATTTAGCTTGATTAAATGCACACACTTTTGCTTTAATGTGAGTTTGGTATATAGTAGAGTTTTAAAACTTCCTTTTATAAGTTGGAATTTTTTATAATATGTGAAAATAAATTAATAAAAGGTAGTATGATTTGATTTTAAGTTTTATTTTATTTTAAACTAGTTTTAGTAAACTTGTGTATTACACAAGTTGTGTATTATATGAGTTGAATAAATAAAATATTAAATAAAATAAAAGTTTATTAATTATAAAACAATACTTTAAGATAAGATATGACTAAACGTACGTATAACTAAAGACTATAAATAATAAAATAATGATATTAACTTTTTAAACTTTTGTTTTTCCAAAAATACTAAACTTTTTTTTTTATAAAATAAACCGTTTTAAAATATATCATCCTTATTATAACTCTCAATTTTAATTATTTTTTGTTTAAAGATCAATTTAAAATATTTCGTATTTTTAAATAAGTTTGATGTTTTAGAAAAGTTACTTATTTTATAAAAGATTTTTTCTTTAGAAATAACATTAATAAAAAGATCTCATTTTTAATTTATTAAAAAACTATTTTTAATTCAAAAAAATTATTTAATATTATTATCAATTAATATTATTATTTAATAGAAGAGAAAAGCAAGAAAATTTTGGTGATGATGAATGTGATGTTGTCACGTGTCTACTCTTTTATTAGATTAAAAAGATAATATCTTCAATTTGAATTCAATTTAGTGTTACAACTTTGGGTGTTCAATCTTTGGATCAATTTTTTTATGTTTTAACCTTGAATTTAATTTTTGAGTAATGACTTGAAAAATTATTCAATTTTGGACTCACTATAAATACTAAGTGATCCTTTGTTGCTAGACACACCAAAAATATACCAACATTCTCATACTTGAGTTATTTCTTTTTTTTCTAAAGTTCTAGCAATCTTTCTCTCTAATGCAACGTATTCTTTTAGGTTTAGAGTCCTCCTTGGCTGTCCATACAGCTTTGGATGTTATATTCTAAAAAACATTTGAGTTCTCTTGGGAGACTTAGAATATGTTTTATAATACCTGTGTTAAACATGACCCGTCGTTCACGAAATTAGTTTTCGTATCTTGTATTTGTAATTTCTTTTATTTCTATTGTAATACGTACTGCAATGTACTGCTTTCTTTGATTATTGTATTGTATTGGAATTTATACAAATGCTAGTTTATTACTCTTGAGGAACAGTTGCTACATAAATATATTCTAGTTTATTACGGTAAGATACCATAATGCAATATGCTTCATACCTAATGAATCATCAAACACTACACTATATGCCTTTGGCTTTGTTCGTGTTCGAGATTAGCAAATTGTTTGTAACAAGATTAGAGCAAAAGTGTAATTCAATTCACTGCTTATATGTAAGCTTTAATCTGAGTTATTAATAACGTTATACTCAAACACATAAAAAATATATGCACTTATAACACTACAAGAAAAAAATTTATTATACTTTTGTGTCGGTTCTTTTTCCTAAAATAGTTTAGCACCCAAGAATAAAACATTTTATTCACACCATTCAAAAATTTGCTAGTAAAAAGTACGTTGTTTAAAAGATAAGTTGTCACTATTGGGACTTTGTTAATTAGTCTAGAAACGTATGTCTCTATTTGACATTAAATTTAATTTCCTTGTAGTATAAGTTTAATACTAATATAACTATTTAAAATATTTGAGCTTAAAATTACAAAATAATATCTTTCTTAATAAACGTATAAAAACATACTTGTTAAACATTGAATTTTTTAATCATTTGAAAGTATAAATATTAATTTGTTACACCAAGTTATTTCGGAGGCTAGTAGTAAAGACAGTAGGTGAGACATATACCTCAATAAAAGCGTAAAACTAAATAATCATTAAATTGTCAAAACTTAGGATTGCAATTATCTTCTATGCCTAAACTTGTATCATAAATAATAAATATATATAACTTTAATTAAACCATTACGAAACTTCTAAGCAATTAGACTGAGATCCTCTAGATAACTATGAATTTTTAACTCGGAGTTGTTGGTTTGTTGAAAATGAGATGTTGGGACATGCATGCTTCACCAAAAATGTTAGTTTTGTCAACTTGTTTCTAGAAACAATTTCTTGTAAAATTGTCTATGTGCTTTCATTGCTACCCTTTTTCACCTTGAACAAAAATGAAACCACTCTATATATGCATCTTTGATTCTGTACTACATCTTGACTCACTCCTTCATGTGATCCTGGTCATCACCTTTAACCCTTCTTCCTAACCACATACCTTTGGTTGTGGTTCAAACCATCCGACTTGACTTTGCCCTCGGTTTGGTCATACGGTCACTAGGCACGACCCTTCTTGAGTATAGTGATTCTCTATGCTCCATCATATGTGCTAGTGTCAGCCTCATCTTTGGGCTTCATAAGCAAACCAACATGTCCATATCTTGAAAGGAAATATAAAATAATAGAAATTCATGCAATTTTTTAATTATGCTAGAAAGATCATGAGAATAAAATTAGTGTCTACTATTTTTACAAATTATTCTCTAAATCTTCATTGTACCAAAAATTCATGTAATTCTTTCTAAAGTTGGTAGATATTTGTCCTGGGCACTATCTACATGTAGTAAATTAAATACCCTTCTAGTAGTGTCATTAACACACATTAGAGTAAAAATTTATTAAGCGGAAAAAAACATACATACATAAATATGGCTTATTATAGTTTGCGAGTACACAAATTGAAAATTACAAACTCAATGAACCTTATAAACTAAAAACACCAATCAACATCAATAATTGGATCACCAATCCGCATATAGCTTGTCTTCAGCTATGAGTCTTTGGGATAGTATTGTAACTCCCATGTATCTACATCATATTAAAACCAAATTACCATAATATAAAAGTTAGTTAAACAAATTAACAATATTAATAATTGATATATAAACTTTTAGTAAATCAACATAAATGTTTCGATCTTGAAAATAATACCTTCCAAGCATCAAAATACTAGCTTGAGGATTAGTTCCCGGAGAGTTAAGTATCGTTGATCCATCAATGACTCGAAGAGAATCTACACCAATAACCTTATAATCATCATCAACTACCTGCCCAATATGGCATCCACCATGGTAATGCCACATAGTCCTTACGGTATCCTTGCATTGTTGTTCCAACGAGGTACTGGTATTACCATGTTCAATCAAGTTATATGGTAATTTCATGTTGAGATCAAGAATATCTTGGTCTGTCATATTGGAAAACTTGTAGTTCGAAAACGCTTCTGAATCAACTGCTTTGAGAATGGTTTCAATCCCCTCAACACATATTTGCAAATCTTCAGGTTCACTAAAGTAGTTGAATGTTACCGATGGGTTGTCAGCCGGATCAAGATTTACAATTTTTAGGTCACCCTTAGATAAAGGGCCATAAATCTTTTCGGATACAAACCCTCCCCTCTACAAGAAAAAAAAAATATGTACCCAAGTAATAGAGTTGACTCAATCACTACTGGAAAATTGAATGTCATCGGCATAACATCACTGGCATCTCAATACCATCGGTAATTATCGATGGATTTGCGATGACTAATAGAAAATTCCAAAAAATAAAAAAAAAATTATAAATATCTGTCGGTGATAGTTACGTCACTAATCAGTCGGTGAGTCCACTACAGATATCCATCCATGACACTTGTGGTAATCTGGCAGTGATTAACCAATGAGATATAACCTAGGGTTACAAATGACTACAATTCATTTTGACACGTGGGAAGGGCTTATCCTATGCAGGTAAGCGAGAAGGCAGCGTAAAAAGCAGTATCGGCTATCAGTGAGTCAAAGCCCGAGGGTCTTAGATAAAGACCAATAGAATGAGTTTTGTGACATCAATGAGATATAACCTAGGGTTACAAATGACTACCACTTTCATTGAGTGATTAACGACGGATACAACCATTGTTGGTTACCTTGTGTTTTGTAGCGAGTTTTTCTTTTAATTGAGGGTAAATGATTTAGGAAAGGAAATAAGGAATCTTATTTTTTTTTTCTATCAAAATTTGATTGTTGTTTTAAGTACTCTTTCCTTAATCTATATCTTAAGGTTATGATTCAATACCTCATATGTATAACCTTGATAGGCAGAAAGATTTGCAAATAGAAGATTAACGCCACCAGCTTCCTCGATATAGCTACCAAACGGAGTAATACCAACAACTTGAGTTAAAGATGGCTCGACATCTATTGGAGAAGGGACGAATAGTACATTTTGCGGGTTATCTGCCATGTCTTTACCAACAAAAGGATGCTCAAGCACTAGTGTGATGTTAAAGGCATCAAGTTGGTCTTTTGGACCTATGCCACTCAATATCAAAAGTTGTGGGCTTCCAAGAGCACCAGCAGCCAGTATGATTTCATCACTAGTTCCACCGTTAAGATATGCCATATGTTTCATCCCTAATGAATCTTCAAACACTACACCGTATGCCTTTGGCCTTGTTTCTGTTTAGGATTAGCACATTGTTTGAACAAAATTAGAGCAAAAGTGTGATCCAAAAGCAATTTTTTCGCTGCTTAAGAAAATATTTAAGCTTTTATCTGAGTTATTAATGACGTTATACTCAAACACATTAAAAAATATATGTATTTAATATTACACTACAAGAAAAAGAATTATTATACTTTTGTGTCAGTTCTTTTTCTTAATATAGTTTAGTCTGCAAGAATAAAACATTTTATTCACACTATTAAAAAATTAGCTAGTAAAAAGTACTTTGTTTAAATGATATGTTGTCACTAGGGGCACTTTCTTGATTAGTCTAGAAACGTTTGTCACTATATGACATCAAATTTAATTCTTGTAGTATAAGTTTAGTACAAATAAAACCTTTTAGAATAGTTGAGCTCACGATTATAAAATAAAATTTTTATTAATAAACTTAGAAATTTTCATCTTTTGAAAGTATAAATATTAATTTGTTAGACCAAGTTATTTCCTAGGCTAGTAGTATGAAAAAGTTATAGTCAAAAACAGTAGGTGAGACAAAGAACTCAATAAAACTAAACAATCATTAAAATCTCAAACTTGTACACGTTCAAATACTTTTGTCAAATTTACAATTAAAATCATCTATTTGTAAAATTTAATTAAGCGTGAATTAAACTGTTAAATTAATCCCCTACTTTAATAAAAAGGTATCTTTTGGTGACACGTGTCATTATTATATTTTTTCTCATCAAAATTTTACTGCTTCTCTCTCCTGTTAAATAATTACCTTAATTATCAATAATATTTTATAACTTTTTTTAAAATAAAAATAACTTTTTAATAAATTTAGGAAAAGATATTATTATTAATGTTAGTTCTAAGAAAATAATTTTTATAAAATAAAACTTTTTTATAATACATCAAAGTTTCTTAAAATTAGTGTTTTTAAAAAGTAAATTTTTTATAAATAAAAAATAATTCAAATTGAAAATTATAATAAAAAAATTTTGAAAATAAAATTTTTTAATACGGTTTGGTTTGAAATATATTATTATTTTTTTTTCTTTTGAAATTTTTTTTTTAAAACAAAGGTTTAAAAAGTTGATATAATTGTTTTATTACATATTGTTTTTACACATGCGTAATTTCACTCATATTTTCTCGTAGAATATTGTTTTAAACTTAATAAAATTTTATTATATTTAATATTTTATTTGTTCAACCCGTGTAACACACGGGTTGACTAAATCTAGTCTTAATATACAAGTGTTTTAAAAGTTAAAGATTTTTTAAAAATCACATAAAAAGTGAACAAAAGTGGGAATCTCATGATTGTTGATTTACTATCGCATCTAGTCATACCATTGTAAAATAAGATTTTGCAAACCGTTGCGTGTAGATAAAGAGACAACCCTTCTGGATTTGCATATTGTAGCAGATCGGCGGCAGTATGTCGCGTCCCGTTTGAATCAAAAATAGTACCACCCACTTTAGTACCCACGAGATGATCATAAGTAAAGCCATTGTCAGGTGCGACTCCAGCTTCCACTAGTGCAGCGCGTAGTGCAGACTGCCAGTTCTCCACAATGGGCTCAAAAACCATTACTTTTTCCGCCCATTCATAAGAATCTTGGATCAAATCTTGATCCGTTAACTTTGCCTCTGTGTAATACGCCTCTTCGCCACGAGAGTAAAAACCCGCGTTAATTGATGTACCACCACCCAAGACACGAGGTCGTGAATTCACAACACCTTCTGTTATAAACTGCTGAGAGGGTGAATCTGGTCTAGGGTCAAAGAAGTAGAGACCAAAGTTGGCAATATTGGTGATATTGGGGTCGTTGTAAGGTGACCCACCACGCTCGAGTAATAAAACCGAGTAGTTGGCTGATAGGGTGGCGGCTAACGGGATTCCAGCGGTTCCACCTCCGATGATAATGTAGTCAAAGAATGAAATGCTAGGTGCTTCGGTTGCTTCATGCATGAAGGTGTAGTTTGGAGCTATAGAAACATATAAAATTACATGTAAATTAAGTAATCAGCCATGTTTGTAATCATTTTGTTTCAAATCATAACAGTAAACATGAACACACAAGTTTTAGTAATTAGATGGTGTAAAGAGTTGTTTTCTTGATAGAAAGATAAGATCTAGTGAGCATACCTAATTGGGCGACAGAAAAATCAAGTAAGAAAAAAATAGTAACAAGAACAGACACGATCATTCTCCATGACCTATGAACCATCATGTTATGTTGATGACGATCGATGCAGATGCCTATATGTTTATCATAATTCATAAACTCGCGATTGTTTTGGTTTCTTGGTGATTTGTGTGTATATGTATGATATTGAAAAGAGATGAAGTCTAAGATACATTTATAGACGCTAGATGTCAAAAGTATTAGCAAGTGAAAGATGAAATCATGATCGAGTAGGTATGCCAAACAATTTACCATCATATGAATAAAAAAAGAGATTACATTCAACTAATCTTGTTTTTTCAATACCTAATCTCATATGTGTGTAAAATACACAAATATTGACTTTAAGTTAACGTTGAGATATGAACTAATGCCATAATCAAACTTCATCTTTATTTAATATAGGTTTAAAGAAATAGTAATCCTACGATTATTTTAAAAGTGTCGATAAAGATAGGATGACTTTTTTTAAAAATGTACTATACATGAATTAGTCTTTTTATTATATAAAAGACCTTCCGCACCCTCAACTTTTGGACTCTAAATTAGGTTAAAATATTCTAGATAAAAGAAAAATTAGTAAGTATCAATCTCTTTAATATAGTTCTTGGCTATGTGTTATACCTTATTTGGTGTGAATAAAAAGTAAAAGATGATGGCACTTAGGCGTCATATATAGGCGGTGAATACATGTGGTCACTGTTAATGGTGTTTTTGTGAGTGCAATACTTAATGGTGTTTTTGATATATAAAAATAAAAAAATATAAAATATAAAATATAAAAAATTCACAATTCACGCTCTACGCTTGTGAGCCAGTCATGGAAACGCCCCCACACAGCCACACCCTTTGAGGGCGGTACCCCTGCTCGTTAACCGCCTACGTGGCATCTCTCACGCTTTCATCGTGAAACCGTAACTCACAGCCTAACGCCACTCAAGTATTTTGTGTATTGCTGAAGACTAGGAACAATTTTTATGTGAATAACATGTAGGGATTGTTAAAGTGGTAGATTATATGAAAACATTAATAAATAGGCATAATTTAACGATTTTAACAACTGCAGCAATTAGTACTACTCTAGCAAATATTGGTTTTGTAGGTTGGAGTTTTCTGCCGTTTAAATCATGTAAATCACTTTCAAATCACATGTATTTTGTTGTTACTTCGAAATCTTTAATCGGATAAGAAAAAAGGTTTTAAGAACAAGTATGCAGTACTATATGAAAATCACACAATATGTATGAATTCGATGCTTAAAAATTGACAAGATGAATACTTTATAAATGGGTCAAAAGCATCATAATGATTAGGGTGAACCATTGCAACGTTTCAACCGACGATTAAATCTATAGAATATAATAAGAGAAGTTTTTTTTTTTGCCACTTGTCATTCTCTTAAACAACCTTATTGACACATGTCATTCATTTAGACATCATGAATTCATTTGCCCTCCAAAAAGATATTATAATAATTTAAACACTTAAACTAATTTCTCTCTTAATAAATATTAATTTTATTAGTTGATATATTTTTCTCTCTCATCTAGATTTTTTTAAAATCAAGCTATGTTTTTAAAAATAAACTTTATTAAGAAAATTATAAATCAAATCTTTTTATTAAAATAGAAAAAATAAAATTTTTTTTTTATATAATATAAAATTTTCTAAAACAATAAACCTTTTTGAAACATAATATTTTAAATTGCTCATTTTTTTAAAAAAATATAACCTTTTTGATACAAACCTTTCGTTTTAAAAATCATATCTTTTTATTCATATGCAAATATAATCATATTTTATATTCAAACATAATTTTATAATTCATAAATTTTTATCATTAATTATTTAATATTTTATTTATTCAACCTGTGTAATAAACGGGGTATTAACCTAGTAAGTTATAAGTGCTAACTAATGATAGTTACATCAATAGAAACCACCGGTTGTTACATCAATATTAATCACACTGGTATTATTTGACCATCAGTATCAATTAATGTTCAAAGTTACTACTAAAGTACAAAGTTGCTACCGAGGTAACAAAGTTATTATTGAGATACCAAAGTTAATCAAGGTACTAAGTTGCTATCAACCTTTAGTTTTACCACTGAAGATCATCCTACCACCGATCTTCATTCACTACAGAAAATCAACTTTGTAAAACATTAAGTAAATTTGTAATCCTTAAGGAACTTCCGTTATATAGCTCCATTTGAGCCCCTTTGGATAATCGGCAACCGAAGACCAGATCTTGCAAATTGGATCCAAGAAAACTGCGAAAGAGATGTGGGAAGCTATTAACACTCGTAATCTCGGTGCTCAACTCAACAACCGTTTCCATCCTCGACATCATATCGAGCGATGTGGACTCTCGAACTATTGCATGGGGATCTCTGTGGTCTGATTACACCGCCAACCCTCGGAGGTAACAAATACATATTTGTAATAGTTGATGATTATTCTAGATGCATGTGGGTTTCTTAGTTGAAGGAAAAAGTCGTAGCTAGCCCTTGAGAGGTTCAAAATGCTTTAAAACATTGAAAATACTTGCCATAATTATTATAAACGTAACTACACAAAAATTAAGAACGTAAACGAACACATTATCGCGTAATCGAACGTTCAGAAATGGACATTAACGAACACTTTATCAAATTTTCACGAACGTAAATGAATGAACCTAACATGTGTTATGTTTGTTCGTTTAACTCAATTAATGAAATTTTCTTGTTCGTGTTCATTTATTTATTAAACGAATGAATATGATTGAATTTCCTGCCGAACGGTTCACGCACTGTTCACTAAACGTTCAATTCATTTGCGGCTATTGATATCTTTTTAGAACCATAAATTATGTATAAATGAAATATAATATGTATTCAACACCTAACAGCACAATAATTGTGCTATATATAAAAAGATTGGACTCATTCACATACGAACGGTCAATTTGGATATTATTTTATATTATATACGAGCAGAAACTAAGGTAAAAATAAAACATATCAATGAGTCATACTGGTCAAACATTTTAAAATCTCACATTGTATTCAAATTGCTTACAATCTCCAATATTATTATATTCAAAAGTTAAAATATTATTGTAATAGTACAAGCATTTATATAAAATGGACAAAAAGCAGTAGTACTGTAGCATGTCAACTATGGGGTCTAAATAAACATGTAAAGAACTAGTGGAAATGTTCGCGCGTTGCAACGGTACGACTATTGCACGATTTTTTGGGAATTTGATTTTAGTCAGTATCGGCTCGATTCGTTATGATGTAAATTAAAAAATCAAAATATAATTATTGAAAAATTAAATGAAAGAAAACAATTACATATATTACAAAAGTCTTTAAGACAACTATATTATCCTAACAAAATTAGTGAAAGCATGAGTAGTATTTGTGATCGGAAATCACTTATACCTAGATTTTAGGGGGGGTTTCGTTTTATGAATGTAGGTTAGAGTTTTATGATCATCGGATGCAGCTTTCAATGGTGATTTGCATAGACCGAAGAAAGTTAATAGATAAATTGTCATAATAAATTACAATCTTGATTGTTATTGAGCTTTTAACAACCGGTAAGAAAAAAGGGAAGAGGGATTAGTGCACAATCACAGTGAATGAACGAAATTGAAAGTAAATGGCGGTTTTGTTTGGCCACATGTATATGCTTTAACATTTATATTATAAACATCATATATTATACTTTATTGTAATGGTATAAATAAAATAAAATGGTTAATTTTTTGAAACTTAAGTATGACTTTTCATATAGGTGTCTTAATCCATATATAAAATTATAATTCAATCCTCCTTTCACTTTTATTATAAAAGATATAAATAAATATTAAAATTATTAAACTCACAATATGCTCCTAGAAAAATATTAGTATTATAGGTATAATAAACATGAAGATATATATATATATATATATATATATATATATATATATATATAATAAGTTATATACTTAAATATTTAAATATAATAATACTTAATTTAAATAATATTTAGTTATAAAAATATAATTAGTATATATAAATTTAAATGTCAATTTATAGTATCATAAATAAAATAAAATGTGATGAAGTGAATTAATGAATACAGATTATTAAATAATGTATTAATAATGTTTATTAAATACATGAAAGAGACAAAGGTAAAAATGCCAAGATATATAAAATTTAATTGATAAATTTATCATATTGCCCCTAAAGTGTCTTAAAATCTTAATTAATTCTCTATTCTACCGATTTTAAATGTTTTGCACTCCTTTGTACATGTTGATTCAAAACTTTTATGCTTGTCAAAATTACATCTCTATCCAGAGAGATTTATTATAAAGTACTATAGATATGAATATTTGAATAACATAATATTTAATTTAAATAGTATATAGTTAAAAAAATATGATTAGTAATTATAAATTTAAATATCAATTTATATTATTATAAATAAAATAAAACTTTAATTTTAAATATATGATTAGTAATTATAAATTTAAATGACAATTTATATTACTATAAATAAAATTAAACTTAATGAAGTGAATTAAATAATATCATATTATTAAATAATATGTATTAAATAATACAATAATTAAAAGAAGTTAATTAAAAGGGGGCAAAAATAGAATTATTGCATAAAACACTTGTACTCTATGTTTAAAATATTGTATAGGTGTCTTACACTTTAAATAAAATTACCATCTTATCCTTCTAATATGTATTATATAGTAGTATAGATAAATGTTTAATTTATAACGAAATGAAATTAAATGAAATACCTTCCCATTTCTGCATTCCATTAATTTTATTATTTCTTTAAAATATATATATTATCTAATTACAACCGATCACAAAAAATTTTAATATCAACCTCATGATATTTTAACATGTATATATTGCTTGAATTTGACACTAATGTGAAAGGTTGAATTTGGATCGAATATGATTATATCTATGTGCCTGACCAAACCTGTATAGCTGCTTTTCATGGATATATATTGAATAATTTGGCACTAAATAACAATCAAAATCCATTTGAATCGATTTGGATCTGGAGTTGATTTGAACTTGTTATAAAACATAAAAATGTATTTTCCAGACGCTAAAATTGTTATTGAATAGATAGAGAGATTAAAAACCGATGATATGGAAATTATTTTACCATTTTGTACTTGTTACACGAACATAGTCAATAACATGTATTTGGCTTGATTCCTGTAACTCCCAAACAGAAATATGCACTAAATAGATTATACACTTTTAGAGCTAAATTTTTTATAGTTTAATACAACATTTGTGTCTCAAACAAGATGCATCATTTACCGAAGATGTAACATCAATAAAGTTCCTTCCCTTTGCACTTAAAAATGAAAAAAAAAATAATTCTTTTGGTTTGATGTAAACTTCTCTCATCCTAGAATGCAAAAGGTAAGACTAACCTCACATCAGTATAGACGTGTTGGTAAATTATAGGGGCGTAAATAGTAAGTAACCAATCATATAGTTAGATTTGAATGGTAATTCTTTAAAAAGACAAAACATTACTATCAAATGATTAAACATATAAAAGTACAGCATTGTATATTCAAATATAATAAACTGTTACTTACACTTTATCTAATATATTGATAACACATTCTTTTCAGTGCAATTTACACAACTACAAATGATGGATGGTAGTAGCATAGTAGGAGGCCATTATCTTAATGGGTCACATGTAACTAAAAGGCCCAAAGATTATGGGCCTATTTGTTTACTTCATAAATGGTGGGCTCCCAGGAGCAATTAACAAAGACGTAGTTTCAAACTTCTATTGCTTTCTTTGCTACCCATTTTCACCTTGAACAAAATTGAAATCACTCTATGCTTCTTTGTTTCCGTACTACATCTTGACTCGCTATAACCCTTCATGTGCTCAAGATAAACACCTTTAACCCTTCTTCCTAACCACATACCTTTGGTTGTGGTTCGAACCATTCGACTTGACTTTGCCCTCGGTTTGGTCACATGGTCACTAGGAACGACTCTTTTTGAGTATACTGATTCTCTTTGCTCCATCATATGTTCTAGTGCCATCCCCATCAGTTTTAAACGTTAGTTGGGCATTATATTCAAACCAACAAGTCCATATCCCAAAAGTAAATATAAAATAATAAAAATTCATCTAATTCTCTAATTTTTCTAGTAAGACCATAAGAATAAAAATGTCTACCGTTTTTACAAATTATTCTCTAAAAACCCTCGTTGTACCAAAAATTCATGTAATTCTTTCTAAAGTTGGCTGATATTTGTCCTGGGCACTACCTACATGTAGTAAATTAAATACCTTTCCAGTTGTGTTAATAGTGTCATTAACATACATCAAAGTAAAAAACTTACTAAACTGAAAAAAGCATACATACATAAATATGGCTTGTCATCGTCTGCGAGTATACCAACCGACAGTTACAAACTCAATGTACTCTATAAAGTATAAATACAAATCAACATTAATAATTGGATCACCAATCTGCATATGGCTTGTCCTCGGCTACGAGTCTTTGGGATAGTATCGTAACTCCCATGTATCTGCATCAAATTAAAACCAAATTACCATAATGTAAAAGTTGGTTAAACAAATTAACATCAATAACTGATATATGAACTTTCAATAAAACAACATAAATATTTCGATTTTGAAAGTCAAACCTTCCGAGCATCAAAACACTAGCTTGAGGATTGGTTCCCGGAGAGTTAAGTATTGTTGATCCATCAATGACTCGAAGAGAATCCACACCAATAACCTTATAATCATCATCAACTACTTGACCGATATGGCATCCACCATGGTAATGCCATATACTCCTTACGGTGTCCTTACAATGTTGTTCTAACGAAGTACTTGTATTACCATGTTCAATCAAGTTATATGGTAGTTTCATGTTGAGATCAAGAATATCTTGGTCTGTCATATTAGCAAACTTGTAGTTTGAAAATGCTTCTGAATCAATTGCTTTGAGAATGGTTTCAATTCCCTCAACACATTTCTGCAAATCTTCAGGTTCACTAAAGTAGTTGAATGTTACTGATGGGTTGTCAGCCGGATCAAGATTTACAATCTTCAGGTCACCTTTAGATAAAGGTCCATTAATCTTTTCAAATACAAACCCTCCTCTCTGCAGAAAATAAATATTTACATGTAATCGAGTAGAGTCAAACGCTACTAGAAAATTGATTATCACTAACGTAACAGCACTGGCAACTCAGGACTATTGGTGATTGCTAACAGATAACAAAAACTCATAATTAAATTTAAGAATATCTATTGCTAATGCTTCAATATTTACCCATGGATCTGCAATGAATAGTAGAAAATCCAAATAAAGGTAAAAAAAACTAAATTGTATAAATATATATCCATCGGTGATAGTTTCATCGCTAATCGGTCGGTGAGTGTACCACGTATATTCACACATCTTTTCCAATGGGCTATCACCAAGGGTTACCTACGACTACCACTTTCATCGAGTGATTAACGACGAATATAACCATCAATCGCTGCCTTTTATCTTGTAGTGAG
The DNA here is from genome assembly GCA_025506415.1 of Flaveria robusta. Taxonomy (NCBI): domain Eukaryota; kingdom Viridiplantae; phylum Streptophyta; class Magnoliopsida; order Asterales; family Asteraceae; genus Flaveria; species Flaveria robusta. The sequence goes on from CM046467.1 coordinate 32,240,451, forward strand.
TTCGTTTTTAATTGAGGGTAAATGATTTAGGAAATGACACAAAGAATCATATTTTTATCAAAATTTGACGGTTTTAAGTAATCTTTTCTTAATCTAGAGGTTTACAAGTTCAAGTTATGATTCAATACCTCATATGTATACCCTTGATAGTCTGAAAGATTTGCAAAGATAAAATTAAAGCCACCAGCTTCCTCGATATAGCTACCAAACGGAGTAATACCAACAACTTGAACTATAGATGGCTCGACATCAATTGGAGAAGGGACAAATAGTGCATTTAACGGGTTATCTGCCATATCTTTACCAACAAAAGGTTGTTCAAGAACAAGTGTGATGTTAAGGGCATCAAGTTGGTCTTTTGGACCTATGCCACTCAACATCAAAAGTTGTGGGCTTCCAAGAGCACCAGCAGCCAGTATGATTTCATCACTAGTTCCACCTTTAAGATATGCCGCATGTTTCATCCCTAATGAATCTTCAAACACTACACCATATGCCATTGGCCTTGTTCCTATTCAAGATTAGCAAGTTGTTTGTGACAAGATTATAGCAAAAGTATGAATCGAAAGCGTTTTTTATTCGCTGCTCGAGAAAATATGTAAGTTTTTATCTGAATTTGTTTATGTTATACTTACACAAATAAAAAATATATGCATTTATGACACTACAAGAAAAACAATTATTATATTTTTTATGTCAGTTCATTTTCTTATAATAGTTTAGAACCCAAGAATAAAACATTTTATTCACACTATACAAAAATTTGCTAGTAAAAATTCTTTGTTAATTTAAAAGATAGGTTGTCACTAGCAGGACTTTCTTAATTAGTCTAGAAACGTATGTCACTAGATGACATCAAATTTAATTTCTGTAGTATAAGTTTAATACCAATAAAACTTTTTAGAATATTTAAGCTTACAGTTACAAAACAATATTTTATTAATAAACGTATAAATACATACTTGTTAAACATTGAATTTTTCATCATCTGAAAGTATAAATATTAATTCGTTACACCAAGTTATTTCCTAGGCTAGTAGTATGAAGAAGTTATATTTAAAGACACTAGGTGAGACAAAGAACTCAATAAAAGTATAAAAACTAAATAATCACTAAATTTTCAAACTTGTACACGTTCAAATACTTTTGTCAAATGTACAATTAATTAATTCAAAATCATCTATTTCCAAAGTTTAATCAAGCGTGGAATTTAAATGTTGTATACATAAATTTTTTTAACAGTTAATTAATACTTAAAGTCCGGTCACCCGGACAAACCTATTGACGAATACAGACAACGCTGGTGAACAGTCCCGCCCATCATTTCAAGGGAACCCCACTGCTCACTATGGTATACATCTTAAAATATAAGTGTTTTAAAAGTTAAAGATTTTCTAAAAAACACATAAAAAGTGGCAATATGATGATTGTTGATTTGCTATAGCATCTAGTCATACCATTGAAAAATAAGATTTTGCCAACCGTTGCGTGTAGATAAAGAGACAACCCTTCTGGATTTGCATATTGTAGCAGATCAGCGGCAGTATGTCGCGTCCCGTTTGAATCAAAAATAGTACCACCCACTTTAGTACCCACGAGATGATCATAAGTAAAGCCATTGTCAGGTGTGACTCCAGCTTCCATTAGTGCAGCTCGCAGTGCAGACTGCCAGTTCTGCACAACGGGCTCGAAAACCATTACTTTTTCCACCCATTCATAAGAATCTTGGATCAAATCTTGATCCGTTAACTTTGCCTCCGTGTTAAACGCCTCTTCACCACGAGAGTAAAAACCGGCGTTAATTGATGTACCACCACCTAAGACACGAGGTCGTGAATTCACAACACCTTCGGTTATAAACTGCTGAGAGGGTGAATCTGGTCTAGGGTCAAAGAAGTAGCGGCCAAAGTTGACCACATTGGTGATATTGGGGTCGTTGTAAGGCGACCCACCACGCTCGAGTAATAAAACTGAGTAGTTGGCTGATAGGGTGGCGGCTAACGGGATTCCAGCGGTACCACCTCCGATGATAATGTAGTCAAAGAATGAAATGCTAGGTGCTTCGGTTGCTTCATGCATGAAGGTGTAGTTTGGAGCTATAGAAACAAAAAAAAAAAAATACATAAAACTATAAGTAATCAACCATGTTTGTGATATTTTTTTTTTCTAAATCTTAATAGTAAGCATGAACACAAAAATTTTAGATGGCCTAAATAGTTGTTTCTTGGATTAAAAAAATAAGAATGGTCATACCTAATTGGGCGATAGAAAAATCAAGCAAGAAAAAAATGATAACAAGAGTAGACACGATCATTCTCCATGATCCATGAACCATCATTTTATGTTGATCGCTGACGATTGATACATATATCTATATGTTTATCATGATTCATAAACTCGTGATTGTTTTGATTTCTTGGTGATTTGTGTGTATGTATGATAGTGAAAGGGTATGAAATTTGAGCTATACATACATATAATATATATATATACACACACACACACATGCTAGATGTCAAAATAATTAGCAAGTGGAAGATGAAACCATGATCGAGTAGGTATGCCATAAGACATTTTAGTATCATATGAAATTAAAAAAAAAAGAGTTTACATTCAACTAATTTTGTTTTTTCAATACCTAATCTCATATACATGTGTGTGTAAAATACATAAATATAGTTGACTTTAAGTTAAAGTTGCGATATGAAGTTAGTTTCATTTAATGTCATTAGTTAATTCGTTTTATTTCTTATTGAGAGCGAGCAAAAAGTGATATCACATGCGTGTCACATAAACAGCGGGCGTATATGATCAATTTGTAATGGTGTTTGTGTGAGGGCGAGACTTAATTAAAAAGAGATAATGAGGTGTAATGTTATGATTGGTAGATTAAAATAACATATCCACAATAACGCCCCACACTTGTGAGCACAATCACATTGTGCCCCCATGCCCCTTGTAGGCGGTGTTTTAATTTGCTCGTGAACCACCTCCGTGGCATCTATCTCACTCTCATCCTGAGACATAACACATCCTAACATCACTAAAGTATTTTCTGTATTGCTAAAGACTATGAATAATTGTCATGCGGTTAACATGTAGCTGGTTATTAAAATGATAGGTTATATAAAAACAATAATATATAAGCGTAATTTAACTATTTTTTAATAACAGTAACCATAACTATTACCCTAGCAATTGTACGTTTTGGAGTTTGGAGTTGTTTTATCTTTTGAATCGTGTGAAACACTTTTAGATAAAAGTTATTTTTGTAATACTTTAAAATCTTTAAAAGGAGAAGACAAAATGTTTTAAAACAAGTATGAAGTTCTGTATGAAAATCGTGCTATAATTTGTATGAATTGAATGCTTGAAAATTGACAAGTTGAATCTTTTATAAATGGGCCAAAGCATCGTAATGATTGATGTAACCATTACAACGTTTTAAGAGACGGTTAAATGAGTTATAAATGCCAATCGTTGACCATTGCATACCACCTGTTTACGTTAGTATTAATCACAGTAGTGACTATTATGAGTTGATATATATTGACAATCCGTTGCAAGCAACTGATGTTGAGTGTTACTATCGAAGTAGTTCAAAATAGCTACGAGGTACGAATGTTATTATTGGTATACCAAAGTTAACCAAGATACTAAAATTACAAACCAACCTTCATTTTACCGGAGATCATATTACTACCGATATTCATTTACCACCGAAAATCAACTTTATGCAACTTTTAGTAATTTTGTAATTCCGATTTTCCGATATATAGCTCCCTTTGAGCCCCCTTTGGTTAGTCCAATGAATAAGAGACAATTCACGTAAAATTATCTTAAGATAGTATTTTACCTATATATATTCTACTAGTTTTAGTAAATCCGTGTATTACACGAGTTGAACAAATAAAATATTAGATATAATAAAATTTTATTAAGTATAAAATGATATTTTTTTTCCAAAAAAATAAAATATTTTGTTTCAAAACAAACCGTATTAAAAAATTTATTATAATTTTTAATTTTAATTATTTTTTATTTATAAAAAAATTAATTTTTTAAAAATACTAATTTTAAAAAAGTTTTATGTTTTATAAAAAATTCTTATTTTATAAAAAATTATTTTTTAGAAATAACATTAATAAGATCTTTTTCTAAATTTATTAAAAAACTATTTTTATTTTAAAAAAAGCTAAATAATGTAATTGGTAAATAAGATAATTATTTAATAGGAGAGAGAAGCGGGAAAATATTGGTAAGAATGAATGTAGTGATGACATGTGTCACTACAAGTTACTTTTTTATTATAATAGAAGGATAATAAAATTTTATTAAGTATAAAATGATATTTTTTTTCCAAAAAAATAAAATATTTTGTTTCAAAACAAACCGTATTAAAAAATTTATTATAATTTTTAATTTTAATTATTTTTTATTTATAAAAAAATTAATTTTTTAAAAATACTAATTTTAAAAAAGTTTTATGTTTTATAAAAAATTCTTATTTTATAAAAAATTATTTTTTAGAAATAACATTAATAAGATCTTTTTCTAAATTTATTAAAAAACTATTTTTATTTTAAAAAAAGCTAAATAATGTAATTGGTAATTAAGATAATTATTTAATAGGAGAGAGAAACGGGAAAATATTGGTAAGAATGAATGTAGTGATGACATGTGTCACTACAAGTTACTTTTTTATTATAATAGAAGGATTTTTAACATCATTAAACTATTTAATTGTATTTGTCATGTACATGTGTCACCACAATAACTTTTATTATAATAGAAGGATTTTTAACATCATTAAACTATTTAATTGTATTTGTCATGCATGTACAACAAGCATGTACACACAAACGAATAAAAATGCACACATGATTGATTTGAAAAACCTAAAATTTTAAAAAATTATTATGGCAACAAATCCTTCGTTATCTAGAAACTGAAAGGTACTGTTTCATATGATTTTACATTTAACAAACCATCCACTACCTCACTCTAGCTGTGAATCTAAGTATGAGGCTATGCATGATTAAGATTGCCGTTGAAATAATTTGGATAACACATCATCTTCACGAGCTACACGCATTACCACCAGATCGATCGACTCTTCTTTGTGACAATCGAAGTGCTCTCTTTCTTACTCAAAGTTCCATATCTTATAAACAAGCTAAATATATTGATATTGACTATCATTTTGTTCGTGAAGTTGTATCCTTTGGCCGCTTATACACTAAATTTCCCACCAAGCTTCAAGTGACGGAAATTTTCACCAAAAATCTCACACTACCACTTTTTAATTACTTCCCTAGCAAGCTTCATGCCAGTCAACACCCAATCGCTAGAAAAAGGTATTAGCTATTAACATTTATTTTAAGTATATATTCTATTGTAGTAACTACTTTTGATCTTTTCCATTGATTTCATTGTATATAACCTTTGTACCGTATGGTATTTACTTCAATTGAATAGAACGCCAATTCTCACACATATATCATTTCCTTTACATTTTGATACTTACATAAGCTTTAAACTTCGGCTTTTCAACACTTAATGCATCCTAGATAAAAGACAAAAGTAGTTTTGTCAAGTTATTCTTTTAGTATTTATCAAACCTCAATGGCGTATACCATCTCAACTGCTTCAAATAATAAGATGGGGCAGTTGGGAGCAAGTGGTTAAGTGAAGTCATCTAGGGTTTATATATTCGTTTAAGATAATTAATAAGAATACTTAGAATTGCATTTATCTTATATGGCTAAACTTTTATTATAAAAATATACTATATGGTATATATAACTTCAATTAAACCATGATGAAGCTTCTAAGCAGTTTGACTGAGATCCTCGTAGATAACTATGAATTTTCAACTAGGAGTTGTTGGTTTGTTGAAAATAAGATGTTGGTATATGCATGCTTCACCAAAATTGTAAGTTTTGTCAACTTGTTTCTGGAAACCATTTCTTGTAAATTTGTCTAAATTTGAAACTAATATATATTGCAACTTATTATTTCAAAATGATATTTGGCAACTTGAACATTGAAAAGTAATCTTGAAGTTCTACACGTTGGAATTTTCAACTAGTTTATACCGTTTAATAATAAGTTGAATACGATTTCGTATTTATCCTGTTTACAAAGTGTGATAATTTGACCTCAAAAGTGAAAGTGTAAATCTTCTGCTTGGAACTTATAGAGATTGTTTGACGCGATTCACAGGAGGCTAGGTAAAAGTAAAACAGATCAAATGGGTTATATTTTATATCAAATAGCAGATACTCTATTCACAGGAGGCTTTTGGATTATATTTTACATCAAATAGCAGAAACTCTGGTAAAAGTAAAACCGGCGGCGGAGCTTGAATAAATATATAAAGAAGGCCGAAAATTATGAGACCCATAAAATTTTTCTTATCGCTATATCAGAGGACCGGATTTAATACGTAAAAAAAAATTCAAACAAAATACATATAAATTCTCACTTCTAGACGAAAAAATAGATGGAAAGCTCCCCACACAAGTAAAACAGATCAAAGGGGTCATACTGGTCCGACTTGTTAAAGTTGTGCATTTTCAATATTACTTTATTTGAAAGTTAAATCATTATTATAATAATATTGGTTTTATATTATACTATATTAGATTAGTTTTAGTAAACTCGTGTATTACACGGTTTGATCAAATAAAATATTTTATAATATAAAAATTTATTAGTTATAAAACTATATTCTAATATAATATATGGTTAAGGATTATAAGTAAAAAAAATTATATTAACTTTTTAAACTTTTATTTTAAAACCTTTATTTGTTTTTTCCCAAAAATAAATTAAACATTTTGCTTCAAAACAAACCGTTATAAAAAAATATATATTTAAAAAAGTTTGGTGTTTTTGAAAAGTTTTTTATTTTATAAAATTTATCCTTAGGAATAACACTAATAAAAAGATCTATTTCTTAATTTACTTATAAAACTAATTTAGATCTAAAACAATTAAATAATACTATTAGTAATTAATGTAAATATTTAATAAAAGAGAGAAGCGAGAAAATTTTGATAAAAATAAATATAGTGATACCAAGTGTCTCATATAGATACTTTTTTATTAGATTAGAAAGATTTAATAAACTTATGTATTACATTAAATATAAGTATAAATATAATAAAAATTTATTAATTATAAAACGATATTCTAATATAAGAAATGATCTTATTATGAATAGAATGAAATTTTTGTTTCAAAATAAACGTTTCAAAAAATTATCATTTTAAAAGCTTTCTTATTATAATTATAAATTTTAACTATTTTTGTTTATAAAATGTTTACTTTTTAAAAACATCAGTTTTAAAATATTTTGTATTATTAAAAATGTTTGATGTTTATAATTTTTTTTATTTTTTAAAATTTGATTTCTTAGAAATAACATTAATAAAATTTCTCTTTCTTAATTTATTAGAAAACTATTTTAATTTTAAAAAGAATTAAATAATGTTATTAATAATTAATAGATTATTTAATAGGAAAGAGAATCAAGAAAAGTTATGATGTTGACACGTGTCATACCTAATTACTGTTTTATTATAATAGAAAGATTCAATTATTAAAGATTTCTATAATGTAAGAAAAAATGCATAGTAAGAAATTCTGTAATGTTTCCCTTGATTTTACTTTGATGTGATAAAATAAAAAATAATAATATATTAAACATATAAAACGGTGATATAACCGCTGATATATATATATATAATATTTATAATGTTTATAACATCATTAGGTTTTTAGATGTGGTTTGAATAACTAACATTTCATTTTTATACCATTGTTTTGTATTTTATATGATTTTTTCTTTTTTTTGTGTTTTTAATATTATAGATTTACTTTTCCAAAAATTTTCTTTTTGTTATCGTTGCGATGTTCATACTTATGTTTTATGTTTCGCTTTAATTCTTAGTCAAAACTAATCAGACGTGATATAGGTTTTAGGGAGAAAAACTCGTGGTAAGGTGAAAGGATAAATTCTAGTTGTGTACAATTTACATAATAAATTGGTAACAAATACTTCTCAATGCAATTTACTCAACTACAAGTAAAGTAGTCCATTTTCTTAATGGGCCACAATGTGCCTGTTAGGCCTTAATGTTTTGGTCCTATTTATTTACTTCACAAATGGTGGGCTCCCAGGAGTATACCCTCCTAAGCATTTGCAACGACGTAGTTTCAAACTAATATTGCTTTCATTGCTACCCTTTTTCACCTTGAACAAAGATGAAAATACTCTATGCATCTTTGATTCCGTACTACAACTTGACTCATTTTGACCCTTCATGTGCTCATGGTCATCACCTCTAACCCTTCTTCCTAACCACATACCGTTGGTTGTGGTTCGAACCATTCGACTTGACTTTGCCCTCGGTTTTGGAACATGGTCACTAGGAACAACCCGTCTTGAGTATACCGACTCTCTGTGTTCCATCATCTGCGCTAGTGTTGGTCCACGCGGTTTCAAATGCTCGTTGGGCTTCATATGCAAACCAACATGTCCATATCCTAAAAGGGCATATAAATAATAAAAAAGTGAATTTTATTATACAGTGCTGATAATCATATCTTTTAATTTTCTATAAAAATAAAAATTATACAATGCATACCTTGATCGAAAATCTTGGTTCTGCTACTATTGTTGGGATCATCAAGCCAGTGTCCGACACTGCTGGTTCTATACGCGGAGTATGAGTGCGACCGCCTATGAAAACTCATCCTAGCCCTTGTTTCATCGCTAACTTTCTCCAAAGCAAATTGGAAAGGGTCAAAATCATCGTTCCAAGCACACGGTCGAGAAAACCGGAGCCTCAACATTGAGTTTGGAGACCTTGGTGATGAACAAACCGATGTCTTGAGTCGTGGAGGAGGTTTTAAAGGCAAAACTTGCCCACTACAAAACGATCTGGCTCGACATGGTAACCGATAGTTGACATGTTCGTTATCATTTCTTTTTGTCCACCAAAAAGAAGGATACGTTTGTTGAAACTCGCAACGACTTGTAAACCTTCGGGTAGCGACCTCGAACTCGAACTCATGGTCATCGTAGTCCGACCCTGGTGGGATCGGGCTCGACGGTGCGGTGTAGAAATGGGAGTATTGAGGGCTGCAGCCTGTGGAAGTTGTGCTTGTATTAAGATAGAAGGAATGAAGATCCATTTTTGATGGATTGTTGTTTTGTAAAAGGGGTTTTAATATTGGGGGCAAATGGTTGCCTTAGGGTGTGGATGTGCCTATTTGCACGTATTGGTGCCACTTTGCTTGTAGTTTTGGGAATGTGTTTTATATTTTAATTTTTAAGGTAAAAGTGGTATATTTTGACATGTATGATTCAAGGAATTCTATCAATTAAGTTTGCATCGAATTTACAAATACTTTTCTGTCAAACTTTTTTATGCAACTTTTGTTTATCCCATTTTTCTTTTTGGCAAGGTTCATATACAAATGGTTGTTTATTAGTTATTACTGTATCTCTATTTTGAATATTAGGATAATATTTGACGTTTTAGCATTAACTTATTATCTTGGAATTCTGCTACTTTCACTTTATATAAATAAGAGTGATTCATGTGTGCATATCCATTATATAATACTAGTAACGTGCCCGTGCGATGCGACGGGTGCGACACTTTTCATTATATTACTCGTCTCTTGTTAGTTTAATATTTAAAAAACTGAATTTCTTCTTTTAAGCATATTGTAATAAACATGAAAAAAATTATATATAATTAGAGATACAAGAGTGTAGGTGTAAATAGTTTTAAAGTTTTATTTTTTTAGGAGTGTTTGAATGACATAAATACCCCTGTGAAATTGATTTTTTGAGTTGTACATTGTGCTTAAAATGTTCAAATCTCTTAAATTATGACGAAAACCCTCCTTCGTGCATTATAATATAGTATAGATATATTTAAATCAATCAATAGATATTTATATTTTTAGGAGATAATATTTTCAAGTGATAACTTCATAAATTTGAATTTAAATTTCTTTTTTTTTTTTAATCTCCATAAACCACCTATTGTCTTCAACATATTTCCCAATCTTAGTTTAATCTTCATTTTCAACTCTCGTAACCGCCTTTCACCTACAAACAACTAAACTCATTCACATTATATTCTATTCCACTAAAATGAGTGTTACATAAAATAAATGAAAATACGTATACTAAATGCATGATATTTGAAAAAAACATATACTAAAACAATAAAAAATAATGTCTAAAAATACTAGTAACACTATACCCATCTCGCGCAGTCTTATGAAAGGATTGGAATAAAGCCAATAAGAAAAAAACTATAGAATACACAAATAAGATTCTTTAGCCATAGTTTATAAAAAAAAAAAATTATACGCACTTATCATTATTTATCTCTATCAAATGGGAACTTCTTACAAGTATAATTGTATAATTTCAATACTATTACAACACATCACAATTACGCATAACAAAAAAAAAAAAAAAACAAAGACAACAAATGAAAGGATTTCAAAACATAACGCCACACAATGATGCAATATAAATTAATAAGCTTCTGGATGGGCAACGGCATAAGCCTCTATAGCCTTATAGGTTTTCTCGTACAATTCTTTTTCAAAGTTAAGAACCTCGGCGGATGGCTTCTCATCACCTTTGCAATTATATATGACAGTCTGCTTGAATACGCATCCTCCATCAGCAGAAGGTACAATCTTTACATAATGGTTGATGGAGTCTAATATACCCATTAGGTTGTCACCCTCAAAAAATGTATAGTTGTAGATAAAATTGCTTGCATCAATGACATCTTGCTTAAACTTTCCACTTGTGAATGGAACATCTGTATTAGGAAGCTATGTTTAGAAGTGAAAATATGGCATGAAAACTAACAAAAAACGTACATCAACTGCAATTTTTTAATTAAAAAGTATGTGAGTGTAATGATGTAGTTTCTTACCATCACCGAATGTGAAGAGTCTTACAGTTCCAACACCTCCATCTCCCTCGAGTATCTCAATAGACTTGAACACTTGAGGATTAACCTTGGGTGCGATATCATGAAAGTTATTGAAAACCTTGAAAACCGTCTCAGCGGGATACGAAGAAGCTACCTCAACTTCGATGCTAGCGGTAGTCATGATTAGTTTAATTGATAGATATTATGTAAGTAGATAAAAAGATTGTGTTTTGATGGTATTAGAATAAAGTTTGTGGTATTTATAGAATTGAAGAGTTCGAAGGATTGAAGCATTCAAATGTTAAAGTTATAGGGAGAACACCAACTTTGACCGATCCACATGAATAATATAGCATATTACATGTATTCAAATTTCAAAGAAAAGAACATTGAGAAAGCAATTAATGCATTCAAAATCAACTACCCTTAATATTGTAAAAAATAAGTTGAATGTAAAGAAAGAGGGTAGAATGTGGACAATATGCAAACTAAAAAGGGTGTGAATTGTAAAATATATGTTTTCTAGAACTCTAGGTATTATTCACCATTTAACAAAAGTTTGATCCTAAGAAAATATGACTGCAATCTTCCCTTTGGAGTGGATCGTCAATTTAAATATGTTGTTTAATCAATCAACTAATGTTTAGAATCTAACATTTTAATCTTTACATTACTAATTACTAATAATGTATGTAATAGTTTAGTACTCGATATCAATTAATTAAAAGATATTAAGAAAAAGTACATTAACAATATTCTATACAAGTTACCTAAAATTTTGTATGGGTATTTTACTCTAATTTTTTAAATAAATTTTATACCATTTTACAATTTCTTTTTCTTTTATTCACCGGGGGATTCGGGTTAAAGTTGCATGTATCTAGCCATATGTTTGAGGAACTAATCTACTTCTAATCTAACTTAATATATCTACTCTTATTACAAGATACCTAACCATGTATTTATACAAGCTAAAGACTAACCATGTATTTAACAAACTCAACTAACAATAATAACTATATTATTTAGGTATGTAAACAAACCAAACCGATGACGAACCGCCACAAAGATGACTGGTATAACATAGAACATAGAACACACAATAACTCCACATCTCAAAGACATACAGATCAACAAGTTAATAAACACAAGAAAATACAATCTGATGGATCTGTATATGACATAAGATTTTCACCAATGTGATGATCCGAATAAAAATAACAAATATACAGATTCACCTACAGACTTAGAGATTGAGACTCAAAAACCCTAGACAAGTACTTAAACAGATGAGAAAGATCTAAGATGAAAACTAATGAAAAGTAACAGAAGCTAAAACTCTCTATCTAGCTCAACAAACACATATAGACCTTGGATCAATCTGGACGAACCGAAGCATACCATTGGCCACCGTGCATGTCTTAGAGAGAAAACGGGTGGTCATCTACCCGACTTCTTTCCTTGACCCGGTCCAGCTGCTCCATTCAACCAGATCCAGACTTCTTTTAATTAGCCAATAAATTTTTAACCAGCCCAACAACCTAATATTAACCACAAGTCCACAATGCCCGGCTCCACTCTCTAGTTAGGAAAATAAAAGGCTTTTGAGAGGCCCAACATTTTGGGTTACCATCACCGTAAACTGTACATTCTATATTTTTATGGTCAACTTTTATAAGGTCTGTCAATGGGTTATTGAGCCCAAAAAGATGTGTTATTGATTAGTTTTGTTGGTAATATAATACAACATTACAACCTATTGTTTCACATGATTTTCACTTTTAAAACTATTAAAAAGCACATTCTTCTCTTTTGAGTTTAATTGTTATACTTTCACAAATAGATACATGTTCTTTCTTTTTGGGAGTTGGAAATCAGTAAGTTTTTACTTCCCGAATCATCATTATGTAAAAATAGCTAGTTTCCGAAGCCTTTTAATATTAAGTTCTTAGATTAGATTGTATTTGGTATTAATCTCTTTCTTTTTACGGTCAATATTTGAGATCGACCTGAAACAAGAAAAAACATTTAAAGCAGGAATCGTAGTCCAGCAAAACACTTGATTTCGATCGCACCATGAGTATTATTTAGTCGGGTTTTTTTTGTCTTCTTTGGGTAGGGGCGAGATCTACAAACCCCTACTTATTTTTGTATTTTGCAACAAACCTTGATTTAAAACTCGCATCAAGCTTTAAAAAAAATGAGCCGACCCTGAATGCCACAAAGGAATTTCCCCCACGAACAAAGCCCAATCATCCAATTAATTATATTATGTTTAGTGATTTTTAGTTAAAATATCATTTAAATACCAATCAAATATAATGGTTAAAGTGTTTGGACCCTATTGATATAATAATATAAAAAAAGTTATGTTTAACATACTTTAAAAGTTTGACGTCCTATGAGTTTGAATACTCTTTTAACTATCTTGTGATAATACGAGGAGTATCACTAATGTATATATCTTCGTGTTTGATGCCGAAGAAATGTACACTACTTAACACTTTCCCAAGTTGATCCATTCAAAACCCAAACTTAAACACTCGAAATTGGGTAATTTTATAGAAGATAACAACAACTTAACATCAATAAACCCTGTAATTCTCCATCTCTATAGGCAGATTAAGGACAATCTTGAAGCCGTTAATTCCAATTGGTGGTACAAGCGAAGCAGATCCATTTCTTGATAATGGGGTTTTCATCGGCTACTTCTTTTCTAGGGTTTGTTAATCTTTCATGTAACTTACACTCTCATCGTCAAAAGGTGGTTCTTTGCTGTGCTAAAGACCCAAATCAGACTCCGATTTCCCACAAACACCTTAGGGTTTTCTCTTCCAAGATCGAACACATTCAACTCCATGAAAGAACTAGCTCCGCAGAGGTACCAATAACTTCCTTCTTTGTTTGATCGATTGATTATTCTTCCATTTCATGTGTTTCATGGCAGTTGAATTAGTTTCTCATTGATTGATGACGATTAGATTATCGAATTGAATATGTATTCTCTCATATATCTTGCCAATTTGCTGTAAAGATGAATAATTGAATATGTCCCATTCAGCTGTTTTGTTATTGTAAACATTTGTCAAATTTGCAGGCAATGAATAATTGAATATGCCAATTTGTTCATACTTACTAATGTTCTTTTGAATTAATTTAAAGATCATAAATTGCAAAAGTTTGTGGTTAGGTTTTGCCCAAATCTTGAAATCTGCTAACCAAGATTAATACTTGTCAACTGCATTTTCGATCGTTTATATAGTTAGGTTCTTTGGTTTACATACATTATTTGGAAATCTTTATTAGTTAATTGGTTGTGTAAGTTTGAAGGTGAAGAAGGAGATAGAAATGTGCTATGAGCTAATACAAAGACTCGGTAGAGGAGTCGTGTACTTGGGTTCTTCAAGAATGGGGCCTGGGCACGAGCATTACATCCAAACACAAGAACTCGCGAGAGAGGCAAGATTTTTCGATACACATTTATTTTATTATGTTTAGATACAGACCCTTTTAGAAAGTTTCAATTTTGATGTTGTTAAAGGTGGCGAACCTCTTGGGGTGTACCTCGTGGTCAGGGGCTGGACCTGGGCTCATGGATGCTGCCACTCAAGGTGCGCTTCAAGCAGGAAAGCCGGTTGGTGGGTTCAAGATTGGTAAAGAAGCTAATGAATGGACATCAACTAATTTCCATCCATATCTTCCTTCTCACACTTACCTTACTTGCAGGTGAATGATAATGATAATGATAATGATAATTTCTGGTTAATTTACTCACTTCTTGGCTTGGCAAACTGTCATGTTGAATCCTTGAGCCCGAAAATGACCCATTTATTTATTCATTAGTTTCAAAGAAATCAACCCCAAGACTTGAACACGACCCATTTATCTAGACAAGTTATACAGGTTGTAATAAAGTTGTAGTCTTGTAGACGTTAGAGGTTGGTGGGTTTCGTAAATGAGTAAAAGACATTGTAAATGTTTGATCGGTTTGATTAAATGGGTTAAACAAGTCAACCTAAAATGACCCGTATGGCCGTATGCCAACCTTAACACGGCCATGTTTACAAAACAGGTTTTCTAAAACTCGATTTTCTTGGTTTCGTGTTTCTGTGTTGTGTTAGAAATAGTCATTCTACTCATTTTTTTTTTTAACAATGAGTGAAATTAAACAAACTGTATATTTAGGTTTTTTTCTGCAAGAAAACATGGGTTGGTTGATGCTGCAGTTAGAACTAGCAACCGGGACAAAACGGGTGTCATAGTTTTACCAGGAGGAATCGGAACCCTAGATGAGGCTTTCGAGATTCTTGCATTGATTCAACTAGAGAGAATAGGTTCAGCACTCCCGGTCCCGTTCATTTTGATGAATTATGACTCTTACTATTCAAAGCTATTAGAGTTTCTGGATGTATGTGAAGATTGGGGGACTGTCTCTAAGGGAGAGGTTTCATCACTTTGGAAAGTATGCAACAATAACGCAGAAGCATTGGCCTATCTTGCACAATTTTATAATCTTCATCTTGTTAATTAACAAACCCTAGCTAAATATCACTCTTTTTATTGTTTCACTTCAATGTTGTTTGGGTAATTGGGTATAGTTCAATTGATGAGAGGATGATGCTTTCTAAAAAAGTTGACTAGTTCCATTTGGATGAATTTGTGCATGGTGCTTCACACCCTTGACTCCTTGAGTCGGGGTGTTCATGATTCGATTTTAAGTCATGAAACCATCTAAACCAATTATTGGTTTGTAAAGTTATAAATTACTTATCCTTTCTTTTGATTTAGAGTTATTTACATGATTGGTTCTTGTGGTATGCTCATATTGCAAGATTGGTTTTAACTTTTGATAAATTACCGGTTTGGTCCCAACTGTTTACCAAATCGTAACACGATTGGTTCCTGATTCTAACTTCTGTTAAGTTTTTCAGTTAAGTGAACCCTAAACTAAAACAACAAAATACATAAAATATGTATAATATATACTTGGGACCCATTTTTTCCAAATAAAGAATTACATATATATATACATTAATATATATAATTTTAGTGTATATATATGCCAACCACCAACACCACCGTTTCTTCTCCACCACCACTATCCAACCACCACCACCACCACCACAGTCCAACCATCACCATCGTGTAATCATCAACATCACGGTCCAACAATCACCATCGTGTCACCACCACTATCACAGTCCGACCACCACCACCATGTCATCGCCACCATCACAGTCTGAACCCCCACGATTGTGTCATCACCACCATCACAATCTAACCACCACCACCATGTCATCACCACCACCACAGTTCGACCCCCACCACCGTGGTCATCACCACCGTCACAATTTGACCATCACCACCACCGCCACCAGCATCGTTGCACCAACCACCACCACCACTGACCATCACAACGCGCTACCCCCGATCGCTTCTGCTACATTCCCACCTAGCCTTCCGATTGTTGCTTGCTAGATCGCATCTGCTCCATTCTCCCAGTAGGTGTTACTGGCGGTTCATCGTCGTTCGGTAGAGCCGACAGCCACCACCGTTTTCTCTTTGTTGATAAAGCTATAGCCGACAACCCAATCGTTGCCAGCGGTGGAGGTGCGACAGTAGAGAGCGATGAAGAAGAAGGGAAGTGGTGGTGGAGTTGTGGCAGTGGAGGTGCGTGTGCCGAAGGTGAACGAGGAGGTGGTGGTCTAGATTTTATTTTATATATTTTGTCTTTTAGTTTAGAGGTATTTTAGACTTTTCACCTCCACTTAAATGAAAAACTTAATAGATGCTAGTGTCAGTGACCAATTGTGTTACGAGTTGATAAACAGTTGGGATCAAACCTGTAAATTCTCAAAAGTTGAGACTAATTTTGCAATATGAGCATACCACAGGGACCAATCATGTAATTAACTCTTCGATTAATGTTTGGACTGTGGGTTTTGAGTTAAACCTAGTATTGAATCCTTGTGTGTTGCGGCGTGCAATCAAAACCTTACCATTAATCACACATTACAGCGAGTGCATTGGCGATACTTGAAAGCTTATATAAAAAGTGAACTGCTCAAAAAGTTAATAGTTGTACATCCGATAAATATAAACATAGAAAAAAATCCTCTACGTAAACGCACATGTGATATCTTTGTATAAGAAACTGAAACTGTTAAAAAATAGCAATTATAACATTCGAACTTTATGTAAGAAAACAAAACAGGTAAAAAAAATGCCGGTGTTAAGAAAATGAAAACACTGAAAATAATAATTCAGAAAAAAAGAATTAACTAAATAAGATTAAAATCAGAAGAATTAATTCAATGAGTTTATTTAAGTTGTAGCGGTATTATCATGTAAAACCAAGACTCTACCCTTAAAAAGTTAATGGCTCAAATCTTGTTTTGAAAAAAATAAATGATAACGATATAATTTCTTGTATATTATGTAGTAGAAAATATAAGTTAATAGTTCTTTCTTCAATCACAACATGGTTATCATTTTTTGTCCCCATGATCAAAGCTCTTGGATCCGTCACTATTAATTGTTATGAGAGGCCGAAGCTTACACAAGTTGTTATTAAGTTACTACAAGTTCGATAAGTGTTGAACAATGATTTATAAAAGCAAAAGATATAGATTAACTTGTCATCGGTAAATATTGTTTCTTAAAACTTTATAACTAGACTAATTAAGGTCATGAGAATAACATCACTTTTAAGAAAAAGAACACTGAATCGCGTTCAAAAAAGTCACCCATAGCCCATTATTCTTTTATCATATCAATTAGAACTTATATCCATCATTAGATTATTTGTTCATTATGATTACAGAAGTAGAGGAAAAAAAGGGAAGCACAAGACGCCAAAGGATTTAAAACCATAACAAAACTCATGATTTATACAAGATAAATTAATAAGTTTCCGGATGGTCAGCAGCATACACCTCCATGGCCTTATAGGTTTTCTCGTACACATCTTTTATAAAGTTAAGAGTTTCTGCGGATGGCTTCTCATCCCCTTTGCAATTATAGACGACTGTCTGTTTGAATATGCTTCCTCCCTCAACACTAGGTACAATCTTGATATGATAGTTGATCGAGTCTAATATACCCATCAAGTTGTCTCCTTCGAAAAACGTGATATCAAAAGTGAAGTTGCTTGCATCAATGTTATCTTGCCTATACTTTGTAGTTTCGAATGGCAAACCTTTGTCAAGTGAATTATATTAAAAAAAAAATTTATTAGTAGGAATAAACATACACAAACAAAGCTACAACCATGAGATATATGGGTAATGAGACAATTTCTTACTATCACCAAATGTTAAAAGCCTAACGGTTCCAACACCTCCATCGCCTTCAATGGTCTCGATGGACTTGAACACTTGAGGGTTGACCTTCGGTACGATGATATGGTAGTCACTGTAAATCTTGAAAACCTTCTCAGCGGGGAATGAAGACGCGATCTCGAGCTCGAAACTAACTGTACTCATCATTAACTTGTGTGGTTGATGATTAATTCATAAGACAATTTTTATGATTTTTCTTAGAGGTTATTTATAGGATGAAAGTGTAGGAAATATTGGAACTTTGTAATGCTGAAATACTAGTAAAACACGACAACTTTGACCGTGCCGGCGTGCAGCTCTTTTTGGAATATTGTAACATGAATAATAAATATAATTTTATAAATACAACTTAAACAGAGGTTTAAATTAAATGGCTTTTTGTCTTATATTGTTTGTTGGGTATACCAACTTGTATCAAATGATGTTAATAGGTTGATGGGCTAATTGGTTAACTTGAGCATGACACAGAGATTTATTTGTGTCATAACTTGAAACAAAATCATGTAACTCGAACATAATCTGTTTAATCTGTTTGTTTAAATGTTTCTGGCAAGAAATGATAAGTTTGATCTTTAGGCACCTTAAACCACAATTTTCACACCTAATTATCAGAGAGATAATCAATAATCAAAAGATTGAGATATCCCAAACAAGAAACGAAAAGCAGAACCAGAAAGGCTATGAAGAAAAAGTATCTACATGATAGTCTGTGATGAACATGAAAGCCTGTAATAGATAGATGATCACTAAGGCTGATACTAGATGCATGCATGGAGTTTCAAACCCTAGATGACATCTACCATATGATGAAGACTTGTGAGATCTTATAATGATGATAACTTTTATCTTCATTATTTTTAGAGTCAGCAATAGCCCAAGAGACATAATCCATTCCAACTACTTTCGGCCCAACTTTAAAGCCCATATATATTTAGGACTTTAGGAGTTCACTCATTCAACCCAACATGCAACGCAGAACATATAAATTAAAAAAAAAACATTATTAAAAATCATATCACAAAATGTTTGACATTAAATTGTAATGTAATATATAGTTTTCAAATGTTCCAAACGGATGACAAGTGGTAATCAAGTTGTAAACAATAGGGTTGGTGGGTTGTAAACTTGTAATAATTGGTTAAGACTATCCAATAACTCATGATTCGAAGCTCGTTTGAAAAAAGCTAAAATAATAGCTCAAATTGGCCTGATTTTAAATGAGATGAGCCGAGGCAGAGATTTATAAATGAGCCAAGCTCAACCCAAGAATAACTCACTTGTTGCTTTGCTCGTTGGCTTGGTTAAAATAACTTTAACTATTATCATTTTACAGCTAAAGTAAAATATATACAATCTTTCTATCCAACACTCTATCATTATTATTGAACGACAAAAGATGTGCATGTGAGTGTACACACACGATACTCGACTACACAAGCTTAGTCAAGGCCAAAACGACAATTACATGAATAAAAGTGGATTTTGAATCCACGTATCCCAACTAATGTTCACTTTTCGG
Organism: Flaveria robusta; assembly: GCA_025506415.1. NCBI lineage: Eukaryota > Viridiplantae > Streptophyta > Magnoliopsida > Asterales > Asteraceae > Flaveria > Flaveria robusta. The sequence continues at coordinate 32,260,292 of CM046467.1, forward strand.
TTCCTATCAATGTACCACAAGAAAGAATTTTTAACAATCGAATCAAAATCCCTTTTCTATTCTTCTTAATAAGATCGGAGATCGAATCATTTTGAAATCTATAAATGACCCACCAAGCTGTCAAAACAATAGCATCCATCAGACCTTTTTTCACCTTGACAATCTTCAAAGCATAATTATAACTTATAGCCGATCTCAGGTTATCATTAGAAGGGATTTAATGTCAAGCCACTTGGATATCAAAATCTTAGTTCTAAACACAATGGCATACTCTATCATTACTTGTTCCAATTCATATCAACACTTTTTCTTTGTTATAAGTAGAGAAAATTGCATAAATGGTTTCTGTGGTTTGATCAAATTGCATGTTTAGCATTCAAACTTTAAAATTTGTAAAGATAGTCTAAATTTTTGTGTAATTATTGCATATTTGGTCCCTGACATTAAATTCATTTATTTTTTATGCATTTTAAATTTAAACTAACTTTTAAATTTCATTTAAGGGACCAAAAGTGCAACGCCACTAAAAGTTTGGACTAACTTTATATTTTTGTAAAATTTGGAGATCAAATTTGCAATAACTACATAAAATTTTGAACCAACTTTATAATTTTTAAAGTTTGAGAACCAATCATACAATCTGATTAAACTATAGGGATCATTTATGTAATTTTCTCTTATAAGTATTAATAATCTAACTGAGCCCAAACCGAGTGAAATTTTATAAAACCGAGCCAACTGAGTCGAGCTCAAGTTCTCTACTCTTTTAAGTCGAACCAAGCCTGGCCTAAACCGAGCTTCGAGCCGATTCTTTTACCGGATGGAGCCAAGCTCGAGCTTAAGTTTTCAGCTCTGCTAGGCATGTGAACGGCTCTATAGGTGGGTTAAACGAGACATAAATGGAAACGATACATAAAGGTATACAAGTGAGATATGAGTTTAAAATGATATTAGTTTAAAATGGGCTTGTGAAAGCATTGTGTTTCCCACAATATATAGTGATGGAACCCGAAATTGATTCAAAACAATCACATCCACTAGATATAAATAGACTAAAGCGAACAAAAGGAATGCACAAACAACATATGTACGTTAAGTTAAAGAAAATTATTATCAACTTACTCATTGTTAATTATTATAGTAGTTTATTATCTCGTGTATTATATCGATTAAATAAATAAAATGTTAAATAGTTTATTAATTATAAAGTAATATTTTAAGATAAGATATAAATTAAATTACGAATAAGTAAGGATTATAAGTAAAAAAACAATGATATCTTTTTTAAAGTTTTTTTGTTTTTTGCTAAAAAATCATTTTGTTATGAAATAAACCATTTTAAAATATGTCATTTTTTTTATAACTTTCTTATATAACTCAAAAAATTTAATTATTTTGGTTTATAAAAATTTTATTTTTTGTAAACACCAATTCTAAAATATTTTATATTTAAAATAGTTTGATGTTGTAGAAAAAAAATCTTTTTCATTTAATCTCAAAAAGAATTAAATTATAACATTAGTAGTTAATGTAATTATTTAAAAAAAGAAAGAAATAAAAAAATAAAAATAAAATGTCTAAAATAATGTCAAGTGTTCACCTAAAACAGTCTTTTATTATAATAGATTAGTTTGAAACTTGGTACAATAACTTGATATCATGACCATTATTATAGCATAAAAAAACAGAAACAAACTTACAAACATACATGCGGGAAAACAGAACCCCATGATGGAAAGGTTTCATTACACAACACAACATATTGATCAAAGATAACTTAATAAATCTCAGGATGAGCAACAGCGTAAGACTCGATAGCCTTGTAGGTTTTCTCGTATAGTTCTTTTTCAGATTTAAGAACCTCCGCAGAGGGCTTTTCATCTCCCTTGCAGTTATAGATGACTGTCATCTTGTATACGCATCCTCCATCGGTAGGTACAATCTTAATACGATAGTTGATGGAGTCTAGTATGCCCATCAAATTGTCACCTTCAAAAAATGTATAGTTGTAGATAAAGTTGCTCGCATCAATGTCTTCTTGCTTATACTTTGCACTTGTGAATGGCACATCTGTGTTCGGTAAAATAGTATTTAGAAAACATATATTAACAATAAATTTTGACAAAAAAATGATACTATCATTCTATGATTTATGGTGTCGTTGTTTAATTACCATCACCGAATGTGAAAAGCCTGATAGTTCCAACACCTCCATCACCTTCGATTGTCTCTATGGACTTGAACACTTGAGGAAAGACCTTGGGTGCAATATTATGAAAGTCATTGTATACCTTGTATACCTTATCAGCGGGAAATGGAGAAGCAATCTCGACCTCGATGCTAGCGGTAGCCATGGTTAACTTAGTATGATAGAAAATGTTTGATAAGAATGTGTTTTGGGTGATTGATACATTAGTTAACTTTGCGGTATTTGTAGGAGGGAAGAGTTAGAAAAATTGAAACTTTGAATCCCGAAATTCTTACAAAGCATATCAAATTTGACCAAGTCGTTCTTTTGGAAAAAGTTATAAAACGAATATGTTAGTTTTATATATAAAATAAAAGGAAATAATTTAGGTAAAAATTTCAAATGACAAAAACCGAAAAAGTGAAAAACTATTGCAGCAAATGACGAACTATTTAATTGTTATATGTAGATGTAGGACGCAATCTAAAAATAATAATAATAATATTGTCTCTGTTGTTTGATGCAACTCTCACTTTGTGCATGAACCGAAGAGAGATAAAATCGTGAAGGTTTTCCAATCAACTTGTCATGTATTTGCATTAATTCCTTAGCATAAACCATATTATAGTTCTTATAACTTTCGGCTTAGTTGAGATTTCGTATCATTATACGTGTGTTGATCATCTCCAATATAAACCACATCCTAGCTCCAAAGCGGATTCGGTAATATAGAAAATGTCATTCTCTCCATCACATACAAATACCAAATACGTATAGAGTTCTCATCGATTACTTTGTGCTGGTTAGTTATGTGCATGTAGAACAGAAAAAAGCACATCTTTTAGAACATCTCATGAAAATCACGCTTTTTGCCACCTTGTAGCGGATTTAAACAGCAAAGGACTAAACAAACCAAAAGATGCTACATCTTATGAAATTCACATTTTTTCAAGACTCACTGAAAATTACACGATTAATAATGGATTCTTGAGGTTATGGTCTCAAACCGTAAAATTTTCACTTTAGGTTAAAATATGTCAGTGTTCTAATTTGATATATTTTTTTAAGAAACTGTAAAATGATTATAATTTTAGCTTCTCGCTAGTTATTTCTTTAGATAAAACTCACATCCCTTTAAATAAATGTTTATTATTTCCAAGGAATTTTTGATGTGCTGACTAATGGCTGCTAGAGTGCAAGGGGGTAGAGTGTAAAATAAGACACTTCTAGAACAGCAATCGCAAGCAAGGGCGGTGAATGTAAATTACATACTTAAGGTCCCAAATTGTCGTTTTTGACTATTACTAATAAGTATGTAAACTTGGATTTTGCTCTAGATTTACATTCTTATTTACGTACTTGGTAAATAATAAAGCGTATATAAATACAATTATCGACCCTTAAGTAAATTTATTGGCTTTTTAATGGTACGTTATAAATTATACTCTTTGCGTGTAGAATAAAAATAAAAATAAAATTATAGTTAGCTTCGTGCCCTCCATAATAAAAATAAAATTATCCATGTGGAGCTGATCATCCATTCATCCATCAAACATTAAAGATGCTCTAAGGGGGTGTTTGAGATTATTTATTTTGATTGAAAAAAACTTTTGACAAAAAAAACTTATTAACTTATTACTTTTCAAAAAGAGTTTTTAAAAAAGTGTTTGAATTAGCTTACAAACTAAAATTTCGTAAAAATGATCAAAACGAACATATTTTTAAAAATGAGGAAGTTATATGAAATAATAGAGGGGTATAATAGAAAATTAAACTAAAAGGAGTTTTCAAAAGTTAATAAGTAACTCTCAACTTACTTTTCAAAATCTTCTTTTTATCCTATATGAAAAGTTAGTTTGAAAAGTAATTTTGGGTTTGACAAACATTTTTTTTAACTTATTAACTTCTCAAAAGTTAACAAGTCAAAAGTTGAGAATATAAAAACAATCCCAAACACTCACTAAGGAAATTGTAAAACCGAAGAGGGAGATAATTAGTAAACACGTACACACTACCTCCAAGTTAAGAGCACCTCAGGGGGTCACTTGGTGTCTTTTGGCTTTATAAAACTAACTTCATATATTTGTAGGTTGCATCTTTAGTATAACAATTAAGATGGTCTTAGCTGTAGTTGTTTTTCACATCTCTTGACTTTAAATTTTAGCTAAATTATCATCAATTTTAAAAACTAATATTCACTTTATATATATCTCACTATTTTAATAAAAATGTATTTATGAGTGATACACTGACACATGTTAACATCATATTTCTCCTCATCAATTTTTCTCGCTTTTCTCTCCTATGTAATAATCATATTAATTACTAATAATATTATTTATTTTTGTTAGATTTAATTTTTTAATAAATTAAGAAATAGATCTTTTTACTAATGTTATTTCTAAGGAAATAATTTTTCATAAAATTAGAAAACTTTTTAGAACATCAAACTTTTTTAAAAATACAAAATATTTTATAATTGGTGTTTTTAAAAAGTAAATTTTTTATAAACAAAAAATAATTAAAATTGAGGGTTATAATAAGAAAGTTTTTAAGTATGACATTTTTTAAAACTTTTGTTTTGAAATAATTTTTTTATTTATTATAAGAAAATTTTCAATCATATCTTATTTTAAATATCGATTTATAATTAATAAATTTTCATTATACTTAATATTTTTTATTCAACCCGTATAATACACGGGTTTACTAAAGCTAGTGTGTGTGTGTGTATATATATATATATATATATTTCTTTTCAAAGTAGCTACATGGTCAAATTTGGAATGCTTTCTAAGAATTTAGTGTCTCAAAGTTCCAAATTTCAATTTTTCCGACTCTTTACCTCCTATAAATATCACAAACTTTACTCATCTATCACTCATTCAATCAAATTCTTTAACATACATTTCCTATCACACAACTTAAAACTTAATAATGACTACCGCCAGTATTGAGGTTGAGATTGCTTCTCCATTTCCCGCTGATAAGGTTTTCAAGGTTTACAATGACTTTCATAATATCGCACCCAAGGTCTTTCCTCAAGTGTTCAAGTCCATAGAGACAATCGAAGGCGATGGAGGTGTAGGAACAATAAGGCTTTTCACGTTTGGTGATGGTAATTAAGCAACACATTGTTATTTTGCTGTTAATGTTTATTTCTTACATATGCTTTCTAAACACTATTTTATTTAACACAGATGTGCCATTTACAAGTGCAAAGTATAAGCAAGAAACCATTGATGCGAGCAACTTCATTTACAACTACACGTTCTTTGAAGGTGACAATTTGATGGGCATATTAGACTCCATCAACTATCGTATTAAGATTGTACCTACTGATGGAGGATGCGTATACAAGCAAACGGTCATCTATAACTGCAAAGGTGATGAAAAGCCATCTGCAGAGACTCTTAAATTCGAAAAAGAACTATATGAGAAAACCTACAAGGCTATCGAGTCTTATGCTATTGCCCATCCCGAAACTTATTAAGTTATCTTGCATTAGTATGTTCTGTTGAACTTTGAAACCTTTGGGTCTTGTTGTTTCCTTTTGTCTTTTATGTGTGTTTGTTTACGTTTTTTTTACAATGTGCTACAATAATGGTCATGTTAGTACCAAATTTCAAGTGATATGATAGATAATTGAGTTAATGATCGATGGGTAAGCTCCTAATTCATGACGTACTTATTTTCTTTGTCTAGCTATTTCTTTTGTTTGCTTATTGTTATGGCCTTAATATCGTTGTAAACTTGAGATCACTTGTATATTTTTGGGTGATTCCTCGAGGAAAACCTGATGATACGTAGTGTATTTCCCAGCGAAAAGGTTACGAAAAAATTAACTTATCACATAATATATTTAATAAGTTAAGCAATTGTAAAGCAAAGGAAATATGCAAACACATTTATTAAATCCTAAAACATAAAAATCAGGCAGCTGGTCATAAAAGAAGTTTTACATCAAGTTCATATATGACTAAAATGATACTACCGTCGGTTGATTTGATGTGGTGGTGTAAGCATCCCTAAGAGTAATGAAAAATATTGTCTTTTGTTTGGATCTCTCGTAGAGATAAAATAAAGTGATTAATTGGGTAAAAGATATTACTATGCAATCCACAAACCTATGTTAAATAAGATGAAAAAATTCTTTATCATTATAGTCAGGGAACTTGATACAATAATATGATACTTTGTTCATTATTACACCATTACGTAATAGAAATCAAAGAAAATCCAAATGTAAGGATTTAAAACCATGAACACATTGTTGCAAGATTAATAAATTTCAGGATGAAATACAGCATAAGCCTCAATAGCCTTGAAGGTTTTCTCATATAATTCTTTTTCAAAGTTTAGAGTCTCTGTAGATGGTTTATCATCTCCTTTGCAGTTGTAAATGACCGTTTGTTTGAATACGCTTCCTCCATCAGGAGATGGTATAATTTTAATTTGATGTTCAATGGAGTCCAATATGCCCATCAAGTTGTCACCTTCAAAGAAAGTGTATTTATAGCTGAAGTTGCTTGCGTCAATAATACCTTGCTTATACTTTCCACTTTTAAATGGAACCGCTGTGTTAAGTAAATTATGTTTAGAAAGAAAACATGATAAATAAAATTTTGATAAATTTGCTTTAGATCAAGAGTCAAATATGGTAAAAAGAAAAAAAATAAATAAATAGAGTTATATGAGTAATGGTGAATTTTCTTACCATCGCCGAATGTGAAAAGCCTTATTGTTCCAACACCTGCATCACCTTCAATTGTCTCGATGGATTGGAAAACTTGAGGGATGACTTTGGGTGCGATTATATGAAAGTCATTGAAAACCTTAAAAATCGTCTCGATGGGGAATGGAGTAGTAACTTCAACCTCAATAGTGACGATACTCATGTTTAACTAGTTTAATAGAAGAATACTTATACTATATATTCAATCAACTATTTAGATTTTGTTTGGATGATATTTGAGTAAAGTTTGCGTGTATTTATAGGATGTAAGAGTTGGAAAGATTTGAACATCATGTCAAAACTTTGAATATCCATGTGTTTGAAATTCAAAGTCAAGAAAATTAGAATAAAAATAAACGCAACCGTGAATTTTTTTTTAATGTTCGAGTTAAAAGTTCAACGAGCAAAAGGGGTGGAATGTAAATTGTATGCAAACTGCAAAGGAGTAAGATGTAAAAATAATTTATTCTAGAATATTTAACGTCCACTTAATTAGTTTAATATTTCAATTCTTTATGACCATGATTATTTATAAAAAAAATTTCTAAACTACCTTAACAAAAATTAACACTATTGATGAAAGAAAAATAGACGGCGGTGGCCCTCCAGCCCTAATGAAGCTCCACCCATGCTCCCTCTCTTTATCTCTCTCTTTATATATATATACTAGTTTTACTAACCTGTGTATTACATAGATTAAATAAATTAAATAGTTTTTCTAGAATGAAAATTTATTAGTTACAAAACGATACTTTAAGATAAAATATGATTAAAATTACGTATAAGTTAAAACTATAAGTTATAAAACAAGGATATCAACTTTTTAAACTTATATTTTTATTTGTTTTTTCCAAAAAAAGTTAAATAATTTTTTTAAAACAAACTGTTGTATTTTTTTAAAATTTTCTTATTATAACTCTATATTTTTTTTGGTTTATAAAAATTTTATTTTTAAAAACATCAATTTTAAAAATATTTTTTATTTTTAAGAAAGTTTGATATTTTGAAAATTTTCTTATTTTATAAAATTTATTTTTTATAAATAACATTAACAAAATGATATCTTTTTTAATTTATTAAAAAACTATTTATAATCTAAAAATATATATTATATTAATAGTAATTAATGTAATTATTTAATAGGAGATATAAACAAAAAATTTTGATTAGAAAAAACATGATGTTGTCACGTGTCTCCGCTAGATATTATTTTATTAGAATAGAAACATATATAAATCTAAAAGATAATGATCATCTAAAATGTTTAACATGTGAAGACTTATACCATGGCATCAATTATGACTCATGACATATGCCCCGTAGACCGTAGTGGGCCGACCAAATACCCGGATTTTGATGTAGCAACTATGACGTTTATACTATAAATAGTTGTGTTACCTAAAAAAATTCTAAAGATTCAATAATTTTTTCAAAGTTGTTATTTTATATATATGAAACAAAAGCTTTATGTGAAGATAAACAAAGTCCCCGGGATATAGCAACCAATCAATACTAAAAAAGATTGATAAAAATTTCCAGTAAAAACTAGGGTTCTTGTTGGAAGTTTCTGATTATATATATATATATAGAACAACTTTAACTAAAAGAGGTTAGCAAAAAGTTAACACCCCAATAAACACAAAATATATATATATATATATATATATATATATATATATATATATATATATATATATATATATATATATATATATAAAGACAACACAACCATACAAAGGATCACAAATAAAGAAACAAACATGGGACCACAAAAACAAGTCTAAAAGCTCCATTTAGACCTGGCAACATTCTTTCCCATTCTATTCTTACTCCTTTAATTAAAAATAACATCATTTCTAGCTTCCCAAATACACCAACAAGACGTAAGAATGATACCATGAATCAATTTTCTTTTAACATCATCATCCGAACATGTTTTGTGTAGCTCCATGAGTTCTTGGTGCGAAAACGCATAAATATCTAGAATTTTACATCATTGAGACACTTGAGCCCAAATAATACTTGCCACCGGGCATGTAATGAAGAGATAATTAACATTTTCATTTAATCCCTCACACATTTTGCACTCCAAGGAATCAATTAGGCTATTCCAGCACAAATGCATCCGAAGTGAGTATCCTATCCATTTCTGCTCTCTTGTTAAATATTTTCACTTTGTTTGAAACCCAATTATACCATGAAAATATATAATACCCACCTTGACAAAAAAATTAAGTTCATGCCGGACTCTTCCGATAATTTTCTGTTGATTTCATATTTTTCGGTATATTGTCGGAATTGTGATGCTAAATTAGGGATTTTTCCTTGTTCGAATTTCTAACAAAATTCTTTATCACAAAAATCATACTTCTAGTGGTGAATATTTACTTAACCATGACAAAAGTTTTTGTTTTGTAACGTAATGGCATTAATTACCTCTCGCAAGGGTTTAAATGGATTGACAATAGGTTTTTTTGTCTCAAATGATTATATTATAAATTTAATAACGTTAACAAACAAATTAATTTAGCCAGTCGAACCCGAACACAAAATGAGAAAAAAAATAAAAGAAGATTAAAAAAAGAAAACAGATTCTGGCGGTGCTTGCTGGCTTGTTGTTTTTAGTGACATTGAGATATCGTTTAATTTACGTAGTAGTAGTCTTATTTAAATATAATTTTTTTGCATGAAATTAAACGCATATTATTCTTACTTTTAATCCATTCAATGCCACTATAAGATATTTAATCCAAATAAGTAAAAACTTTACATCCGCTCCACTTAAATCAACATAGAAACCAAACATGATAAAAACATATTATTGACCTAAACGTATATTAAGAAAAACGATAACTATTTAAGAATAAGTAAAGTTACATTGATATTTTATACAAAAGTCTTACGATGTGTGAAAGTACGTTTTGTTTTTAAGAAAAAAATCAACCACAGGAAGCTTTAAGTTTACAACATAGGTATATGAAACTGGTTCACATTGGTGGTTTAATTAACATGAATACCCAAAGAGAGTAACTAGACATAAAAACTTCAAAAAATCACTGGTCGTTCTTTATTATAACAATCGACAAACTTGGTAAATTACCAGTTATTACAACACATCATAATACAAAATATGAAAATAAACACCCTGATGGAAGGATTAATTCAAACTATATAGAACGTACAGAGGCAAGATAAATTAATAACTTTCAGGATGAGCAACAGCGTAAGCCTCAATAGCCTTATAGGTTTTCTCGTATAACTCTTTTTCAAAGTTAAGTACTTCTGCGGATGGCTTTTCCTCACCCTTGCAGTTATAGATGACTGTCTGCTTGAATACGCATCCTCCGTCAGCAGAAGGTATAATCTTAACTTGATGGTTGATGGAATCTAATATGCCCATCAAGTTGTCGCCTTCAAAAAACGTGTAGTTGTAGGTGAAGTTGCTTGCATCAATGGTATCTTGCTTAAACTTTCAGCTTGTAAATGGAACATCTGCAAAAGTAACTTTTTTTAGAGAGAATATAAAATGAAAACAAACAAGTGATGCTCAATTCGTATAGTTAAGAGTTCAAGCAGTCTAAAAGTCGCCTTTATGTTCCTAATAACGATGCAACTATTTAGTACTTACCATCACCAAACGTGAAAAGCCTTATTGTTCCCACACCTCCATCACCTTCAAGAGTTTCGATGGACTTGAAAACTTGAGGGTTCACCTTGGGTGCGATGGTATGAAAGTTATTAAAAACTTTAAAAACCGTCTCAGCTGGAAATGGTGAAGCAACTTCAACATCAATGCTAGCAGTACTCATTGTCGATAAAGTTTGTCGATGGCAAATATTTATGATTGAATTTTAAGATTTGTTTGGATGATATACGAGTAAAGTTTGTGATATTTATAGGAGGGGAGAGCCGAAGCTTTCACATGCTAAATTTCTGGATAGCACATCAACTTTGACCGTTAAGTTTTCATCATCTTCAATAACATATGAATATAATTATGTTTATCAATTGATATTGCAAAAGAATGCATCCAAAACTAACTACCACGAATAATATATAAATTATATAATAAATATTATTTAATTTGTAGTATTCTAAACTGATATTCAACGAAGGAAGGGGGTGGAATGTCAACTGTTTGCAAAGCGGAAGGGTGTGTGGTGTAAAATAAATTGTTTCTCGAAGGATACATAACATGCAAATCGCGTTGGATGTAGATTAAGATAGTTAGAGAATAATAAATAATAAATCTATACTACTATATAATACATATTAGAAGGATAAGATGATAATTTTATTTAAAATGTAAAACACCTATACAATATTCTAAGCATAGAGTACAAGTGTTTTATGTAATAATTTCACTTTTGCACCTATTTAATTAACTTCTTCTAATTATTGTATTATTTAATACATATTATTAATACATTATTTAATAATGAGATATTATTTAATTTACTTCATTAAGTTTTATTTTATTTATAATAATATAAATTAACATTTAAATTTATAATTACTAATCAAATTTTTAAAACTAAAATTTTATTTTATTTATAATAATATAAATTGACATTTAAATTTATAATTACTAATCATATTTTTAAAACTAAAGTTTATTTTATTTATAATAATATAAATTGATATTTAAATTTATAATTACTAATCATATTTTTTTAGCTAAATACTATTTAAATTAAGTAGTATTTTATTTAAATACTTTTATATATACTGCTTTATAATAAATCTCTCTAGATAGAGATGTAATTTTACTAAGCATAAAAGTTTTAAATCAACATGTACAAATGAGTGCAAGGCATTTAAGAGAAGGTCGAATAAAAAATTGATTAAGATTTTAAGATACTTTAGGGGTAATATGGTAAATTTATCAATTAAATTTTATATACTTTGGCATTTTTGCCCTTGTCTCTTTAATGTATTTAATAAACATTTTTAATAGATTATTTAATAATATGATATTATTTAATTCATTTCATTAAATTTAATTTTATTTATGATACTATAAATTGACATTTAAATTTATATTTACTAATTATATTTTTATAACTAAATATTATTTAAATTAAATATTATTTTATTTAAATATTTAAGTATATAACTTATATATATATATATATATATATATATATCTTCATGTTTATAATAACTATAATACTAATATTTTTCTATGGGGATATTGTGAGTTTAATAATTTTTATATTTATCTATATCTTTTATAATAAAAGTGAAAAGAGGATTGAATGATAATTTTACATATCGATTAATACACCCATATGAAAAGTTATGCTTAAATTTTAAAAAATTAACCATTTTATTGTATTTTATTTTATTTTATTTATACCCTTACAATAAAGTATAATATATGATGCTTATAATACAAATGCTAAAACATATACACGTGGCAAAAAAAAAACCGTCATGTACTTTCAATTACATTCATTCACTGCGATTGAGCACTAATCACTCTTTCCATTTCCCTTGTCGGTTGTTACAAGCTCAATAACAATCAATATGGTAATTTGTTTTGACAATTTCTCCATTAACTTTCTCCGATATATGCAAATCACCACCGAAAGCTGCCTCCGATGATCATAAAGCTCTAACCTACATTCATAAAACGAAACCCCCCTAATATCTAGGTAATAAGTGATTTCCGAACATAAATACCAACTATGTTTTCACTAATCTTGTTGGGATAATATAGTTGTGTTAAAGACTTTTGTAATATACGTAATTGTTTTCTTTCATTCAATTTTTTCAATAATTATATTTTGATTTTTTAATTTACATCACAACGCACCGAGCCGATACTGACTAAAATCGAATTCCCAAAAAATCTCGCAACAACTGTACCGCCGCAACGCGCGGGCATTTCCACTAGTATATAATATAACTTACGAGGGTCTTAACAATTAAACATGATGGTTTTGATAAAAATAAATGTTTAGAGCTTTACAAAAAGCACACGCGAATAGTACAAATATTTTGTGTATGGTTGTGCGGCGTACTAGTCATAGCATGTGCACTGACCCACCTTCGTGTCATGGTCACGCGCGAAACACCGCACTGGGCATGCATGGATTACGGCAGTGAAAGCTTGGCGTGGACATTATAAAACAACACGCACACATTAAATATTCAAATAATAATTAAATGGTGGTGGGAAGTAAAAATCATTTCCATGTTGTTGTGGAATATGATGTCACATTGATGTAACAATGAGTGGAGAGCGAAATGCGAAATGTAAGCTGGATAGCCTAATGCTCCAAACTTAGCAAAAGGTAGTGGTGTAGAGGGTTCAAACACCTGAGAATGCCAATTGAACTCCGGATGATTTATAAGTATTGTATCACATATGGAGTGATACAAATGTGTATAAATCTATTTTTAGGATGGCTACTCCTCCTAAATTACTATAATACCTAATCTAGCTAATGTTAGAATTTGAACTCTAACCCAAATATATTAAAACATGCATTTTAAAATAAGACGGAAGCTTTAGGATCAAGACAAGAATTAAGACAAATCTCACTCACGCTTAAAACGCACCCACTTGTTACTGGTCCAAAGATTGGTTTTGAGAAGATGGTATGGGAGATGTACATAACTGATTTGTTCTTGGGTGTTATCAATTTTTTTTTTTTAAACTGGACAGACTGAAAACTAGAGTTTGATAAAAAAAAAAAAAAAAAAAATAGAAACCAAAGATTGAACCGATACCTTCGGTTCATGGTTAGACCACTGTGTTTGTCTAGTTCAGACAAGCACTTCAGCCGGTTTAGGTCCGATTGGTTAATGGAAATCTCAAACAAAATAAGTTGTCGCAGAAAAAGTGAAATACTATTAATAATTTATACAAGAAACTTTCTTAAATTATAATTATAATCTACCATCTAAATCTTAGGATGTCGTTTTCTTAACTAAACTTAAGTCTATATTTTTTATTTGCCATCCAACAAAAATTTATGTCACAGGGAAAGAAGACAACGTCAAGCAAGAAAGTTCCTTAGGTCAAACTTAAAACTGCAAGACTTAATATACACGTCACATAAATTTTAGAAGATTATATTCAAACACTCACAATTTTTATCATTTCCATATGAAAAATTGGCAAACAATTGGAAAATTCATCCATTATTTTATGCAACACATCATAATAAGAATAATAATACAACAGACACCAAGAAATTAACACCACTTAAATAGAGTGATTTCAAGTTGTAGCATGACACAACGTTGCAATATAGATTAATAACTATCAGGATGGGCAGCAGCATATGCCTCGATATCTTTGTAGGTTTTTTCGTACAACCCCTTTTCAAAGTTGAGAATATCATTAGATGGCTTCTCTTCACCTTTACAATTGTAAACAACTGTCTGCTTGAATACACATCCGCCATCAGCCGAAGGGATAATCTTGACATGATGGTTGATGGAGTCTAGTATGCCCATCAAGTTGTCCCCTTCAAAAAATGTGTAGTTATAGGTGAAGTTGTTCGCGTCAATGGCATCTTGCCTAAACTTTCCACTCGTAAATGGAATATCTGCGAAAAGTAATTAATGTTTAGAAAGAGTACAAAACAAATAAAAATTAACAGACGGACAAGCGATACTAAATTTTTTCAAGTTGGGAATCCTACGAGTAAATAGGCCATCGTTTATTTGTAATAATAGTGCAGTTGCTTACCATCACCAAATGTGAAAACCCTTATTGTTCCAACACCTCCGTCACCTTCAATTGTCTCAATGGACTTAAAAACTTGAGGATTGACCTTGGGTGCGATTATATGAAAGTTATTGAAAACCTTAAAAACCGTCTCAGCTGGATATTGAGAGGTAACTTCGATCTCGATGCTAGCGGTAGTCATGATTAAACTGGTTGCGAACAGTGTTTGAGTATTTATGAGATTTGTTTGGATGATATACGAGTAAAGTTTGTGGTATTTATAAGATAGGAGAGTCGAAAAGAATGAAGCTTTCACATGCAAAATTCATAGGATAGCACATCAATTTTGACCGGTTTGATCTTTGTGAATACTATATATTTTGCTATAAATTGATTATTGCAGCATTCAAGAACAACCACTATGAATCATTTTATAAATGTGAGTTAAATATTCACCGAACAAATAGGGTAGAATGTGAAGTGAATGCAAACTAGAAGGGTGTGAGGTGTAAAATGTATTTGTTCTAGAATGACACTTCACGTGCAAAGGACGTTTATCACGTTAGATCTAAATTAAATGGTTCAAGAACAATAAAAAAAATATGATGTTTTAAAAACACAAATCTTACTTAATTTAATATTTATCAAAACATGACTAAAATAGTATAAAGATCGAGTGTTTGAATCTTGAATGTAATGGTTTAAACATGGTAAAAAGTAAGGTATGTACATATCAAACACCATACTATACGGGTTGAATTCATTAATCAGGACGGATTCAAAACCCAAAAATGGAAAAAAGAAAAATTAATGATCGGAGACTACAACGACAAAAGCATGTCTGCAACGAGTTGGTTCTGGTCTTCATCCCGTTAGGCATCAAAACAAACTTTATGTAATTCTATTAGTGTCTCAGTATTATTATTACTTTTTAATCATCTTATTGAGTTTCAAATGCTGGTAGTATTTAACCTCGAAAATCTATGCAAACATTACGCATATGTGTAGAAGGAGTTCTACAAATATTGTTTGGCATATAATGTTGGAAAAGTGTGAAAATATATTAAGGTCATCATATGTTCAAAACTGGATGTAAAACAAAACTAATCATCCATAATTGATCCACTATCAGTAAGAATTGTAAAATAACCAATACAACTCGTATTATTTTACAACCAACTAACCTACTTATGTTTTTACATAGCATCACATGTCCAAATATATTAATATGGTGAAAAATAAGCTAAATGTTTAAAAAAATTCTTGAATCAAGACACATTTTACTTCCACCCAAAACCGAAACAAATTGTTACAACATGTCCAATGATTGGCAAACAATTCGGTGCTAGGCTTATTAGTTTGAATTGGCGCGGACCGGCAACCAGAGTTTGATAAGAATAAAAACCAAAAACCGAATTGTACATTATGTCCCGGTTCGGACCATTGGAGTTGAATCATTAGTGGACCGGTTGATGCACATCCCTAAATAAACGCTCATTTATCTATCAATTATAATAAAAGAAAGTTTAAAATGGACACTTGGTAATTTTTGATTAACTCTAAAATTATATTTCCCGTCTCTCTCTCATATTAAATGAGAATTAATTTAAATACGCAAACTATACTATAAAATATTTAAATTATAATGTTTTTATTCTAATAATTTATTAAAACATACTAAACCATTGATTTATATTATAGCTTATCTTAAAATATAATATTAAAATTTTTATTTTTTATTATTTTTATTTATAATTTCTTAGATATTTATTATTTTTAATTTCACCAATTACTAATAAGTAATAACATGTAAAATATAAAACCTTTATAAAAAATAATAATTTTAACATGTTAAATTTTATTCCACCCATGTATTACATGGGTTTTTAACCTGGTTGGTTAATAAATAAACGCTCATTTAATTGCTTATTAGTCAAAATATAGCTTCAAAGAAAAATAAAAGTAAAGTTGTATATATTATATCTATACAAATTATCAACTTTAATATGCATTAAGAATTGTATTGTGTTCTTTATTGGTTGTACACACCTTTTGTTTTTTACTTTTTTATTCTTTAACAATTTTATTTTAACTTAATATTTTACATTTTTTACAATTTAGCCCCAATATTATTTTTACTTTCAACTTTGCTCCCCAATTTTTTTCGTATATTATAAATTTTTTGTTCAACGTTTCGGTCTAATTTTTACGAGTTAACTTGTCGCTGCGTGCGTGTGGTTAAAAGTTTTTACGCTTATTTTGTCCCGTTTAACGGCCCCATCGCAACGCGTTGGTCCTAGATCGCATTACTAATTGTTTTATATGCTTTACGTTTTGCCTATGTATGTTTTTACCTCTACTTTTTGTTTAGTTTGGTTTATTTTTGTTTTTTTATTTTTTATTTGATACGAGTTTTTCGGTGTTGGTGGTCGCTGACGGTAGTGTGCCATTGGTGCTAAATGGCATGGTTTTATGCCTCTCACCGTAACACGATGATCTTAATAGTAATTCTATATTAAAAAGAACCATTTTTAACTACTACAACTTATATTCTTAATCTTAGGATGTCGCTTTCTTTACTAATTAAGCTTGTCAATAATATTTGTTTGTCTCCATTAAATTTACGTCATGTGGCTGACGACAAAGTCTAGCAAGAAAGTTCCTCAAGTCAAAGATATTGTATTATTTTCTTTTTTGGTAATTAGTTATTTATCAAACTCTTGGATAAATTATTCTAGACTCAATGATATTACCTTAAAAAGCCTCACGTGGTTTATCCCAAACACGAAAAATGTTCCGTATGCTTAAAATTATGGCTAAGAAAAAAATTTTTAGGTCCCAAAATGAAAAGAATAGTCGATGTGAAGAGAGAACACGCTATTAAATCTTTAATTAGGAAATTTGGCAAATAATTGAATGTTTTATTCATCATTTATTAGAAACGCATCACAATAACAATTGAAGAGACATTGAGAAATAGAAAAACACCCAGATGAAAGCATTTCAAATCATAACACGACACTTTGATGCAACTAATAACTTTCGGGATGGGCAACCGCATAAGCTTCGATAGCCTTGTAGGTTTTTTCATATAACTCTTTCTCAAAGTTAAGAATCTCTGCAGATGGTTTTTCATCGCCTTTGCAGTTATACACGACCGTCTGCTTGAATACGCATCCTCCGTTAGCAGAGGGGATGATCTTAACATGATGGTTGATGGAATCTAATATGCCCATCAAGTTGTCACCTTCAAAAAATGTGTAGTTATAGGCAAAGTTGCTTGCATCAATGACATCTTGTCTAAACTTTCCACTTGTAAACGGAACATCTGTATAAAGTAATTTATGTTTAGAAAGAATATAAAATAAATAAAAACTAGCAAACAAAGAATACACGCACTTTCTAATAATGGTGTAATTTCTTACCATCACCAAATGTGAAAAGCCTTATTGTCCCCACACCTCCATCGCCTTCAATTGTCTCAATGGATTTGAAAACTTGTGGATTGACTTTGGGTGCGATAACATGGAAGTTATTAAAAACCTTAAAAACGGTCTCAGCTGGATATTGAGAGGTAACTTCAACCTCAATGCTAGCGGTACTCATGATTAACTTGGTTGATAGAAAATGTGTTTGAAGATTTTTGTGATTTGTTTAGATGATATACGAGTAAAGTTTCTGGTATTTATAAGAGGGGAGAGTGGAAAACAATGAAGGTTTCACATGCTAAATTCTAAGAAAGCACATCAAATTTGACCGGTTTGTTCTTTCTTATTAATATATGAATATTATATTTATTATGAATTAATTATTGCAAATAATATCCTTGTGTTTAGTAATTCAAAGTTAAGACACTTGAAACACATTGAATGCATCCTAAACCATCAATCATCTTTATTGTTTCCGACGTATTTTATCATAAAATTTTTATGTCATATATTTTCAAAGACAGTGTTAGAGTATGTGCATTATGAAAACTACAAGGGTGTGAAGTGTAAATGGAAATTGTTCTAGATTGTCAAATAAGTAAACATCATTTATAGGTGTAGGGTGTAATGAAAAAGATCGAGAACAAATATAGAACCCGTAATATTTATTAAAAAAATGTTTCTTAAGATATGTACATTCCATATAATAATGAGCAGAAAGTCCCTGGGTTAATATCATTTTGTACTTCACGTCGAAAACCCTGGCTTAACTTGTTTAAAATGGTATACTTGTGAAATAATATTGGTAAATGCTAACTTGATTTTACTTTTCCAAATAAAAATTCATATCATCTTACATGATAAAGAAAATATTCACATCATGATTTTACATCACTCAAAGATTACCTTATCAAATTTTACATAACTTAGTTGATATTTAATGTAGTAAATTAAATAATCTTATAGTATTACATAATGTAATTATAATATGATCTAAATAATGTATTAATTAGAATAAGTTTACTAAATGGGGTAAAATTAGAATTATTGCATAGAGCACATTAATGACACATGCTTACATTTATATAGCTTACGTGTATCTAATATAGATTTTATAAAAAGGTTAAGGTTAAAAACACACAACATTAAAGTTAGTAAAATAATAAACTTAAACCAACATAAAAAATATTGCTATTATTAGAATACGAAAAATAAGGAGAAAAAGGTAAACAAAATATAAGATGGCGTAACACAATTCAAAGAAAGCATCTCATAATTAAGAAAAACAAATAATCAACTTGTGTAATCAACGCAAAGCAATTCATCTTGTACTTAATGGTTAAAGCTTGTTTGAGTAGCGTAGATGGAATAAAAACTTTAACTTTTAAGAATTTATGAATGACTTTTCGTATGAGTGTCTTAGGTCATTTGTAAAATTACAATCATGTTCATAACTCTTCCTTATTATATATAGGTATAGATACTTAACATTAATTCTTTCTTCTTCTTCAGGAACAACAAATTACTTGGCGGTCTTCACCTTTCATCCAGTCTTCTAACAACATCTTATTTACAAAGATTTTCAAAGTTATTTTCTCTCGTATCTCCTCACTTCAATAGATTGACTACAAATATTTAAAAGGTCAAACTACAAGAGGATAACCAAATAACATACCATTACTAATATAATGTTTAGAGTTAACACACCACTGTACCCCCATAAGTTTCGCCATTGCTTGTATGGTTTTACACCCAATCAACATACTTATGTATTTTCATACACTATATATCACATGTTCAAAGATACTTGAGCTCATTAAAATAAGCCAAGTGCTTCTAGAACAAGTAAAAAAATCAAGACACATCTCGCTTGCACTTAAAATGCACCAAGATGTTACAAGTCCAAATATTGGTCTTCAAAAAGATGGTACGGGACACATTATTGACAAGGTCTTGGGCTTTAACAAACTTTTTCTTTTTTTTTTCTTTTTTTTTTTTTTTTAACTAGATCAAACTGACAACTAGAGTTTGATAAGAATACAAACCAAAGACTGATCGAATTGATATATTCGATTTAATGTACCACTGTGTCCGTCTAGTACAGATAATAAATTCAACCGGTCTAGATTTGGACCGATAAAGCAAACCTTTAACAAAAAGAAGGAAAAAGTGATTCATTGACTTGATTATAAAATTACAAAAGTTCTAAAAGAGAAAGAAATAAAATACTATTGATATTTTATATAAAAAAATTTATTGATATTTTATATAAAAGAACTTTCTAAAAGTTAGAATTATAATTTACCATTAAGATCTTACGATGTCATTTTTTTTGCAAAACTTAAGTCGGTATTATTGGTCAGCTGACATATTTATGCCAACAGGGGAAGAAGATAAAGTCTAGCAAGAAAATTCCTTAGATCAAACTTAAAATTGCTGATTTTTCGAAAGAAAATTATATCATTTTACCATTCTAGACTCTGTATATACACATGACATAAGTTTAAACACATGACATAAGTTTCAGATTATTATATTTAAACACTTTATTTTATTATTTTCATTTAAAAAATTAATGTTTTATCCATTACTTAGTGTAGTACATCAGAATTCAGAATAATAATACAACAAACATTGTTTTTCATCACTTTTACAGTTATAAATAATTGTCTATTTAAATGCACATCCGCCATCAGCCGAAGATATAATCTTAACATGATGGTTGATAGAATTTAATATGCTCATCAAGTTGTCCCCTTAAAAAACATATAATTATAGATAAAGTTAGTCACATCAATAATATCTTGCCTAAACTTGCCGCTTGTAATGGAACATCTGCAAAAAGGAATTAATGTTTAGAAAGAGTACAAAATAAATAAAAATTGACAGACGGGCAAGTGATGTTAAATTCTTTTATCTCAAGAATATCGTTTTACAGTTAATAAAATTTTATTTTATTTAATACTTTTTTTATTCAAACCGTATAATACACGAGTTTACTAAAACAAGTTAGTGTATAAACATTTTTTAGATTTGTTTGGACGATATACGAGTAATGGTGTTTATAAGAATGGAGAGTCGAAAAGAATAAGCTTTCACATGCACAT
Source organism: Flaveria robusta (assembly GCA_025506415.1). Taxonomy (NCBI): domain Eukaryota; kingdom Viridiplantae; phylum Streptophyta; class Magnoliopsida; order Asterales; family Asteraceae; genus Flaveria; species Flaveria robusta. The sequence continues at coordinate 32,281,434 of CM046467.1, forward strand.
CAATTTTGACCGGTTTGCTCTTTGTGAATTCTATATATTTTGTTATAAATTGATTATTATTATTGCAGCATCCAAAGATAAAAACTACATCTTCAATTTGATGTAGTATACAATGTGAATATTATTTGTCGTTCAAAAAAAAAAAATACGAATATTATTTAATTTGTAGGATTTTAAATTGATATTCAACGAAGGAAGGGGGTGAAATGTGAATAGTTTGCAAAGTGGATGGGTGTCAGGGCAAAATAAATTGGTTCTCGAAGGATGCATAACATGCGAATCGCGTTGGATGTAAATAAAAATAGTTAAACAATATATATAAAATTTTCTTTAGTAAACCCGTGTATTACACGGGTTGAATAAAAAAATATTAAATAGAATAAAAATTTATTAATTATACATCGATATTTTAAAATAAGATATGATAGAAATATTTTTTATAATAAATAAAAGAGTAAATTACATTGATGGTCCCTATGGTTATGTTAAAATTTTGGATTTATTCCTTAAAGTTTAAAACCTTTGAATATAGTCTCTAACATTTCTTTTTTTTCATATATAGTCCCTAGATCTGTAAGTTAACCGTTAGTGATGTTAAATATTATAAAAATTAGCATTTTACTCGTATTAGCCATCTATTTAATTTACCATTTAAACTATTGTATTATTTTTATTTAAGAAAATTTTATATTTTTATTTTTCAAAATTTTTTATTTTTATATTATTTTTATAATTTCATTATTAATAAGATTATTATTTAATAAAATATGCTTTAAATACACAAATAAAAAACTTTTTTAAAAACATGTTTTTTAAAATGTCTGGTTTTTTAACCGTTCATTTTTTATACATCATTCAAAAATTTTTTATTTTTAAATTTTTTTAAAACTAGTTGGTTTTCTAAAATTCTTTTTAAAAAAACCATTAATTTTCTAAAACATCTTTTCTTAAACAAATTCTTAGTTTTTTAAACATTTTTTAAGAAACAATTCAGTTTTAAACGTCTTTATAAAAGAAGACATGTTATAAAGGTTTAAAAAACCCGCATATTGGTTTAAAAAAATTATAAACCACATTTAAAAGAAGATGTTTTTTAAAATATTTTTTTATTTTTGTATTAAATAATAAACATATTTATAATAAAAAGATAATAATAAAATGAAATTAAATTGTTGATCCTTAGAAATAAATAGTTATTTTGACAAATTTAACATCACTAACTAAACTAACAGAGTAGGGACCATTGATAAAAGATAATTATAACATTAGAGACTATATTCATAATTTTAAAACTTTAAGGGCCAAATCTAAAATTTTAACCAAATCACAGGGACCATCCGTGTAATTTACTCTAAATAAAATAAAATTTTTATTTCAAAACAAACGTTTTAAAAAATTTCATACTTAAAACTTTTTTCTTATAACTCTCAATAATTATTTTTTTCTATGAAAATTTTACTTTTTAAAAACATCAAATATAAAATATTTTATATTTTTTAAAAAGTTTGATGTTCTAAAAGTTTTCTAATTTTATGAATAATTAGTTTCTTAGAAATAACATTAGTAAAAATATCTTTTACTTAATTTATTAAAAATAATTTTAATCTAAAAATATATATAATATTATTAAAAATTAATGTGATTATTAAATAGGAGTGAGAAGCGGGAAAAAATTATTAAGGATGAATATGATGTTGACATGTGTCCCTCCTAGATACCTTTTTATTAGAGTATGGAGATATATTAATTTAATACGATAATTTTGATAAAAATAAATGTTATAGCTTTACTAAAACGTAACTAGAATAGGACAATATTGTGTGTAAGGCTTCGCGACTTACTAGTCCTAACATGAATCAGTGAACCACCGTGGCGTTGTTGTCACGCCTGAAACACCACGCCATACATACATGATACATACACCGCGTCAATGAAGAGTTGGGCTGAAGAAATCTACGGTAGTGGCCTTGGCATGAAACAACACATGCGAACACCCATAAATAATTAAAATAATAATTAAACGGTGCAATGAAAAATGATGGAACGTGAAAATCATTACCGTTAGTATGTGATGAGAGAGTGGGGCATGATGTAGTGATGTAGCAATGACTAGGGAGTGAAAAGTTAAACGTATGACGGACAACCTAATGATCCAAACGTGGCTGAGAAATTAATAGGTAGAGGTGTACATGCATGGTTGGACCCAACCCATGTGGTTGGGGATTATCCGACCCCATGAATGTTTTTTTATAGTTATGTATGTGTTATGTTCCTAAACGACCTCTAAGAAATTTTAACAACGGTCCCCAAGTAAATTTGACAATGATACTCATGATTTTTTTTTAATTACCAACGACCTTAAAAAATATATAATTTAAAAGTTTTATTCTTCTTCTTGAACAACAAAACTCTCTAGTCTCCATTCTTCACCTGGTCTCCTCTAGCAACACCATCATCATACATCAGATTAAAATTTTCACGATCTTAGTTTTTCTTTTTTTTTATCCTCACTTTCGTTACTCTATCAGAAATATTTTAAGAATCAAACTTTAAAAGGGCAACCAAATCGTATACCACTGCTAATAAATGTTTTGTTGGTTTAGGTCCGGACCTTAAAAAAAAGCTGTCATGACTTGATTGTAAAAGAACAAAGGTTCTAAAAGAGGAAAAAATGAAATACTATTTATATTTTAAATCAAAAAACTTTCTTAAATTAGAGTTATAATTTATCATCTATATCTTATGAAGTCGATTTCGTTGCTAAACTTGAGTCAATATTTTTATTCGCCATCCGTCAAATGTATATTAAAAAGGGAAGAAGACAAAGTCTAGCAATAAAGTTCATCAGGTCAAACTAAAAACGATTGATTTTTTGGAAAGTAAACTGCATTATTTTACCATGAAACTCTTAATTAATTTATTGAAAAAATATCATAGTAACCAAATTTTAAAAGTGTTTTAATTTAGTAACTCATGCATATTTTTTTTCAAATTAGACCACTAAACGATCAAATCAATTCATCATTAAATTTTATTATGTCAAGAAAGTAACGGTGAACAAGACGTCGGGGTCAGAATTTTCAATATATAAAATTATATTAAAAAATAAAAAAAAAACATGTTAATTATGAAAAAAAATATAAAAAAAGTAGCTAAAATTTACTTCAACGTTTCATATCAGCATCAAGATATAGAAAAATTATTTTCTAATTGAAACAAAAAATATAACATGCTAAAAAACATGTTAAGACTTTTAATTTATATAAAATATAAAAAACCGAGTGACTTAATTAGAACACTTTTAAAACTTGAGTTACCTAATTGGAACTTTTTTGAAAGTTAGTTACTATATTATAAAGTTAATCCTAATTTATTCTAGATTCAAAAATACATGTGACATCATAAAATCACATTCAAACACTCATCATTCTTATCATTTCCATATGAAAAATTGACAAAGAAGTAGATTAATAACAATAATAATACAACAGACACCAAAAAATTAACAACACTTTAATAGGAGGATTTCAAATCGTAACATGACAAAACGTTGCAATATAGATTAATAACTATTAGGATGGGCGACGGCGTAAGCCTCGATATCTTTGTAGGTTTTCTCATACAACCCCTTTTCAAAGTTGAGTATATCAGCAGATGGCTTCTCTTCACCTTTACAGTTGTAAACGACTGTCTGCTTGAATACACATCCCCCATCAGCTAAAGGTATAATCTTAACATGATGGTTGATGGAGTCCAGTATGCCCATCAAGTTGTCTCCTTCAAAAAACGTGTAGTTATAGGTAAAGTTGGTTGCATCAATGGCATCTTGCCTAAACTTGCCACTTGTAAATGAAACATCTGCAAGAATTTATAAATGTTTAGTCACAGTACATATTGTCACACAAGTAATGTTAAATTCTTTTATGTCATGAGTCCTATGAGTAAAAAAACCATAGTTTATTTCTAATAATGGTGCATTTTCTTACCATCGCCAAATGTGAAAACTCTTATTGTTCCAACACCTCCATCACCTTCAATTGTCTCAATGGACTTGAAAACTTGAGGATTGACCTTGGGTGCGATTATGTGAAAGTTATTAAAAACCTTAAAAACCGTCTCAGCTGGATATTGAGAGGTAACTTCGATCTCGACGCTAGCAGTAGTCATGATTAAGATCGTTGCAAACAATGAGTGAATATCTTTTAGATTTGTTTGGATGATATATGAGTAAAGTTTGTGGTATTTATAAGATGGGAAGCCGAATATAACGAAGCTTTCACATGCTAAAATCATAGGATAGCACATCAATTTTGACCAGTTTGGGAACACTACATATTTTGTTATAAATTGATTAATGCAGCATTCAAAGACAACTACTATGAATCATTTTTAAATGTGAGTTAAATGTTCACCGAACAAATAGGGTAGAATGTGAAATGAATGCAAACTGGACGGGTGTGAGGTGTAAAATGTATTTGTTCTAGAAGGACACTTCACGTGCAAAGGACATTAGGTCTAAATTAAATTGTTCAAGAACAATCAATACAAGGAAATGTGCAAGAGTGTTAACTATTGAATAATGATGTTTTAAAAAGCAAATCTTACTTCTTTAATATTTATCAAAACGTGACTCGAATAGTATAGATATTGAGTCTTTGAGATCTTGAATGTAATGGACTAATGGTTTAAACATTATAAAAAGTACGGGTATGTACGTATCTAAGAACATATTATTCAGGTTCAATTTAGTACATATTGATAATGTAAAAACAGCAAAAAAATTTAATGGTTGGGATTGCAACGAAAAAACAGTTCTGGTCTTGATCCTGTTAGGCATCAAACCAAACTTTAAATAATTTCATTCGTTTCTTGGTATTATTTTCGGTCAATTTATTGAGCTTCATGTTAAGGTAATCCATGCAAACGTTATGCATATGCATAGAAGTTCTATAAAAATTCAAGAATCAACCTACTTATTTTTTTCACATACCATCACATGTCCAAATATATTAACATGGCGAAAAATGAGCCACGTGCTTACAAAAATTCAAGAATCAAGACACATTTCACTTGCACCCAAAACGCACACAAATTGTTACAAAATGTCAAAAGATTGGGAACCAGTTCGTTGCTAAGCTTTATTAGTTTAAACTGGTTAGGACCGGCAATTAGAGGTTGCTAAGAATACATACCAAAAGCCGAACAGCAAGGGCGAACTATACATTTTGTCCCGGTTTAAACCATTGGAGTGGGATCAATACTTAACCGGTTGATGCACATCCCTAAATAAACTGTCATTTAATTGCTTAATAAATAAACTGTCATTTAACTACTTAATTGTCATAACATAGCGTCAAAGAAAAAGCGGAAGTAAAATGTATTTATATTCTATATTAAAAGAACCATTTATAACTACATCTTATATTCTTAATCTAACGATGTCGCTTTCTTTACTAAACTTGAGTCAATAATATTTGTTTGTCTCCATCAAATTTACGTCAAGGGGCAGACGACAAATTCTAGCAAAGAAATTAAGTTCCCCAAGTCAAGGAGATATTGTATTATTTTCTTTTTGGTGTTTAATTATTTGTCAAACTATTGGATACATTATTCTAGACTCAATAATATTACCTTAAAAGGCTCATATTGCTTATTCCAAACTCGAAAATATTCCATGTGCTTAATTTGTGGGCTAACAAAAAAAAAATATTAAAATAACTGACAAAATAAAAAGAATAAATGTGAAGGGAAAATACGTTTTTAAATCTTTGATCGAGAAAAGATGGCAAATAATTGAACGTTTTATTCATTATTTATTACAAATACATCACAATAACAATGTAAGAGACTGAGAAATAGAAAAACACCCATATGAAAGGATTTCAAATCATAACAAAGAAACATTGATGCAACTAATAACTTTCGGGGTGGGCAACAGCGTAAGCCTCGATAGCTTTGTAGGTTTTTTCGTACAACTCTTTTTCAAAGTTAAGAATCTCCGCAGATGGTTTTTCATCGCCTTTGCAGTTATACACGACCGTCTGCTTGAATGCGCATCCTCCGTCAGCAGAGGGGGTGATTTTAACATGATGGTTGATGGAATCTAATATGCCCATCAAGTTGTCACCTTCAAAAAATGTGTAGTTATAGGTAAAGTTGCTCGCATCAATGACATCTTGTCTAAACTTTCCACTTGTAAACGGGACATCTGCATAAAGTAATCTATGTTTAGAAAGAATACAACATAAAAAAAAACTAGCAAACAAACAACAGATGCTTTTTTTTTCTAATAATGGTGTAATTTCTTACCGTCACCAAATGTGAAAAGCCTTATTGTTCCCACACCTCCATCGCCTTCAATTGTCTCAATGGACTTAAAAACTTGTGGATTGACCTTGGGTGCGATAGTATGAAAGTTATTAAAAACCTTAAAAACCGTTTCAGCTGGATATTGAGAAGTTACTTCGACCACGATACTAGCTGTAGTCATGATTAACTTGGTTGATTGGAAGTGTGTTTGAAAACTTTTGAGGTTTTTTTGAATGAAATATGATTGTAAGTTCGTGGTATTTATAAGAGGGAAGAGTGGAAAATAATAAAGGTTTCACATGCTAAATTTCTAAGAAAGCACATCAAATTTGACCGGCTTGCTCTTTCACAATAGAATATATACATGAATATCATTTTGTTATAAATTGATTATTGCAAATAATGTCCTTGTGTTAGTTATTCAAAGTCAAGACCCATGAAACACATTAAATGCATCGTAAACAAACAACCCTTGTTTTTTTGTATTTTATGTAATATATTTTCAAAGATAGTGTTAGAGTACGTGCATTATGGAAACTACAAAGGGTGTGAATGTAAAAGGAAATTGTTCTAGATTGTTAAAACAAGTAAATATCACGCGTAGGTGTAGTGTATAATAATCAATGAGAACAAATGTATATGGTTAACAAAACTAACGAGTTCTTTAACCCTGCAATGCGACATTAACGTGGTAAAGGGATGTTTGCAAACGTCGTAATTATCAACGTCAAAATCCGTTATGCGTATTGCCCTGTGACACTCACACTAACATGGTTATGTCTCGCACTTTGCGACGTAAACATGAACCAATATTAAAACGACAAACTCGTTAAAATAATTCGTAGCAATATATATATATATATATATATATATATATATATATATATATATAGGGGAGGGTTCAAATGTAAACTAATAGAAACTGTATAAACCAATAAAACAAATCTCCAGCTTTGATTTACGAGATCAATGACTCATATTTGTTTGACTTTTGTACACGTGTTCCAATAAAAGTATAAATTTTTATTATTTTATTCAAAAAAATATGAGTCATTGATATTTATAAATCAAAGGTGCAGATTTGGTTTATTGGTTTATACAATTTCTATTGGTTTTCATTTGAACCCAATTCTATATATATATATATATATATATATATATATAAGCAAAAAAAAAAAAAACAACTAAAGAAAAACTAAAGGGTTATTAGATTTTAATAATTTCAAGATTCATATATTGGCCGGAATTAATTACAACTCAATAAATGTTCGCAAACACTCCTAACTTTAAATTTTTTTTCCTTCAACAATACCTTGCTAACTGAGAGTTAAACTCTGTTAGTTTTTTTTTATAAAATGAGACCAATATTGAGCCATTTTTCAACTTTATCGCCTCCTAGCCTCCAACTTCACCTGAAATCTACCACCAACGAGTCAAGTGGTTCAAATTAGAAGGTGAAGATTGACGAGTTTTAGTGTGCAAAAGTTTTACATTGACGAACCAGATAGTTGATTTCAGTTTTCTACTTAGTGTTTTTGCCCAAATAAATAGTACATGTCATTGAAAAACTAATATTGTTAACTTTTAGTTAATAATGGATCGTTAAAGTAAAATAACTTAAAGTTGGGAGTGTCTGTAAACATTTTCTGAGTTTGGATTAATCCCAGCTAGTAAATAAAAGTTAATATTATTAAAATCCTATAACCCAAAAATTAAAAAAATAAACTGCAACTGAAAGTTAGGGCCAGGAGTCAACCCCGAGTTGTCTTACGTTAAATAATTACCTTAACTACTACTTACTAGAATTTTTTTGTTTTTTTTTCTATTAAATAATTATCTTAATTACTAATAATATTATTTAATTTTTTAGATTAAAAATGATTTTTTTTAATAAATTAAGAAAGAGATCTTTTTATTAATAGTATTTATAAAAAAAATAAATTTTTATAAAATAAAAAACTTTTTTAAAACATCAAAACTTTTTAAAAATACGAAAGATTTTAAAATTGGTGTTCTTAAAGAGTAAATTTTTATAAAACAAACAATTTAAAATTGGAAGTTATAATAAGAAAATTTTTAAAAATGATATATTTTAATATGGTTTGTTTTGAAACAAAATGTTTAATTTTTTTTTTAAAAACAAATATTTAAAAACTAAATTTTAAAAAGTTGATATCATTGTTTCATAATTTATAGTTTTTTCTCATACGCAATTTCAACCGTATCTTATTTTATAATATCGTTTTACAGTTAATAAATTTTTATTTTATTTAATATTTTATTTATTCAACATGTGTAATACACGAGTTTACTAAAACAATCTAGTGTATAAATTTTTTTAGATTTGTTTGGATGATATAGGAGTGATGGTTGTGGTGTTTATAAGAATGGAGAGTCGAATAGAATAAGCTTTCACATGCTAAATTCATATGTTAGCACATCAATTTTGACCGGTTTGATCTTGGTGAATTCTATATATTTTGTTATAAATTGATTATTATTGCAGCATCCAAAGACAAAAACTATATCTTCAATTTGATGTAGTATATAATATGAATATTATTTGCCGTTCAAAAAAAAAATGGAATATTATTTTATTCGTAGGATTTTAAATTGATATTCAACGAAGGAAGGGGATGGAATGTGAACAGTTTGCAAAGTGGATGGGTGTGAGGGTAAAATAAATTGGTTCTCGAAGGATGCATAACGTGCAAATCGCGTTGGATGTAAATAAAAATAGTTAGAGAACAATATACATATAATATATATTTGAATGGGGAGATATTCTAATAAAACCAATAATTATGTGAAAATAAAAAAAAAACACGAAAACCAATAATATAATTCATAATTTTTTTGTTATTTTAATTGTAAAAATGTTATTCAAGTATTTGATACATATATGTTGAGCATACATACGAAAATAAAGAGTCTTACGTATACGTAACACTATGTCGAATGAAAAATAGTTACGTATACGTAACCTATGTGTGACGTGTATGTAAAACTATGCTATGATTTTCATTTGATTCATAACTTTATTTATATATACTCACACATAAATATAGAGGGTGGTGATAAAAAACTTATATATTATGTGACCGTTTTTATTGATTTTCTTTAGTTTTCTTATAACTTTGTGGTTTTCTTAAGATCCCTCCTCTATTAGGATGTTAACAGTTATATACGATGGTTTTGATAAAAATAAATGTTTATAGCTTTACTAAAACGTGACTCAAATAGGACAATATTGTGTGTAAGGCTTCGCTACTTACTAGTCAGGTACTTACTAGTCCTGACGTGTATCGGTGAACCACCATGGCGTTGTGGCCACGCGTGAAACACCACTACACGCCATACACACATGATGCATACACAGCGTCAATGAAGAGTTGGGTTGAAGAAATCCACGGTAGCGAGCCTTGTCGTGAAACAACACATGCAAACACCCATAAATAATTAAAATAAAAATTAAACGGTGCAGTGAAAAATGATAGAAAGTAAAAATTACTACCGTTAGTATGTGATGAGGTAGTGGTGTATGATGTACTGATATAGCAATGACTAGGGACTGAAAAGTGAAACGCATGACGGACCACCTAATGATCCAAACATGGCCAAGAAATTAATAGGCAGACCGGACCCAACCCCATGAATGTTTTTTATAGTTGTGTATGTGTTATATTCCTGAACGACCCCTAAGAAATTTTGACAACGATCCCAAAGTAATTTTGACAATGACACTTATGATTTTTTTTATTACCAACGACCCTTAAAATATATAATTTAAAAGTTTTATTCTTCTTCTTGAACAACAAAACTCTCCGGTCTCCATTCTTCACCCGCTCCTCTAGCAACACCATCACCATACACCAGATTATAATATTCATGATCTTAGTTTTTTTTTTATCCTCACTTCAGTTGCTCTATCAGAAATATTTTAAGAATCAAATTACAAAAGGGCAACCAAAATCGTATACCGCTGCTAATACAGTGTTTTGTTGGTTTAGGTCCGTACCCTAAAAAAAAGTTGTCATGACTTGATTATTAAAGAACAAAGGTTCTAAAAGAGAAAAAAGTGAAATACTATTGATATTTTAAATTAAAAATTTTTTTTTAAATTACATTTATAATTTACCATCTATATCTTATGATGTCGTTTTCATTGCTAAACTTGAGTCAATATTTTTATTCGCCATCCGTCAAATGTATATTAAAAGGGGGAGAAGACAAAGTCTAGCAATAAAGTTCATTAGGTTAAACTAAAAACATCTGATTTTTTGGGAAGAAAACAGTATTATTTTACCATGAAACTCTTTATTAATTTATTCTAGACTCAAAAATACACGTGACATTATAAAATCACAATCAAAACGCTCATCATTCTTATTATTTTCATATGAAAATTTGATAAACAACTAGATGTTTAATTATTATTCAATGTAACACATCAGAATAATAATAATACAACAGACACCAAAAAATTAACAACACTTTAATAGGAGGATTTCAAATCGTAACATGACAAAACGTTGCAATATAGATTAATAACTATCAGGATGGGCGACGGCGTAAGCTTCGATATCTTTGTAGGTTTTCTCATACAACCCCTTTTCAAAGTTGAGAATATCATCAGATGGCTTATCTTCACCTTTACAGTTATAAACGACTGTCTGCTTGAATACACATCCGCCATTAGCCGAAGGTATAATCTTAACATGATGGTTGATGGAGTCCAGTATGCCCATCAAGTTGTCCCCTTCAAAAAACGTATAGTTATAGGTAAAGTTGGTTGCATCAATGGCATCTTGTCTAAACTTGCCGCTTGTAAATGGAACATCTGCAAAAATTATAAATGTTTAGTAAGAGTACATATTAAATAAAACCTAATAGACAGACAAGTAATGCTAAATTCTTTTATGTCATGAGTCCTATGAGTAAAAAAGCCATAGTTTATTTCTAATAATGGTACATTTTCTTACCATCGCCAAATGTGAAAACCCTTATTGTTCCAATACCTCCATCACCTTCAATTGTCTCAATGGACTTGAAAACTTGAGGATTGACCTTTGGTGCGATTATGTGAAAGTTATTAAAAACCTTAAAAACCGTCTCAGCTCGATATTGAGAGGTAACTTCAATCTCGACGCTAGCGGTAGTCATGATTAAACTCGTTGCAAACAATGAGTAAATATTTTTTTGATTTGTTTGGAATTTGGATGATATATGAGTAAAGTTTGTGGTATTTATAAGATGGGGAGCCGAATATAACGAAGCTTTCACATGCTAAATTCATAGGATAGCACATCAATTTTGACCTGTTTGGGGACAATATATATTTTGTTATAAATTGATTATTGCAGCATTTTAAAGACAACTACTATGAATCATTTTTAAACGTGAGTTAAATATTCACCGAACAAATAGGTAGAATGTGAAATGAATGCAAACTGGACGGGTGTGAGGTGTAAAATGTATTTGTTCTAGAAGGACACTTCACGTGCAAAGGACATTAGGTCTAAATTAAATTGTTCAATAACAATCAATACAAGGAAATGTACAAGAGTGCTAACTATTAAATAATGATGTTTTAAAAAGTAATTCTTACTTCTTTAATATTTATTAAAACGCGACTCAAATAGTATGGATATTGAGTGTCTGAAATCTTAAATGTAATGGTTTAAACATGGTAACAAAGCATGAGTGTATACATATCAAACATCATATCACACAGGTTTAATTTAGTACATACTAATAATTTAAAAACAGGAAAAAAAATAGTTGGGGATTGCAACGAATAAAATATGCCTGTAATAGGCCGGTTCTGGTCTTGATCCTGTTAGGCATCAAACCAAAATATAAATAATTTCACTTGTTTCTTAGTATTATTTTCGGTCATTTTATTATGCTTCACGTTCAGGTAATCCACGCAAACGTTATGCATGTGTATAGAAATTCTATAAATATTATTTTTTGCATACAATGTTAGAAAAGTGTGCAAGTATATATATTACGATTTTTGTATGTTCAGAAGGAATTGTAACACAAAACTAAGCATCCTCATAATCAATCTACTATTAGTCAGAACTGTAACATAACATAATACAATTCGCATTATTTTACAACCAATCAACCTACTTATGTTTTTCACATACTATCACATGTCCAAATATATTAACATGGTGAAAAATGAGCTAGATGCTTAAAAAAGTTCAAGAGTCAAGAGACATTTCACTTGCACCCAAAACACACACAAATTGTTACAAAATGTCAAAAGATTGGGAACCAGTTCGGTGCTAAGCTTTATTAGTTTAAATTGGTTAGGACCGGCAACTAGAGGTTAATAAGAATGCATACCAAAAACCGAACAGCAAGGGCCAACAATACATTTTGTCCCTGTTTAAACCATTGGAGTTGGATCAATACTTAACCGGTTGGTGCACATCCCAAAATAAACTGTCATTTAATTGCTTAATAAATAAACTGTCATTTAACTACTTAATTGTCATACCTAAATAAACTGTCATTTAATTGCTTAATAAATAAACTCTCATTTAACTACTTAATTGTCATAATATAGCGTCAAGAAAAAAGCGAAAGGAAAATGTATTTATATTCTATATTAAAAGAACCATTTATAACTACAACTTATATTCTTAATCTTACGATGTCGCTTTCTTTACTAAACTTGAGTCAATAATATTTGTTTGTCTCCATCAAATTTACGTCGAGGGGCAGACGACAAATTCTAGCAAAGAAATTAAGTTCCCCAAGTCAAGGAGATATTGTATTATTTTCTTTTTGGTGTTTAATTATTTGTCAAACTATTGGATAAATTATTCTAGACTCAATAATACTAGGTTAAAAACCCATGTATTACATGGGTGGAATGAATTTAACATGTTAAAACCATTATTATTTTATAAATGTTTTCTATCTTACATGTCATTAGCTATTGCTTAAATAAAAAAATTATAAATATATAAAAAATTATAAAAAAATAATAAAAATTAGAAGTTTTAATATTATATTTTAAGATAAGATATAATATAAATCATATAGTTTAGTATGTTTTAATAAATTATTACAATGAAAACATTTATAATTTAAACATTTGATTGTTTAGTTTACATATTTATAATAATTCTCATTTAATAGGAGAGAGACACGAAAAATATAATTTTAGTGTTAACAAAAGTTGCCAAGTGTCAATGTTAAATCTTCTTTTATTATAATAGATAGATTACCTTAAAATGCTCATGTTGCTTATTCCAAACTTGAAAATATTCCATGTGATTAATTTGTGGGCTAACAAAAAAAATATTAAAATAAGTGACAAAATAAAAAGAATAAATGTGAAGCGAAAATACGTTTTTAAATCTTTGATCGAGAAAAGATGGCAAATAATTGAACGTTTTATTCATTATTTATTACAAATACATCACAATAACAATGTAAGAGAATGAGAAATAGAAAAACACCCATATGAAAGGATTTCAAATCATAACAAAGAAACATTGATGCAATTAGTAACTTTCGGGGTGGGCAACAGCGTAAGCCTCGATAGCTTTGTAGGTTTTTTCGTACAACTCTTTTTCAAAGTTAAGAATCTCTATAGATGGTTTTTCATCGCCTTTGCAGTTATACACAACTGTCTGTTTGAATACGCATCCTCCGTTAGGAGAGGGGGTGATCTTAACATGATGGTTGATGGAATCTAATATGCCCATCAAGTTGTCACCTTCAAAAAATGTGTAGTTATAGGAAAAGTTGCTCGCATCAATGACATCTTGTCTAAACTTTCCACTTGTAAACGGGACATCTGCATAAAGTAGTCTATGTTTAGAAAGAATACAACATAAAAAAAACTAGCAAACAAACAAAAGATGCTTTTTTTTTTCTACTAATGGAGTAATTTCTTACCGTCACCAAATGTGAAAAGCCTTATTGTTCCCACACCTCCATCGCCTTCAATTGTCTCAATGGACTTGAAAACTTGTGGATTGACTTTGGGTGCGATAGTATGGAAGTTATTAAAAACCTTAAAAACCGTTTCAGCTGGATATTGAGAAGTTACTTCGACGACAATACTAGCGGTAGTCATGATTAACTTGGTTGATTGGAAGTGTGTTTGTAAACTTTTGAGGTTTTTTTTGGATGAAATATGATTGTAAGTTTGTGGTATTTATAAGAGGGAAGAGTGGAAAATAATGAAGGTTTCTCATGCTAAATTTCTAAGAAAGCACATCAAATTTGACCGGCTTGCTCTTTCACAATAGAATATATACATGAATATCATTTTGTTATAAATTGATTATTGAAAATAATGTCCTTGTGTTAGTAATTCAAAGTCAAGACGCATGAAACACATTAAATGCATCCTAAACAAACTGCCCTTGTTTTTTATATGTATATTATGTAATATATTTTCGAAGGCAGTGTTAGAGTATGTGCATTATGAAAACTACAAGGGTGTGAAATGTAAAAGGAAATTGTTCTAGATTGTTAAACAAGTAAAAATCACACGTAGGTGTAGGGTGTAATAAAAAAAATGAGAACAAATGTATATGGTTAACAAAACAAACGAGTTTTTTAACCCCGCTTTTTAACCCCGCGATGTGGCATTGACGTGGTAAAGGGTGTGTTTGCAAGCGTCGTAACCAACGTCGAAATTCGTTATGGTAAAGGGGGACGATACCTGCTGGTAACGTTGTGCCACATCAATGATCCATCTGACATCTACTTTGTCTTCGTCACTGATCAGCACACACTCTAATTCGGAGTCATTTTGGGTGGCATCGCATCAGTGCGGCAGTATTCCTGCTGATACTACTGTGCCTCATCACTGACAACTCAACCATCCTAATTTCACTATGTAATCCATGATTTAATTAATATTATTTGTAAATATAATAATAAGTTCGTAATTAAGCTTAATGTACAAAGGTTAGACTCAAGCTCATTTATTAAACAAGTTTTAATTTTGGTCTGAGGTTGACTCGATTCGATCTTTAAGTAAGTCAATCTAGAGTACCACACAAACGGCGAAGCTTGTTTACATCCTTAACCTGCACTTTCACCATACCCAAATCAGAAATCTGGCACTAGAACACCACAAACCCTCAAAATTCAAGTCGAAGTTTAACCAAAGATGGCATAGATCACGAAAAAGGTGCATATGGTGGGCGAAGAGAGAGGGGGATGGTGTTCGTGTGATGGAGTCATGATGCACAACGGAGAAGGGGACAGTGACAAGGTTACCACGACGCCAACCTTTTTTTTTTCATTAATCGCAATGGGATTTATATTCACCATAAGCTAGCAGGAAGCAATGCAATAAAAAAGTTCACCAAAACTAACGTCAAAGAAAAAATCAAATTAGGGGGCTAAAACTGCACCAGTAACTCCACTCAATATTACAACAATTGATAATCCATAGAAATCCATTTGCTTTTATGATATTCGATATTTTGTAGAAGCAAATAACTCTACCATTACAGATCTGTTTTCGAGAACGTCAAATACACCAAAATACTAAAATGGCACCCAATCATTTTTGTTGTGCAGTTACGTAGATGAATCACGACCTAGAAGCTCAAACGTCCAAAGCAACCAAGTGTTATTACATTTCTAAATAATTTAATTCGATAAATTAGACTTAATTGAACTTTTTAATCATATTTCTCACGTAAGTATTTATATAGGGTGAGCATAAATAACCATATAACCAAACTATAATCGAAAAAGTTTAAAAGAAATAACTAAATCTATTAAGAAACCGATGGTTTGTTATGATTTTTTGCAAATGATTTTAAAGTTTCGTGATGGTTATATTTATATATAACATAATAATCACACAGAGAGCCATTAAAATCAACTTTAATATTTATAAATTTTTTAAGTAAAGTTAGATTTTAATATTTCTAACTTTTACTCATTAGTCGATAATAATTAATATCATTATTTTGACATACCCTAACTTTCAATTTTATTACTAGTAGCAATATTTTCCGTTCGATTTCAATTGTATGTTACTTCATTCAGTTCATAATCGTTATTATGAGTTAAATCAAATGCAAATTAAACGCAAATCTTTAATAATTATGTTACTAAGACTGCTATTGATAACGAAAATGAAAGTTAAAAGGGTTACCAGTCAAATTCATAGTATGAATTATTATCAGGTAATTCATAACAGCTGGGATTTTTAAATAATATCACATATGTCAGAAAAATTTTGTTATAATTTATATAAATAACATATTAGTTGTCGCCTATACATGAATTGTTAATATTAAAATCCAACCAAAACTTTATTTTAAATTTATTAATAATTGCAATAGATTTGATTCTGATGGTTAACCAAGTTAAAAAAAACACCTTTCTCAATAACCAAAAGGTTTATAATTGAAACGACCGTTTATAAAAATCTAGAAACAGGAAACAGGGGTTTAAACCAACCTATACTCACCCTATGTTCAGTTGATGTACTCATGTACATAATGAATGAACTTTATGGTTAATGAATTGCACCATTGCAGGGGAAAGGGTCCAAACTTCTAAAATGTAACCTGATTAAGAGAGTCACTTGCAGATGGATAGATGTCAATCACAATTTAAACAATTACTTTCTTATCAGACCACATCCAGAGTTGAAAGTTTTGGACACAAATTATTAGCCATAACTTGTTAACCACATTTTGCTTGCCTACTTTCAATTGCATAGCATTATGTGCGATTAGGCGCATCAGATCAGTTGCCTGCTTAATGCCACATGCACTTCGAGACGGATGATAATCAAGCACACGAAACATCGATTAGCAACCAATGGGTCATTAAGCCGTCCAAAACATTGCATGGGAGTAATTAGGGTACAAGAATGAATTTTATCCTGCTAACCGAAGAACAAAGTTAACCAACCACATAATTGTTGTTGACCCAAATACAGTCTGAAACAATTAAGCCCGATCCGAAAAGCTATTTCGCGCCCTAAAATTTGTTTGACATCTTCTATGCGAAAATATTCCATTTTCATAAGATCTTCTTTAAAATAAGACCAGCTTCTACCTCTAGTAGCCCAATTTCTTAAAACCCAAGTTTCACAAACATTTAAATTGTGTGACTTCACATATTTCCATAATCCAATAGAAATGTAAATGCATCTTAATCCCCACTTAGGGGCTGTTTGGTAACCTTTTAATCAGCCTCTTAATGGTTCAGCACTTAATGGTACAGACTGTTTGTTTCGCGAGCAAATGCCTGAATGGTTCAAACATTTGCCTCTGAATGGTTAAGCATTATACTAATGCTGAATGGTTAAGAGGTTTAATGCTGAATGGTTAAGACCTCTTATCTGAATTGGTCAGACATTTGCCTTTGAATAGTTAAGCGATATACTAGCTTTTAATGGTTCAGACCTCTTAATGGTTCAGCACTTAATGGTTCAGACTTCTTATTGGTTCAGCACTTAATAATTCAGATATTGCCAAACAACCCCTTAGATGATTAAGATATCATTCAACCATCTACCTCGATCCATCAATTTTTAGAATATCAAGGGAATGCAACATCACAGTGGCTTAGCTTTGAAATCTCTATGACCCGAAGCAAACATACACTTGTCCCATAAATTCTTCTACTTTTAAGTATTATTTCAATTCAAATCTACACATATAGATCATGACAAGCTAAATGTGACACTTGACACTGAGTTTGGTAAAGAAGTCTACTCAATTTTGACATATTACTGAACAATTTAAAGATTTGAGTGCTAGTCGAAGGTTCTAAATAATATTACCTAGTAAGCTACAAATTCATTAAAGATCTAAAGTTATATCACTTGGGCAAAATCATTTCTAACACTACCAGATGCAAAACACCTATGTCAAACAAGCAAATTTTAATGTAAACTGCATTCAAAGAGATATAAAATGCTTTAAGCTTAAACAGATAAATAACAACATTAATTTTTAAGAAGCAATGTACATGACAGTAAGAAAAAAACATTCAAATTGATAACTTACAAGAAGATGATTACCACTTTACCAGCTTCAACCTCATACTACAGCAGCCTCTTCATCTTGTCCTTATGATTCTCCAAAATCTCCATCACAGCTTCACTATAAGCAGCCTCCACTTCATCTTCACAACCATCCACACCATTCACAAACCAATCATGTTTATCCTGTACATTATTCATCTGCATCACAACAAGAGTTATCCCCTTCATAACATACCCCGAAACCGGCATGTTCAACACAGGGACATAACACTGGCTAACATTAACCGGAACCTCAATACGATTCATCAGCGGTTTCGCATTATCAGGCGCCGAATTTATCCATCCCCTCACCTCTGCAAGTTTCTCCCCACTCAGCAAAAGCTTCCCCCTTCTCCCCGAATCAGTAATGCAGACTTTATCCAAACCTGGATGATCCTTGATGAAATACAACAGCATCCTATGCCTCACAATCACATCCTTCAGACACTGAAACGCGATATGAACTTTCCGCTTAAACGAATCAACATTCGGCTCCATATGGACCGTATCTTCTTCTTCCTCAACATTAACATATGATCCATTTGTATCACAAATCGAATTCGGCGACAGAAATATAAACGATTCGATTCTGTTACCTAATGCAACCTTCCACTTAAATAAACAACTATTATCCATACCTCTGTGACTAGAAGACGGAAGCTCGATAGATAACGTTTTCACTCCTCTAAACTTACTCAAAAACGAAACTGCAGATCGAAACGAATCACCGTAAAACGATGAGATTATAGGCGGAAGAGGCCTGCTAGAAGGAGCAACCATACGCCGGAGGAGGTGAATAGGTTTAAGAACGACGCCGTTGATCAGCGACCAAAGGAGCTTTTTAGGTAATCCGGTGGCCTTAACGTCGCCGGAGGTGATGTTATCGGAACTGTGAGCGTTTAAGAGTGGAGCGATGAAGGAGATGGTGTCGACTTGAAGGACGATGGAGGAGAAACGTCTGGAGACTTGATGGCAAAAGCATAGGGTTTTCAGATCGAGTAGTTTGGTGAAGATTTGAAGAATGATTTCGTCTGGTAAACGATTGATTGAAGATGAATCAGTCGCATCTTCTTCGTGTGAATTCTCGGTGTTGTTCATTGATCGGATGTGGAGATTTGATGTTCTAGAGATTGATAGATTGGTTCATGGGATGATGAAACCCTAATCGTCCCCTGTTACCAATGACTCCTAGATCAACTGGTTTAGTATTTTTTAAAATAAAGGTCATGGGTTGGAGTCTTATTATATGCAATATGCTTCAAGTGGGTCAAGGGTTTTATCATAGTGGGCCTTTGGATGATGGGTTTCCCTTGGAATGGTGGGCGAACCGGGTCACCAGCGCTGTCTGTGTTCGTGAGCGTGGGTGGCCTTTCGCTAACGGGTTTACCCGGGTGACCGGGCTTAAAAATTATTCGTTGGCCGTTCAAAAAAAAATATTTATGAAAGTTATAACAATAACTGAAATCATGTTCATATTCGAGAGGGGTGAAGGCGAGTGATTTTGTAGATTAGTGGTTAGTGCTAACAATTAGAAATTAGAAAAATGTATAAATTGAAGGTAAATGGTGTTTAGGTTTATAGAATAATGATTAGAGGTTGACGGTTTGAGTCACGTAGTGCAAAATAAAGTAGTATTAGACGTAGATTAAATTATCGTTAGAGTAACTTGAAAAGGATAAAAAATTATAAAAATAAGCATTTTTAACGACACTTTATAAACTACAGATTTTCAATACAATATACAATAACAATTTTTGTATGAAATGAACCTTATAATTAGCGCACAACTAGAATTGTTGATAAATGATACTTAAAGTGTAATAAGTTAGCTCGTTTAATAAACAAGTTATGTTCAGTTGGCATAATAGACTCGGGTTCATATTTAAACTTCTTCAAAATCACAAGCACAAAGTTATATACTAAAAATTATAAAACTTGATTTCACTTTAGCCACGGTGGTACACCCAACGCCCAAGGGGCGTTAGTGCTTATGAGGCCCGTGAAGGATGTTAATACACTGCCCCGATAGGGTATTAACTAGCGTAAAAAAAAGGGGTGCTGAATTAAAAAAGATCAATCATTTCTTTGGGTGAGATAAGTTAAAAATAAAATAAAATAAATCATGTGCTACCAATGTGGAGTTAAAATGACACATAATACACCAATTTTGATTTATTGAGTTAAGAACATTTACATTTTATTTTTTATTTTTATCGTTATAATTATACTAAAAACCACTGTTTTTCTTTCTTTTTTAAATTAAATAATAATTTTTATAATTTTGTCATTACTTACAACCACTTTTAAAAATATCAAAAATTTTACAAAAATTAAACATTGTTTTCTTAAATATACAATTAAACAATAATATTATATTTTTTTTCATTTATAAACATTTCATATACTATAAAATTTTCACTAATAAAATTTTAGAAAACTATGAATGCTCTAAAAGACTCGGTCTTAATTTTATAAAGCTATGTACTTTTGTCATAGATAAGAGATTCAACTTGAAACATTTTGGTTTTATTATCTCGTAATACAACGTTAACTGTTAATAACAAGAAAATTCCAACGGTCCAAACAGGACCACGTCACTATGCACAAAAGTAGAAAGCGGTGATGCTGTCTTCCTCACCCCCCTGTCTTCCTGTTACTATCTGCACACACACACTTCGAACTTTCATGGAGATCTTAAAGTAAACCAACAGTTTATTCATCAGCAACCCCTTCATCAATGGAGTCTTTATCATCCTCTTGTTTCTTAACTACAACCATTCAACCCCATCATCCATTGTCATCAAGAACCAAAAGTAAGAGGTGCCCCTGTTCAATGAAAGTTGCATCTTCTTTCTCATACCAAAAGTTCATCCAATTTGCTTTGGATGAAACAAAACTCTCAACTTCAGCCTTAATTCCTTCTCACTTGCAGGTAATTTTGGTCATGATTCGTCATTATGTGATCTTAAAGTATGTAAATGATGATAATAGCTGCAATTGCAGTTTATTGCTTGTGTTCTGTTAAGTTGAGGGGAATGAATTGGATTAAAATTGGGTTTTGGGTTATGTTCTGCTTCAAATTTGTATGGATTCAGTGATGTTTCTTGTTTGGAGTTTGATAATTTGGTTAAATTTAGGGCAAATTATGTTTGCATCAGTGAAATAAAATTATAATCTTTGGCTTTGAATTGAGCAAGTTAATCTTTTGTTCAATTGGAATGATGGGTTGAATATGGAAGTTTAGTATGTGATGAGATATTGGTTGTTAGTAGGTAGGGAAGTAATCACTGAAAGAGAATATAATTTTAATTTTATTGTTTGGAATTACAATTATGTAGAAATTGTGTTGACTTTGTGATCAAATGCATAATTGTTAATATCCTAAGTTGAATACAAGAGTAATTACATATTGAAGAAAGCATGTTCCGGTTGAATGTGTGACTCGAGTAACATTATAGTAACAATAGCTAACAACTGAAAGTGAAAGGACAATAAGAACACATGATGTAATGTGGTTCACTAGATCGATAATTATCCATAATTATCCTCAGCTCTCATAAGATCACATTTGGATGATCAGAAAGTTGAAAATAGCGGTTTTGGTCTTTAAATTAACAGGATGATTTCAGCACCTTAAAGGCAGTGGATGGGAAGACCGAGCTTAAGATGCGTTCTTTTCAAGCTCCAAAAGTTAGGTTACTTCGCAGTCTTTCTATCGAACAAAGTGATGGTATGCAGGTATATCTTTTAACTTTCTTAGTTAATAATTAGTTGCCATCTCATTAGACTTTCTAATGTAATCTTTACTCTCAATTACTTTATCTTAATCTTGGTTCTATAATATGCTTACAGGTGCTAGATCTTGCTGTCCTCCCTGAAGCAGAATATGACCTCCCGATATTTTGTGCCAACTTTTTCACCTCTGTCAACACAAATATTGTTGTACTGTAAGTCTTCGTTAAACAAAGTCATCAAAACACAAATAAATGTTTAAGCTTATCTTTAAATTCAATTTCTGTGACCTGTTACAGGGACCTGAATCCTTTGCATGATGTCATAAATGAAACGCACTACAAGCAGAAGTATTATAGAAGCTTGATTTCTCTAGGCATGAAGTATGCCGAGGTGCGTTGACTGTTGACTTTTTAACTTTCTTGAAATTATCTGTTATAATTTAATGAATGCCTAAAGTTCAACTTAACAACAGATTGCATGCAGCTTTTACCTTGGGGAGGAAAGCTCACAAGCGAGTCGTTGAAATTCTTCTCACCAATAGTCATATGGACCAAGTTTTCTTCAAGTCAAGAAAAGCATGATATTTTGTATTCTGCATTCACAGACTACTACAAGGTATCCACTGTGTGTGTGTGCGCGCGTTATTTCTTCTTTAATAAGTGAATGTAATTCAAAGATTTAAACTTGATTCTCCCTGTAGTTTTTATCGCTATTTTTTTCTCCTTTAAGATTTAACTTATTATTATAAACTGGCAGGCTTGGCTCCGTTTGATGGATCAGGCAACAGAGGAGACTGATGTTTCTCAAATACGTTTGAATCGTGAGGCACAACATAGGTATTTAACTTGGAGAGCCCAAAAGGTGTGTGCTTTTTTTTTCTTTAATTTTATCGAAAATGTTTCAGTTGATATGATTGCTTAACTGCTAATAACCACTAACAACTTTTAGCGAAGTTCTAAAACTTTTCCCATCTGACCCGTTGGGGATAAAGAAAAAAACTCAAATCTAATCAACCAGATTTTAAGTAAATGGTCATAATACCTCTACTCATTTGCATGATGGTTATTGAGTTTGTTTTACTGTGTGGATTCAATGATCATTATGGCTATGTTCTATTTTGATCCATAGTATCATTGATCATGAAATTGTTAAAAATATCAGCATTTGTTGGTGATTTTATTGGTTTTCTTGGTTAAACAAGCATACAATAATTTACCTTACATAACTCCTACAACAAAGCTTTGACGACATTTCTTGTGGTGGCTACTTAAAGAGCTCAAAACCTTGGTTTCTCACTGTGTCCTTGTTGCTACAAACAGGATCCAGGCTACCATCTTCTAAAAAGGTTAATTGGGGAGACTCTTGCAAAGGTATCAATCTTGACTTGAATCAACATAAACTAGTACATGTTGACTTTTGAGGTATAATCTATCTCAACTCGAGCAACATCACCTCTTTCTTTATGATACAAAGAACTATTGTAAGTAAAAGTGATCAAATAGGCGGGTTGAGCGAGTTGGGTAACACATTAAAACGGGTCACATTGGATCGGCTTGTCTCACAAACAAGTGGCAAGTTTTCTGATTTTAATAGATAATTAATGTGTTAATTATGATTAAACCGAAGCTTTGTTATTACAATATTGATCTTTATTTTTAAAGTAAAACGATTTAGGAGGTTGTTAGACTTTCAACCCTTTTTGACCCATTTAACCCATTTCTTTCTTAGCTAAAATTTATGACTTGCGGTTGACCCATTTGAAATAGCCGAGAACCAAAATCATAATTGACACCTCTAGTTTTGATCTTTCTTGGCTTTTTAATGCCACCTCATAAAATGTTGTGTAGGATGTGGTGGAAAATTTCCTCTTTAATGGAGTGAATGAGCTCGGGAACAAAACGTTTCTAGATTACTTTCCGGAGTATAAGTGTGAGGACGGGTCAATAAATGAAAAACGAAGCATTGTTGGTAAGTCGTTTGAGAACCGCCCTTGGGATGCTAGAGGGATATTTATTGGTGATGTAGTTAGTTAGGTTCTTTTAGGTTCATTGTTAACGCGTATGATTGGTGATACTTGGTATGCTTGTTGTCATATGAGTAGTTAGGGATCATTATATTTGTAATTTGATTTTATTGTATACTATGTTAGATTTTAACTATTGTTCAATATCTTTTGCTTATTGTATACAAATCCCAATTCCTTCAACAGATTCCAGTTCCTCAAAAAGTTGTGACCCAAAACGCCTCGTAGAGTATTGTGTTGTCATGACTCATGAGGAACCGTTAGCGTGCTGATAGATCACAATGTAATTCACAAGGAAAAATGTTAAAGTAATGTAACCAAACTTATAAATTTGCAATCCCCTTTCTGGTCACATTATGTAAATGATACCTACGATAAATTACGCATTAGCATATGACAAATCTTGACATAAACCCATCCGAAAACAAATGGGTCAGGGCTGGTTATTAACGAGTCAACTCCTCAACCCATTTATCATGTTTACACTTCACAACATGTTTACTAGACCACCCTTTACAACCTACATAGCCTGACCATCAAACTTACTATAGTTTGTGAACATTTAGTATTGACTTTAGGTTGTAAAGATTTTCATTATTAGAAAGAGTTACTTTCACAATCAAAAGTCAACTCTAGTAAAGTCAAAGTCAACATGACTTCAACAGTTTCCATCTTATTTATAAACTAAATTCAATTTCTACATGTCCTGCAAATTGGGTTACTGTAATGAGCCATCCCTCATTAACTGTAAGCCAAGAATGTTGAAACGCTCTCGCGAATATTGTCGAGATGCTTTCCTCCAATCTGTGCCCGCTTTCATCATAGCAGCAAACTCCTCATAACTAATGCGCCCATCCTGGTGCAATAATAATAAACGCGTTTGGTTTGCAGTCAAGAATCATTATGGGTATGAGTGTGATAACACAGTAGAATGGTATAGATATGGATATTTACCTTATCAGTGTCGACATCAAGCATTATCGCGTGAATTACTTGTTCAATACCGTTAATATTCTCTTCATCGTCACTTAACACATAACGAAGCTCTTCAACTTCTATATAACCACTGCGGTTTCTATCAAAGAAACCAAATGCTTTGTGCAGATGCTCATCGTTCGCCATTCTCTTAAGATGCACATTAACAGCAACAAATTCATTATAGTTCAGTGTACCATCTCCATCAAGATCAACCTACAAAATCATCAATCCTTTGACTAAGCAATGGATGCAAAACACATATATAAGAATCGATCTAAAGTTGTATGAATAAACTTACGGATTCCATTAACACTTGAAGATCTGCATCATTTACTAACTGTCCAAGCTTCTGTAAACCATTGCGTAGTTCTTCAAGATTTATCTTGCCCTTTTTGCCTGTATCCATCATATCAAACATCTCCTTTATTCCAGCCACTTCATCAACTGATAAATGTTCAGCTATCACCTGTGAAAATCAAATTACATTCGAAATGATAAGATGAACTTAAAAAAAAAAAAAAAAAAAAAAAAAAAAAAAAAAAAAAAAAAACGAAGCAACTTTAGTAGAATATTGATCTTACTTTTAAAGCTTGTTTCTTGAACTTGTTCATCACTGAAAACTGTTTAAGTCGTGACCTAACAACCTCACCCAATGACACATTTGGAGCCGCCTTTGCATCAAATAACCATGGGTGTTCTGTAATTACAATATGGTAGCAATAATGATGATTAAATTAGCCTATTCATAAGAGTATAACTTATACTTAGAGGTGGTAATTTCAACCAGTTTATCTATAAATGGGTCGATTTGGGTTATGTTTTATCTCAAACGGGTCAACTGGATTAAGATGAAAAACTTAAACGGGGCAAACGGGTTGAAAAGCATCTGAAACGTATCCAAATGCATGAAACTTCGACCGTCTGATTAAAAACAAGGTAGGTTGTTCTTGTACTAATATAGTTTTGTAATCATATTTAACACATCAACTAAGAATAGAAAAAGTAAACAGTGATCATTAGTTAGCCAACCCGATCCATTTTAACTGGCACTTAAAAAGTACCAGTTTTGACAACCCATATTGCCACTTTCATTTACATCTATACAATAAAACATTACCAAGAACTTGTTGAGCTGTAATCCTACGCTTCGGGTCATGATCAAGCATTTTTTGCACAAGATCTTTGGCATTTTCAGAAACTTTTGGCCACGGGTCTCTACTGAAATTAACTACTGATCGAATGATTGCTTGAGCTACTCCCTGTTCGGTTTCTGAAAGGAATCAATTAGGTAATTATATTAATTCTGTAATCAACTTATGCATTATGAAAGATTGATTATTATTATTATGCTTTGAAATAGAAAAACAAACCTGCCCAAAAAGGTGGAAAACCACAAAGCAAAATGTACAAAATAACTCCAGCACTCCATATATCAGCCTCAGGGCCATAATTTCTTTTCAAAACTTCTGGGGCCATATAATAAGGACTTCCAACTATTTCATTGAACACTTGACCTGAAAACACACATTTTAAGCAGAATTGTGGACTTTATGCCCTAAAGAATCCATTTTAATTGAAGGGTTTACATTTAGATGAACAATAAGTTGGGTTAGAAATTACATACCTGGTTTAAAGAAAACCGAAAGGCCAAAATCAATAGCCTTGAGATCAGAGGTTTCTTTCTTGTTTGCAAAAAGAAAATTTTCTGGTTTGAGATCGCGATGCATAACTCCATGTGTGTGACATGTCTATAATGAATAAGAACTCAAGTCAACGGCGAAAATACCTCATGCTTAAGAAAATGACTAGTGACAGATAACCATACATGTGAGCGATGTTTTCTAGTGCAAACCAACTAGAATTTGTGTTTTGAAGCTAATTTATGAGACACAGATTAATCAGAATCAAATAATCGGTTGTGATTATCAATAAGTTGTTTAACTGTTTGACAAATTCTATTGATTTAAGCATCTATTATGTTATTATAGATTGTTTACCAACAATTTTCTTGAAAAGTTTAGTCCTTTGTGCTTTAAAATTCAGAAGTTCTTTTAAATTGTAACTGTTATGCAAGCTTGAGATACTTAGAATCACAATCAGTCAATCACTTCATCCAAACACTCTAAATTGACTATTGCATCATATGTTGCAGCAATGCAAATCCAAACACCCCATATGATAGCATTAAGCATAAAAGTTAAACAAGATATCATCATGAGAATCATACCGATTTGGTAAAAATTTAAAATGAACAAAAATGATTTATAAAAATAAATTTTGGTGGAAATTTACCTGAACAACTTCTACTATGGTCCTCATAATAGCAGCTGCAGCCCGTTCTGTATAATGTCCGCGGGCTACAATCCGATCAAATAACTCACCACCCTCACACAATTCCATCACTATGTGAACTGCATTATTATCCTCATATGTGTCTTTTATGGTCACAATATTAGGATGTTTAGGCAAATGTTTCATGATTTCAACTTCTCTTTTCACATCCTCAATATCTACTGAAGTCTTGAGTTTTTTCTTCAATATTGTTTTGCAGGCGAATCTTTCGCCAGTTTCTAACTCTGTACATATATATGTTATCCCAAATTCACCCCTTCCTAGCTCCCGTCCAAGATTGTAACGTTGGGTGATGTCATGACCCGTTGGGTTTTTCAAAACATAAAGTTTGAACCCTGTTCCTGATTCGGGTTTAGGTCGATAGGCATTTGCATACGGGTTTGGTTTTTGAAGTTTCTTCTTCAGCTTGTTATCTGATTTACCAGGGGTGACACAGCAGTTTCCCATGATTTAAGTAACAAAATCTTCAAATTCTGTAAATTGAAATTTAAAAAAAAAACAAAAAACAAAAAATGAGACCCAGATCATCCAAGAAATCTTGAAATATGTTGTTTCATAATTCAAATCACAAAATCTTTAAATTCACTTAATTGAATTCATATCAAAAAATAAATGAAACCAAGATGATGAAAGCTCCATTTTTTTGGTACAAACAAAGACGCATGACCCAATTTTTTACTCAAATAATAATTTAATAAACTTGATTTACCAGCATATAAGCTAACAGATATCCTGAAATTTACAATTACTTAACTCAAATAACAAAATCTTCAAATTCTGTGAATTTATAATAAAACAAAAAATGAAGCCTGGATCACAGAAACTTCTTGTTTTTCATACAATAAGAAAAAAGAAAAAAAGATAACCACATAATAAAATAAGGCAACAAGCTTTACACAGTTTAAAATAACAAAATCATCCAATGACTCAAATAACAAGATCTTCAAATTCTGAGCATTGAAGTCATAACTCATAAGTATACCAAAAATTTAACCCCATATCACAGAAGCTACATCTTTTTTCATGCAATCAATTGCAGAACCTAATTTCAAACTCAAATAAAAAGATTTTACAAACAAATACCCAATAAATTCTGAAACTTTCACTTGCAGAACCCACAAACAACCATATAAGATAAAAAAAAGCAACAATCTTTACACAGATTCAAGAACTATATGCTAATCAGAGACCCTAATTGAACTTCAACAACACATATTCAAATGATAAAAAAAATAAATCTTGAAAAAATAGATAAAAAACATACCTCTGAACCCAAATTTGCCACTTGTGAATTGGGTTATCTTCTTGAAATGTGTGTTATAAGAAGGGGAAAATTAGGTGATCAGAGGAGTCAAACTCTTGAACAAACGCATTAAATAACGTTTAATTGGTGGTTTTACATTGGGTGAATTGTATTGAACTATTGATGGGTGTTGGATGATTGGATCATGTAATGATATGAACAACAAGAGATTCAAAGATCTCTTTTGCATCGACTTTTCTGTGTCAAAACCCACTTTTGTCATTCTTTTTCTTGTTGTCTCTTTCCCACTCATTTGGACTTTTAGGTCATGATAGAAGAATTTACAGGACAGGGGGCGTGGAGATTTTTATTTTATTTTATTTTATTTTATTTTATTTTATTTTATTTTATTTTATATTATTTTATTTATTATGAGTTTTAAGTTTCAGTTGGTCACGTAACTTCTTAATCTTTCTTGGCGAAAAGTAAAACAGAAAATAAAGAGTAAATTATACAGAAGGTTCTTTGGTTTATGACTTTATGGTAGATTATAGTAATTGATCATGACACTTATATTTTAAAGGAATTGATTCACAATAAAGGTTTTAGTTTTCTCAATATAATAACCGGTTTTAGATGATATTCAAACGCTTGACTTCAAGTGAGGCTATTTGATTCTAAACTTCAATGGCTTTGTCACCTCCAACCTCTTTAATGTTATCCATATTATTTTATAAATTATTTGGTCATAACATAATGGTAACTTTATCTTGCTTTTAAGATGTTTAGACAAATTTTGTTGCGTATGATAAAAGTTCTTTATGTAATGGTTTTTAATTTGTTCCTATTTAATAAGTACTCGTAATTAATATATTATTTAATGCACATGAAATTATTTAGTTCACTAGATTAATGATTATCTTATTTGTCGTTTCAAAAAAGTATCATCTCATTTATAATACTTTAAATTAACATTTAAATTTATATTTATTATTTATATTTTTATATTTTTATAATTAAATATTATTTGAATTAATTATTATAATATATAAATACTAAAGTATATAAGTATTAAATATTTATATTATAATAATAATAATAATAATAATAATAATAATAATAATAATAATAATAATAACAATAATAATAATACCCAAATATAATCAGTGTTTATGACATCTCGAGTTAGATTGCACTATTCAAAAGAGTTTAAGTGACATCCATCGTGATCGCATCATGCGAGTCAACCTACTAGTATACTTACTTTTTAATACTTTAATGTTTAAGGTCTTACAAAAATGCTTTATTGACTTATACTTAAGCCATTCATGACTCAAACACCTCAAGTTTATAGTAATAGATTGACACGTAATGGAAATTTATTTATATCATGTTTGAAAAGGTTACAATATTTCATAACCGTAAACTTATAAGGGATATTTTGTATTATTCAAAGTACTTTGATTGTGTATTTTTCATATAATGTTTCTTTTAAGCCGTAAGAGTTTACATTGAAGAGCCATAAATAACTTATAAATGAAGCTCACATTCACATTTTGTCAATGAAGATGAACTCTAGTATGTAAAAATGTATGATCACATATGAGAATACAATAATCACCTCAATGTGACAACAATCATGCTACACACAAAAGATAACTAAAACCTCATGCTTATAATTTTTGTATGAATTATAAAATGTTTTAGCACAAGACTAATATATACTAGTCAATTTATTTTATATATTATATTGAACACAACACAAGAAACATGCACCACAGTCATAATTAAAATTCAGTGTTCTTTAAACAGTATCTAGAATATAGTTCCTCTTTTTAGATCTGTGCGTTTTCGTTTTCATGAATAGTAAAATGTGAGAATCTTCTAGTTGTATGTTTACAAAACACATATTTCTTTATGTATCAAGACCAAATGTAATATCGACTTCATGATTATAAAAAACCTTACAATTTTTTGCTTATAAAGCATCTTATTTTTTATTTTCGATCACACGAAGTTGCTACCAATCTAATACTCCCTTTATTTATTTCCCAATTTCCTTAAATCGTCATAAATACCCACATAATCATGTAATAACCAAACAAAATATCAGAACTACCAAAAGTGAAAGAATTAGTGAAGTCGAAGGACCATCTGGGAACTAGAGGTATGCAAAAAAAAACCAAAAAAATAAAAAAGTTAATTTCAGTTTTACTGCCTAAGGTTTAATTAAAGTAAACATTTTCCTCCAAAAGATTAAAAACATCAATTTACCTTCAAAAGTTTCATATGTTGTTTCAATTTCACTCTAAAAAATTTATTATTTTGGAAAAAATTAAAACAACTAATGAAACTCTTGGATTAAAATTTAAACGCTTTATGAAACTTTTGGAGGTAAATTGATGTTTTTAATCTTTTGGAGGAAAATAGTTATTTTTAACAAACCTCAAGGAGTAAAATTAAACTTAACTTAAAATAAATACTCAAAAAAGAAACAAAAAAAACAAAAACAAAAAACCGAACGGTATTCGTAACCAAAAACAATCGTGAATTCGTTACGTATTTTGGTTCCTTAATATTGGCATTTTCAGATAACCAAAAATCGAATTCAACTAAATAAACTAAATAATAGCCGATTTTATTCAAATAACTGAACAGAGTAAACCGATTAAAACGGTTTATTCAGTTGAACACTTGAACACAGTTTGGTTAGACAAATTTGTAATTAGGCCCGGTTCCCATTTTCTGTTAATCCCAAAAAAGCTAAAAATCAAATAAAACGAACCGACTAAACCGAAACCCGAACCGATGAACACCACTAGGTCAGGTCAACACAAAAAAGATCAAGAAGGGCAATATGGTAAAAACATGAGACGATGGCGAGAGGAAGCATCATCAGATGCATCAAAGACCACCATTATATAATATTCCACAGCCCAGCCCATTAACAACTCGTTCACTCGCATCATCTCATTCTCCGAACCCCTTTTCTCATCAACTCAACAATGGCCGATCAACTAACCGACGATCAGATCTCCGAATTCAAGGAGGCTTTCAGCCTATTCGACAAAGATGGCGATGGTCAGCTCTCTTCTTTCCCCATAAAAATTCAATCTTTATGTTCTTTATTATCACTTATGGGTTATGATCTTCACCACCCACTTGTGTAATTGAATGTGTTTGCATCCCCGAAAGCGGTTTTTGGATCGGTGGGTTGTGTGTGATCATCTTGTGTTTTCAGATCTGGGTTCTGATTGGTTGATTTTTGGTACCTGTGGTGTTTGACTTTTGGGTTTGTTGATTTGGGGGTGATTCTGATGTGGGATTAGTTAAAGATTGTTCTTGATTGGTTGTTTTTAGATTGTTTCCAGCTTTTATCTTCTGTGGTGGATGTCTTTTTAGGATTTAAGTGTTTATTTTGAAGGAGATCATTGGGGAAAACTTTAGATTTTAGGGATCTTGTTAGATCTGTTTGATTTATGAGAATGATTATGCATCATTTAGGCTGCAAAGATCAGTTTAATCTAGCTGTTTGTTGTGATTTGGTGGTGTTTCATATCTTGGTGCAGGAAGATGAGTTGATGAGAACACTTTTTGTGTTTTCTTTCAATTCTTTATGCTTATTTGCAGTGTTAGAGCTTTTGCAGCATCGGTTTTTCGATAAGAATTATGAATCTTTTGCTCTATGAGCTATTAGTATTTTTATTTGGTTTAAAAGATGATTTGGAGGTTAATTTCGCCATCATGTTAGTTATGTAATGTTATCTAAACAATGACCCTTCAAGGTCTAATAGACTGGATTGATGCATCTCATGGAGGTGTTGATTACAGGTCAATTCAGTCAAAGACTCAAAGTTCTTGTAACCCGTTTGACCCGTTACTCTTTTAGCTCTCTTTTAAAAAATTGACCCATTAAAGATAAAAGACGACCCAAATTAGTTCGTTTATACGTTGATGGATTGAACTTGCCACCTAATTATTCTTGGTGATATATATGTAGGTTGTATCACCACCAAGGAACTTGGGACAGTTATGAGATCTCTTGGACAAAACCCAACAGAAGCTGAACTACAAGACATGATCAACGAGGTGGATGCTGATGGCAACGGGACCATTGATTTCCCAGAGTTTCTTAACCTGATGGCGCGTAAGATGAAAGACACTGATTCTGAGGAAGAGCTCAAGGAAGCTTTCAGGGTTTTCGATAAGGACCAAAACGGTTTCATTTCTGCAGCTGAGCTGCGCCATGTGATGACTAATCTTGGCGAGAAGCTGACCGATGAAGAAGTTGATGAGATGATCCGTGAGGCTGATGTGGACGGTGATGGCCAGATCAACTATGAGGAATTTGTCAAAGTCATGATGGCCAAGTAAGGTTCTCCAGTCTCCAGTCTGGAAATTGGATTAAAAAAAAGATTTTAAAGAACTGAAGATAAATGTGTTTGCAGTTATGATTCATTTTCTGGTGTTTAGTGTTTGTTGGGTGCTTTCGGTTTCTCTTGTTTGCATTTATTCGTAGTGACGAAATATTAACTACTTGTTTCCTCTGTATTTTGTTGAAGTAGCTTGCATTAGCTTCTTGTTTTCTTTTATTGTTATAAACCTAGAACAATTTGGAGCCTTTTGTTTATCATTTTCTATCAAACTGAGTTGTTTTTCATTATTGTTATGAATATGTTAATTTCATGGTGTTTTCTTTGATACTGAACTTGAGAACAATGAGAATTAGCAAAAGAGTTCTCCATGGTATGCGTATGCCGTATTGTCTTCACGTTGCATATGCAAACACCTAGGCTGCAAGTGACCCAAGTTGAGCTGATAAGGCTCGATGACCTAATCTTAAGGTTGCATTCAACTCGATAAGCTAAAAAACCATCATGATGCTTGCTTGAATTCGGTTCAATAGGCTTAAAGGCCAGTTAGATGTGATGAGTCAAATGTTTACGAATCTAGTCTACTCAGACGTGCTTATACTTATGAGCTTGTTGATGGGAACATTGTCGTTGAAATGTTACGTGGTTGTCGTGATGCATGAGGAGTCTCATGCTCTGCTCGGGGGGTGCCAAAGTTGGAACTGGATCATCGGCAAAGGTGATGATGGATAAACCCAAGGGGGTCGTTTTGCTTGACTTTTTACGGGGACCAACCCAAGGGGAAATGTTGTACGCTTGGATTAAATGCATGTCAAGCGTCCCATAATCGAACCATAATCGAAGGTGTTAATATTAAATTCCAACTGATCTATTCAGTTAACATTGGTCTCTTCTTTTTTCAGGTTAAACGCATGTAGCCCATCCGTGAGTTAAGCAACATAATAATGTGTTATTTTATCTTGAAGTCAACCATACC
This sequence comes from Flaveria robusta, assembly GCA_025506415.1. Taxonomy (NCBI): domain Eukaryota; kingdom Viridiplantae; phylum Streptophyta; class Magnoliopsida; order Asterales; family Asteraceae; genus Flaveria; species Flaveria robusta. The sequence continues at coordinate 32,315,463 of CM046467.1, forward strand.
GCACGAATAATTCTGCAGACATTATTTTATGGCGATTTATTAATACTATATTAGTTTAATGGATCACATGGGATTGGTAACCCCCTTGTGACTACTGGTGGAATTCATGTGCTCCAATAGGCTAGTACTAATCGATCGTAACACCTTTTACAAGTATCTTAAATACTTGTTCTGTTCTTTACATGACATGAAATGATCAAACCAGCCACTTGTAACTCAGGCGAAAGTAACTCAAGAAATCATAAACAACTAAACAAATTGGCTCAGTTAAACCAGTTATAACTTTAAGAATGTGCATAGCTAAAACCAAACTGAAAAGGCAAGGTTTAAAAGAAATTACTATCAAGCTGTGGGTTTTTTTGTTTGGTTTGATTATACAATTAATTCAGCTCGGGTTCAGCACATGCCAAGGTACTTGCACTTCTCGACTAGTTAAGCGCACATCCAAGATTGGCATGAAAACAGCAAGCATCAATCATACGTGAAACGAAATGTCTCTGTAGATTCATGAATGCTAAATGACACCCATAATTCGACCGTTGCAGAGCTCATACAGTACAGCTTGAAACTCATATAATATTGCGTATATTGCACAACTAAACTCAGTTCAATATGAAATATCAATTAGTTCAATTTCTGCCTGGGTAACTTGAAAATGTATGCTATACCTACGTGTTAAGTAAGGTTCGAAAAAATCACCAGGAAACTTATGTGCTCAAGTTCAGCACATTACATCTCAACTCAGAAGCCCAAGATGGAGGAGTAACTTGATAAAAAGAAAGGTACAATAATGTCACCTATAATAAGTGAATTCTTGAATGTTTCCAGCTTACTTTTGATTTGGATGTCATCAAACAAATCACACACTTATGTCACAACAATGATGTTTTTCCAGCTTAATTGTGGACACCTAAGTTAATCACTACATGAGAAATCTTACCCATCTCACCTACATGACAAGTGTGAATGGATATTATACACAGCTTCATTATCAAAATCATAACAGAACCTGCATATCATACAAACTCAACAACAAACCACCACCACCACCCTTGCCGCCGCTTTTTTCTTTTTTTTCTTTTTGTATTACCTTATGACAGAAGCATAACTAAAAGAAAACAATCAAGTTCTCTGCCTTACCCTCCTGCTATTTGCATCTCCGCCGTCTGAAAGCTGAGCACAAACACTGAGAGTTTTACCACCACCGCCACTGCTATAGCCTTCTTCACAACCAGCCACCGTCTTCAGAATCTCTGATTGCAATGCCGGATGATTGGCTTTCAGATACTCAAACCCGTCTGATCGCATAACGGCTGCCATTTGTACCAGAAATTTAATAAGAAAGCAGCAACATGGATAAATGTCAAATGTATACCCATTAGATAATAAGCATGTGTAATAGAAATATAGAAATATTAGATATAATGATTCAAGTGGAGGTATGCATTTAAAATGAACTTGGGAGGAATCCAACCCATCTGACAAATCCCACGGTAGGATTTTTTATTTAACCTCCAAATCAGCTTCATCCAAAACTTAATATGATTATTGATACAAGCAGTTAAAACAAGTGAGATGATTGTAGTGCATTTAACCATTCTTATGTCGGTGTAAATGTTTTGTGGAAAGGAGAGTTCTCACCAGAACATTAAAACAACAGGTAATATTAATAATATCCAAAATTTAAAGGCAGCATACCTGCAAGGTTTTCTGAAGCAAATCTAAGGCAAATAGCTTTAAGTTCCATAGCATGATAAGTATCTGCAAGTGCTAGAACTCGCCCAACAGAGTTTACAGATATATCCTTGCAGATACGAGACTCGCACATCCGTTTGAGTCTACATAAATCATACTCATCAGCAGCAGCTAACAACTTGGCTGATAATGTATCCGCCACATGGGATTCACTAGATGCACTAGAAGCCACCACCTCATCTTCATTAAGTTCATCTGTGTAAATGAAGTGTAGCATTGCCTATTGAACAACAGCCAAACCTTATAAACAGGAATGCAGAAAAGTACAAAAAAGTTTTTCAACCAGAAAGCATGCTATAATATTTATTTTTTTCTGCATAAATCCACAATAGGAAATTATGCAGATATGGTATTTGACAAAATGTATCCAGTTATTCAGAACATAAAGCAGACCATTCAGATATTTAGTGAAAACAGTACATCACATCATATATTAAGAAAGCCTGGAGGTAGCATGATAAGCGAGTTGGGTAACAGATATAAACAAGTTCAGGCAGGGTTCTGGTTGGGTTGATCACAAACAATTTTTATCTGCTTTTTATGTTTTGATATAAACAAGTGATTATGTTTACAAAAACAATACTTCCTCTGTCCCAATTATGTCATCCAAAAGTTAAAAAAAAAAAACACAATTTAAGATATGGTGCGATTAATGAATATTTAGTTAGTAGAATGACAGTTTTACCCTTAAGCATTTAAGATAGCATAGACTTACAACACTTAAAACAAAGATAATTAAGGGTAAAATGGGAAAATTAGTAAATAATAACTATCCAATTTCAAAAGACAGACATTTATTTTGGGAAAAACACAAATAGAATTATAGTAATATGGACAATATATTTGGACCGGAGTGAGTCTAATTAGTATTACAATAATACTAAATACTTGAATAAAATGATTTAAAAGGTTTGTGCGCACTACCTTGAAAACCCTAGGTTCCATATCAGTGATGACAATCTCATGATCATCTTCCTCTTGCCCAAAGAAATTAGACCGAAATACAGAGGATCTGGCAGCCAGTACCAACTTATGGGCACGAAATATTTCACCAGCTACATTAAATTTTACATCTGAACCTTCCATATTTTCAAGCAACATACCAAAATTTAATCCAATATCAGATTCTGGGACCTGAATAGAATGTAACCTAGGGCAATGTGTTGCAGAAACCACCACTCCAACAGTGCAATTTATTTTCAAGCAGTCGTCCTTGAGATAATCTGATGTTTCAAGTAATGCTCGCCTATAAAAACGCTTGTATCCCCTTATAAAGTACATGTTATTTTGAGTTAGATTAGCAGATTATAAGTAATACCAAACATATATGAAGTTTGAATAAGAATGTATCAAAGCAAATTTCTTAAAGATTTGTGGTTAAACGTCATTTCAGACAGTAAATTTAAGGGGGAAGAACTTGGGGAAAAGTACTCTATGCTCATAATGTGTTCAACAGATCTGTTTCTGATATTGTGAAGAAATTGGGTCCATCTGTTTAGGCAGGTAAATGATACGGTGAAGTTTTGTTAAGAACAGAAAACTAGGAAAATTTAATTGATATGCAAGAAAGCACACTATTTACAAATTACAACCTACGTACTGATAACAACTGATCCTCTTCGCAGAGGAGTGAGTTTAGGATGCATTAACAGAAAACTACAAACATAGAAGAAGCCAAGGGATCACATCTGCTTAAAAAAATTGATAATGTAATTTTACATTTATTTGGATAAGGAAATTTCGTTCCAGATAGCACTAGAAAATCTAAAACTTCGTTCAACAAGTCTGGTTACAAACTAGAACACGTAAACCTAGGTATATGACATTATGTATATACAATATTAAATTTGAACCTTGAAACATAATAGATGCCCAAAAACCTCCAGCTTTATCACCCTAACAAACGAGCAGGCTTGCATCCAAGGATCCAACTTATACTGCCTTGAAATATAAAAACATCTCCAACTCAAATACAATGCAACTCCCTTCTTAGTAACTTTAAATCATTCAATGTTTTCTATTCGTCAAAAAGTAAACTTGAGTACTCTACTATAATACATCTAAAATTTAATCAAGGAGTGAAGCAGATTGGGCCAAGAAAAGCATGTGGGTTAGATAATTAGGTTACCATTATCTCTTTTCCAAATGAAGCTTGAGTTTTCTTTAGTTGAATAAAGAAGAAACTCTCTCAAATATCTCTAATGACAAGCAAATCCAAAGGCCATGGAACAGAGTACCATCAACTAAAAAGGTTCCAGAATGCATCTTCAATACTTGTGCACAAGATTTATAAGTATTAAATAAAGATCTAAGACATTTGAAAGTTGAAACCCACCCCTTAATCTCTATAAGAAAACTAAGCCTATACATACATTTCAAGAGGGGAAACCTACAACAGTACAATTGCTGTTATACTGAAATGCCATTTATATTCTACATATGAATCTTGAATTCTTAATGATCGAAATTCAGCCAGACAAGTCTCATAAATTTGTGTTATCATCAAGATGAATCTTACCAAAACGGTTGTCACTCAAATACAAGATATATCATGGTATAGCCAGTGAACTACCAGCAAAATCCAAATGAATAAATTCAATCTAATTAGAAGCTTGTGAGCTTACCACAACAACCCAAATATATGACCCGGTTTGCACAGCCCAAACACATTATCAAGAGAATACGCATTAATGGCATTTAGCTATTACAAGGGCCAATTATAGGTATTATAAGAGAAGAAAGTAAGCCTTGTGATAACCTAATATCACAAATCACACCTCTAAAGCAACCACTACCTGTAAACAATAGAACTGATTAACAAGAGACCAAGTACTACAACTTCTATGTAAGCACAAATCTTCCCATTTTCCAGTAAACTAATCCAAAGAGCTAACAGAACATGCCAAGAGAAAATGGAACTACACAGATATTGGCACATTGCAAACCCCTTTCTACATAACAAAGGCCCCATAATGATTAAACTTTTAGAGATCTAGGAGCAAACATTAAACATCAAACAAAGAATGCCCAAGATTAATCCTAACAAAATCAACACATCAAACAGCTGCAAAATACACATAAAATCAAGTCAAGAACCTACCACATGCTGCCTCTGTATTTCAACGTATAAGGACCACTTTCCAAAGACCGTTCAAAATGGCTATGAACCTTATGCTTCTCTTTCCCACTTTGATCCACCAGAGTTAACTCAAACAAAGCCCTAACATCGGAACCCTCACTCGTAAGCGCAATGAAAAGCGACACATAAGTCGAATTATCCTCGGGGTTTTTTCCGTCAGGGTAGAAGTACACAGCCCATTGGTAACCTCCAACAGTGAAATTATCACTAGCGATGTGTTTTCCGATCCCCATACCTTTCGCCAACGAATAGCCTTGAATTTCGAACTGGTGCGAACCGTTCACCGTCTCCGTCACCGATCGGGAGCTCGTAGGTGAGTCGACAAGGGGGATCTTATCGTTTTCAGACATTATTGTTATTATTTAGGGTTTGGGAAATTGAAACTCATGGAAGGTTAGAGATCGAGTAGCGATGAGATGTAAGAAGTGAATTGGATTGAGATCGTACCGAAATAGAATTGCGAGAGATTTGCTGGTGAGATTTTGAGAATTTGCAATGGAGATGATGATGTTGAATATGATGATGATAGAGAGTTTAGAGGGTTTTTCTCGATGCTCCTTCTGGCTTTTTGTAATGGTGCAATTTCAAGGCGAGCTTATAGTTTCATAAGCATATATACAGGCTTGACTTACTTTTAATTTCGGTTATAAAAAAAGTGAAGTGATAGTGAAATTAGGTAATAACGTGTGTTGTACGTTGCCGGCTTACCGTGGATCCAAGGTCTGAAGTTGTCTGATAGCGGCGAAAAATGGTGGTTCTGATGCCGATTAAGCGACGCTCAGTTGCAAGTGGTCGTTTAGGGTGAACCCCAACCACACACACCCACCGCTTCTTACGACTGCCACCGCCAGTCACTTAACCGTCACCGTCCTGGAGATGGCATTACTTGGGTTCTGTGGGTCGTTTAGGGTGAACCCCGACCACACACACCCACCGCCGCTTGCGACTGCCACCGCCAGATTATACATGTGACAGCATCATATTCATTCTTATCAAAATTTTCTCGTTTTCCTCTACTCTTAAATAATTACATTAATTACTAAAAATATTATTTAATTCTTTTAGATTAGTTCTTTAATAAATTATGAAAAATATCCTTTTATTAATACTATTTCTAAAAAAACTAATTTTTATACAATAAGATTTTTTCTAAAACATCAAACCTTTTTTAAAATATGAGTTAAATGCGTTTTACGTCCCTGAGGTTTCATAGAAATTGTCATTTGAATCCAAAAGTTTAAAAGATTGCCATTTGCATCCAAAGGTTTCACTAAAATTGTCATTTGAATCCATTTGGCTACATCTAACTAACACAGTTAACTTTTTTCGTTAAGTTTTCAACATGAGAGTTATTTTAATAAAAAAATTAGAAAATAAAACACCAACTCACGTGAGGGTTTTTATATATTTAGCTTCTTTTGATAATTGCAGTTATGTTTGACTTTATAATATTATTTTATTGTTTTGTCTTGTTAATGTATTTTGGTTTAGTAATCGTGTTACTTTTGCCCGTTTTATTAAACATAGATTTATTTTATTTAAAGTTTAATTATGGTTACGATAATTGATATTTTATGATTATTATTCATGGTAGTTAATGTCATATTATTAATTGTTTTTATACTTTTATGATAATCTGTCTTTTATGGTTATAATTCAAATAATTTATGTTATTTGACTTGTTTGTTTATTTATATATATTTTTTGTTTTGTATGTTTTATAAAGTTGAAAATGAATCACTTTTAGTTAGTTAAACTTATATTTTACTTTATCTAATAGGACGTCCAAAGATTAATTTCTTGATAAAATAAAATAATTGTTGACCTATTACTTCTCGTAAATTAAAATTGCAATGATGATTACCAAAATACACTGAACGCCTAAAACTTATCACGTAGATCTTATTTTTATTATTTTGTAATTGTTTTGACTAAAATACCTCTAATGTAGGAAACTTAACGGAAAAACTTAACGGCGTTAACTAGGAGTAGTTAAGTGGATTCAAATGACAATTTTTGTGAAACCTTTGGATGCAAATGGCAACCTTTTAAACTTTTGGATTCAAATGACAATTTATATGAAACCTCAGGGACGTAAAACGCATTTAACTCTTAAAATATAAAATATTTTAAGAAGTAAGAATTTTCATAAACTAAAAATAATTAAAATTGGGAGTTCTAATAAGGAATTTTTAACAATGACGTATTTTAATACTGTTTGTTTCGAAATAAAATGTTTAATATTTGTTTTTTTGAAAAAAAAAAGTTTAAAAGGTTGATATTATTGTTTTATTACTTATAGTTCTCAGTCTTACGTAATCTCCCGACACGTGAAACAACAAAATAGGTACATACAGGGATGGATCAAGAGAAAATATGTTATTATTTTTTAAAAATTATACCATAATTTAAAAAAAAAATCTTTAATTTGAGTATACAATTCATATATTAAAGTGTTAAACTAATCTGCAAATACTTAAAATTTATTGATCATACTGCATATATGTACTAAATCATGTGCAGATCAAACTCCATGTATCATTTTTTTTCTCATGTTCAACATGGAGTGACTTGTACTTGGCCTTGAGTTCATCAACCGATTGTTTGTTGGGGGGGGGGGGGGGGGGGGGGGGGGGGGGGGGGGGGGGGTGGTGTTGGAGAAGAACACACTTGATAAACACATCAAATTTTACCACCAACCAAGCAATTAACACAATCCCTCAAGATTACAATTAACAGAATGTGATCAAAGATTGCAAACAAAATCAAAATAACTATAACAAAAACCGATTAGGTAGGTTATATCAAGATTAGCTTTTTAACTGTAAGATGCTCATAAATCAAGATCACACTTAGCACAATGTGATATCAAGATCCAAGATTACAATCAAAATCAAGTGGGTTATGTTTATATCATTATCAAGAATTAGTTAGGTCAAGAATCAAGATTAAGCTTAGCCTGATTCACCATCATCAATTATTCTTCTCTTTTACACATTACTGAAAAACCCAATCTTCTTGATTCTTGACCCATTTCAACCTCCTCTTTCATTGCACCTTCAATTAGTTATTTTGGCACAAGCTTGCCTATCAACTTAGGTAAGAAAACAACATTAACTACAACATATACATATGTATAACCATTGTGAGTTCATTAAATGGAGAATGTCTAATGACCAAACACATGAACACCAAATGGAATTTGGAAGAAATATCCTACTCATGAAATCCAGTGACCAAAAAATATCACACAAGTAACTCAAAGTAATGATCACTATCTCAGTGTCTCTCCCACACAGCCATCTAGGCAGAAAAACTAGGACCGTCAATTAGTTTTTTTGGCACAAGCTTGCCTATCAATTTAAGTATGCTTCTACCTAGTTAACCAGCTGTGATATGATCAATTAACAATGATAAAGTTGAACCATCAAGTGAGTAACCTCTTCCACCCATATTGTGTTAAAGCATATCTACATCATCATAGTGTTGGTTCTTTAGATATCCTTAAAGAAGAACACAGTAAGTAACATCATCTGGCAGGCAGCCACTCTCGTCCATTTTAAGAAACAACTTTGCTTTCCCTAATAGACATTCCTGACAAAAACCACTAATCATCACAGTATAATTACTTGAAAGTTTTAATAATTACCTGGACCTCGTGTACTATTTTATGTGTTTGATGGTCAAAACATGAACTTTTGACTTGGTATATCTTTGAATAAAATTCAGATTTGTAATGTTTGTGAAATATCTAAAACGTACCTTTTGCTAGGTTTTAGAAATGCCTGCATTTTAACACCACGAAGCATATCATTGCTGGGTTTGCATCATAAGCATGAAGGAGTTTAACTCATCCTGCATCATGTCCTTTCTGGCTAATATTGCTTTTGATATGATCATCATTCATGTGTCTTTTCAGACATCTTGCTGAACTTAACACATCAAAAGAAAACCAAGAATTCAATGGCTCTATTTGAATGAAAGCCGATGGCAGAAAGGACAGAGATCCACATAGGAACAATTGGTTTAGCATTATCACCCAGCAGGTAGTCAATTGTGAAGCTCAACAAGGAATTAACTTTGGTCAAGTTCTTGGTCAAGAAATTCCTGCAGGTCAAAATTTATAAACTGTGAAAGAACATGTTACAGCTAGAATTCATGAATCTAGCAAAATATCATTAAGCTACAACAAATACAAATGTATAAGCATTGTGAATCCTTTATATGAAAAATGCAGAAGACCAAACACATGAAGACCATATGGAATTTCATAGATATTCCCTACCTTCTTACTTTTGCAAGTAAAATCTTCATTTATTCTCACCCACAGTGTCAAATCCTTTCTTTTGGCACAAGCTTACCTATCAACTTAAGCATACTTCTATCTATTGATTTAGCGGCAATTTGATCAAGTAGCATCGACAAAGTTGAGGCATCAAGTGAGTAACCTTTTTCATCCATATCCTGTAAAAGCATATCTACATCATCATGGTGCTGGTTCTTTAGATATCCTTGGAGAAGAACACAGTAGGTGACATTATCTGGCGGGCACCCACTCTCGTCCATTTTAAGAAACAACAACTTTGCTTCCCCTACCAGACCTTCCCTACAAAACCCACTGATCATCACATTACATGTCCTAACATCAGGTTGCAAACCTTTGACTCTTATATCATCGAAGAGATTCCTTGCAATATCAACTTTCCCACATTTCCCCGCCCCATTAATTAGGATAGTGTACACAACTATGTTTGAATTAAGCCCGCTTTTATCCATCAATTGGAACAAAGAGAGCGCATCCTCTACTTGATGGTTGTTGCATAGACCCTCTAAAATTATTCCATAAGTGCATTCATCTGGAATCTGGACTTGTGCATACATCTCATCAAAGAGTTTGCGTGCATCTACGCAACGCCCAACCCCAAACAATCGCTGTAACATGGTATTGTAAGTGATTACATTTGGTTTTAAGCCTTTTTTGGTCATTTCACGAAACATTAGCATGGCCTTTTTACCCGTTCAATAAAGCATTATAAGTGACAAGATTAGGGACGAGACCTCTAAGTGCCAATGAATAAAAAATGGCCCTGGCTTTCACCATTTCACCTCGCAAACAATAACCATCTATTAGTGAACTGTATGTCACTATGTCCGGAACCTTACCTCTCTCAACCATGGTCTTTATAACAGCCTCAGCTTCTTCTTCTTTGCCTTCTTTGCAAAATGCATCAACTAACGCAGTAAAGGTTTGTACGTTCGGGGTAATATTTACATCTTCCATTTCTTTTAGCATCTTTGAAGCCTCGTCCCAACGACCTAAGTTACAAAGACCACAAACTAAAAAGTTATACGCGATGACATCTGGCGAAACTCCTTTGTCAAATACCATTTCTTTAAAGATCTTCAAAGCATCATCTATCATTTTATCCTTGCAAAGACTATCAATGATGGTGCTATATGAAACAACATCCGGCTTGAGGTTCTTTTGTTCCATTAGCCTGAGCAAAGCAACTGCTGTAACGTTATTACCGAACTTACAAAGCCCTTTAATCATTGTGCTGTACATAACTACATCAGGCTCACAAAGTTTCTGTTTGATGAGCTTCTTGAACAACCTCTCTGCATCAACAATCCTATCTTCTAGAATGAGTCCATCTAAGAGTGCACTAAACATGAACACATCTGGTGCAATAACCCTCCTAAAGCAACATCCTAGGACCGCAAAACCGTCATTCGTGCGATACAACTGACAACAACACTTGATTGCAATGGTAATGGAGTATTTATCAACAGGAACACCAAGAGAACACATTTGTTTGAAAAGTTCAAGAGAATGAGTAAAATGTTTCATTTTGGTAACAACGGTCAACAACTGATTAAATTTAACAACAGATGGCAAAGGTTGTCTCTGCTTCATTTCATCAAATAGTTTTAAGGCATCATTTAAGTTGGTAACTTTTTCACAGACAGATCGAGGGGGATCACCATTTGAGGAACGATTCGAGTGTAGGGGAGCTAAAATTGTCTTATGGTGACCTATAGGCTGTTTGGGTAACTGACTTTTTGATCAACTTTTGATTTATTAACTTTTGAAAAGTCAATAAGTTTTTTAAAGTGTTTGGAAAAAGTTTAAAAAATTGATTTTTGAGGGTAAATAAGTTACTTTTGAGAAGTTAAAAAAAATAACTTTTAAAAAGTAATTTTTCAAAAGTTACTTTTTGTTTCAATAAACAATCCCAAACATGGGCCTAATTGGAAACTTAAGAAAGTGTTGGTGGTGAAATTACCTTTGAATTTGATGAAATCGTGAAGAACAGAATTCATGCGAACCATTATCGTCGCTCTTCTCCCGCAGAGAAATGGCACTTTTTGTTAAGTGTTAATTACTCTCTCAAGATAGTGGTTCTAATTTTTAAAAAATTATCTAATTGATTTTAATTGTTCGTGAGTTTTGACGGTTTGTGAAATCGTGACACTGGTGACCATTAGAGTGAGTGATCGTTAGTTGTTGACATTAATTTTATTATAGCGAGCATTGCACCCATGTATTATTATTATCATTATTTTCCCCGCCTGAAAACAAAAGACCACCACTAGAAAATTCATGTTAAGGTCATTTTAGTTATTTTTTATAAAATTTAATAGAAAATCTAATGTTGTTAGACTAAAGGATGTAAGTGCTATAAAAATCATATATAAAGAATCTTTAGTGTGCTTGATAAAAATTAATGACCAAATCCATAATTATCTTTATACATAAAGAATGGAATTTGTAATTTACTCTATGTATTATTATATATATTATTATTCTAATAAGAGTATAATACACTGATCGTTCATGAGATTAGCTTAAATTTCATATTTTGTTTTTGTGATTGAAAAATTACAGGTTTAGTTTTAAGGTTTGAAAAAATATAAAGTATTTAATCTTTACGTTGAAATCTGTTAATAAATTTCGTTAAATGGATATAAAAATATCATTTTATTCTTCAATTGTAAAAGAAAAGAAAACTTAAAAAAAATAAAACCCCTGCTCCCAACCCCACCCCAAACTCACCCCTACTTCATTTCTTCATTTAAAATCTACACTCGTTATTAGTTTCAATAAACTTATATTTTATATTTTATTATTAGTAACATCATATCTCATTTTAGCAGCCGAAGTTATTATAAAATATTTTAATTATCCATGTTTACATTTATATAGTTAGGTTTTTGTTGGTCGTGTCACTCCTATGCCGGATGGTAATTTTTGATACAACACGAAAATAACTAGGTTTTAAATTATAAAATACAAACCCTTATAATCCGAGGTTTCAAGCAGCTCTCGCGTGTAAGATTGCTTGTATCCCCTGATCAAGAACACCCAAGATTAAAAACGTTGATTTCAGTTAAACAATTTATAGATAGACTAACAACTACAAAATAAATGGTGAAGAAGAAGAAGACGACGACTCCTCAAGAACATAATGGCTATATTTAAATTAATATAAAACTTGGTTCATTCACTACTTTATAAAATGAAAGCCGATAACCCATATAGAAACCCTCCAATTGGCATTACCACCCAGCAGGAAGTTAATGGTGAAAGTCAAAAACGAAATTAAATTTGGTTAATTCTTGGTCAAAAACTCCCTAAAGGTCAAAATTGAGAAGAAACAAACTTGTTTGCAGGTGCAATGGTACGACACAACGAGCCAGATTGCTAATAAAACCTACAATGCATGGTTTCGTTACCTCAGTAACGGCAGAAATATTGACTATAGTCGTCATGTGTGGAGGCGGATTCTCGCAAGCAAAACCCATTCAAGACTTACAGACTAACGTCAATAAATGCTAAAAAAGGAGAACTCGAAGAAAGATCCCTTCATTTTAGGCTAACCGATGTTAGACTTCAAGCTAGAAACTTTGAAATTTGAGATAATTGCAATAGCAGGTAAATTCATTATGATTGTCCAAAAACCTTACTGGCGGGAACTACAAAAGCATGGAAGGAAATATTTAAGGTTACAAATCCCTTACTTCATATACAACCAACACACTTTAAGCAAACATTTAAAAAGCAATTGGCGTATAATACGGATTCAAAATCTTCTCCAGCATTGCAGGCCTGATTCAATGTTGTTTCAATCTCACCGTCTACACACCCTGCAAAGAGAAAACATTCGAGCTCAAGAAGCATCACATAAATAAACACCATCAACGAGAAATTTTGGAAACCTTTATTTGATTTTTCATAGCAAAAAGAACAACATGATTCTCATAAAAAACGCAGGAAAAACAAAAGACAATACGCATATACCAAATGAGAGACTTTGGATAAATCACTGAAATGTAAATGCTGACTTTTTTTTTCCTCCATTTAGGAGAAAGACTAAAATGCGCCCCTGAATCTCAGGGAATTTGTGAATTGCGAGTCATCCTCTTAGATTTAACAGTTAGATCAAAGTTGATGGGGATTATTAGTTTATTACTAACCATCCCTAAGGCAAAGAAGAGCCATTCTCCATATTAATATCGAGGTTCCAGCATCTGCATAAACATAATAAATTAATGTTTCAGGTAACTAAAACTTTATATATGACCAAAGTAAATAAAAATTATACCTCTCTGCAGCTTCTGATTTCAACTGTTCAAGTTGGTTTTCAATGTGCACACAAGCAGCTTCTATTGAAATGTTCTTCTCAACGAGTTCCCTCCATTGTGCTGATAAAGCATTTAGCTCATATGCTGTATTTTGCTGTTAAAATATGAACGTGAAACTCGTGCGACTATTCTATTCAAAATAATAGCTTGTTACATTATATTGACCACATGATGTACCTGATGATATTTTCTTTCCCGGTTAACAATTTCTATCTTTTTATTTAACTCTGTTGCCTGTGCTTGCATTCTGGGAAAAAAGAAGATCAAAATGCACAGATAATTTTAGGGATTCTATTTTGGAATAAACTCTTAAAGATACAGACAAAACCGTCTCAATGTGTCCAATCAAACCAAGAATCTCACAACTATGTGGAATTGGCGATTTATACATGCTAACAAGTGTTATGCTATCCTTCAAAATACAGCCGTGCATATAAAAATTGCCTCAAATAGCTTGACAATATAACAAAAATAAAAATATTTAATATATTAAATTAAATGCTAGGAAAGCTAGGAAGTTAAATTTTCTTATAACATTTCTTTTTCAACTAGAGTAATCTAAATGAAACATTTTGATATGGGGTGGCATGTTGTGGTTTAAGAATACCACGCAAAAGAAATCCCAGGATTTAGACCTTAATTATCCTGGTTAAACCCAGTATTTGAATTAATAGCGAAATGTTTTGATTCAATCTTGATTTTACATGTGAAATGCTGTTTTGGTTTAGTTGTGAAAGTTGAGGAATTAAAGATGAAATTGTGGGAGGAAAATCATAAGAAAATAGGCAGTAGATTTTGTTTGATTTTATTTCATTTGGTAGGATAATTGTTGAATATTTTTTTTTTATTTGTTTCCTTATTGTTAGGAGTTAGAGGTGGCAAAGGAAACAGGCCTTTTTTAGTATAAATAGGGGTGTCTTGTATTGAGTTTCTTTGTGGTTATGTTCTTAATAAATTCTAAGAGTCGAGACGGGATGTCACCAAATTCCAAGTGTCTTCTCATAGTGTTTTTCAATGATTTTGAGCCAATTCTCAAACAAAAAGATGTTATCATTGTTAGAGAAGAAAGGCAATAGAAACTGCAAAAGGCAGCCATCCCACTTCCACTTTACTAGGGATGTATGCCATAGTTTGGAGCAAAACAAGGATGAGAGGTCATTAAAGAGAAAAAAATGTAAAGAAACATTGGATTAAGAGAATGGAAAACAGAATCAGATCAAAAGAATATTAAACAAAACAGAGGTTAATTACATTCACCTTGACAAGAATGCTTCTAGTCTCTGATTGTGTTGTTTCCAAACATCAGCCCCATATTTCGACATTAGATCCAGATTTTCCAGCCTGCGATCGCATAAGAGCATGTTATATTGAAAACGGTAACACCAGCAGATCAAGATGCACAAACCAAGGAACAATAAAAGCCTGGTGGAAAATTACACATAGCATGGTTTTCAATATTAACATGCCAAAAACCAGCAATGCACACACCACCTCTAATACTTCAATAAACAGCATATGAAGATAACACAAGTAGATCTTAGTATAAGAAAAGGTCACACCAAAACAATCAATAAAGGAGTGATTAAAATTTGTTAATGAACTTATTCATGTAGGCGTAGGTAGGTACGAGGGCATGTGTATATTTATGTTAAGGCGGTTTATTTGAATCTACATTGTACTCATAAATGCATAAAGCAAGGGGTCTTATATTTCCAATTCAATACAGTCAAAAAAACATTCAGAGAATATGTTAGGTCAAAATGCAATTCTTTTTGTCAATTCTACTGGCTTGAATCTCTCTAGTCTCTACCCACCCCCATGTACCAATCATGACCAATCTCCACACAAACTCCTCTTTGAGCTATTGTACCATCCAAAATCCATAAATCTTGAGACAATCAAGAAGCTAGCATGAAATTAAAATGTATAAAATCAGCCACAGAGCATTTAATAACCCTTTCACAGGCTGAATTCCAACCTTACCTGATAACTTGATGTTGCACCATACGTTGAGATTTCTGAAGCGCCTGCTTCCAGGCAGTTTCATCGTTCCGTGATGGAACGTCAAGCCCATACCTTGACATATCAAGAGGCACCATAGGTTTCCCACTTCGCACTCTCTCATACTCCCTGGCAAGCATTGGATGATTCTGGGAAAAATAACGTATAACATAGGTATCACTGTATCAGAATACCTGGCTTCAACTCTTGCTTCATGACAAAATTCTACTACATAAACAAGCATGGAGCCAAGAAGTAAGAGTCATCTGAAAGTCTGAAACTATGAGTAACCTAATCAGAACTTAGTACCTTTGAGAAGCATTCAGAAGAAAGGAAAAATGAAATAGAAGCATTTCGACTATCTATTTTCTTGGGATGATTGTCTGAGGTTATAAGGTAAATGAGTAAACCAATGAAAATAATCTAGAAGTCTAAAACCAACACTGAAAAGTGAGAATAAGGTTATTGATAAAGTAAAAACAAATGAGTACTCCACATTTACCAATGAAGATCATTGTATAATAGTTTCATAGGTATGGAGAACATGTAAAACACGTCTTGTACTTATATATCCTCATTAATACGCATTATGCAAAACTGAGAGAAATTAGGTGATAAAAATAAGGTTTACAGATGTCTACATATATAGATGAGGAATTATGTCATAGACAGGGAAACTCGATCAACCTAATCATGGTAACAAACTAATCAATAATTCTAATACGACAATAGTGCAATAATATTGTATGATAATCACTTTTGTTAGGAATAATATATAATAGAAAACTTGACCCTTCAAACAAAGTGGTTCATGGGTGTCTAACAACCTGGAATGTACATATACTACACTGACCAGCTTAGTTAGATGCCAATGGGCAGGAAGTTCCATACACATTTGGTAACATTTTTTTACGGGATGGTCAAACTAAGAGCCAGTATATAACAAGTTCTTCTACTATTTTATCACATTGGCGGTTTGGCTTTCTAATAGCGATCATACAAAACAGGTTATACTGGAGGTGTGAGCCTTGTGTTTCCAGAAACTCATAGAAACTCTTTTGAGGTAATAAATTATGTGTAAGAGACTATAAATATGAAGGGTTTGTTGGGTTTGAAGTCCTTGGTTATTGAGTTTTTTTTGGTTATAAGATTAATGGTGGGCCGGATTTATTAAATTAAATAAGGGACCGTTTGGTTTTCTTGGTCACCAAGATAGAAACCCTAATTCTAGCTCTATACATATTCAGTCATTGTACTTGTAATCTGTGGTTCTGAGCATAATAAAACCTATTTGCGGCCCGTGGATGTAGGTCCCCCACCGGGACCAAACCATGTAAAATTCTTGTGGCGTTATCATTTATTATTTTCTACTTGCGAATTCTTATCATTTGTGTTATCGTGTGTTAAATTTCCGCTGCGCCACTTGAATCCTAGCAGGGTTCTGTTTTCTAGTCAAGTTCACTTATACATCAAGCCTTATAAGTTGTTTTAGCTCTAGCACATGTTCTTGGGGTTTAAACAACACTACTATTATTAATATTACTCTAGAGATTTTTCTGAAAATTTAAGTTTGCTTGTTTTTTGATTTTGCTTTTAGTTGTCTTTAAAGTAGTTCTGAAGAATGTCAAATTCTTTCAAAGACTAAAAAGCCACAAACGGACACTCGTTATAACTTAGAAATCTGTCAGAAAGTTTGACTGTAATTAGCAAAAGCCCACAAAAGGAGGATGCAGAAGATACAGAAAGATATTAGTGGTAGTGATAGCGAGGCAAAAATCTCCATCAAAATAAATATTTCATTCGCATGGCACAACCTAATTTATAAACTAACTCTAAGATCGGAATAACTTGAATTTCCCTTGCCTGTGAATTTAGCATTGTTCAACATTTAACATTGTGATTTTTCATATAGGCAGGTTAGTTATTGGTGTTACAGCAATGAACTTGCTATTTCTATATCTTAGTACTTGCTTAAACAAGACATTCACCTATATATTCCCTTGTTTGAGCAGCTATTTAAATTAACGACTGATACAAAATCATCCTATATAGCTGCAATACATCTCATCTCATGTTCTACACTTCCACTTTCTCTGACATTACTAAAAAAGGGTTGTGGCAAATCTACTAATCTTCTTTTACTCTATCCAGTAAAATGTCATTATAATCATTCTAAACACTCTCCAAACGCCTTTAAACACTGCACTATTAAACCACCAATCAATCGCAATCAGTAGCTTGCTCATGCCCAAAGCCCCAAACAAGCAAATCACGTAGAAACATAACAACAACGCTCAAAACATATCTATCAAAACCCTAGCAACAAAAACATCACGTAACAAAACCCTAGAAATTAGGCGAGATGAAAAACTACCTCAAAGTTGAATTTGGCTACAGGAGGAAGGTCTTTAAGATAATCAGACGGTCTTTTGGAGCTACGACGCATTTCTTCTTCGATTAAACGGTCAACTTCGGCTTTGACTTTGGGGTCGCCGTACTCGTCGTCGATGTAGGGTAATGCATCGATTTGCGCCGCGCTGCTAGACCACGACGGCCGTGAAGACGCCGGAGCTTCTAACAGCATAACGGTGTCACCGTTGTTTGTTGCATTTGTCGCCATTGTTGAGAGCTTTGAATAACTGATCGAAGGTTGGAGGTGAGTAGTACCCGTAGAACATAAGAACACCCATGGGCGAAAATATCCGCAAAAGTAAATGATAGAAGACATGATAAAGTGCAGATTTCGTCCCTCAAATATTGACCCTTTACACTAACGTACCAAAATCTATTAAAGCAGACTCGGTGTTCGACAGTTCGACTTAACTTCTGTTTTGCACACAGTTCGGGGAGGGGCGGGGTTGTCTGCTAATCTGATGTACGTAATTTTATCTTATATTTTATACAAAAGGTTGTTTTCATAACTTAAACCTATGACCAACCCAATATCACAAAACAACCTTAACAGTTGTTTTTTTATTCACCCTTTAATAAAATCTATTAGACCAATATTGAGGGTGGTCATTTTATTAACAGATATATAACTACCATTTTTACATTACAAAGTTTATTAGCCAATGTGCAGATGATGGTTATGTATTTATTTATAAAATGATTATCCTATAGTTTGAAATTAACCATGGCGGGGTTGATGACAGTAAGTCTTTGATATTTCAAGTCATATTTTATACACCTCCCCATGGCCACGAGGTTATTGAAAAACAAAGTCTCCAATTTGATTACTTAAACGACTACTTGTTTGACACATCAAATTGCAACACGTATAGCTCCGCCACATCAACGATGTTTTTGCTTATGATGAATTAGGAGTACGTCTCTAACAAAATATTGATAGGTCAATGTCAAAATATAAGCTCGAGTCTTTAAATTTGGCCCTAAAAGCTTAAAAGAATACAATAAATATGTATTTGTGATTCTACTATGTCATTTTATAGATTTTTATGCATTTGGTGATTTAATTGTTTTTGTTTGGGTGATGGTCACGGTGGTGGTTGGATGGGTGGTGAGGGTGATCGAGTGTGAAGAGAGTGGATGTGGGCGACAGAAAAATACAAGGATAAAGGAGATCATGTAATTTATATTCTTTTGTGGTTTCTTTTATTAAAAAAGCATAGTGGTTATTTTATTTTAAGTCAATAAGTGAAAATACCACAAGTGAACAAGAGACATATTCATGTAATTTAAAAAAAAAAAACTAAACTTATAATATAAACAAACCACATGAATTATTTGTGTAATTATTCAAATATTAGCAAGCCTCCGTTAAATATTATCATACATCCTTCAAAATAGGTTTATAATTCAAGCTCCAAGTTCGTCGGAAGTGATGGAGGGGAAAGAGTCGTCAAAAAGTGACGAGGCTGATGTCCAAAGGGGTAACAACTGTTACGACAATGAGGGCTGGTGTTGGTGATTAAGTGGATCATGGCACAAAGAAGAAGTTGTGAGGTGAGGTGATGGTTGGGAGTTTTTAATTTAATTATTTTTTAAGAGTTTTTCTATAATTCAAATCTTTCTACTCTAATAAAAAGGTAAATTAGGTGTCACGTGTCAGCACCACATTTATTCTCATCAAACTTTTTCCGCTTCTCTCTCCTATTAAATAACTGTATTAATTAATAATATTATTATTTATTTCTTTTTATATTATAATTAATTTTTTAATAAATTAAGAAAAAGGTCTTTTTATTAATGTTATTTTTATAGAAATAGTTTTTTATAAAAAGAATTTTTTTAAAAAAAATCAAACTATTTTTACGTAATATTTTAAAATTGGTTTTTTCAAAATAATTTTTTTATAAAAAAAATAATTAAAATAGGAAGTTATAGTAAGAAAAATTTTAAAAATAAAAAATTTTAAAATGTTATTTTGAAACAAAATATTTACTTTATCTTTGTAAAAAACAAAAAAAAAATTAAAATGTTCATATTATTGTTTTATTACTTATAGTTATTACTTATACGTAATTTTAATCATATCATGTCTTAGTATATTGTTTTATAATTAATAAACTTTATTCTATTTTATATTTTATTTATTCAACCCGTATGATACACAGGTTTACTAAAGCTAGTAATTAGATATAGAATTAACTGAAAAGTTAATGACAGTTAACACTAAAGACTATATATGTTACACGCTAGACTACTAGTGAATACACTTTGGAGACAATCAGCTATTTTTTCTTATTTTAAAGGGCAAATATTCAATACATGAAAAACACTAAAGTGCACAAACATTCGTATAATTTACTTATAAATATATTAATACAAATGTATATTTATGTAAACAAAACTATCAAATACTCAATAAAATAATACATAAGCTGAACCCCATCTTAAAAATTACTCAACAAGTTAAACTTTATCTTTACTAATGCTAGAAAATTAACTCTAGACGAGCTGGAATTCAACTTGTATTCCACATTCTTGTATACTATTATCTCATAGAATAAAATGAAACATCATAACACTAAAAAATGTAGAATATTTTTTAAAGATTTCAACAAAAATAACCAAAAGAATTTCCGTCAAAAAACATGCAAGAAAATTATATTATCAACATAAAAAACAGCAACTCCACCAACACTTCCTTCCTCACGACTCCCTCCCATTCTTTCTCCATAACACTAACAAAACAACAACCTCAACTAACGATTCCTAACGGCGTTAACCTCAAACATCAACATGACACCCTTCAACAAACTGATACTTAACGTCCACCGGACCAAACGTAACATACGCCGGACAATTCACATTCAACCGGTAACCGGCGGAGACAAAACTTCCCACCTTCCACCTCACTCTTCCGGCAGCTTTCACGTCCACCACCACCACTCCGGCCACCTCATCCTCCGCCAGCGCCGCCGCAACGTACGGCGCCACCGGAACATCGGCACCGTACAGGTACGGCGACGTCCTTGTGGCCTTGGTACGTCGGCGGAATCACCGTCGGAAGTGTGATCTGTTGGTTCCGGTAGGAGACGTGAACGTCGAATTTGTCGTAGTAGATTCCGATGCGGGAGTTAGGGTTGCGGGAGGCGAGGGTGATTTGGATGGTGGTGGTGAGGGTGGCGGTGGTGGTGGAGATGTTGAAGGCGTAGAGTTTGAGGTCTTGTAGGGTGAAATCAGGTTTTGAGGGGCGGAGGATGAGGAAGATGAAGAGGATTGTTGTGAGGATTAGGGTGGTGATGAAGAGTGTGACTGCGGCGGCGTGGCGGTAGAAGCTACGGCGGTCGTTGTCGTGGTGGTGGCTGCAGTCGCCGTTGGTGGTCATGGTGGTGGAGGGCCGGCGGAGAGAGGAGGGTTCCGGCGAGTGGTGGTTTGGAGTTTGAATTGTAACCTTTGGTGAGAAGAGAGGGAGGAAGATGTTTAGAGATCGTGTATATGTATGGTGTATAGTTTGTTAGTTGTAATATATGGAATATATTGTTTGATTTAGATGCCGTAAATAGGCAAATATATAAAACTGAGAGCAAATATTTACATAAAATATAGTATCGTTAGCTAAAATGAAAGCTCTTATTTTTTATGCAAGAAACCGTCTCTAAACAAAATTTGTAAATGAAAAAACGATTGTGCGTGTTAGTTTTCTAATAGTATTTCTATTACTTTTATAGCTTTATTAGTAGCTTTATTAGTTTTAGTAAACTCGTACATTACACGATTCGAATAAATAAAATATCATAAATAATTAAATTTGTTAATAATAAAATGATATTTTATTATAAAATATGATTAAAATCTTTCTTGTTTATAGATTCTAATAAAACAAGTTTTTTAAAACCACATGTGATTTTCTTGACTTAGCTTTTTGCCACTTGTCATTTTTCTAGACATTATCACCTTATTTTTCTCTCCAAAAGAATATTATAGTAATTTAAACATTAAAACTAATTTCTTTCTCTTATTAAAGATCAATTTTATTAATTACAATATTTCTCTCTCTCATCTAAATTTTTTCAAATCAATGTATCTTTTTAAAGTTAGATTTTATTAAAAAAATAAAAATTCAGATTTTTTTAATTAAAATAGAACTAATAATAAAAAAAATTATATAATATGAAATTTTTAAAAACACTAAACCTTTTTGAAACAAAATATTTTACACGGGTTGAATAAATATAATATTAAATAGTTTGTTATAAAAATTAAAAAATATTATTTTTAAATAAGATGTGATTGAGTTACGTATAAGTAAATATTTAAAGTAAAAACAACAATAATATCATTTTAAACTTTCATTTTATAAAATTATGTTTTAAAAAATTGTTTTTTAAAACGTTTTGGTTTTTCTTCTAAATATCATTTAAAAAAAGAATCCTCCTTACAAAAACGGTTCTAAAATAGTTCGTATTTTTAAAAAAGATTTTTCTTTAATAATATTTTTGTATCTTGTGTATTTTCTATAGTGTGTTTTTAAATAAACAAAATCTAGTTTTTAATTTTTATAATATCTATTTTTTGTGGAAATATCTTAAATAATATAGTTACTATATATATTATTATCATTTATTAGGAGAGAAGCGGGAAATAAAAATAAGAAAGCATAATATGTTGACAAGTGGCATAGTTAATAGGTTAATCAAGATAATTTCTTTATATAAATAAATAACATTTTATTAAAAATAATTTAATGAGATTTAGTTTTGTTAAAATATAATTTAATTTGTAGTTTAGCATTGTTAATTACATTTCGAATTTTTGTGGCAATTTAACCCACACTTTTACAAATTACTATTGGGTCCTTGATTTTTAGTCAAAATAATTCCTAAAGCAAATGCGTGATATTGAACACCATATTTAAGGATGTGTTGGATGAGGTTATAACATATGTTCTGAAGAACCATTTACGCTATAAACATCTTTTTACGCACACTTGTTTGCCTAATTAATTAGAGCCTTTAGCTTGTTTTCTTACACATCCTAACTTTGTATAGAACTCTTGGGAATGAGCTGTAAGCAAACATGTGTGCATAGAAACATATTTATCACGTAAACGGTTGTTTTTTAGTCATGAACTATCATGCAACCCGGGATACCTACAGGGTTTTGATGCGTCGATTGTAGTTTTATTATTTGGTTCCTAGATAAAGTGTGCATATTTGGCTCTTGAGTTCATGATATGGTTTTGGTTTTCAAAAGCTATTGAACACTAAGGAACTCATATAAAAATATTTCCTTGAATATAGAGAAAAACCAAAACGTCTTAATTAGCTTTGATGATTAATGTCACATAATCCACATTACTTTAAGACCACCCGTAATGGGTTGTCAAAACTGAAAATTATTGTTGGATAATGCCCCCGCCACCATCCCTGTTGGCGTTTTCCGGGCGTGAAGGGGCGGCGGTGTCTTTTGCATAACGCCTAACATTGTTGTCTTTTCCCAAAGTGGGTTGTTGCTTTAAATGCTTAACAATGACATTTCAATGTTTACCCTTTGTAAATTTAAAATACTTTTGTTAATTCATAATATTACTGTTTTAAATTAAATAAAGTTAATTTCAGTTTTACTACCTAAGGTTTAACTAAAGTAACGATTTTCCTTCAAAAGATTAAAAATATCAATTTACCTCCAAAAGTATCATATATTGTTTCAATTTCACTTCAAAAGTTTCATTATTTTGGATAAAATTAAACAACTAATGAAACTTTTGGATTAAAATTTTAACAATTTATGAAACTTTTGTAGATAAATTGATGTTTTTAATATTTTGGAGGTAAATAGTTATTTTTAACAAATCTCAAGAAGTAAAATTAAACTTAACTCAATTAAATATTTACCAATTACTTAAATTAAATGAAATAGTAGTATTATAATTGAATGAGGCATTAACCATTACACCCGTTTTTACCTATAATGTCCTATGCTAAAATGACGTACACATGGCAGAAAATACTCATTAGAAGCTTTAACCATTACACATGGTTTAAAGATAAACTTTATCTACTTTGATATACAAAAAGAGAATGATAAATCCTTCAACTCCCACTGATGATCTATGTTTTCTTAACTGATAAAATGTAATTTGCCAACTTATGTTGATTAAATGTTAAGATAAACTAAAACATCAAAATATAATTAAAAATCAGGATGATTAAGAAAGATATCGTAGGGAGTAGGGACCGTTATGTAAACATGAAAAAGTGAAAGGGGAAAATATGATAAAAGTGAAATTACGTAACATAAAGGGGAACGAATTATTAATACCAACTGCATCCACCAACCATGTGTAATGAAGCAAACATTGCGTTGCGGTGGAGGTACGTTTCACATCACATATTTATCCGACTCTAGACTTTTATGGCTTTATCAATATGTGAAATTTATACAATTATAAAACACATTGTTGCTAAATTTATATATCTATAAATTCTAAGAAACCAAGCTTTTTAAAAACACATGTCATTCTCTTGACATATATTTTTGTCACTTGTCATTCTTCTAAACATTATCAGTTTATCACATAATTTTTCCCTCCAAAAGGGTATTATACTAATTTAAACATTAAAACTAATTTCTTTATCTTATTAAAAATTAATTTTATTTTATTAATTGCAATATTTCTCTATCTCATCTAAATTTTTAAAAATCAATTTATCTTTTTAAAGTTAAATTTTATTAAAAAAATAAAAAATCACATTTTTTAATTAAAATAGAACTAATAATAAAAAAATTTTATATAATATGAAATTTTCAAAAACACTAAACCTTTTTGAAACAAAATATTTTAAATCCATCCTTTTTTTTAATATAAAAAATACGAACTTTTGTAAAAACAATCTTATTAAAACAACTAGAATAATTACAAACCAGAGTTTATAATAAAGAGTTATTGTATTTTAATAATCCCAACTTTTATTTATTCGCCGGAATTAATCCCAAATCAGGAAATGTTTACAAACAACCCCAACTTTGAGCTTATTTTCCTTCAACGATCTTTTACTAACTGAGAGTTAACACCGTTAGTTTTTCGATAGCGTGGACTGTTTATATGGCCAGAACACTAAGCCGAAAGTTAAAATCAACTATCTGGTCCGTCAATCTGTAACTTCTGTATCCTAAAACACGTCAATCTCCACCTTTTGATCTGAACCACTTAACTCATTCGAGGTAGATTTCAGGTAATGTTGGAGGCTAGACGCCAAAAAACGGACTTGGTGGAGGCTGGGTGGCGGCGGCGTAGTTGAAAAATGGCTTAATTTTTGTCCCATTTTATAAAAAAAAAACTAATGGATGTTAAATCTCAGTTAGTAAGGGATCGTTGTAGGAAAATAAATTTAAAATTGGGAGTGTTTTTAAACATTTACTGAGTTAGGATTAATACCGGCCAATAAATAAAACTTGGGATTACAAAAATCCAATAACCCTTTAATAAACAAGATTTTTATAAAAATAAATTATTTTATAAAAAATCTTAATACGAATGTTTAAAAATGAAACTATTTAAATAACAGAGTTAAAAAAAATAATATAATTGTTTTATTTTCTTGAACTATTACGTATATAAAAGTTATATCTTATATTAAAATATCGTACTGTAAATCTTTGAGTTTATTACTTACTACAATCCGTTTAATAAATGGGTTTCTAGCATATTTATCTTTATATCTATATGTTTGTTTGTCTATCAATCTATCTATAATAATGAAAAAATAAGATAATACGTGACGCAATCGTAAGCCTCATCATACTAACTTTCTTATTTCTTTCTGTTATTAAAACTAATATTAAATACTAATAATATTACTCATACCATTTTCAAACTTAAAAATGTATAATTTAATAAATTGAAAATCTATTTATTTAAAAAAAACACACTTTTTAAAAACCAAAAAACAACGAACTTTTAAAAAAAAATCATTTTACTTAAAATAAAATATTTACAAACCCTAAATTTTTTATAAAACAAAAATTCAAGAAAAATATATTATTGTTTATTTACTTAAAGTAGTTATTTATAAGTAATTATAATTATATTTTATCTTTAAGCATAGTTTTATAATTTATAAATCTTTTTTACTAATTATTTAATAATTTATATATTCAACCCGTGTAATGGTACTAACCTAGTTTAATATAGATCATTGTTTATAAAATAAGCATCTTTTACTGTAAATTTAATTGCAAAGATTTTACGGGTTATCTTTTTTTGGACTTTATTTGGACAAATCTATAGAAATAAAACAAAATACAAAATTGTAGGCAGTTAGCATTTAGCTTACCACCTCATATTGAGGTAAAGTGGCACAAAACTAGTTTTTTTTTTTCAAATCAGTCTGGTTTGAGACCGGTTCGTTTGGGTGCTACTTGAGTTTAAAACCGGTTCGGTTCGCTTCAAGTTTTTGACTAGTTTGGCCGGTGTTAACAGATTCGGTTTCGGTTTCAAACCATTGTCGCTACCAAAGAATGTAGACATGTTACGAACCAACGGTTCATATCGATTCCAATAAGTAGCATTTCTGAAACCCCTTTTTCACCTTTTTACCCCGGAAAACATTTTTTCAATGGTCGACAAGATGACCAACCTTGAAAGAAAATGAACCCTAAAAGCAAAACCTAAAGAATCATAACTTGGGCTCTATACAAGTACAAATGACATCCCGACCTGAGATTTTCTAAAGCCCAATTAGACCCATAAACACTGAGGTATACTCATCTACAATCAAAAGAAATAAACCAAATGACGAGTTTAAAGTGAGAGAAAAAGTTCACGTTATGATGAGTGGTAGTTGTTTTACAATGAAGTTTTAAAATTTTGTATTTAAAGATGTAATTTTATAGTTTTTAAGTATATAGAAGGCTCGATCAAAATAAGAGCATTCACATCAGGTTTCCTATTTTTATTCTTATAATTACGCTAAAAAACACTACTTTTTCGTTCTACTTTTCAATTAAATAATATTTTTTTATATTTTTATTACTACATTTTCTCTCTCCTCTACTCAAACCATTTTCAAAAATATTAAAAAATTTATTAGATTTGAACAGTGATTTCCTAATATATAAATTGAACAGTAACTTTTTTCTTTGCTTCACTCACAACCATTTACAACTATTTTTTAAAATATAAAAAACACGCTTACATAAATATAAGAAATCTAATGTGAATGCTCTAAGTATGTAATTAATGATATTAAAAAGTTATTTAATTAAAAATTTATTTTGTACACGATGGGGGGTTTCATTTTTCTTTTAATGGGAGTTTTGTGTGTCGTTTATATGGTTCTAATGAACCGACATTAAATTTTTAAACATTAGTTAATATGTCGTATCCTACAATTAAAAGTATTTTAACATTCACCATTAGAAAAAAATTTAGCTTATTTACACCCTATCCGCTACAAAAAGATTGAAAACTAATTTTTTGAAACTAAAATAGATTAAATAACTTAAACAAAAAATCAGAACCAAAAACTGAACATAAATATAGTAACTTACAAAAGACAAAAGTGCTACTCATGTAGTAAAAAACCCTGCATTTGCAGCTGATCAGAATTAGGGATGAGCTCGGTACCGTACCTGTACCGAACCGGTACCGTTACCGAAAGTACCCGGTCCCGAATTTTATAAAAAACGAGTACCGGTACCGGTACCGAATTTGGTATATAGGTACAGGTACCCGTACCGGTACGGTACCGGTATTTCGGTACCCAGTACCTCTTTGGTACCCGTTTCCTACACAACATTATTTTTTAGGCTTACTACATGGTGTATGTTTGGTTACAGTACCTAGTACCTGTTTTTATACCTGTTACCCAGTAAATGTTTGGTACCCGATACCTCAAAAAGTTTATAATAACTAAAGAAAGTAAAATATCAAAAAAGTATTCAAATAAAATGATAGTTTATTTACTTTTCTCGTTTTCTTCTAACTCAATTCACGCACTAGTCCATCATTCATTTCTATTAAAATCATAAATAATATATCTCTTGACAATATAGTGAAGTAAGAAGAATGATATTAAAAAAATAATAATAATTACCTTCAAAAGTCAAAATAGAATACTAGTTGACGGGGTGAAAAATATTACAAAACAAAATATTCCAAAATAATATATTCGCATTCGGGTACTAGCGGGACTATACGGGACTTTTGGGTAAAATACCGGTACCAGTACCGGTGGGTACCGATCCCGAAATATAAGAAAATCAAGTACCGGTACCGGTACCTTATACATATTTTCGGTACCAATTGGGTACCGGTACGGTACAGGTACCGGTACGGGTAATGGGTACCAAATGCTCATCCCTAATCAGAATCGTACAGCAAGCACCAAATAACAACACAAGAAGCTTTGATTTCAACCTTCAATGGCGAATTCTCTCTCTAAAACCCACCATTACTCACTTCTCTTCATCACAAACACTCAATTTTTGATCCAAAATGTTCAAGTGTAAGCTCAATGAACTGTGTCAAAAGCGAGGGTTTCCATCACCCGAGTATTCGTACATCAAATACGGCCAAGATCATAACCCTCTCTACAAAGCTCGAGTGATCGTCAATGATTCGACCTTCAAATCTTCATCGGCCTTCAGGAATCAGAAATCTGCAGATAATGATGTGGCTGAAATCGCCTTCTCTCACTTCCTAACGTTTTCTCGTATGTTCGTTCTAATTTCTAAACCCTAATTCGTCGTTATTTGCTTATTGATATGTTGTTGTTTGATTTGTTGATGCTTTTGTGATGTTGAAATGAACCGCTTTTATGATTAATTTTGAGTTTATCGATGGTTGTGATTAATTGATATTATATGAGACTTGATTATCAAGTCTCCTAACTATACTCAGATTCTTACAAATAATTGAAACAAATCTACCAAATCATCTAGTAACGTTGTTCTAGTGGAGTTTTTTTTTTATCACTGGTCAGTCGGGTCGGTTTGGTTTTCGAATTTGTTTTTTTTTTTTTTGGGTTTTTGTTTTCTTAAGAAAATTATACTGTTATATTAATAATGAATGTGGTATGTTGTGATTTAGTTGGTTATATATATAACGGTAACATTTATGGGACTTTCGATCTATTTTTATTAGCTACAATTGGAATATATCAACGCCCCATGCTTTAACGTTGATGTGGCAAAGCTAGGACAACAAAAACCATTCCTAGGGACGTTATTGAGCGTGAAGTCTTTCACGCGCCGAAGAACTCACTGGAGTTAGTAGGATGTTTAGGCACATAATTAACATTTGAAAACATATTCAATTGAAAAACAGGGGTGTGAAATTAGTATTGTATTGGTTTAGTGAGTGGGTAAGGGTACCTTCGTTTTTCGCTCATAAGTGCAAATTTATGTGTATTTTGTTTGAAAATTTTATACGTATTGAGTCCGGCCACTATTATATACTTATTCAAGGCCTCGAGACTTAGTAAGAAGGAGTGAAATGGGGTATAATAGGTGATGTGACGCTTACGTGGAGTGAAGAGGCATTAATGTATACCCATAAGCCTTAACACCAAATTTTGACCCATTCAAGCAAAAAACATTAGTTTGCATCGACCTATTCATAAGTAAATGAGTCAAAATTGACCCCTCTAGCAGATTCATGAACAATTTAACAAAATTCAAGCTATATTATGAAAGCATTTCACTTCCACCATTTTGAGATGATAAAAGATTGACAAGGATGCTGTTCATTAATCTTAAAGAGTCGAAATCCCTTGCTCTACACTCACATAATGTGTTCATTTGGTTAGGCTCTTTTGCATTGTTTTGATGAACTTTTTCTTTTCGGTTTAGGTGCCCTAAATGAGACCACGCAGTCTTATTCGCCTGATTTGCAAGACGACAAGGAAAGAAAAGTTGCATCGTTTGATCACTCTCTTATCTCAAAAACTGTTGCTAATTCCATCAAGTCAGTTATTAGTGATCCTAATCTCATAAAGTCAACAAACACACACTTGTTATGCAACAATATTAGAGTGTACATGGGCATTTCTGATAAGATGTTGATCAAGGAAAGTGTAGTGCGACCTATTGGTTATGGTAAATGGACCATTGTAAGCCTTGAATCTGCTTGGGAATCATCAAAATAGTTTACTAAAACTTTATATTTGACTTGTGTGATAGGATTTAATCTCTTTGATATAATCTTATGAATCAAGTTAATAAGTTGATTAATAAGATTGTAATAAAGAGGTCAAAACCTAACACAAAATTTTAATACAGAGACTTAGTAAATTATTCTGGTGATTTTTAAGCAGATTCAAAAATTAGATAACTAGGAATAGATTGCCCTCTCTCATGACCGGATGGATATTTTTATTTAGTTGGCGTTTTAAGTCTTTAATTTGTTTTTACTAAAAAGAATGCTTGGACCTATCAATGTTAATTAAACTTATTTGGGTAAGAATT
The DNA here is from genome assembly GCA_025506415.1 of Flaveria robusta. NCBI lineage: Eukaryota > Viridiplantae > Streptophyta > Magnoliopsida > Asterales > Asteraceae > Flaveria > Flaveria robusta. The sequence goes on from CM046467.1 coordinate 32,345,881, forward strand.
TGCAGGCAATTTGAGTTGTCCTAAAACCCTAAGGGGGCGTTTGGTTGGAAGGAATGAAATGGAATTGAGAAACTAGTATAATTTTCAAGTAAAATTGTGTTTGATTGAGCAATTAAAAGTAAACCCAAGAGAATGTTTCACCCCAAATTCCCTTGGTTGTGGGATTTCAAAATCCTTCCACCTAGAAAGGGAATTTGAAATGCCACAACCAAAGGAATTTGAGGTGAAACATTCCCTTGGGTTTTACATTTCATTACCCACTTAAACATAATTTTGCTTGAAAATTATACTAGTTTCTCAATTCCATTCCATTCCTTCCAACCAAACGCACCCTAAGTGTTTCAATAAAAATCAGGTTGTTTTAGTATTGTTAATAACATTTTTTATTTCGTAAATGTTTTTATTAAAAATGATATAATGATATAACGATATAATAAGTTAATAATATTATGTTCCCATAGGTTTATTTCTTACTGCTGGTAACTGATTGTATGTATATATTGTCAAACGAACAAATGTGATATTTTGTATTTACATAAAGAATTGAACAAACTAGTGATATGCCGTATCTTGCAGAAACCAGATAAATCAAGACTCAGACAAATACGTGTTATATAGTGATCACATTTTTGGCCATTTTATGTCATGGATGGGATAAATCATTGCTTGGATAAACAGTAATCCGTTGCGGCCACGAACATTTTCGTTCACCAAGCCATGACAACGAACTAACTAATTTTTAGCATTGTCATCGCCTATCAAACAAAGGCCTCATTACAAACTAGATATCACAACTATAAGCAGCTTGGCAATGTCTCAGATGAACCAAAACTCGCTCATCATCTATTGTGGTAAAAACCAAAATGAGTAGACAACCAAGAGTAACAAGCAAGAAAGGCCGACACAAAGCCAACACTCGTCAACCTAAGTAATGCCATAGATGGTCTTTAATCGCCTTTACACCGATGCCTCGATTGTAAAAAAAAGATGTGCCAATGTTGTTTGCACTTCAGCCACAACTTAGATCTGCCATCACAAACCCCCATGGTCACCTCCACCACCACCACAAGCATAACAAACCAGCATGGTCACTGGAATGGCCACCACAGCCACCGCAACCGTCATTGTCATCACTGTCAACAAAATTGTAAAAGGCGTCTAGTTGTAAACGGTGATGCTCTTCGGTGGTGTGTGGAAACCAAAAAGACAAAGCCGGGGTGAATGGTGGTGGGTGACGGTAGCAACTACGATAAACTACCACCGAAAAACCCCTCTATGTCTAGAACCCTAACAGTTGTAACATAAAAAAAAAGACAAAAAAAATAAATAGTTGAGTCTTTTACAATGGCTTTTATACCTTAAATGAATTTAAAAGTGTTATAATTATCAGTTGATATTAAAATGTTAATATCATAAAGATTGTTTATGTATAAATAGTTGTTTAATTCAAACATATAAAAAAATAAAAATAAAAAGGCTAAACAGTTTGTTTCAAGTTACAAATTATCAATCAGATAAACACACCGTAAGAACTCATACCATGAATCGAACCAAAAGAACCTGAAACCGACCAAACAACGATTTTTAAAATCAGAATCTATCAACCAGTTTTGTTTATGAACACAATATTAACTACTTTTTTCTAAACACCATGATTTATTTAGATTAAGGGCCAATTGTGATAATCTTTTATTAAGAAAGGGCTTAAAGCTATAATATCAAGTTCTTATACACCGGTGGGGGTGGATGATTCTATTCATTTCGTACGCGAAGCCGACCAATATCGCCGGAAACCCAAGAAGAAAAAGGGGGTGAAGCAAATCATAACGATGGGGGAAGCCAACATATCATCAATCGATGAAGATTTGCTCCTCAAGAACTTCTATGCTGAAGTTAGCGAAGTTGAGCGCGATAATGAAGTCGTTAGGTATCCCTTTTGCTCCATCTTCATACGAGTTATTGATTGTTTTATTTCTCTGAATTTGATGTATTGTTTAGATTAAATTGTGTTTTCGTTGGTTAATTTGATACGTGCGGAGGAAGTAATTGTTCAAATGTTATTGAAGTATCATTAGAATGTGCATACGTACGAACTACGAGCTCGGTGTTGATTTTGATTTTTGGTTGGATGGTTTGTTTGGATGTTTGCTTGATAACGTGTAGGATGAGTATAATGATTGTTGAACATTCTAAGTTATGCTGAATTTATGATGGCAACTTCATTTAGAACCCTAGACTGAACACTATTAAACCTTTTTTGTTCTCGAGCTGGATCTGGCCACAGATGTTGAACTTTGTTTTTGTTTGAACTTAGGGCATAACCATTGGTTTCATAAGATCTATGCCTTGGCGATCGTGGATTGTGATTCTGTTGAAACTGACCTTGTAGGTCCAACTAATACTTAGTTATAGTTATGACATTATTGAAGTTGAAACCATGAATCTTGTATTTGTTTAATGGCAACCCAATTTTCGGATTAGGACTATAACAGAGATGGGAATGGAAGGGAAGCAACGGGTTATATCTTTTGTTACAATAGTTACATGGCAGGTTGCTTCTTGTATCAGATAACTATACCCTTGAGGCATTTAGTTGGTTCTGTGATGCGGTCAAGATTCAAATTATTTGAATGGTGCCACTGTCCTAAGTTTCACAACCTTAAAGCAATTCTATATAGTTAATTCGGTGGTCACACAATTTTGGTTATATAACTTGTGGAGAGGGACATGATAACAGTCCTAAAAATCTGTAGTGATGGACCTTCCGATAATCTTTCATGACATCTCTGACGAAGTCTCCTAAGCTTGAAATTTTCAACTAGAACCCTGAAACAAAATATACTTCAAAACAACTGTAAGGCAATTTTTTAGTTGATGCAGTTAAATATTGCTTATGTTCTTGGGCTAATTATCTTGAAGTGTTCTGAAAAGCAATAAAGCAGGCTTAGATGGTAGTTGGTACTGCAACATTATAGCGCTCATTCCCATGATTTAAGTGGGCACATATGCAGTTCGTTTATATAAAAGATAATTGTTGTTAATTACAAAGTTTTGAGTGACATTTTATATAGTACTGTTCAGAGGCAATTATTTTCCAAATGACTATATTCATTTAGATGAAAGGCATTGATAGAAACTTCAGGAAGTTGTGTGATCTATCAACTAGCTTCATTTGTTAACATGATCATGCAGTCATCTCCTATCGTTTTCTAGCCCAATCAGGTTTTGAATTTTGAATATTCTAGAACATTATATATCAGTGTAATTTCCCATTATAATGATTATAGTACGATGAATGGCTTATTTTTCATTCTCACATTCATTGTGACATCCTATGGTACATCATGTGTGTTTGACTTATAGTGTCAACCATGTTTCATCACGAATTATGTATGTGTTATTGAAATTGAGGATTTACTTTACTATCTAATACAGTAATATATGGGTTTGGTATAACAAATTCACAGGATTCTTTCATGCTTTAAGCTAAACGCATTTGAGTATCTTAATCTACCATTTGATTCATCCCCAGAAGATGTGAAAAAGCAATATCGTAAGGTAAGCCTTTGTTTTTATAGTGTACGTCACCTAGGATTCGATTCCCATATTGGTGTTTGATATTCATAATTAGGCCATGTATGACACCTCTAATACGTGTAATGGTGATATACAGTTATCATTGTTGGTCCATCCTGACAAATGCAAGCATCCCCAGGCAAAGGAAGCTTTTTCTGGTACGTACAGTTACCACAGTGTATTTTTGACATTTGATTCCTACCGGTGTGAATTTTTTCAGTTTAGATTTTCAATAAAACTTTATAAAGTGAAGTTGAATAAAGAAAAAAGGTCTATCAGGGTCCTAACTAAGCACAAACTCAGACTCTCAATTATGTTAAGAATTAAGGAGAAGCCTATAACAGTACAAATTCTTTGTCTTTTTTTGAGTAGCTCAAAACTTTGTGGCCAAATATTTCAAGGCATTTATGCTATACCTTTGAAGGATGGCATCACAAGCTATATTTCATAATGAAATAATATAATTTCTCTCTTTTATGCAGCCCTAGCAAAAGCCCAACAACTATTACTTGATCCTCAAGAAAGAGAGTACCTTGTTAACCAAATTAATGCAGCAAGAGGTTTGTTCCTACTTTTTGTTTCCCCTGTAGTAGGGCGTTTGTCAAAACTTAATATCTTTATGTTATATCATATCTGTTTTTTCATTGCATACCACATTATAATCACTATTCCATCATATACATATCATGAATAGATAACTACTAATGTTGTCAATACAATATTTCGAAAGAAGCAACAAGTTATCATGCATAATCACTGCAATTTGGTGTCAGGATAACTGTAACTTTTAGGTTATGCAACTTAAATGTACTTTACTTTATAAGAAATGGCACTTAATTCATGTTTGGCTTTGGAAATGCCAGAATGCAATGATAACCTTCTATGTTATACTGAATTACTGATATTTGTAGTTTATTAATTCTTGAATTATCATATTTATTCATGTGGTAATGTGTGATAATAACAAATGCACTCGACTCATTTGCAGAAGAACTGCGAGCGAAGAGGAAAAAACAACTGAGGAAAGACACTGCATCGAAGCTGAAGTCACTAGTCGATGAGGTAACTTTAATTCATTTTCTCGTATCATCAACATTAAGGTTATTCAGAAAAAGAAGCAACATTTTGTCATTTCAATGCATGAAGGTGTTCTTCATTCATATTAGAATTTCTAATTTTGACTAGGGTATTAATCTACCATCCATCTTCTTTAACTTATGTAAGTTTGATGATAGGTAGACACATTGTATTTTGAACTTTTTGGAATGCAATGACTTGCACATTTATCTGCAGACATCTAAAGAGTGACATTAGCAAATTAATAACATCCAAATGAAAAAAAAATGTTTGTATCACACAAATTAATTATGTAATTATCTTCACTCACTTTCGTGAAAGTCTTACGTTGTTGTACTAGTACTTGAATATTTAGAGCTTGTCATTTCTTGATTCATAGTAATGCATGTTGTATATCAAGTATGTTATTGTCTTTTAAGTTCGATATTATGACAAAATTAAGCACCTTTATACTTCGTTCTGAGTTTGTTGCAGGATATGGATCTGGGGAAATTCAAATGTTTTATAAGTTATATGATATGGGCTTGTGTTTATACCTGTGTTATGTATTTAGCAGTCAAATCGACAAGCTAATAAAAGAAAGACATTATTTATAGCTCATGTCAAATATCAAAAACAGACATACTTGGGCTGAAGCCTTGCTATATATCAACCTTTTCCTTATGGGGATTATCATCATGCAGATTTTGACGTTACTTTTGCCTTTTGAGCTTTCTTTGCAGGGAAAATACGAGCAAGAATATGAAAAATCAGATGAATTTCAGACTCAGTTAAAGTTGAAAGTTCGGGAAATACTAACCGACCAAGAATGGCGAAGGAGAAAAATGCAAATGAGGGTATATTTGAATAAAACCCGACTGACTGTAGTTTCATTTACAATCTCTTAATTCCAAAACAGGAAAAAATACAGCATGAAATTTTTTGATTGTGCAAATTTCATAAACTTCACACTGAATTTTATGTAGATTTCTGAGGAAGAAGGTAGGTTGAAGAAGGATGAGGAAGAAACCAAAGAGATGTGGAAACGAAAGCGTGAACATGAGGAGCAGTGGGAAGGAACAAGGGAAAATAGGGTATGTATTTTACTTTAACCTTTTGTTCTTAGTATAATTTCAACTTAAATGCATTTGTTAATTTCGAGTTTAGCTGATGCATGATATAGATAGATAAACTACAGCAATAGAAACTGGACTCCCTTTTTCTTGATTTTGTTAACCAACCCCTAAATTTGGTGCAATATAGAAAACCTAAAAGATATTACTTATTTTGCAATCATTCTCATTTTAACCGATTTTCCATGTAAACTGTGATGGTGTGTGGTTGATGTCGTGTCATCTGCAGCATTAGATGAAACTTATGCAAAAGTTGCTTAAGTGAAAATAAAATAAAATAAATTTACCTTCAATTTGAATAAAATGTTCTTTTTTCTTTAAATTTATATTTGAAGTTGAATATTAAATGTCACATTAGGTGCCATGTGACGATCATTAGATGTAAACTAGTTTTACTTTTGCACTCTATTTTGCACTTTATATGAAGTTGGTCGCAAAATCATGAAAAAATTTGCAAAGCTCATATAGTCATGTGTATTTTGTGCTGATGGCACATTTAGACATGGACATGTTTAATGACAAGCCCATAAATCATTCTAAAAGTTTATTAATAAAATTGACATAAATGTTTTTTAGCTTTTAGTTTAATAATATCTTATTATCCTGGTACATTTTGTGGTTTTATATAGCAATCATACTTTAACAGTTTAACTGCAACAAAAATAACACTTGTTATTTGTTACTTGGCTACTTGCTAGAATGTAAATATTATATTACACCTACCTTTGTAATGGGCCATAGGGCTTCACTTAGATTAGGGTCTTCTCATCTGTATATACCTTTTAACACATGGAGTCATACTTACATGTTGAATATAAGATCTTACTCCTGTAATACATCAGTTTTCTTTCTCTTCTCTCTGATCAAGTTCTTATTTGAAATTCAAGATATTCGTTATTTCATTTGAAAGTCAAAGGTGGACTTCGTAGGACGGAAGAGATTATTAAATTTGTTATGGTTTTAGTGTTTTGTTTAAATCATATATGTCAGTACATAACTGTGAATGATATATGTATTCTTTTTCGTTTATTTCACCATTTAAAAACAAAAAGAAAGCAGCTTAAGTGGTGAGTTACAGTCAAGCATTCCTGTCTTTTTATATTCAACATACAGTTTTAGACCTGTAGTCATATCAAATTGCTAAATCCTCGGAATTCTTTTATTTTATCAGGTTTCTAGCTGGAGGGACTTCATGAAAGGGGGAAAGAAGGTAAACTACTTTATCATTCTTAGTGGTAAATAACTATAGATTAGAGTACAAATTAAAGGTTGTGAATTGGGTGGGTCGAGCGAGTTGGATAACGTGCCAAAATAAGTTACTTCTTTCAAAAATTCTAACTTTTGTGTAAATAATCAGTGTGTAAAATATGTTACAGAAATTATGATACTTTAATGATCATCTGATATTTTTTAATTCGACTTCGTATATATAAAAATAACACAAACCAATTCATTCATAACTAAACGAGTAGAAATGGCCATCTGTAATTGCAAATGACTAACAGATGCTGAACGGGTTGATAATGGGTGACTTGTGTAGGTGAAGAAAGGTGAAATTCGACCACCAAAACTGAAGACAGAAGACCCTAACAAGTCGTATGTTCAAAGGCCTGTGAAACGAGGTTAGGCGTGCCCTACAAATGACGAATTTAACTCAAAATATGTAACTTCTTGGTTGATTTAGTGGTTGAATGCTCTTAACTTTTTCATTGTTACCTTGTAGCCAAGTATAAGAGCATTGTATATTTGTGTTTTATTACTTGTTAAACTCAACCCGTATTAATCTTTTTTATACCTTTCGAGCTAGTTTCCGACTCTACAAATATCCCTTGTCTAGTTGTCTTGATTCGAACATGATTGGTGGGATGTTAGCACGCCTTAAATATACAGGTCAAAATATGTTTGGGTGCAAATGAGTAATTTGTAGTACGGGTGAACATGGTGATGTGTTGAAAAAGTCTACTAGAAATGAATTACTTTGTAACCATAACATTTGTTCTTGAAGGATTAATATGTTCAGTGTGATCCATCGGTCGTATCATTATTTTCACCAATTTAATGAAAAATGAAAACCCAAGTCTACTAGACATTTAATCTATATTGTTTTTCTTCTATATATTATACATGCAGTTATGCAAACTACAACTTTGAATATAAGAGGCTAAGAGCATTGTAAATTTGCATTTTACTACTTTGTATCTCCAACAGCAAACAAAGTTAATGAATTTGGTTGGCCGTTCTCTAACCTCGTGTTTATAAGTTAATTGAAAGATCAAGAAAAAAGCACCAATCATGTAAAATACGAACTATTTAGTACGTTTGAGTAAATTCCACCCAATTACTCTATTATTATTAATAGAGATAGAGATGGGGAATGAATAGTACCCAGGGTCACAATAGTAATTTCATAAGATTTTCGTTTGCTTTCTTTGACCTCAACTGACATATCTCATCCGTAGAGAGGAAAAGCTCTTCGGTTCCTATGATTCGAATCATCCATCAGGAGGATAGGTGGAGTGGGCGACTAGGTTGGTGGTGGTGGTTCGGTTTCCTTTGCCCTAAATAATGAACCCTAGGTGGCACTGGCGTGACAGAGCTTCATCAGCTTTCTATACGTAAGGGTTCGTGGTTAGGGTTTTTTTTACCCCAAAAATGATGCCTCCGAACCCTAGGTGGCGGTGGTGTGGGGGTGACACCGTTTGTGGTTGTCTTGAAGTATACGTAGTGCTCTATGTTTCTCTGCTGAGGTGCTTTGGTACGTGTTCATATTATTAGTCCCTATTTTTGTTGGTTCTCACCTGTTAAAAAGAATGGGAAGATACGTTGCAGGTTCTGGGGAATCTGGTTCCCCTCCATTACAGCCATCACTCTTTTAAAATGATAAACTTTTGAAAAATAGCTTTTGTTGTTTATGGGTGTGTTTTAGTGTTCCTATAATTCCTACTTATGCTGATTTTCCACCTGAATTGCATAGATTTTTAGGGATTCATGGACCAATATTTGTAAGGAATCACGAGGGTTTGTGTACAATTGTTTATGTTTTATGATTATTCAAAATCGTATAAAGTGGGAAGTTTACAAGAAGAAAGAATTCTGAGTATTTCTGCTATCCAAATGGTAAGTTACTAAGTTACCTTTTTGTTTAGTAAGTTTAATCTCAAATCAAGCAAATCTTATGTGTTACTATAGTATATATAATTCTTCACAGATCATTGGAGACATTACAGTGCTTTTTTAAATTTGGCTTACTTTATACATATTAATATGTTATATTACAGAAGGTCTAACAGTGACTTGGTTTATTTTCATGCTGCTTAAAAAAGTCCTATTTCACTTGAGTCAACACCTAAAAATTGGGTTTTAAGACTCCAACCTTTGGTTTACATGATCTGAAGGCATCACTCATGCATGAAAACTATGCAGTTGCATGCTGGGGACATAGGTCCGCTTTCATGAAAGTGGTGTGGGTTTAAATACCTTCTTTTCCGAGTTGGAATGGGAAATATGTTTTTAACAAAACGATTTAAGAGGTAACCAAAAGCCTGTTTGTATTAATTCGTTGCAAACTTTCTTAATTTGAACAAACAATTTCTTTTTAGAGGCATATGTTTAATTTATTTGTTGAGTAGATGTTACTGCTTTTTCTGAGTCTCAATTGTGTATTTGGGAAAATTATATTAGATATGTTTTAGTTTAAAAGGTCCCTTCAAGTCGGCTTCATGTTGCTTTGCTTTTGAGCCTACTTCTGTTAAGGATACTCTATTGGGATTATGTTTGTACACTCATGGGTCGAATGGTTATCGATGATTAGAAACTGATGGCGTTTTATTATGTAACGCTAACTTGAAATTTGTTATGTTTGATTAAAAGTTTCATACAATAGATGTCTATGAATCATTTAGGTTTATACTTTGATGTGATAGATTTTGGTGTTATGTTTATACAATAGCTTTTTTAAATATAAAATGTGTATGATTTTTGGCAATGTCTTTGATGGATTTATTTTCAGATGGGGACCTGTGTTTTTGAGACATTTTCATTGCAAGGATTAATGAGAAGCACCCAGAATGTGAATTTCATAAACAAATATACATTTCAAATGTTTTCAAGGTTCATGAGTTTATGCATGATATAACTAAAATAGTTATTCCATTTTGCAGCTTTGAATATTAAGTTGTTACAATCGTGTTTTACTATGAGTCCTATTTCTTTTTGCTTATGTGCCAATTTGAGTAATATTTAAACAATTGATGGCAAAATATTGTATTCTTTTAACACGAAGGTAGTGGAACGGATCTTCACCTCTCATTATGGAAGGGAGTTGAAACACATTGTTTGATCATCAATCCTCTTAAATCTTTTCTTTCTGCAACATAATCCCTTACTTCAAAAATTGTATTTCTTTTCATTTGAATTTATTTTCGGGTAACATAAGCATTTTTCTTAACTAAAATTAGGTTGTGATTAAGAAAGTTAGAGGTTTTGGGATGTTTGAAATTGTTTGAATGATGCAGATTTAAATAGGGACAAAATCGAATCTCCGCCGCAACGCGCGGTTGGATAAAACTAGTTGTATTAATTGTCTAGTTAAAACGTGTTGCTAAAGATGACGGGTAAACACATCAAAAGCAAGGGAGTCGTAGATTAGTAAATGAACGGCTCAGATTTTAAAGAGCACCATTCATTTTCATTGTATTTTAATAGAGTATAATATAATTATAATATAATTAATGATAAAACAAAACATAATGAGTTACATGTATTGGTAACTTGTAAACAACGTGCATGAATTACAAATACATAATTTATAATTTTCAGTATATAACTCGTAACTCATATACATGATTTATGATTTTCACAATTTTTTGTAACTTTTGTTTTTCATATAAAAACTCACCTAAAAATTTAACCTAGAAGATTTCTTCAAACCCAACTAGAATAGACTCACATGAACAATGGGGGACTGCTTTTAGTTAAGCTGATTTATTTTACAGCTTAGTGGTAAAACAAGAAGCCATTCATTACTTCAAAGTTGTGGTTTTATTTGAAGATTATGTTTCTACACGCATGTTCTCTATGAGAATTACATCTTTAAAGCTGCAGTTCCAGTTTTACTTGCCTAAATATTAATTAATACAAAATCAAAAGCGTTTACAGATCAAGCAATCAACCCCAAACCAGTTTCAATCCATACAATCAGCAAGCAAAACCACAGATGCGAAATGAAGGATTAAAATTCCTTTAAAGAACTTAACTATCAAGTGTTTCAAAGTACACTGAAAACAACAGAACAATAACTTTCAATGAAACGACACAACTCCGATTTGTTCTCAAAAACTTTTACACGATCAAGCAAAAGAGTTCCAACGCTAACATTACTCTATATGCCTGTAAATGCTTTCTTACCACCAGTTGCAGATCCTGCTGGAATGACCTTCAAAACATTAAATCTCACCGTCTTTGATAATGGTCTGAAAAAAATAAAAATTAGAACCAAAACTTAATTTACAAACAAACCAATTTGAAAATCAGTATGAAAATCTAAAAAATGGAGACCTAAATTCTGCAAAAACTGCAGTTCTTTTCCAATTTATACCAAACCATAGCATCTTAGAAGAGATTAACTAAATAAAATGTGCTTGTCATAGTCCTATAACACCGTAAAGTATAAAGACTGTATATTATAAAGACCTTAAAAGTTAAAACTAAGAAATTAAAATTCAGTTTATCATAAGCCATCGAATTTAATTCTAAACATTTAATAGTTTTGGAACAACTATATCGTAATTTTAGGTATTTTTAAGCATTTACTCAACAGTGCAAGTTGCAATGGTAAGAACTTTTACAACCACTGCTATGAGTTAGATTATACTGGGCATGTATAATTGGTTGGTTTGTTTTAAAATGAATATTTTCTATAATTCTATGCATCAAATAAAATGATAAAATTTCTCTTTGATATAGTTCAAATACTTATAGCAATTTTATTCAATTCCTTAAAGCTTCTATATTTTCACATGAAATTTGATTAGTTAAAACTTGATACATTTATAAGAAAGGACGAAAGGCACATAATTAACTTATTTAAATAAACTGAGTTAGTATCAAAGAAAAACATACCTGCATTGCCCAATGATAACATGGTCACCTTCTTTCACACGAAAACATGGCGAGATATGAGCAGGGATGTTCGAGTGTCTCTTTTCATACCTGTAACAAAAAGAGAAAATTTAAACAAAATTAAAAAAAAATGTCTGGTTAAATTTTGGTGAGGCTCAAACATCAGAAAATAAATGTCATTCGTTTGAACCTTACCTTTGGTACTTCTTCACATAATGAAGATAGTCCCTTCGTACGATAATAGTCCTCACCATCTTAGCACTATGGCAAGTACCAGCTAAAATACGGCCTCTAATGGATACATCACCAGTAAAAGGGCATTTCTTGTCAATGTATGTTCCTAAAACAAAGAGTTTATACAAAATTATGGTAAATGAAATTATATGAAGACTAATGAGTTTGGTGACTAAAAAGAATGTAAAAAAATCTTGAATTAAGTATTTAAAAACACAAAGCAACAAGTTTGAAACAAATGCTATTTGAAGCACTACGTGAAATGCAATCGACTTCAATGGAATAACAGATCACAAATAATATGGCCATAGTGAGTAACAGATGCATTCCAACAACAGCAAAAATCATCTAAAAAACAAAAAAAATATATCCGAAATATATAATTGTTCAACAAGCAATTAAAAACGATTGACAACACCTTCAATAGCCTCTCTAGGCGTCTTAAATCCGAGACCAATACTCTTCCAGAATCTGTTTCCACCCTTCCCAGGCCTCTTTCCCTTGCCGCTTTTCTTCGAGCTGCAAATCAATGCATAAATCCACCATTCACACAAATTTAATGACATTCAACCAACAATCAAACGAAATCCAGCTTAATTACATAAACCTAAACGTTTAAGGTTGGTTTCTAACCAGAGGAACACCTTCGGTTGCTTCAAAAACGCCTTCTCGGTCTGCGAATAGATGTATGAAACATATTAGATCATGATGAAACGTTAATATTGCAGAATAAGGTGGATGATGTGAAACAACATACTTGTTCAGCCATTGTTGATCACAAATTAGGAGCTTTGCAGCGGCGGATACAGGTATAGAGAAGAAGAAGAAATAAACCCTAGATGACGTGATTTTGCTTCTGTATTTAAAAGATGTGTTCTCTTGGTTCTAGTGGGCCTTTCCTTTGGGCTGGTCCAAACACACAAAACGTATGATATTAACATAAATCAGGTCCAAATCATGTTTTTTTACCGGGTACAAATCGAGTCCCACCGGGTTGGGTACCGTCCTGGGATTCTAATTAGGAACTGGGTTCTACCTAGCGCATTTAAATAAGTTGGAACCGGGTACTACACGTACCCAGGTACGGGTCAGGTACGCCGGGTCGGATTTGGTTTTTTCTCACCTCGTATTTTTAGTACAAGATATGAGTACTGATGTATTTTATGAAAAACGTTTGTTAATTTAAGATGTAAAATTCCATGTAATATATATATCTATCTCAGGATTTAGTGTTCGAATTCATCTTTGCCTATAAAATTTAAATGTTACATTAGTTTCTCGTGTGTAATAAAAGGATATATTTAAGAATTAAACATCTATTGTGTATAAGAAATAATGAAGAGAAAACTTTATGTATATAAGATTCAAAAACACTTATGGACTAATGAGATACTTTTTATTTATTTTTGTTTTATTTACCATGTATAAAGCTATTTTAGGAATAATAGTTATTAGTTAACTATCATCGACTTTTATCAAGCTTCCTCTTATTTTTCTTGAACATTAATAACTTCTATACATTATAATTTGTTTAAAACAAATATATCAAATTGTCGAGATTTTTTTATTTATAACTTGAATATCATTTTTCGAATGGTAAACTTACACTATTCTTAAACCACATATAAATTACTCTTTATCAGGTTTGAACCTGAGTTTACTTCAAAGAGGCTTTAACCCTTACCACAACTCCACAAGGCCACAACCCAAGTAGCATTAATGTTATTACATGTTAGGGTACATTCTAATTCATGGGGATCTCCTTTTCAACCCAAAACAAACTAGTTTAAAATATAAACACCACCCGCCATAGCTTTAAAAAAATAATAAAAAATAAAATGACATGTTACATACTAGAATAAGAAAAACCCAACGACAAATAAATTAATCAACATACACCAAACAATCACTCTAGTGCTCGATGTCCAAGTAACGAAACAAATCTCCAATTATAAAACACACACATTTGGTAGTTACAAATGACACAACGCAACACCCGACAATCACAACATGCTCAGCTTCTCAGCTACTAGGTTCCAACTTGACGCACAAAATAACTCATTTATATACAAGCGTCTATTCGCAGCTGTTTGTATCATCTTGTTGACTTTTATTTGACTTGAAAATGATCTTAATTGGCTTTTGTCTGTTGGGAAACCTTACTGTTTGAGCTCCCAACAATTTTACCTGTCTTGCCTGTCCAAATTGTGTGTACCCATAAACATGTGAACGGGTCAAATCAGAGTATGTTTATCTCTAATGGGTCAAATAGAAAGCAGCTTAACAGAGAAAACTGTGATTGGGATGTTAAGCTAGCACTTGATTATAAAGACTTGCAAAGACAGATTATTTAATCGATTGTAAATTCGTGTTATGCTGGTCGATTACTGGTGGAAAACGATTTGCAGAAGTGTATCATTAGTAGTAGTTCAGGATTTGACTTTTTAGAACCAGATTGACAATGACCGTATATATGCTGACTTTTCCTGGTTTTGTTTAAAACAAACTTCTGCTATATGGTTGTCTCTCTAGAAGCACCCTCTCTATCCCTAGAGACAAAGGTAAGGTTTTGCCCACATTTCACCCTCCCCAACCCCGACCAATAGCTTTGTTATGGGTGGGATTTACTGGGTATATTTGTTGTATTTGATCTCATTTCTATATGTGTGTGTGTGTATAGAGAGAGAGAAAGGACTAACCATTACTGGGAAGCGAGAAGCGTTTGTTTCCCTGATTACCCAATGTTGAGGACCTCTCTTTAGGGTTGCTATGGGATCTTGACTGGACTGTATTCGTTACTGGCTTTGACTTTGACTTGACAGACAATGATGCAGGAATTTCTTGGATGCTAGTGGCTATGACAGGGGAAGAATCAAAGCCATCAGATTGAGATTCACCCACTTTCTCATTTGCCAAACATGTAGGAATATCAGAACTGCCAGTTTTCTTGCAAACAGGTTTTAACTGATTATTGATGCGGTTTTCCTGTTCTGGTTTACTAGAACCATTTTCCTGAATCTTAACTTCGTCTCTTGTATTGATGTCAAGAAAACGGTTTTCCCATGGACGAACAGCCATCCATCTCTCCAGCCAGTTCCAACCCCAGTTACTTTTATCTGGTTCAAACGCCGAAGTAGCAACTTGCTGTTTGGATCCTGCTTGCCACTGCAGCAAAATCTTGTCAGATCTTTGCAGATTAATCTTATGGGAGGTGATTTGTCACCACCAAAATATTGCTTATGTAATATTGCCCTTACACAAAAAGAGAGAAAAAGAGTTGGTATGGAGCAATATAATAAAAAAACAATATTTGGTGATGTGCACATATAGAATGTGATGTACAAATCACTAATAATCTTATAGCTGCCAATATATCATACTGGTGCTACTAAAATAGTCAGCATAATTGTAAGATTTTTTTAGGGATAATGTATGTAATGGCTTCCCAACTGTTTTACTGTTTCTCATCATGGCTGCCCATAAACTTAAACTACTTTATAGGCCCCCAAGTATGTATTCAGTTTCAGTTATACCAAATCTATCTTCAAACAAGCTGGAATATCGCAAAATAACAAAACCACACTAACTTTCTTTAAATAAGCCGCTTCCACAAATATTATCCCCTTTTTAACTCTAAAAACATATGGGTGGAAAGCTGCATGAGGCATGCTCAACATGACTTTGTGTAATTGCACAAATATTATCCTCCTTTTAACTTTAAAAACAAAAAGATGGAAAGCGGCATGAGGCAGCTCAACATGATTTTAAGTAATTGAAAGCTGTCAAAAGGGACTTGGGATTTTATATAAATTATGTCAATTCATGCAAAAAGATGATATGTAAATGTTACCTGATGAGCAAGAGCATATGCCATGGCTCTTTCACGTTTAGCAGCTGCTTCCTGTCTTTTTATCAACTTTGCCTGGATTTCTTCAACAGATCCAACACTATCACACCATCCTTGCTGTTGATTGAAGGAACAATATTCACGTAGGATAGGTAATGTTAACAGTGGTACAGTAAACATTTACTACATTAGCTTTTAAAATTATTATGTGACAGAAATAAAGACAATAGCATTAACAAAAATTCAAAGAAAATAACACAGGTAAATCATGTATAAAAATTAAAAAATGAATGTATTTATACAGAAACTAAGCTGCTGCATGCTATTGACTCTACATGCCACAGTAACCGTAATATGCAGTCTTGACTCTTGAGCGTTACCTACGCTTAAATTTAATATATTAACCCCCTTACTATAGATGCTCATCAAATTGTTGATTAAGTGAATTAAACAGTCATGTTTGATGCTTCCAAAATCACAAAATGCAGCTGCTTTTCTCCAAATCTTTATTTATTTATACTGTTTCTTAGTTTGTTAAATCTAATATCTAGAGCGTTCTAGTGTTTCATAAAGGATTATTGTATCCCTATATCATAATACTATATGTTATTTTGTGATTGTTTTAGAACATGCATGCTTTCATGGTGTACAAAATACCTTGCCTTCAAGCCCTCTTGAGATGCCTAAATATCTGCACAACTGCATCCTCTTATACACACATACACACATATCTAGTTATATATATAGTTGACAAGTAAGCTTTCTAAGTTCAATGTATGTTTGAAAAACCTTGTATATGAAAACACCAACTATATAGTACAATTGTGTGATTTCCACAAGTTTAAAATAGATTATGATGACTATGTAGGTTTAACAGTGATAACATATGGCAGCATTTATAGAGTACCACTTCAATTATTTAATGGCATACGATTGATGCATGATTACATTTGTAAGTGCTAACCTAACATGCCTTTAGCCTAGAGGTATCAAAGGCGACCCACCAACCAAAAGGTCATGGGCTCAAGTTTTAATTTGGATGTGTGTGTGTGTGCGCGTGAATTCTGTTCAAAATTAGAAAAAATAAATGAATTGTTAGGAGCTAACCTCTATTTCACGAACACGAGCCTCGTGTTGAAGTTTTTGTTGTTCTGACTGACCTTCTAATGCAATACGGACGCGCCTGGCTCGAACTCGTGCCTGAACCCTAACCAATGCTTGCATACACCTAAGAGTAATTGCAGCTTGTTTTCTCACAGCATGGCCTCTGACTAGAGCCTGTAGTCTAACCAATCCTTTTAGAGCTCGTAGAGCTCTTCTAGCCTGAATGTTATTATTATAGAAATTAGTTCAAGGTCAAATATAGCATCATCAATGAACTTTGTATATTGCAAATATTGGAAGCACTATGACAACAATTAGTAAAAAAAATTCAATAGAAATGGACATTAATTAGGATAACTGGATAAGGAAATATTTTTACAAACGGACAGCTTCTTAAGGATTTAACAAGGTTATAGCAAGGTAGGTGGGCGAAGCAAGTTGAGTAACATGTCAAAAAAGGTCCAGGGGTGGTGATTTTTTATAACGGTTGAAACGGGCAAGGTTGGTTGACCTGCAAACTTTTTTTGTCCTTTTGTATTGCTTATGGTTGCAAAAACAATATCATTATGCTAAATATTTTGAATAAAGACAACTTAAGATATTGTATGCATTAAAAACTAATTTTTCGGCAATTCACTTGAACTTTCAACCCTCTTGACTCATTCCCCTTTTAGCTATTTATTTAAATGACTCGTTTGAGATAAAGCACAATCCAAGGCGACCAGTTCATAAGTAAATGGGTTAAAACTGTCACCTTTTGAGTCATAGTTTTAGCTTCAAACTAAGCATGCGTGTGCAATGAACAAAACCAAGAAAAAATTGGCTTTTGTATTCATAATAATTGGCAGTATTTACAATTTTAAAAAATTTTCATTATTATTTGGCTAGACTAATTAACTCTACTACCCTCATCTTAGGTGAGCTGTAGGTGGCAACCAATTTATGGCAGAATATAAAACTGGATTTTAGCTGTATATAAAAGTTTCTAAGTGTTATACAAATGCAAAGAGATAAAACCATAATAGTAAACAAGTAATACCAAAAATCCTCGAAAAGCAGTTTGGATGTGTGTGGCTGCCCAATTTTCTCTCATTTGTTGTTCCATCTGAGATGAATCTTGCACTTGACGTGGAGTATGAGAATTTGTAAAATCTTGAATTGCATTGCTATTGACATCTTCAGCATTAAGCTTATTCAGAAATACATCACTGTTTATCTCAATAGAACTTTTTCTTTGGTGACGAAACCTTCCGTTATTCACTTTCTGAAATTGATTATGCATATGCAAGTGATGACAATATATTACACTATACTTATATAGTATTAATTGTAAATACATGCACTTTAAATGTCATTAAGGATTTAAACGGGTGTGTTTATGATTGCTTATTTAAACAGTGTATGCTCATGCTTATAAGCAAAAGCAGATAATCAGCTTATTGAAAACAGCTTATTTCATCCTAATGTAAAATTGTAATTTACAATCCAGCAGGAGCTATCAGTTTGACACAAGCAATCTCAAAGTACTTGTTAAAAACAACTTATTTCACCTTAAAACAAGCACATGGCATACATGTTATTCTTCATCCAAACACTAAAACATGCGTCTTTCTGCTTTAAAATAAAGCAATAAACGGATAAGATGCTTAAATAAGCAATCCCAATCACCAATCACTAAAACACATCGAGAGCGAGCTTCTATGATCTTTACTTTATCGCTTTGCATAAAGTAAGTTAGGTTATGTGAAAAGTGAACCTTTTCACTCTAAGCATCTAGATAACCAACATACCATATACAAAAAGTTTACAGAAAAAGCAAGTCATAGTAGTCAAAACTCAAAAGCACA
This sequence comes from Flaveria robusta, assembly GCA_025506415.1. Taxonomy (NCBI): domain Eukaryota; kingdom Viridiplantae; phylum Streptophyta; class Magnoliopsida; order Asterales; family Asteraceae; genus Flaveria; species Flaveria robusta. The sequence goes on from CM046467.1 coordinate 32,364,798, forward strand.
CAGGGCATGCGAAGGCACTCGGGCAAGGCGAGGTTCTTCCTTTGTACCTCTCGATTACGATGGTCATTATGGTCGAGTGTGCACTTTGTGCCTCTTAACTCGTATTAGAGCTTAACCTGAAGTCCCTTTGGTCTCATGTAACTCTCAATTATATAAAATGTGCGCTGACACTAAAATCACCCAACAACTTATTTGTGAATTATTATTACTTTTGTAATCAATTGCATGATTCTAATTGCTAATACTACAAGGTTTTTAATTATATTTGTGGACTGCTGTTAACTTTTTAAAAAAATTTATGCCTACCATACATTTGTTTTTCCTATTTGTGCGTTTTTCTTTCTCTAGTGTGCATTTTTTTGAGCCTTCAACCTAAGGGCAGACGAGCCCTTTGCACCTTCTGACTTTGACTCCTATGCTACAAAAAATATGATGCAAAAGAACATAGCTTAAAACATTAATAATGTACAATTCTACTCAACTTAGTAACATGAAGACTAAAGTCACCCAAGTATTGGGTCACATAATATTAATGATTGAAATTGGCCATCAAAAACATTACTAAGCTTAGTAATTTACATATCAAATATATTTAAAAAATTCCTCTAAATCCTCAAGGCTAGCAATTTAATGCACTGCCTATACATAATTGCACCTCAATTCAGCATTCCGTAATCATCAGTAGTTACACCAGAAAGCAAACTTTAAGAAACCACAAATGGCAGTTTAACCCCTCTTATTTTCATTAATTTTCATCAGTAACTCAAAATAACACTAGTGTTGCAAAAATCGGCGCCTAACACCGATTAATTAGTCAGATTTAGTAATCGGTCATCCATCAATTCTATTTCAGCTAATCGCTCAATTAATCGGTCAAATGTCAAAATTGGTCAAAATTGGCAAAAAAATCAGTCAAAATTAGGCAAATGTTGGTCAAAATTGGTAAAAACTAGGCAAATGGTGGTCAAATTTGGTCAAAATCGGAGAAAATGGGTCAAAATTGGAAATTTATGTAATAAAAAATTTTGTGTATATATTTATAGAAATGTAAAATGAACATATAGAAATTCCAATACGACTAATCCCTAGTCGGTACTCTACCCCCCCGACTAGCCTCTACCGATTTTTACAACCATGAATAACACAATAAAATAAGTACTTGTTAATACAGAGTACATACATACATCACTTTTGTACATTAATTATGTAACAAGGTGCTAGCATGCATCTCAAAAGGTGTGATGGATCAGCATGAAAAGTGAGCAAATGGGAATCAAGTTAAGTGGAACTACAAACGAAAAATTAGCATGTACAAAGTACATACGTACATTTAAAAATCAAATTTGAAGCTTTCATGATGGAATATCCAATTTCCATAGATATGCACCTTTTAAGTGGCCATGAAGGAAAATGCAAACTACCAAGATCTTACAATATTGACAGACAAAATTAGACTCGAAGACTGAATAGTTCAATAAGAAGCATGCATGTGATAGAACCAAGTTGCATTCAAAAAGAAAACAAAGTGATATAGATACTAACATGTCCACTTTCCCCTGAAGTTTGTGATTTTTGTTGTTTTTTCAATCCAACAAGTGCTCTAATCCATTTTCCAGAAACACCCATGCTCGCGGACAATTCAACCTTACAACCTTCAAATCTGTAACGAAAATTATTTTTGAAAATATTAAATATTCTACAGCTTATTTCACGTTTTCACCAAAAGATCAAAAGCCAAACAAATGCTTAGCATACAAATAAACACTTTTCTTGCAGTAAAATTTCATTTTTCAATGACAATTAATAGCTGAATCTACTAAAAGGGGCGAAATGACCAAGTTAAGTCATTTTCTTTATTTCCTTCAACCTTTTACACATACTTAGGTATAACCACTGTTATGTATGAATGTAATTTTCATTTTGCAAATTCCAAAAACCCTAGCCTATGTTCTACTTCGAGCTAACATTGTTTCAGGTGTTCATACAAATGCCAATTATCCTCCTCACTTTAACAAACTCCGATGCTATGATAATTTCCATCGCGTAAACTAGTTCAATTGAGATTTTAAACGAAATTAAGAGAATATAGTCTCACAGAATGGATAAGAAAAACAGAAGAGATTATAATCAGAAACACCTCGTACGGTAGAAACCCTAAATCAAAGTTAAAACAAGCAGAAAATAAAAAAAAAATTAAAAAAAAAAAAAAAAAAAAAGAGATTCTAGGAAGAACAATCTCACTCGAACAGAATGACGATCCAAAGATCTAAATGATAGCATATATAGTTCTTCAATCCAACAGTTACTACATCTCACTCGAACAACAACAAACGTCAATCATCAAATTGAATTATCTGGTTGAATGTGGGTACTTGCTTCTGTGTGGAGTGATGAAATTGTGGATTGCAGATGAAGAAGATGAAGAATTTATTTGGGTATTTTTGATTTGTGAATTTAATTTAATTTAATTAAGCTAACCAATTTGAGGACTGTGAAGCGCTTGGGGCCTTGGGGGTGACAGTAGTACATCTGGTTCACTATTTTGATATCCGATTACGACAAACTCATTGCTTTATAAATTCATGTCATAGTCGATGCTACTTCATTTTAATTTATTACATTTGATTCTATATGAAATAGATCAAAGATTTTAGTCTAAATGGTTAAAGTGAGGCATTAGAAACTTTATTAAATAGAATAATGTTTTGATTCTACTCTCACTTGTGATAAAAAAAATGTATTTTATGGGTGGTCTCGTATTTAAAATTGATAGTGACCGACTGATGTACAAGTTTTTATTCGAAGACGTATCAGCTTAGTGCTCCAATGTTCCGTGCTCGAGTAATTGAGAAGATCGGGTGGGCGGTGGAACGTCAGTGATCCAATTAGTCATTAAAAAAATATTATATGTAGCATAGATTGCAATGACACTGATCTTGACCATTGGATTAGATTAAAATCGTCTCAGCTTTTAATCTTGTTCATTTAAATTCAATACTTTTGTCAAAATTGATAGTTATATTTCTAGTTATTTCTAACATTTACAATCACTCTCACACTCATTCGCTCCATCAGTCACCACTATCCTATTATCCCTGCTTTCATTTCCTGAAAACTTATATATTTTCATTGTTTTCGCACTTGCAACGCGTTTTTCACACCTTTATATCTCTTTTTAAAAATTTGATTTTTCTCTCACTTGACTTAATGCGTGTGAGCTTTCATCATCCTCACCCTCGATTCCCATCCAAACAACTATCACGACCTCCGGAGCAACACTTCGAGTTCACCCCACGCGGACCAGTTTCCATCCCATGTCCTCACGTTTACCATGGAATAGTCGCATTCAAAATAAGGCTTCGGAGAAAAAAATAATAATAATAATCTGATCCGTATTTAAAACCAAAAAAACAATATCAAAATTCTTATTTAGATGTTCGGATCAGATCTCATACGGATCCGAAATTCTTATTCGGATTTCAGATCGGTTTTCATATATTAAATTTCCTTTACTCGGGTATTCGATTGAACCGAGTAAGAAGTCCATGTGTTTCTAACGTGATGCTCGTTACCCAACCACCTATTGTGCATACATCCCGATACTTAAAAGGTCATGACATGTTTCGTACTTTCGGTTCTAAAAAACTTACAATGATCAATTGTTATTCTAAATCAGGGATACTAATCTTCCAGTCCTAAACAACTGCCCATTATGTTTAATATTTGAAATTGTATTCATGAGTTTTGATCAAGATTCCAAAATAGTAGAATGCCAAAAGAAAAACTAGTATAACTGTAAACAAAAAAATTATAGAAATTGTTCTTCGGTTTATTCGGATTATTCGGGCTTTTCCTAATCTTATCCGAGTTGAGTTCGTATACATGCGGATTAGATGGAGATATTTCTTATTCAAAACGGATCGGATTTCAGGCAGGGTCGTAAATTTTTCAAATATGAAAAAACTAAATAATATGTTATCTAATCCAATGAACACCCCTGATTCAAACTGCTCACAATCGTAAATCCGATACTTCAACCCCTTTGAAAATACAGTTGATCCCTTTCACGCGTCTCGTATTCTTGACTGCCCTGAAAGGCCATTCAATATACGCAAGGAACAACTATATTATCCAAACAGAAACGCTACTGGTAGTCATCAAGACCCCTACAGTTTTCGTCGCTAAGGCTTGCAAATAATATGTGTACGTGATGTACAAACACAGTTGTATCAATGGTTATGCGAATTCATCTCAACATGTACTCCAGATCTACACAACGTCTGGTTGTATGGTTCATAATTAAAAGCCATAAGATCTTGGTTATGCTATTCAATTCAATCCATATAAACTTCTAATAATGATCTCTCAATTGAAATTGTTTATTATGACAAATTAAAATGTGACGAATACCACTGATTTATGATTGGACCATGTATTACATGTGTATGTATAAACCCATACGCCTCTTATTGTGGGTTTTTTTTTTTTTTTTTTTACTATTTTACATGTTGCAACACTATATATACGCTATTTGTTTGAAAGATATTAATAAAGTTGACGGCGGTTGAATTGGCACATAAGCTTAAAGGCAAATGATCATTATTAGAGATTATAACCAACAACAACGTTGGGTGTTTAATGATCATTAGGAGTATTCTAATTATGTATTTATAACTCCCGTGGCTGATACAAGAATCCAAAAAAGACAAGAAAAAATTTAATTAAAATCAACATATTATCATAATCTACAAGAATCAACAAGATGCAAAATATACAAATATAAAAACAGTAAATTAAAATAAAATCATCGCCTGCAAACCCTAGACCATTGTGTGCATGAGATCTTGTGGGGTGTCCAATCTCGTGAGCCCAGTGCAACCCCTCATATCCTGAATTACTGTAAGTGTCTAGCTGATTTCAACAATTACCTGATATGCACATAATAATTTAAATTCTTACATGATTTCATCACACATAAATTGTTAAATGATTGATAGATTACGTATTAGTATTCCAAGATAAAAGTGTTTTATTCTTTTAACGGTGAAACCCATAACAATTTGATTGTAGAGCAATTCGGAATTTTAAAAATATTGCTTGATACACCCCTAAAATCTAAGGGTCCCAATGCAATTTAGTGCAACCCAATTTTGACATTTGGGGATTTGAAATCGATTACGAACTTTTGGCTCCTCTGTCTTATTACTGTACGGCCGCAATAGTCCTTTGAGCCGTTAAAGGAGACCTCAGGCCAACCTGTTTCACACTAACCACCGTCTCATCAATCGAAACTTCATCGTCTCCGGTAAACATCGTCGAATTTCATAACATACTCACAGATTCTTATAATTAACTGTGGTTTTTTTATAAAGTTAAATGTATGATATCTTAGATTGGAACGATAAATTGCATATGGGTATCTTAGATTTTGATATCATCGAATGTGGGTTGCTGTTTGTGGACCAGATCAACTTTGGGTAAATTTTATTTGCTAAACTGCAGATGGGTGTGTGAATTGTGAAGTTCATTTATATTTTGTTTTAGGGTATCATCAGTATTTGCAATCTTGGTGATAATGCTTATAAATTACCCTATAAACAACACCAGGCAACAAGAATTAGTAGCTACATGCTGATTATTATTCTGAATGTTTGGCAAGAGGCTACATTTGAATCGGTGAGAGGTAGAGTGTGTTTGTTTCACTTAAAAGACCCTTTTTAATAGTTAATGGAGTTGCTCAGTGGGTAAGTTTCAGAAACATGATGAATGATTCAGAGGCTATCTCTTATTAAGTCAAGTCTCTTAATGACAAACACAAGAACGCCAAACAGCCCCTTAGTGTTAACTAGTATTGACTTCAAGGTGTACCCTCTTTTGGAAGGGTTTTTATGGTAGTGTGATGCTGGTTTTGTAAGTGAAAGTGAGTAATACATCAGCATTAAAGTAGGAAATACTCTTGAAGAGTCTCTTAGTTGCGTGAAGATTTAATCTGGGACTTTTGTGCTAACTTCATTGACACTATCTATGTTGCCGTTATATACGTGAAAAAATTTTGGTTACAAATGCATAGGTGAGTGTATATTGCCATACTACTAATATCACTTGTGATCTATATAACCAAAATACATAAATTGTGAAATTCACTTTTGGTTTATGGGGTTATGATCTCTTGTTGCCTTTTATATCTGATTGATGACTTTTATAGGAAAAGATCTTTTATTATCAATGTTTCCATACATGTTTTAGTTTATTGTACAATGCAGTGTCACCTGTGTTGGGTTAGTTTTTATATTTTTCTTTGCTTATTTCCCTCTTCTATATTGCTTTGCTTATTTTCTCCATTTCTGGTTAGTTATGCTGTAACCATGTTCACCTTTACATTGTGTATTATTTAGTATTCATGCTTAAAGGTTAACTCGGTTTGTTTGTATATGATCTCGACTGGAACTCAGAATGCCATGTCATCTTAATTCTGACATTATTGAATGTGATAACTAGTGGCTTGTCAATTGCTTGAGATGTAATAAATATCTTTAGGGATTACATTATAATAAATATCGGTAGGGCCTATATCGCAAACTAGTTGATACATGTCAAAACAAACAAATGCATGATCATAAGACCATGAAACAATAGACCACATAAACAGGTTATGCCTTAAGGTCTTGAGGACATGCGTGGCATCCTTTTGTGTGCTTCTATTTACTGCCAATTCATTTGTTGGGATTCCAACATTATTGAGAAAACATTATGGGTCACGCATAAGAATTTAACAAAAAACCCTAGTCTTTTTTCAAACATAGATAATAAGAGGAGTTTGCTGCACTCCAGCAGTCCAATTGTCTGTATGAACTGAATCTGTGTAGAGAACGAGACTTGTTCACATTTTGAAGTTTGTAAGTTTGTCTGCTTATTTTACAAATGAGTTGTTTTTGTTTTCACCAGCAAGTTTTGTTTTGAATGATGCCCCTTTTCTCTTCAATTTTGGAGTTACTGATATATATATTCCAAACCTGAGGGCCAGCATTACAAATATAACTAAATATGGATTTCCCTTCTACTAAATGCTTTAAATTAACTCTAGACGTTTACCGTAATAAAGTTATTTCATCTGATAACTGATTGTGATGTCTGCCACAAACATTCTGAGTTACCAATTGCTTTAAGTTTACACAGGATCATGATGATCATAACTTATGCATTCGAAAGCTGTAACACCACATAAAATGTTCAGAATTGCAGATAGTGGCACTGCTAATTTTAATGTATATTGGTTCAGGAATCTTCTGGCACATCAGCCAACTTATGGATAATGATCACTTGAAAGTTAAGGAAAAGGAAGGATATATTGAGGTATTTTCTTTTTCGTTGCTCATACTTTCTAATCTTTATGAAGGCTGCTAAGCCAACTGTTGTTTCAAGCAGCATTTTGAAAGATTCTCTTCATAAATAATAAGTCTAACACATAAACAGAAGGCTGTTATGACTAATGTTGCTTCAAGCAGTATTTATGATCAAGGCCTTATTATTAATGCACTAAGCTTTTTTATTGTTCTTTTTGTAATTATACTTTTGAGGGTTTATGATTAAATCCTTAAAACACGTTTCTATATTTGTTCATTACTACCTTGTACACGTAAATGTTGAGCGATACACTAGTGTGCTATTTCATGTTTTTCGTTCCATATGCATCTCACAGACACAGAAATCAGAAGGTACACATGAAAAGAATAATTAGAATCATATCCTTTTTGTGAACATTAAAGTAGAAAGCCCATCAAAACTTTGGGTCGCCGTGACCCGGCTACTTATGAATGAGTTGGTTCGGGTATATCTAATGGATCGTGTGGGTAAATTAGAATACAGCTTAAAAGGTATGGGGCCAAATGGGTCGAGTGGGTCAAAAGTCGCACAAAGTCTACTTATGATACATCAAACCTTCTAAATCATTTTATTTAAAAAATTAGACTATCATTGAAGTAATATGATATCATACTGGACACATTTGTTATTTATAAACAATATTTAGACAAAATATTCTGTGTCAACTCATTGCCACACCAACCCAAACCATTTTCATCCACATAAAGCCTACCTGTTTTGGCTCCTTACCGAATCCCCTACCAACGCCTGCTTTTATTTACTTCAGTAATGTAAATGCAGGCTCCAGGTACTCAAGTGTCAAATTCTTCTACCCGAAGGTCATCCCGTTTGCAAAGCAAGAAAAAATTGTCATCATATTCAAAATATGTATTTAAATCTTACCACAGTAGTTCCAAATATACGGTGAAATCTTCAAAATCAAGGCTATATAAAGATGATTCGATTTCTGGAAACAAGATTCAGGAAGAAAAAAAGCATCAATTTTCACATAGAAATGAAATTAATGGTGTATTATCCGCAAATACTGTATCCATGAAATCTTCTACAGTTGTTCCATCTTTTCAATATCATGTTCGAGCAAAAGATGGGATCCATCTTGTTGTTGATTTGAATTTAAAACGATCTGATTGGCTGAAAAGTATGGAAAAGGCAGTTTGTGTATGCCAAAATCATTCCAAGCCTGCGTTTGAAAGCTTCCGGAAAGTGGTTGAGTCCTTAGGAAATAGGAATAACCTTAAAGTTAGTTCACCTGACAAAACTTCTGCTTCAGATGCTAGCATGAATTCTTATGTACAAAATATATTTTCAACTAATTCAATGAGTAGAGAAGATGGGAAAACTCTTCCTTCAGTTGTAGAGAAGGAAGCAAGTACTGTAAGTGGTTCTAAACAATGTCGGTCAAAGGCTGACCAGAACCCAAAACTTGTACTTGAAAGTTTTGAAAACTCTGAGGAAGTTCAGTTTTCGGATTTTTCAAGTCCACAAAAAGGTTCATTATGTTCGAGAACTGAAAAAATATGTTCTGAAAGTTTATTAAATAGCACTACCGAGGTTAATCAAGAAGCTGGTGGTAGCCACAAATGGTCAACCGTTAAAAATGAGGTATATTGACTTTCATAAAGCTTACTGTTCTTACCTTGTTTTTAGAAGTTATTGTTGGGAAGTTTTTTCTATTGACCTTGTTTGAACATTGAAGATATATACAACTAAGGTGGTGCTTGGATGTGTGTTTTGAAAGTGATAGATGATAATTACTTTGGGTAACCTTGATTCACTTGTGATTATTTAGAGATCAAATAATGATGTTGATATTAGCTGCAAGCCAACAACAAATCTAATTATAAAGGGTGGGGTTTATATACCATTATTTTAATTATTATTCCATTAATAATGATAATTTGCCTGACATTCAACACCACACCAGAAGTGACTCTTACATCTTTAAGCAGCAACAGTGTTTATAAACACCATCTCCTGCGCCGTGTTTTATTATAAGTGATTATCTTACTCTAAATATTCACAATTAATTAACTATCATATGATCACTCTCAAATAATCAGTGTGATGCTAAGGTGGTGTTTGGATGTGTGTTCTGGAAATGATTTGTAATAATAATCAATTTCCAGTGTCTGGGTAACCTGTGCTGCCTCTGCTTATGAGTATTTGATTATCCAGGGGTCAAATAATCAGTTTGATTCTAGCCGCAACAAAGCTGGTTTAATGGCAGTATAACATTATTTATGCATGGTTATTTTGTTTATTACTCAAATGATCATAATTGCCAAAACTCCACTCCTTCAAAGGTCACAATTACAATATTAAGCTGCAAAAGCACATCCAAACAATATCTTGTGCATTTGAATAATATAGGACAGTTATCTGGTTTTGATTGAAATCACATAATTGCTTTCAAAATGCGCACATCCAAACACCCTTTTTAACATTACCTCTTTTACATGTGCAGGAAAGAATTAATTCTGCAGAAGGAATGGAAGTCTCAGGGTAACCTTCTTGTCAGAATAATCTGTCATTATACACACACACACATATGTATATGGAATCAATTATTATGTAACATTTGTAAATTACAGAAGTGAAGAGATTGCATTTGTTAAATCAGCATCGGATGGGCCAAAGAGAAAGAAACGTTACTACAAAAGCGATCACATTCATGGTCAATCTCATGAAAGAATTTTAAGAAGCACACAAGTTTTTGGTGGGAAAGTTCTTGAACGTGATGGAGTTATCCTTTGGCGTTCCTCACGTTTGCATTCCAAGGTTATAATTCTTGATATCAGTAGCTTTTTAGTCATGGGAAAACTGCACAAAATAGTAATGAACTGTAAAAATGCTTATTTGAAAAAAATTCATTAGATGCCTCATGGCAAATTTACATTGGTCAGATGGAAGTAGTAAATTGAAATATTGGTCCTTTGCTGTATGTTGAATAAGTCATTTTGGTGGTAAAATGTAACCTGGTTGCCAAAAGTTGGTAAAAAAGGTAAGTCGTTTCTATTTTACATGTAATTTGAAGTTGTTTTGAAAATAAGAAGTGTGAAGTTTGATTCTATTTGTGGAGTTTACCCATTACTTATCAATCAATTGTTGTGGTCTTTTAAATTTACAATCCTTATACTATATTAATGCTTTTCATGCATATATTTTGAATTTATTATCCCCAGAATTATTTCATCCTAAATAACCGATTAAAAACCACTGGGGCCTTGGCCTAGTGGTAGAGGTAATCTGTCTTTTTAGTGTAGACTTAGGTTTGATCCCTTTAAAGGTGGGTGTGCGTAGTTTAGGATTAAAGGAGTAGTGTAGGTTTGCCGTTTAAAATATAATCCGATTAAAAGGAGCCCCATTAAAAGATATATTTTATTTGGTAGAAACAAGTCTAAGCTAGTTTATACAATATTTTTTTATTTCAACTATGTCTCTTGTTACTTTTTTTTATTTTTATTTTTTTTTATTTTCTGTTGTAATTATATTTCATTTTTATGTTACAGTAATTTTTATCTTTGTTTTTCTCAGGGAAGAAGCAGTGCTACAGGATGCATATATAAGTAATGGCTTCTACAGGTATATGCAATGATTTTTTTAATCCAACATGCTGAATTAAATTATTTATATTCAGTGACGTTCTTATTTTCTATTAATGGGACCCTCGCGGGGTGGGGGGGGGGGGGGGGGGGGGGGGTTCTTTTGAACCTTTCTAGGCGGCCAAATCTTCTACCAATTGTCGTCCCTTTATTAGTTTGACTCTTGGTAGTCAGAGGCTTAAGGCGCAAAGGGCTAATCACTCACCTACGTGAGAAAAGCCCATGTCGATAGACAAATATAAAACATAATAATAGTAGTATAATAAAAGATGTACTTAATACAATGTTTTGTTTCTGTGCAGGCTGTTAGATTACTGGAGTTTCAATACAAGTTGCTTAACTTTTCTGATAATTTTTTCTTTCTTACACCAATAATTAGATGCTTCATCACTTTTCCTGGTAATCAGTTTTGATGTACTATTTGTACCTTTTCAACATTAGTATTTGGTTGGTTGGTATGAGGAAAAACTGCACATATATGATCATTATGATAACTACATATGCTTGTATTCCCATCTGATTCAAATATAGATTTTATTCGACTTTGATTCAAATTATTTGAAATTCTTTTTCAGAAACAAGAATTGTTGGCTAAATGTACCGTCAAACCCGTATTATGAGTATGGTATGATGTTGTTGTATGATTGTATGTAATATGTTGTATCTTTTTTAAGGGAGATTTGTTTGAAAATGTAAAGCTTTTAGCATGAACTTGTCATCAATTTCCAAGCTTGTATCATTTACTGGATGAAAATAAAAGGCGTCAGTTTAGTTATGATTAGGTTATGATTTTGCTCCAAGTCTAAGATGCTTAATAGCTCCAACAAGCGAGAAAGCTGTTGCTTCTTGCTTTCGAGTCCAAGCCTACGTTTTCTTAGTAAGGTTGCTTTTTTTATATCTCTACTAGCGTCTTAGGATGAAAACTTCTCTTTATTTGTAGACTGTAGCTGGTAGCTCTATGCTAGCTCTTATTACTCTAAAGTTCATGTTTTCGGAACATCACATCTATCAAATTAAGAATTTGTTTATAGAATCACAAGACGGTTTCAAGGAAAACCTGAACCAAATCAAACCAAACAAAATGTAGAAATTTGACTCTTGATATTTTGTAAATCTTTTACTTAGAGTTGCAAAGTTATCATAAAAGATTTAAGACCGTTTTACCCATTTCCTATAACAGTCCAATGAAGGCAATAAAACTCAGCAAAAGGCAAAAAGAGACCCGTACCGTTTTGATTCCATAATTACCCATGTGATCTAATTAATAACAAACACTAGTACTTATCACCATTGAAGTCGATTAGTTTCAACTGGGCCCTAGTCAAGATTCATTAATGGAGTTGATTTTCTACCTGTCAAACATTACTTCTATAAAAATATAATAAAAAATAAAGTAATTTTGTTGATTTATATACTTTTTAACAATATTTTAAAATATGACTAGTAATTGAACTGACTGTTTACTAGTGTATTAATTTCGATCTAAAAGGTAGAGTAAATATAAAAAAGCAAAAAATAAGAGCACTTCCACTGTTAATTGTCTAACTATCGGCAAATTCGAAGTTTAACCATTAGTCACTCTAAATATATACAATTTCGAAAAGCTAGTTCAAACATGACATAAGCGTATTTTAATGAAATAGCCTACCTCGTCTGTTTAACGGAAAAATAAAACAAAAAAATTCGATGGCTCACCCTTTAATGTGCATAACATGCATACCAAATAAAACAAGTAACCAACTTTCAATCAAACAAACTGGTTCGTCTAGTTTTCAAAGCAACTGTTTTTTGTCAACCCATGCAATTATCAAGGCTTAGAAAAGTTTTTGTTTGATTTGTATGTAATAAGATATCCATGCTATTTTAAATCAAAAGGTAGGAGCTTTCACAAAACGAATAATAGTAACTTTAGTTATTTTAGATTATATGATTATAAAAAAGGGAAACTAGGAATATACTTTTAAATAGTTCCTTTGTTGGTTTTAATGTCTTAAACACATAAAAAGATAATATTACTGTGTTTAGTATCATCTGAACCCATGTGATAAGATGACAAAATCAAGACATAAGTCAAACAATGTGTTATAAAGTCAAACTTCAAACACATGTTGACCCAAGTCAAACATTTTGGTTATATCCTCTACTTTATGCGGTGTTTTCAGAACCGGATCGGACGTCGAACCGGACGCCTTACTGGTTTGGTGGTCGGACCGGTCGGACCGGATTTAAGAACCGGATGACTCATAATTATATATATAGTATATTATATATATAGTTATATATATAATTAAATATAAGTAATTTATACATGTATTTTATAGTTATATATAAAACTTAACTATATTTTTATATCCAACACACTAATATATGGTTCAACACCCCGTTTTTACCCATTAAAATCAAAAAAATAAAAAAAATAAAAAAAAATACAAAATCCGGTCCGAACCGGTTCCCGGTTCAACCGCCGAACCGGTTCGAACCGGCCGGTTCAACTTGCTGAAAACGATTTGGGGGGGATCGGACCGGTGGACCAGCCGAATCCCAGTCGAACCGGTCGGACCGGCCGGTCCGATCCCGTCGTGAAAACAATGAGTCTTTATGTTACAGGTGTGAATCACCTATATACCCAAGAAAGTTATTAAATCAATTGAATCCAGTTCAAAATAACGCAAAAAATCAATTTTGTTTTGTCAATTTCACATATTGTTTTAGCAATCAATATGTTTAATGTCTTTTTTTATGTATATTTTGAAATTTTAAAATATTTTTATATATGTCAAAATCATACAATAGTTAAAGTACTGTTTCGTCGATTACGAGATATGAGAAAGAAGGCAATTGATCCATGTGGCACAAGAAACCATGTGGTTGCCACGTAATAAAAAGCAAATTAAATATATAAGAAAATGACATTTGTTTGACATTTATACAAAATGTTAAAATCAATACTAAACTTAAATAATCATAGAGATTACATCTAGATTTGATTTATGTTGGTTTCTATAGCTTGACTAAATTAGTAAGAATCTAGGCAACCCCTCACACAACTACTAGTCGAAAAGAAAATGCACCTTAAACAGAAGAGGACACTAGCCCAGTTAATTAAAAATGAAACAATTTATAATCTATTCATATTAAACATATCATTTACATATGATTAAAACTCTTGGGTCCTGTTTGATTCACATAATCATCAAGAATTAAAATTAAAATTAAAAATTTTTCCACCTAAATATTACACAATTAGATTTACAATGGTTTTCAACAGCTGACATATGTTGAGTATGAGCCTTTACTTATAATAAATCCAAGTAATAATAAAGATAAACAAAAGATTTACCCGCCTAAATCGACATGTTATAATAGGGTTGTTTTTGTTCTTGTGAGACTGAGAGTATATATTTAGTTACATCACACATATAACTCAATATAATATTTTCTTCTACCATTTTGGAAACCTTAATAACAGCAATTAAAAACCTACCATTTCTCCATTAAATGGTCAAAGATAGGAATAATGACTACAACGGAATAAGTTTAAATATTGATTAGCCCTTAAACCGAAAGTTTGTAGGGTGTGGGGGGTATAAAAGAAAAAAGAGAGATTCAAGGGCCAAAGTAGTGGACATATGTACAGAAATCCAGGCATGAAAAGATCAATTGTGCATTAACTCCCAACATTTAATGCAGTCACCTACACACCCTCTCTGTTTTGAACTGCACATTGCTCTAACACCTCCACAACATTCAATTCCATCTCTACCACCATCATCTCCACCATCACCACCACATCACAACCACAATCTGGAGTTCCTGTAAGTTCATCACTATCTTTCTTGATTTCATATGAACAAACAATATATGTTATTTTTTATACAAATTTCGATTAAAGATTTGGTTTTTGTTGTTGTTTTGCTAGATTTCAGATGGGTTTTGTGTGATTTCATCTGGGTAATGGTTATCTTGGTTTTGATTTGAGAGTCTATGGAGTTATAGCTTTGTTTTGACTTTGATTGGTCAACGGAAGATGATGTTTGATGGATGCTTGTGAAGTAAGATCTGGTGATTGTTGGATTTGAAGGGAACTGATGAGTGTTTTTGTTTGGATTATGTTAGTCAACTGATTATAATGGGGGTTTCGAGGTTTTTGGTAGAGGATTTTACACTACAAACGCTACTGTTCATGGTGGTTGCATCAGATTTAAATGGTTTAGTAATTGGTCTTGGTTCAATGTCCTCCATTGCAATATCTTATGGTGAATATGGTAGTGCGTTTTGTGGTCTGAAGTCAGATGGGTCGCATCTTGTGACATGTTATGGTTCGAACTCGGCTATCGTTGGTTCGACCCCTTCGGCTGCACAATTCACTGGTTTAACAGCTGGGAATGGGTTTGTTTGTGGGCTTTTGATGAATAACAGCCTGCCTTATTGTTGGGGGATAAGTAGCTTCATAGCCATGGGTGTCCCAAAACCCATGGCTAACTTTGCTGAGTTCATAGAACTCAGTGCCGGAGACCATCATTTATGTGGTCTCCGGAAACCTCTAATGGGTAAGCAAAGAGACATCTCGCTAGTCGATTGTTGGGGCTATAACATGACCAAAAGTCATGTTTTCGAAGGTCAAATCCAGTCGGTTTCTGCAGGCTCTGAGTTCAACTGTGGGTTGTTTTCACAGAATCGTAGCACGTTCTGTTGGGGTGACGAGACTAGCAGTGGCGTGATCACTGGTGTGCCAAAACAAGCCAAGTTTCGCAAAATATCAGCAGGTGGTTACCATGTATGTGGGATCATAGAAGGTATCGAGTCGAATGTCTTATGTTGGGGCACGAGTTGGGAGTCCCAAGAGGAAATTGCAATGGCATTGGCTCGTCAGGGCCAAGTCAACGTTGACTTAGCCCCACTCGACCCAATGCTTTCAGTAGTTGGAGGGCGATTTCATGCTTGTGGTATCAAAAGCTATAACCATGAGGTTGTTTGTTGGGGCTTTCGGGTAGACACGAGCACCCAACCACCAAAAGGGGTCCGGCTTTATGAAATAGCAGCCGGTGACTACTTTTCTTGTGGTGTCGTGGCTGATAAATCGCTCTCACCGGTCTGTTGGGGTGCTGGTTTTCCAACATCATTGCCTCTAGCTGTTTCTCCAGGAGTCTGCAGATCAAACAGTTGTGAAAACGGGTTCTACGAATACAACAACGGGACCTCACAATGCAAGACTGCAGGATCGCGAGTTTGTTTACCGTGTAGCAACGAATGCCCGCCTCAAATGTATCAAAAAACTGAATGCACAAAAGACGCTGATCGAGTTTGTGAGTATAACTGTTCAAACTGCACCTCAATGGAGTGTTCCTCAAACTGTTCTTACACCGACAAGAAAACCGAGAGGTTTTGGTCATTACAACTGCCAGTGATCGTCGGTGAGATCATTTTCGGGGTGCTGTTAGTGATCGTGGTATCACTAACAGCCATCTTCTACGTTCGTTACAAGTTAAAGAACTGCAAATGCACAACGAAAGGCGTCAAGTTCAAGAAAAACAATGCGTTCCAGAAAGACGGAGGCAAGATCCAACCCGACCTGGATGAACTGAAGATCAGACGAGCTCGAGTGTTCACCTACGAAGAACTCGAGAGAGCAACCGGAGGGTTTACAGAAGAATCACAAGTCGGAAAAGGAAGCTTTTCGTGTGTTTTCAAGGGAATACTGAAAGACGGTGTTGTTGTTGCAGTAAAACGAGCACTGCTTTCACCAGACATGAAGAAACATTCAATGGAGTTTCATAACGAGCTCGATCTGTTATCGCGATTGAATCACGCGCATCTCCTTAATCTGCTTGGATACTGCGAAGAAGGTGAACAGCGGTTACTTGTTTACGAGTTTATGGCTAACGGATCACTGCATCAACACCTTCACGGAAACCCTAAATCGCTAAAATCACAGTTAGATTGGGTGAAACGAGTAACAATAGCTGTACAAGCAGCTCGTGGAATCGAGTATCTCCACGGTTACGCATGTCCACCGGTGATCCACCGTGACATAAAGTCATCAAACATATTAATCGATGAAGAACACAACGCACGAGTCGCTGATTTCGGACTATCGTTGTTAGGTCCGGCGAGTAGCAGCTCGCCGTTGGCGGAGCTCCCCGCCGGAACCCTAGGGTACCTAGATCCAGAATATTATCGTCTTCACTACCTCACGACGAAATCCGACGTTTACAGCTTCGGCGTTTTGCTTTTAGAGATCCTCAGCGGTCGGAAAGCGATCGATATGCAGTTTGAAGAAGGAAACATCGTCGAATGGGCGGTGCCGTTGATCAAATCCGGCGAGATCCACGCGATTCTCGATCCCGTACTTCCGGCACCGGCGGATCTGGAAGCTCTGAAACGAATCGCTAACGTCGCGTGTAAATGCGTACGGATGCGAGGTAAAGAGCGACCGTCGATGGATAAAGTGACGACGGCGTTGGAACGAGCGTTAGCGGTGTTGATGGGAAGTCCGAGCAACGATCAACCGATATTACCGACGGAGGTGGTGTTAGGAAGCAGCCGGATGCATAAGAAGTCATCGCAACGGTCGTCGAACCGATCGGAGTTAGACGGTGAGGTGGCGGCGGAGGCGGAGGATCAGCGGGCGGAGTTCCGAGCTCCGTCGTGGATCACGTTTCCGAGTGTGGCGTCGTCGCAGCGGCGGAAGTCGTCGGTGTCGGAGGCGGATGTGGTGGATCCGAAGGTTGCAGAGAGCAAATCGGTGGGGGATGGATTGAGGAGATTGGAGGAGGAGATTGGACCTGCATCTCCTCAAGAACACATGTTCTTGCAGCATAACTTTTGAGTTTGTAGGATCAATCGGTGTTGATGGTGATGGTGATGGTGATTATTGTTTACGTGGATTGAAACGTGTTTGTGAATCTAGATTTTGGTTAAATTTTATTGGATTTAGTGTTAATCACGAACGAATGTTTATGATGAAGATTATTGGTCCAAACTAGGGTTCTTGATGAAAGTTTCTGTTAGGCAATGTTTTCAGATCATGAAGATAATGAATACATTTGTAACTATTTGACCTGTTACTATTTACTCACGTTTTATTTTAAAAAATTGTATATATTCTTATTATCATATTTTTAGTAACACTTAATTGCCGTTAAGTTCACAGAATTACTAGAAATTAAAATTTAAATTAGAAAATTTTACATCTAAAAGGTTAACCGATGAAATTGAAATTAAAAATTTTTCTTACATTAATTTGAATTCATAATTTTTTTACTTACCAATAGAATGTTTAAATTAACATTTTAATTTTATTGAAAATTAAACAATCAAACACATTATCAATTTTAATAAGATATCAATTTCATTTTCAATTCCAATTCATTTGCAAAACACTTTGCGAATCAGACAACCATTTAGATTTAGAGGGTAAAGTGATTTATTTTTTAAATAAACATACTCAGTGATTGGTTTATAGCAAGGATTGAGAGTTCAAACTAAAGTTTGAGCATAACGCAATGTTAGGGTAGAGATGGTAGTTTGAACCTTAAGTTTTATCGCTAGGTAAATCTAGGAGCCCTATTGTCTTTTGTAGATTTTTGAGGGGAAGATATCACAAGCCGGATAATGAGTTCGGAGTAATCATTTTCCCCCCATTAAATACCAACTATTCCTACATGCATATATATCTAGCAGTGTATAAGGGGTTAGAGTTGTTTTTTTTTTTTTTTTTTTATCTGGGTTTGGAGGGTGTGGTGGTGATTTTATACCGACTCATTTTTTATCCCAAGCTAAAAGCAAAGAAATAAACTATAAACAACCTATTAGAAATGATAGTTCGACGATCAAGTTAATATAGGTAAACATGTCAAGTATATACATGTATTTATATTGTATATGATGTGTAAGGACGTGAAGACTTATTAACAAACAATGTTGCAGAGAAACTCTGTAACAGAAAGAAAATCATATTCAAAAATAAGTATTCGAGTCAAAATCATCAGGTTTGTTCATTGGAGTTGAGGTCCGTAATCCAGGCCCCTAATTGGAGAACCGTGTACAAAATACAATTTGGAATTTGATATCAATAAATATGTTACTCTAGTCAAAAACTAATTATTAGATTAGAAATCAACAAATTATATGTCGTAATATGAATACCGATTGAGGCCTTTAGGAGTTAGGTCAATAGGATATGTTAAGAGAACATGGCCCAACCCTTTCTGCAGTTGCTGGCCCATTTAAAGTAGATAACTTGGGCTCTTCAAGACATGTAGCTATCGCCTATCGGGCATAGCCATGAGTCCATGACCATGTAGGCGTTAGGTCATAGCCCATAGGAAGGTCATCCTTATAAATATTTGTTACCAAGTTATTAAATAAAATTTTTATTTAAATTATACTATAACACAATTATGAAGGTCGGTGAGATTTTTCTAATTTTTTATTCTATCTTGACTTTTTAAATATAAATTTATTTTCAACTTTGCAGCGAAAATTTCTTTTTGGTTCAGCGGTTTGTTCTCTTTTCTTTTACACACAAAACTTGGGTTCGAATCCTTGAAGGAACTACAAGGTATTTTTTCTTTATTCATTTTTCTTCATTTTTTGTCAATTTTTTTTTTCTTTATTCATTTTTTTGTCAAATATTTTTTTTTTCTTTATTCATTCTTTCCTCATTTATTGTCAAATACTTATCTTTGCAAATTTAAAACATTACTTGGTCCTTAACTCAAAACGACTCAGGTCAAATATAAAATGTTTTCGTGTCTAACTTTATATACGCTTTAAGACTATCTACGTTTTGAGATACGTCTACATTTTAACGTAAGTTTTGTACGAAAATGTGTCGAGCAGGTCAAATATAATAATTTTTAATTTACTCGAAGTTTTGACGTAGGTTTAGTTCGGAAACGAGTCGGAGCGATTCTAGGTCTATTTTTGAAATAAATTTTGTTTTGAAAAAAGTCGTGTCAAATATAATACGTTTTCATTCCACGGTATAAAATCGAGTGATTTACGTATTGACGTAAATTTAGTTCGGAAATGACTCGGATCGATTGTAGTCTACACTTTATCACGCCGCAACAAAGCATGACGGGTAGAGGTAAGGTTTTTTTTATTAAGCTGTTATGTGATATTTAAGAACCAGAATTAAATAATCAGTTATGAAAAACTTAATAAAGTAAATATTCTTCAATTCCCATGTGACGCTCCTTAAATTTGAAACAATGGTGTTGATTATTAGAGCATTCACACTAGCAACCTCATCTTCATTCTCATATTCACACTAAAAACACTGCTTTTTTACTCCATCTTTCAATTAAATAA
Organism: Flaveria robusta; assembly: GCA_025506415.1. Classification (NCBI taxonomy): domain Eukaryota; kingdom Viridiplantae; phylum Streptophyta; class Magnoliopsida; order Asterales; family Asteraceae; genus Flaveria; species Flaveria robusta. The sequence goes on from CM046467.1 coordinate 32,385,101, forward strand.
TACTTTTTAATATCTTTATTATTACATTTTCTCTCCCCTCTACTCACAACCATTTCTAAAAATATTAAAAAATTATTAGGGTTGTACCGTGTTTTCCCAAATATAAGGAATCACGATACAATCCTCGTATATTTTATCTCTCATTCACGCACAACCACTAACAACCATCCCCATAATATAGGGCACACACTCACATCAAAATAAAAAACCTAATGTGAATGCTCTTATGTAACTTCTGTTATTTAAGGGAATAATAGATAATATAATGTATATAAATAATATTATATATTATATTCTACCCTTGGTTACTTTTGTTGTTAATATGAAATGATTTTAACCTCCATTCTAAGTATTATAGAAACACTAACATATAAATATTATCAAACAAATACACTTTTTGATAAAGAATTGTGAAAATTCCCTAATAACTTTTTGGCATGAGCATTATCAAAGGGTCCAGTTAAATAGACACCCCAATATTTTAAATCGACACCCCAAAATTTATAGGGCTATATGTGTCATATGAGGCTATATGTGTCGTATAGCCCTCTGACAGCCCCCTGAATTTTTCCTCGTTTTCAGTGTATTCGACCCCATACGCTGCGTATGTACCCATAAGCGACGTATAGGAGGGTGTCGATTTATCTAGGTGGGTGTCTCTATATTAGGACCCTTATCAAATTTCCCTAAATAACTCATTCCAACAAATTGTTTTCTTTTGCATTTATGTGCATGTGACAAAATTGGTGGTCCAAATACTTAACTTCGGGAGAGAGAAAACCCAACCCAAAAATGCTCTTGTGCTGTACCATTGACATTGTGATTTTGATCATCTGATTTAGTTCCATATAGACGGGTTTCGAAACTGAGATGCCATTGCTTCTGATAAAAATTTAGCCAGTGATTCCCGGCTTACTTCCTTCTCCCTCTTAAGCTCGAGATGACGAATCTGAATATGTTAAAAGTGATTATTTTGAGATATTTTTGTTAGGGTTAGTTATCATAAAAATAAAAAAATTACACAGTAAGTTAATACCATAAAAACCCAATATACTTTTCTTATTTTGCCAACAAATTGATCTTAATTTCAAATTTTAGCCCATTAGCTCATAATAATATGTAATTAGCAACTTAACAAACGACACTCCTAACTTCCAGTCTCCATTGCCTAAAGCAAACCCACTCGCATAATCGTAATAGATTTACACTTGATTTCGCTCGCAATGATTATTATTATGAGCTAGATGTGGAAAGACACCTTGTAAGCTAAATCAAGTAAAAACCAAGTGTAAATTCACGATGATTAGCCGATTAGACGAGTGAGATTGATCATGACAATAAAAATGAAAGTTGAAAGTCATTGTCAAATTGTTGGAATGGATTATTATCAGTGAATGAGTCATAGTTTAACAATTATATTTAAACAAATCGATGACATTAATTGTAAATGTTACTTTAACAAAGGGATTTTATATGTCAAAATAGCCGGAGGGACTTTTATCATACGATATGAGAAAGTAAGTTGGTTTTTATAGTATCAACCCTTGACCATTAACCGATTTCAAGAAATAAAATTGTCTTCACGTTGACTTTCATCTATTAGTTTCATTGAAGACCAATTTGGACAATTGATCCACAAGCAACACTTTCACTAAGCTATATGCCTTGTCAAACATCACAACTTATAATAGGTTAGAAGATGATTTTAATTTGCATTATGGAAGCTTAACAGAAATTACCTTGACGGATCCTATTTGGGAAACACCGGTGTCAGAAATGATAATAAGACATTTAATGTCATGGTCGTTAGCATACTCGTATTGTTCCGTAAGGCTTGGATCCAAACTTGGAACAAACTCTGCCTGATAAAAACATAAACACATACATCATTCAAATTTTAATTAATTAGTAGACATATTGAGACTGCATTAATTGTGCATTCCATTAACTAAAAAGGGTAAAACTGATATTAAGCACACTAAAAACTACGTACACACCTACACTCTTTTTTCTTTGTGGAAAATTATTTTAAGGCAGATGGAGTCCTCACACAATTGTAGTTCATATTAGCACATTATTTATTTATAAAAGCAGAACATAACAAAATTTTGCGCGTCGGCCCAGTTAAACCTGTTGACCACCCCACCCGTAAGGACTCTACTACAAACCTTGATGTCTTCCTCCCACAATTCGGCAACTAGCTCCATACGTTTTTCCAGTAAACCCCCTCCCCCTCTTGAACAAACAAGAACACTTCTGCTAGAATCATTTCTGCATGAATTGTGTAATAATAATTTAGAAAATAAACATAAAATGTTTTTGAAGCTGCAGGTTTGTGAAAAAAATAAATAAATGTACCTAAAGGGTCTGTAAATATCAACAGAAGAATGCTGAATAATGGTTTCTAAAGCAAGACTGGTCCCAACTGCTCCTGGAGGATTTGATTTCTAAAAAGAAACAAAAGTCAGACTTTTAATCAAGATAAAACATATGAAAAGAATGAAAGAGATTGTATAATTACGGTGCACTTTTAGAGCATAATTATAACCAGAAATTAAAGTTAGTGTATCATAAATCAGAGCTTACATATTCAGTTTGCCACATACGGTGAAGGAGATAATCATAGCGACCACCAACAGCAAGCAAAGTCCCTTCTGCAAGTGAACCAAGACTATTATCCTTCCTCAAATATATCTGCTCCAAAAGCATAAAAAAACACAAGCATAAGTTTTGAAGTTACATAAAGAGAAAATTGTGCACGGCTTACACAATTTGTCTTGCACTTTAGCAGAGTCATGAAATCGATAACTTGTGCTTGATATATTTAAAAATAAGACTAGGATGTTGATTCTCAAGAACATGGAAGAAATATTAATAGTTAATACAGACAGATATTAACCTGGAAAAATGTATCCCTGTGATAACCCTCAGTAGGTGGCATAAGGGGATCAATGAAAACATGTTTATCAATTTTCCAAATCCGTAAATAATTAAAAAGCTGAGAAAGTTCATCAAGCGCCTTTCGTGTAAGCGTATCTGCGCTGCCATCACAGAAATTAAATCAAAATTCATGGAAGAATAAAGTATTTGTAGGGGTTATTGTTGATTAAAAAACATACCAGCAGGAAGGGCGCCTCTCAACCTAGGGAGGGCCTGATCCGCAATTCCACAAAACCTTACACCTACTGTCTGCAATTTATTGACAGCGCCTTCAGTAATATTAAGTTCCTGGAAAAGAATATTAAAGAATTTAAGAACTTATTACCAGAAGAAAAGGTGAAGAATAAAAATCAGAGTAAAACCTCATCTTTGTAATGAGACAGGAGTTATTGGCATGACTGACAACTAAACCCAACTTGAGAAGCATTAAAACTAGTCCTATACTCCTATATATTTAATATCTATATATTTCTTGTGCCCCTCTCATCTGTTGTACTGTGTGTTCTTGTTTCTTCCTTAAATAATATTAGACAGGACATACACAATTGTATTTATCATAGTTTAAGTTGCCGTCTGAAAAAAGCATCAAGGTAAAAAATTAATCAAATCTAACCTGTCTAAGCTGCCGTCTTATTACCCCCCACTTTGTTTTCCTTTCAGTGGATTGGGGACGCAAGGAGCCCAAGAGAGACAAAAGCTTCACATGCAAAAGCACAACTTTTCAGCTATTTATCAGTATTAAAATATATTATAGTAGTAGTATTATACTATTAGAATTCCTTGATTGTGTTAACTTGGAGCCAAAGTCTATGATACTTGGTGCCCAAGAGTTAAAATATGTATAGTTGTAACTCTATTCAGTAACAATTAACTCTTTGTTTTAAAGAAAAAGAACAAATATACATACCTCTGCTACTTTTTGTCTATGGTCTGTTTTAATCCCAATCCATGACCAAATAGCTTCTAATAAATCCCCGTGATTCAGATGTATGTCACATGATTCTGGATGGAAAAAACGTGTTATAATGTCCATTGCAGCCTGCATTCAACATTTCAACCAATGAAAAATTACACTCAAAATCACAACATGCAATATCTTCTCTTTTTTTTTAATAGCAGAACATGTGATATCTAAAAGCTTAAAGAATATGATCAACATATGGTTAACAAGATGAAAAAATGTTATGGAACAAGCTATTTTCCTAAAGCCTATATTTTTATATAAACCACGTCATGTTTTGTTTTACTAATATCTATCAGCACAAGGGTCGTTTTGTTCATATACAGTAACAGCAAATACAGTAGCTAACTCTCACATGATATGGATATAAACACACAAACAAACATACCCAGCAAAATCCCAATCAAGAGTAGGGTCTGGAAGGGTGAGATGAATGCAAACCTTACCTCTAAGCTCCTTACCTCTAGGCTCTAGCCCACAAAGATAAAGTCACATGGTATGATATGCAGAGTTTAAATCAAACCAACAAACGACAGATATTATCTCTTAGTTCACACAATAATTGAAGAGACTATTAGCAATATATTTTATATTATCTTGTGATATTATATTGTATTAGAAATATTTGGTAGTCAATTGTAATATTAGCCAAATATAGTTTAAGCCCTATTGTACTCTATATATATCGTTGAGATTGGGAATAATATCAAGGAAAAAGGAATTATACCTCCAATATGGTATCAGAGCTTTCTCTGACTACCTAGAACCCTAGCAGCCGTCTCTCTTCAGAAATCCTCCCTGTCACCTTCTTCTCTCTTATTCCAACTTTCTTCCTCTATATTCTATTTTGTTCGACATCCTTCAATCCATCTATGGAGTCAAAACAGCTTCATCCAGCCCTAATGGTGACTAATATCAGGAATTTCATTCCTATTACACTAGAGATGGAGAGCGGACAATATACCTCTTGGGCAGAACTATTCAAAATACACTGCCGTGCTTTTCAAGTCATCGACCACATCACCCCAAAAGCCAAAAATACTCTTCCCGTTTCTTCTTCTTCTCCTGTTAAACCTGTTGATGCTGAACTATGGAGTAGATTAGACGCCATCGTTATCCAATGGATCTACAGCACGATCTCTAATGACCTGCTACATACCATTCTTAAACCTGATTCCTCTGCAGCACAGGCATGGTCGGCTCTTGCAAATATTTTCCAAGACAATCAAAATCAACGAGCAGTCTATTTAGAACACAAGTTTGTCACCACCAAACTTGAAAACTATCCTAACTGTTCAGCCTATTGTCAAGCCTTGAAGATGCTCTCCGACCAGTTATCAAATGTTGGCGCCCCTGTCACCAATCAACGCCTGGTGTTGCAATTAATTGCTGGTCTGAATGAATCTTATGAGGGAATTGCTATGATGATTCAGCAAACGAACCCTCTCCCAGAATTTTATGAAGCACGTTCCAAGCTGATTTTGGAAGAGACTCGAAAAAGCAACCAGGCCGCCACTTCAGCAGCCCACGCTGGTACTGCTCTTACTGTTCAGTCCTCTGATTATCATCGTACAAATCAGAATCCTACCGATTACCACACTACCAACCGTGGCCGTGGACGTGGCCGTGGTAGGGGACGTTGGCACAGCAGCAGAGGTCGTGGGGGGGGAGGCATTCCTGGTCTCGGATTCACTGTTAGACAACCGTGGTCCACTACTCAGCACCGACCATGGATTTCTCAATCACCATCATGGACTCCTCAACAGTCCCAACCAGCACTTAATTGGGCTTCACAGCAGCCCAATAACCAGCCATATTGGGCCCCACAGCCCCCACCCTGTCCCTATCCGACTGCTCAACCCAAACAGTCATATAGCCCATCCCCTTCCACTACACCTGGTATCCTTGGTCCACGACCTAATCATGCTTATGCAGCCTCTGAAGCCTCCTATACTCCCACTGAATTGGAACAGGCCTTCAACACCATGACACTAACACCACCTGATCAAAACTGGTACTTAGATACGGGCGCTACTTCTCACATGACAAACACTCCAGGTAATTTCTCATCTTATGTCAATCAGGGTATTTTTCGGAACATAATTGTAGGTAATGGCGCTCAAATCCCAATCCACGGCATCGGTAATCAAATCCTGCCCAAACCCTATCCATCTTTACATTTATATAACGTTCTTCATGTTCCTAACCTTATCAAAAATTTACTCTCTGTTCGTCGGTTAACTACCGACAATAATATTTGTATTGAATTTGACCCTTATGGTTTTACTGTGAAGGATTTCCAGACTCGAATCCCTCTCCTCAGATCTAACAGTTCAGGGGATCTCTATCCGCTCACTCCCACATCTCATTCAACTGTTCCAAGTCCATCTACATTTGCTGCTATCACCCAAGATCTCTGGCATCAACGATTAGGACACCCGGGCTCTCATCTTTTATCTCATTTAAATAAACATGTATCTTTATCTTCTCGTAATAAAATAAATTCTTCAGTTTGTCAGTCTTGTGTATTGGGAAAACATATTAAATTGCCTTTTGTTTCTTCTAATTCAGTTACTTATGCTCCTTTTGACATTATACACAGTGATCTATGGACCTCTCCCGTCTTAACTTCGGGTGGTCACCGATATTATCTCTTATTTCTAGATGATTACACTAACTTTCTGTGGACTTATCCTCTTGCAAATAAATCCCAGGTTTTCCCCATTTTTCAAAAGTTCCACAAATTTATTAAAACTCAATTTAATGCTCGCATTAAATCCCTCCAATGTGATAATGGCAAAGAATACGATAACATTGCTTTTAAACTTTTTTGTGAAAAACATGGCATACAAATCCGATTCACATGCCCCTATACCTCCTCCCAAAATGGTAAGTCAGAAAGAAAAATTCGTTCCATTAACAACATTATTAGAACTCTTCTAGCCCACTCACTTGTACCTTTAAATTTTTGGCACCATGCGTTAGATCTTGCCACATACCTACTTAATATTCTACCAAACAAACTCCTCTCTTTCTCTACTCCTACCTCTTGCCTATATAAACGTTCTCCATCTTACTCACATCTACGTGTTTTCGGATGTTTATGCTACCCACTTCTACCATCTGTCAACATAAACAAACTTCAACCACGTTCTACACCGTGTGTTTTCCTTGGCTACCCATCTCATCACCGTGGCTATAAATGCTATGATCTTTCTACTGGAAAAATTTCCATCTCTAGACATGTTATTTTTGATGAAACGAACTTTCCATTCAAACACCTTCACACCTCTTCTCCTCCCTATGACATTTTTACTTCTGATCCCCACCCATTATTCTGGTTTTCTTCCTCTTCTGCCTCACCAAACCAGCCTAGTCCTACATCAGACCTGCAGTCAACACAGTCCACCTCCTCTACGCCACACACATCTCAAACAGCCTCACCCACCTGCCCTCCTTCTCAACCTGCTGCCACTCATATACCAGCCCAACAACAGTCAACTACCCCTCCTTCCAGATTTTCTATAACCTATTCTAGACGTCCAAAAACACTTCTCCCTTATCAACCTACTGTTCCCAAACCAACACCACCACAAGCCGACCCAAACCAGCCTCCTACTCGTACCATCACTACACGTAGTATGTCTGGAATATCCAAACTTAAACAACCATTTTTCAATCTACATACCTCTACATCCATTTCTCCACTACCCCGTAATCCTATCGATGCCTTAAACAACCAGGATTGGAAGAACGCCATGCTCGATGAGTTCCGTGCTCTCATTGATAATAACACGTGGGAATTAGTTCCTCGGAGTCCCAACATGAATATTGTGAGAAGTATGTGGATCTTTCGACATAAAACTCGTTCAGATGGCACGTTGGAGCGTTATAAGGCCCGTTTAGTGTGTGACGGGCGCTCCCAACAAGTAGGGATCGATTGTGGTGAAACTTTCAGCCCGGTGGTCAAACCAGTCACCATTCGTACAGTCCTTAGCATCGCAGTCTCAAAATCATGGCCTATTCATCAATTAGATGTTAAAAACGCTTTTCTGCATGGAAAGCTCAACGAGACTGTATACATGCATCAACCTTTGGGGTTTAGGGATTCTCAATTTCCAGATCATGTGTGTTTATTAAAGAAATCCCTATATGGTCTAAAGCAAGCACCGAGAGCTTGGTATCAACGTTTTGCAGATTATGTGTTCCAAATGGGTTTTCGACACAGTCAATGCGATAACTCTCTCTTTATCTATCGCCATGGTAATGACACAGCCTACATTTTACTTTATGTGGATGATATTTTACTAATCACTTCTTCCGATATGCTTCGAAACCGGTTTATGAAACTCTTAGCAAATGAGTTCGCAATGAAGGATCTAGGCCCTATCAGTTATTTTCTTGGAGTAGCAGTCACTCGACCAGATAATCACTCATTATTCTTGAGCCAACAGAAGTATGCTACCGAGATCCTTCAACGCGCAGGCATGAGTACCTGCAATTCAGTAGTCACTCCTGTTGATACCAACCAAAAACTAAGCTCAACAGATGGTACTTTGCTTGAAAATGCAACTGAATATCGACAACTTTGCGGGGCTCTTCAGTATCTCACGTTTACAAGACCAGATATTAGTTATTCGGTGCAGCAAGTTTGCATGCACATGCATGCCCCACGATCCACACATATGCATGCTTTAAAACGCATCTTGCGCTACATTCACGGTACCATTTCCTACGGCCTAACCATTCAGCGTTCGAATGCTAGCTCTCTTATTTCCTTTACGGATGCAGATTGGGCCGGGTGCCCGGATACTCGTCGGTCCACCTCTGGGTATTGTGTTTACATGGGTGATAACCTACTCTCGTGGTCCTCCAAACGCCAACCTACATTGTCCCGTTCAAGTGCGGAAGCGGAATACCGAGGTGTAGCTAATGTTGTTTCTGAAACATGTTGGGTACGCAATTTATTATGTGAACTACATCACCCACCATCCAAAGCAACTCTTGTATATTGCGACAATGTAAGTGCTGTCTACTTATCCACAAACCCGGTGCAACATCAAAGAACGAAGCATATCGAAATAGACATTCATTTTGTCCGAGAAAAAGTAGCTCGCGGACAAGTTCGGGTTCTTCACATTCCATCACGTTTTCAGATCGCAGACATATTTACTAAGGGTCTTCCTCGAGTTCTTTTTGAAGACTTTCGATCCAGTCTCAACATCCGGTCTCCTCCAGTTTCGACTGCGGGGGTGTATTAGCAATATATTTTATATTATCTTGTGATATTATATTGTATTAGAAATATTTGGTAGTCAATTGTAATATTAGCCAAATATAGTTTAAGCCCTATTGTACTCTATATATATCGTTGAGATTGGGAATAATATCAAGGAAAAAGGAATTATACCTCCAATAGAGACAAAAATTACTTATATGCTCAGTCATTTAATATATAAAAATAAACATACATAAGCTCAACCACTATCTTGCTTGAATTATCCTTGATTTTTTATTTTGTAATTTGTGAACATTCATCTCTAAAAGAACCCATACCTTGATAACCTCAGCCTCTGTGAGTGCTGAAGCACCTCCAATAACATCAAAGTCACCCTACATACGAGAAAATCGCATTACCTCGTAGAACTAACATCTTGATTTCATCATTAAAGCAATAAATGACAATTAAAAAGATTACCTGGAGATAGCGATTTGGTGGGGAATGGCCAATTGGCCTACGATATACATAACATATTTCGAATCGTTTGAAAGAGGATTTCTGCAACAAATAAACAAACATGACAATAACAGTGCATAACAACTATTTGCAACATCTATAAATGCCACAAATGACCATCAACAATGATGAGATTATTAATAGGTATCCACAAAAAGGAAACCAACAGCATACATCTTATCTGTTTCATCCATTTCAGGGCTAAAAACCACTTATTAATTAAAGAGTTTAGTTCATTTTTGCTCCCTAAGGTTTGACAAAAATAACCATTTTCCTCCAAAAGATTGAAAACATCAATTTACCTCCAAATGTTTCATAATTTATTTTAATTTTAGTCCAAAAGTTTCATCATTGTTTCAACTTGAATCCAAAATAATAAAACTTTTGGACTAAAACTGAAACAACTTATGAAACTTTTGGAGGTAAATTGATATTTTTAATCTTTTGGATGAAAATGGTTATTTTTGTCAAACCTTAGGGAGTAAAACTGAAATTAACTCTTAATTAAAACACCTTTCTAGATGAGCTTCTAGGCCTAAGTGACGGTGTTAGATACTTCCTAGGGTGCCTTTAGTCATAGGTTTTACTTTTTAGTGTTAGTTACTTTCTAGTATTGCCCTTAGTCTAAGATATGTCTTTAGGGGTTAGACTGTGCCTTTAGTCTTAGGTCTGCTTTTAGTCTTTAGCTTCTTTAGTCTTAGGAATTTATTTTAATAAGTTTCTGTTATGATGTCATGATAATTGTTGTGTTATGATATTAGTTTTTGTGTATGTTTATTATATTATGATTTAAGAAAGGTTTTAATGAGCCCAAGTTTGGTGCAGCCTCTCTATCTCATGGAATAAAAGTAAGGTTTGCCCTTATTTAACCCTCCCCAAACCCTACTCGTTGAGTCGTTGAGTGGGATTTCACTAGGTATGTTTGTTTGTTATATCATATAACCAACAAATATAAAGAAAAATCAATTGTTCAAACATATTATACTACATATTAGTTATTCTATTAATGTTTGAATGCCTAATATCAAGTTTAATATTACTGCTATTAATAGTTATTCCCAAGAAATATAATTCTTTCCAAAACAATGCACATAAAATTACTCATTGTCTGCCAAAGTTTCTAAAAATGCTATATCCTTTGCAAATGAAAGACTCATGCTTTCATCAGGCATGCTTATATTCAGCAAATCTTTTTGATCATATGGTAGTTTATAAAAGTGAAGATCCATACCTGGTTTAGAACAACCCAATTAATAAAGGGCAAACGCAGCTCATGGCAGAGTTCTAACAGGTCTCCACCGTTTGTCAAAAGCTTAACGGTATTCCTTAACACATAAAAAATTATCAGGTAAACATCAGCAGGTATCATGTGCAACTAAAATCTACATATAGCATAAATGGCAAAACCAACAAAAGGTTATCACCAATATATGCATGCAATAGTGATCGCAAGATGGGCAGGTCTAGTAACACATCAAAATGAGTGCGTACTGAAACAGATCACTTACAGTGTATATAGATTGGTCCACAAACACTTTTTTCAGTCTTTAAATATGTATGATCATTTTGGTTTTTTTAATAAAACGACTAAATAGGCTGTCTGTGTTAAAAATAAAGTTGGGATGACTTTCAGTTTCAACCTTTGACCCGTTCTCCTTTTAATTAAAGCTTCTAATTGACCCATTTGAGGTAAAACACAACTCAGATACACCAATCATAAGTAAATGGGTCATATCTGCCACCTACTGCATGCATGAAAGTAAATGGGAAATAGAAATATTCAAAAATGAACAAAAAAACATATATGATTATACCTATTAAACTGTATAGAATCTCCTAGCAAACGCATTGGAATTATTTCCAAACGCTTTGCACAATGTAACCTAAACATTGCGGCAGATACCTCCCAAATCAGATCACGAATTTCAGTGTCTAAATCTGTATGTTGTATAGATGAGGTGTCATTTCCCCCTAATATTGGTGTTTCAGTATCATTATCTTGGACTTTAGTGCTTAATATCTCTTCACTAAAAATTGCATTCACAACTTTATCATAAATGCTGGTGTCCTCAGAATTATGCATTGTTCGTAAGATATCTGCAAAACAATGGCAAGCTTATGAATATCACCAAGGAGTCAAGGGCCTACAGCAAAAACAATTGTAAATTGACACGCACAAAAAAAAAAATTCATAAAAACATCTAAACATTGTTAGGTTGGTTAGCAAGTAAAACAAATTCAGGTCACGCAGTGTCAGATCATCTCAGTATTAACTATGATCATAGAACTATAATTTATTTATTAAAAATTGTAAAAAACTACACTATAGTCTTGATAAATGTATAACCTCACCAAATGAATAATTTTCTCCAGTCCTGATTTGTTATCATTATCAATATATAAATAATCACAATGAACAACTTTTTTCTAGTCCTGAGGATATCCATTTATCAAGGTTTCAGTGTACTAATTACTTACCGTCCAACAACTCTGATTCCATTCTTGGAGGAAAAGCATGTTGGAGGAGTTCAGTGGCTGATGGGCGGTCTGATGGGCTTGATGACATCATGCGACGTAATAAAACCGCTTGTTCTGGGAACTCAGCAACCCAATCTGATGGAAGTTCTCCCTTCTTTTTTAAGTCAGAAAGAACAAAATGTCTTTCCATTCCAGTGCTAAAGGGATGCCAGAGCTCAAGAAATACAATTCCTAAGCTATACATATCAGCCTGAAGAACAAGAATAAACAAATGAATGAACGAGCCGTGATACACATAAAACAGAAACTTTGGCCACCAAAGTAATAAGTAGAAGTGGCAAAACAGGCGGGTAGGGCATGCTGGGTCCAGGCCCATGCCAAAACAGGTAAAAAAATATGAGTCAAAATTTTTTAGTTGGGTACTTGATTAAAGGACACGAAAAACATTTTACCCAGAATATAAAAAAAATTAAAGATAATAGTGTGTCAAATATGGTTCCAGATTAATTTTATTTCAAGATTAATATAACTTTTGGATCAAAATGATTTGAAAGGTTTGACTGAAATTTATATGGTTAGAAGTAGAGGCGGCAAAATGAGCTGGTTGGGCGGGTTGAATAAATTGTACAAACTGATTCAGGTCAGTGAAGACGAGTAATTGTCGATGAGGATTAGATTGGATTGACCATAATCCTTTTTGTCCAAATTTTTTAATTTTTCTTATAAATAATAGTGTGCAAATATGATTACAAAAAAAATGTATATTTCAACAATATTCTAGTCTTTTGAACAAAATGATTGGAAGACTTAACTGATACATCAATTTAAATAATGATCTATGGAGAATAAACTTTACCGTTTAGGTCATTTTTGGCCAAAAAAACATGCATACATTAATATATGTACTCACTTTCTCATTAATTTTTGGCCATCGCTGCTCGATTTCTGGTGCAGTATAAAAATAAGTACCAATTTGACCAGTTCCATCAACTGACACTCCAGTTGTTTCGGCAGGATCAAAATCCTGATCCAACTGCTCCAGCTTCAGGAACTTAGCTGATATTAAGAAAATGGAGATATATTAATCATAGAGGTGGCAATTTCAACCTATTTACTTATAAATGGGTTGATTCGGTTATACATATATCTAACCGGTCAAACAACTAAAAGGAAAACAAAATTGCTTGAAAGGTAACAGGCCAATGGAGTGAATTTTAATAATACAAACTCTTAAATCATTTATTTAAAAATGGGTTATTATTAGAAATATATAACATCATCATGTTGACACTATAACTATTTAGAATGATGATACATTTATCTGTAAAGCACATGACAAATCGTATTGCAAAAAGCCACAATTAATGGCATGTATAAGAGTTATCTGTGAAAATATAGAACATTATCAATATGGTATTCAAAGTACTGTAACTTACCAAGACCAAAATCCCCAATTTTAATATCATTGCGAGCATCAAAGAAAATATTATTTGGAGTCAAGTCGCGATGAATAATTCCTTGACTATGTATGTGGGCCAGGCCTTCTACAATTTGACGAAACAAGTGCCACGCCAATTTCTTATCAAAATGACTATAAGATTCAAACATTTGCCGAAGAGTCCTTTATCAACACAATGAAAAAAGATGAATAAGTACATTATAAAATTCGAAACAAACAATATAACAAGGATAATGTACGTGGAGGCCACCTAAGTATTCAACTTTTTTCCCTTAAAGCCATACAAGTATTGAAATTATCATATAAGCCACCCCAAGTATGTATCTTGTGTCATAACAACTTCAACCAAAAACACACCAATTGACAAAATGCCCTCAAGTTCTTTTGAAAAAACAACGATTTAAACATTTAATAAATCGACATCTCATCAAATATATAATTTTGAAAATTTAGAAAACATAAGTCAAATTCATCATTGGACATATATATGGTCAAACCTGGTATAAGTGACACAAGAAACATACTTGGGTGTTCTATGTGATAGTTTTGATGCATGGGTGGCCTTAATGAAAAAAATTAACAATTGGGTGGCCTCCACATACAAACGCATAAAACAAAACTCATTTCCTGAAAACAGTGGCACAATTTTATTAGTTTGAAATAAATAAAAACTTGGAGGTAACCTTGGACAGTATTCCATTTGAATATAGAGGTATGTTCCAACTTTGTTGTCTTGCCCTACGACATCTGTTGAACTATGATCTATGTAACTGAAACTAGAGCTAGCTGCAGTCCTAGAACCCCCAGCGGCATCGCCATAACAACCAGCATCTCCTGCTTCAAACCATGCCTGAAATTTTTTGCCAAATAAATATGAGTTACCTTCAAAAGCTAATGGTGTGACCATAATTTACAAGATGCTCTTACTATGGTAATATATATAACAGTATCATTTCTACCCATTTACTTGTGGTTATGTCTATACAAGTTATGTTTTATCTCTAAAGTGTCAAACAAAACAAATAACAAAATGTAGCTTAAAAGTAATGGGTCAGAGGACTTGAAAGTTGAAAGTCACCTAAAGTTCATTTCAATTCAGAATTCATAAAACCACCTAAATCATTTTTTTCAAAAAATAAGAGTATTGTGGAATCAATATAATTCCCATAATCATAGTGGAGGGAAAATAATTGTAGCTTGACCCGTAACAAAAAATTACCCATTTTGACCTGGCCTGCCCTGCCCATTTTTCTACCTCTAATTCATTGTCAACAAGAGAAAAGCCAAAGCATAGAAACTTACCTGATAGTAACGTACAACGTGTTGGTGCTGCAATCGGGAAAGAGTGGCTACTTCTCTAAGTACCTCAAAATATGGCAAATGAAGAATATAGACATTAATTCATTCGTGTTCTATAATGTTCAACTTTCGAAGAATGTTACCATTCTACTTGTGAAGGGTTTCCAATTCACATTTGAGAATTAGAGAACTATGTTGAGCTACTAAATTAAACATGATGTATTTCCCTAAAGGAATTTAGGTGATTTTAGTTTGCCTTTTTCAGATGGTAATTAGAAAACGTTACCTCAAGATTCTGTCATCTAAAGGTTGACTTTTGTCCTTGAGTCGAATCTTTTTAACAGCATATTGTCTTCCGTCCAGCTTATTCTTGCATAACACAACGTGGCCAAATCCACCATGACCTGACATATCACAACAAAAAGCATCAACAGAGTAATACTTCTATTTGGTGGATAAATATGTAACCAAGATATGTACTTCAGCAAATTGCACTAATGGCAAAATGAGCACTAACCAATAGGCTGAAGCTCCTCAAAATCATTCAAATACCGAGAGCTTAATGTAGGTGAGGTATGTTGTCCTTTGGAATCAGAGGCAGTTTTCCAAAAATGAGGTATCTTTGAGGCTGCCTATTTTGTGAAATAGAAGAAAGTGATTCCTTTTACATTACATTAAAAAAGTTGGAAAAAAAAAACAACAAAAGAACCAAAAAGCACTAACCAAGCGTTTTCCAAAGGCATGATTAAACTTGCGGTCAAAAACTGATGATGAATCCATAGCTAAATTTGCCACCCGATCTGTAACAATCTAAAAACACCATTAACCTACCAATCAGAAATGTGTCAATGGGATGAAAATAGAACAAGAGATGACAATTTTGACCCACTTATGTAATAGTGGAGTCGATTTGGAATATTAGAATATACATTAGCCACACTGGCTTCAAAATTAACATCCTAAATCACTTTATTCAAATTCAACAAAATAGGTATTGTAATTATAATTAATACATTAACTATTTACCATTGGGATTGGTGACCTAGTGACAGAGGCAAAGCCTCTTGAAGCACCTAGATTTGGTGGTCTTGGGTTCAAGTCTCACAAGAGTATAGAAATTTGCTGTTCAAAAGGAGTATATTAATTATTTATGGAATTCAAGAAAAATCAGTACTAGCAGTGTTGGCAGGTTAACCGGACCCAATCTCACCCTTACTAAAAAAATTATACCATTCTGACCTGATACTAGACCTGCCCATTTTGCCACATGTAATAAAAACTAAAGTGAATGCAACATACCCCTAGGTTAATCAACTCTGATGTTACATCGGTTAAGGCATCAGCAAGTGGACCTTTAGAAGCACAAGCAAGTCGCAGCAAATGAGCCTAAAAGATTCAAAGTCTTAGTTCTTATATAAGTTTTAATATAAAAATCAGTAACAGAAAATGTGAAATAATACCAAAATCAAATCTCTCTCAACAGTATGTGAAATTTGATGATGATCCACTGATGCAGATGATGCTGATTCTGAATTATCACTTCTGATTTCATCATAATCAGTTTCTTCTTCTGAATCCTCTGCCAGCGAATAATCCTGTGCAATTTTGCATTAGTGATGTTATTAAACTTTAAGAATAAAATTCTAAAGCCATGATAATTTGACGAATGCCGTAATAATGATTAAAGGAAATGAGTCAAATATGTTGAACAAGTCAAAAGTTGGC
Source organism: Flaveria robusta (assembly GCA_025506415.1). NCBI lineage: Eukaryota > Viridiplantae > Streptophyta > Magnoliopsida > Asterales > Asteraceae > Flaveria > Flaveria robusta. Next base: position 32,401,700 of record CM046467.1, read on the forward strand.
TAAAGTATCATTTTTTTATGCATAAAGCTCCTAAATGATTTCACTAAAAATAGGCTATTACTGAAATAATAAAGATAATTGTCATCTGATTTAACACGCTAATTATTCATAAGAAAATATTGTTTTTGGACGAAAAGTGTTACATGTCAACCCTACAAAGTTAACTTGTTTTGACCTTCCCATTTATCCACCCTCTAGAAATACTAGAAAAAGTAGCATGATAAAATTTATAATACAAAAACACTAGGTGTGATCTTACGTCACCAATGCTAACATTCTCCACCGATTCCGCATATTGGGATGCAAGAGTATCAATACTCTTACTCTCTTCCTCCAGAGTATCAAGTATTTCAGTAGATTTGACTTTAGGTTGGCCACCCTCAACCACCCCCATCTTCATGGTTGGGTTGACTTTCTCCAATGAAGGTTGATCACCATTGTGCAGGTCATTTAAGGCAATGATTGTACTGTTGCTCTCCTCAACTGAAAGTCCCCAGTGCCATGACTCCCCAGAACCTATAAAAAGATCTAGAAAACCGAATACAAAAGGCCCCTTGGTAGGCCTGTCACATGAAACCGCAACATTCTTTCGAGATAACTGACAAAAAAAAAAAAAAAAAAAGAAATAAAAAATAATCTGAACAGGTTCCAGTCAAGTCATTTTTTAGCGTGGATCTGGTTTGACCAAAACATTCATCCAGGAATTCATATTTGAACAGATAATAGATGTACTAGATTATATATGTGATTAAAATACAATATTATATCTTCAAAATAAAAGTGATTTAGAAGGTTATATGAACTGAAAATACACTTCAGGAAACATTCAACCCTTTCTAAATACATATGAGCTGATTGAGATTAAAATAGCTGAAGTTAACCTGATCATAAGTAATCTTGTGGAATTGCCCCATCCGCTTTCCAGAAACAAAATTTCTCAATGGGGCACAACACAATTGTGTCTTACACATTAGAGAAGCCTTTACAGGTAATAATTAATTCGAATCGGTTTATTCACCAGATGTTTGGGGCCTTCGTTATATAAATTTGTTATAAGGAAAGTATATTTTTATAAAGAGATCTCATAATCAAAATTCTCTTCTTTCGTTCCTACATTAAAAGCCCAGTCTTGTTGAAATTTCTTACATTCACAAATAATTTCTCAAATGCGTGGTTGATAGTTTCAAAAATATTCCTAATTCGCCTGACTTTTATCCCCAATAAAATGGTGTTGGTGGAATTTGACTGAAGCAAACATAACTAATTTATTGTAAAAATAATGTGATTTTCTACAGTGATCTATCATCAAACACATGCCTTTTACCAATCTTATACTTAGCAAACGCCAAAACTTGTGTGTGATTTTGCTGCAATAAGCACAAACATATGTAAGAGATGGGCAGTAATTATGCTTACATGTGGTTCCTCTATTGTGACAACTTCAGACAAGAATTCTTGTGCAGCCTCTACCAAGTTATAAATCATCACACGTCCTTCTCGTGCATTTAAATTGGCCTGCATAGGCAGTCAATTGACTTCTTAATACCCAATAATAAAATAAATTTCTAGGCAAAAACAAGTGACCCGATTTTTATCTGTATAGTGCGCACTAGTTAACCCTTTTTCATCTGTATAATGCCAAGTTGTAGGATTTAAATTATGAAAAAAAAAAAAAAAACATCAGATAACAAATCCTGTGTGGTTACTGGAAGGATTGCAAAGAATGTTGGCAATATACTAGTTGGCTCTTACTTGGTCATGAAGCAGGGACAAAAGATTATCTGCATCAGATTTTGATAACCCTTTTTCTGGTATTATCAGCAGCTTCGGACACTTGTAAGGGTATCCGGGCAAAAACCTAATCACCGTGATCATGAAAAACAAAAATGTGATTACATAATGTCATCATAGCAAGATGGTAATAAGATAAGGATAAACAAATCAACCTTACTGAAAGAATAGCAGGAACATCTAAATCATCATAGCCTGAATCTTGCGAGTACGGCCTGTAAATTTATTAGGTGAAATCTTAAAATAGGAAACACAAGAACTGGTCTCAAGTTAGTTAGCTAGTTTTTGATTTTCACAAACCTTAGCTTGATCTTGATTTGGGGCGGAGATTCTGAAACATCACAATCTTCTTGAAATATAGCACGCCTAAAAAGCAATATATATGTTGAGACAACAATAAAGCTAATACACCCTTGATTCCAAAAATATAAGAAAAATGTATCATCACTTCATAAAGTGGTCAATAAAGACTTAGCCAGCAATGTTACTCGTGTTTAACTAAATGTTGGTCCCCAATTCCCGATGTATTTAACATAAAACAACTTCAATCCACTTATACCCTTAAGTCTATTCTCAATTTGTGGTCCCAACTTCATTTCTCCTCACAACTAAATAGACTTACAGTCACGTCTCCCCTTCTCCTAACACATATAAGACGCTACCGAATGAAACCATTGATTGACTAAAAATGAATGGCTACATTTGTTCAGAGATGCATTCATATATCCATAATTACATCATCAGTGGGTACTCATGTATTCTCATTTAACGAAATCCAACTTCCCGATTTAACAATTTAATCACATTATGTTCAATCCAAAATGATGAGTTGATGACTATACACTGATTTTATTTTTTTTTACATCAAAAGCCTCTTATACGTAGCGGTAATTCAACATTTCAACGTATGCGTGGGTTTTCTCTCTATAACTTCAAATGTTAGACTATTCGATATTAGACTATCAATCATATAAATCTCAACGTCAAATGTTAGACTATTCGATGGAGACTGAAGCTACCACTACGTGATAAGTTAATAATCATGAATCTGAGATCACGAGTTCAGAAAAGCAAATCGACTTGTAAAATACAATAACAGTGTCATTATTATCATCAGTACATAACGAAACTACTCACAGCGCCGTAAGTTCCTCCGACAGAAGTTCGCCACCAACGCCGTCGACTGAAGTGCGATCATTGGACCTTCGCCGCCCTGTGCCACCGCGCTTCTTCTTCTTCGAACTATGCCCCATGTTTCCTTCGTTTTGACTTCTGATTCAATCGAAGTAGACGATGATTCATAACAAGCGAAAGGATTCAAGAACAATCCAACGGATAAACAGATTTGTGATTGATTTGTGTTTGTTCGGAATCAGTGGGATGATTTTGGTATTTGGGTGGTGAAGAAAGGGTTTATGGAAATAGTATATTTAGAGGGTTCGTGAAGTGTGAGACCAAATAATTTTCGTATGACTTGAATGTTACGTGCGTATCGTTCAAGTGTTTATTTGTGTATGAGATTTTTTTTAGATTTCGACTCTTGACTTTACAAAAATAAATATTGTTTTATTGTTTGTTAGGTAAAACTTATATATTATACGAATTAAATAAAATTATTCAATTAATAGTTATTTATTAAAAATTTAAAAATCATAAAAAATAAAATTAAAATAAAATATAATTAAATTTACATATAATTGACTGCTTTAGATAATAAAACAATGAAAAAAAAATTCCAAAAATTCATCTTAAAAAAACTTTTGCTTTAAAAAAATCTTTCTTTAAACACTTTAATATTTTTAGTACCTTTTTTTAAACAGTGTCATTTTCTAAAAGTTCTCCTTATTGAAAAATTTAATATTTCACGTATTTGTTTTTAATTATCAAAAATCTATTTTATTGAGTTGCCTTTTATCTATAACAAAATGAATGTTAGCCTTTACATGTTTTGTCTTTAACAAGAATCACGAGTTGTTTCTCTTTAATGGTGTATTTGTGTTTAGGGGTTTCGCAAATAGAGTCAAGAGATGTTGCATATTCCCGATTACAATCGAGTTATACGGATTTATATAATGTCTTTTTCATGCTATATATGCATATAGGTGTGTAAAAATATTCAAATATGAACGTTCGAATGAAACCATGAAATCTCAAACCCCAGATGTTAATAAAGTCGGATATTCAAAATTTTGGTGTATTGATCTTTGGATTTGTATTCGAACAAATATTTAAAAAAGCGCTAATTTGGATGTTCGGATATCTTGATATTTATTATAACCCTTATATGTTAAAAGAGACAAATACGAATTATGTTACATTGCATAATATTAACAAAGCAATGGAAACGAATAGAAAGTTTTAAAGCTATTCAATTCTGGCCACAACGCTTTTTAAAATTGTTATTTTGTATCGTAGGGTTAAGCATGCATAACATCATTTATTGTTTTAAGAGAGAAGTGTGTTTGTGGGAGAGGATGACGGGTAGAGGCGGTCGACAAGGCCGACATCGGGTGCCGCGTTGACTGGCCATGTAACATGGTTTGTCATCATCGGTGGTTGCTACCCGCTGTGATAAATTTAAAGAGTTGTCGGTCGGCTTGGTCATTGTTGGCGTCCTTGTTGCTATTTATGGTGGCGATGGCGATGGTTGTCATGGTGGTGACACTTATTTCCTCGATTGTCGTTCTAGCTTGGTTTGGTGATTGTGGAGATGGTGCGCCATCAGTTTTCGCTTTGCTTCCCGTTTAGGTTGAAGTGGAGCAAGCAACAACGGTGGCGATTGTGGTGGTACAACCACCTTTGTTGTCTGTTTGCGTCACAATCTATCTGCTATCCTTTCAGGATTTTCATAAAAACTATTTTCGGAGCCTTCTAATCTGGATTTATACAGCTGTACAGTGTTGTGAATGTTTTACACCCGCCACGAAGCACAGGTAAATTATTAACTAGCATTATGAATTTCTCATTCCACTTCTATTTCCCCCTCTTCCACAAAGCATTATATTTATTACAGTTCTGGTACAAAAAAGGAAAACATGAATTGAGTATTCAAATATAATATATTAATATTTGCTAAAAATTTTAAAAAACTTTAGATAAGATTCAAGTGTTGAGATAAATCTGTCTAAACTTTCGAATATTTGAATATCTGGATACCAGGTATTACGAGGGGATAAACATCGCGTGTCGGTATGTGAAAAGGTTAACGCAAAAGTCAATTCAATAAGTTTGTGCTTTTCCAATTCGATAGTTACATTAAATACACAACAACTCGTATAATTTTCTATGTCAAGTTACAAATTTATTACATACCGCGGTTACAATAAAACCTAATATAAAAATCAACGATGAGGGCAAGTATATTTTAATCAAGTACGAATCTAATAATTTATACTATCTCATATGTAAATGTCAAAACTATTGTTTTGTTTTTTTATTTTATGCTTGGTTATATATTTATTCTCACATATTTTTCACAAATACAACGCAGTCTAAGTAGTAAAGTAGCTTAGCAACCATCATGAGGTTTGTAGCTCAATTCCCATCGTTTCTTTTTTTTTTTTTGTCATTTTTATTTTTCACGCGTTTCAATATCTTCCGACTCTAATAAAAAAGTATGTAGGAAGAACACATTTCAACATCATATTCCTCCTCAATAATTTTTCCTCGCTTATCTCTTATATTTAATAATCATGTTAATTACTAATAATATTATTTATTTTTTTAGATTAAAATAGTTTTTAATAAATTAAGTAAAAGATATTTTTACTAATGTTATTTATAATGAAATAATTATTCATAAAATTAGAAAACTTTTAGAATATCAAACTTTTTAAAAAATATAAAATATTTTTTATTGGGTGTTTTAAAAAGTAAAATTTGTATGAACAAAAAATAATTATTGAGAGTTATAATAAACAAATTTTAAGTATGACATTTTTTTAAACGTTTTTTTAATAAAAATTTTATTTTATTTATTATAAAAAACATTTCAATCATATCTTATTTTAGAATATCAATTTATAATTAATAAAATTTTATTCTATTTAATATTTTTTTATTCAACCCATGTAATACACGAGTTTACTAAAGCTAGTATATATATATATGTGTGTTTTGATTTTGTTTATTTGTAGCAACTACTTTCACTATATTTACAGAATACTTATTAAGGGTAGGGTTATTTTAAGAAAAATTTTTTTTTTGTGAGAATTCTAAAAACCAATATGAGCCACACAATTAAGTCACATGCAAGTCACATGTCAAATCCATCTTTTTTTAAAATGTTCATAACTTTTTTTCATGACATTATTTATTCAAAAAAATTGCACCATTAATTTCAGTATTTTTTTATCTTTCCAACGCGTACCATATTGATATATATTTTTTAAAAAAAATCGTTCATCCGTTATTTACACATGTGTAAATTAGTCACTATATATGTGTAAATCCTGTTTTACACATGTGTATTTTCAGGTATTACATATGTGTAAAATGACGTTCATAAAAAAACGAGTTTTTTTTTTATAAATTTTTTTTATTTTTTTACGAAAGAGGGAATCAAAAGAAACATTTGCGTCATTTTACTTTTTTTATTTTTATGTTATTTTTTGTTTTATAAATTTTTTTATTATATTATCATTATTTACTATTTTGCCTATTGAAAATGCGTGGCTCACATTGGTTACTAGAGTTCTCACAAAATAAGTGAGTTCTCATTTGAACCATCCCATACTTATTCATTTATTAAATATAGATGTACACATAGCGGCATTGTTATGTATAGTTTGATCACTTGGCTTAAATTATTATTATTATTTTTTACTTTTTCTCATGATTTTTAAATAAATTAACATTTTAACGTATTTTTATACCATAACGTGTTTTCCCTAAAAATACATTTTTAAATTTCTTATATCGTAACCTACGGGGCATAGTTTTGTTTTATATCTATGTTTCAGTTTGCATAACTGATCCGTCACAACTTCATATGTTTTTTTTTAATTGTAACGCACGTCATAACATACGGGTTTTAAAACGGACCGCACGTAGTAACGTACGGGTTTTAAAACGGACCGCACGTAGTAACGTACGGGTTTTAAAACGGATCGCACGTCGTAACGTACGGGTTTTAAACGGACCGCACGTCGTAACGTACGGGTTTAAAACGCACCGCATGTTGTAACGTACGGGGATTAAACGTACCACACATCATAACGTATGAGTTTTAATTGCGCCGCGCCGCACCGCACGGGTAACTTTGATGGTTGTATGTTTAAAGTAACAAATATCAACATCAAAAATCAATATCTTCATATGATTGCTACTGACCGTTAGTTACTCGCATGATGAATTCTAACGTAAACTTGACATAAAAACAAATCACATGAGTAGTTTAAGATATTTGCGTATAATATGTATTACTAATTATTAGATTTTTGTAACCTCACATGGAAAAATATTTTCCCAAAATACACTCTAAGCCATTATTTTCCCCCAAAATAATGTTATTTTATTATTCTAATCATCTTATTAATTTATTTTATACCCTTCTACTCTAATTTATTAATATTGTCAAAAAAAAAATTTAAAAATTCTGGTGCCTGACTTAACTCACGCTTTGCACAGGGTCCGAAGACGAGACAAATCGTTTCATGATCTGATGTATGCAATCTTACCTTATATTTTTTGCCTGGGACTATTTCTCACGACTTAAAACCATAAATTTCAAGATCACAAAGCAGCAATATTAATAGTTTTTCTAGGCACACGCTTGTTCTCAAAATCAATAGCCATATTTAAAATACATCTAGTTTTTTCTAAACCAGATGACTATTTGGTTGTAGTCTTTTTGTTCCAGAATGTTGAGATAAACTTTGCTTTCATCTCATCTTAACTTTGATTTGATCTCATTATTATTACGCCTTACTATTTCTTTTACTCGTACATCTGTTTCCGACTTGTGATAGAATACTATTTTTGGGCCGTTAAGGGACTGATTTTGTCATTTACTTGAACTTTAACATGTAGAAACAGGACGAATAACATTTATAGTACAGCTTGCAATCAAACAAGATAATCGTGACACACAATTAATAAACTCATATTCCCTCGCACACAGGGCATTGGAATTTACTCCCAAAAGTGGCATGATTATTGCATCATTCGAAGTTAAAATCATCGGAAGGAGGAGGAGATTACAACATTCCGCATCATCCCCACCGACCCACGTTTTCAGAATGCAAATTTAGGTAATTATTGATGATCCTTTCACTTTCTTCTGTTTTTGGGCAATAAAGTCGATAAAGATCGATACCACTAACGTTACTTTCACTTTTGATCATACCCTTTTGATGAATTTCAATAACATATCTGATTTCAGCTTCGTCCAGATCGAGATCAGAAGCTTCCGCTGTTGATCGATCTTGTGATTAGATTGCATTGGTGGGTACGATTGATTCATCGTTGGTTGGGTTTAGTTTAGTTTAGTTTGTTTTACCCTTCAATTCGATTGGATTTTGACCTGTGTTGTTGAATTTAGCAGGTGAATTGACTTCAATTTGTGTGATCTTGTATATTGGGGCTGCTGATTGTGTAGAACTTTAAAGTTTTGTGAAAATGGGGGTTATGTCAAGACGGGTGTTGCCTGTCTGTAGTAACCTCTGTATATTCTGTCCTTCAATGAGGGCAAGGTCAAGACAGCCGGTGAAACGGTATAAGAAGCTACTCGCAGAGATATTTCCTCGGTCTCAGGTGATGATTATGAGTTTTATGGTGTCAATTTACTTCAATCAGTTGAATTTTGATTGCAATAGGTTAATTTGATAGAAACCCTAGTCACCATTTTCAGTTTTGTGTACAATTTGTCTAATTTAATGTTATAAACTTATAAATTATAATATACCCTTGATGGTTATATGTTTTTTTGGCATCATCAAGCTAGTATTTGTTGTGGTGTAACTTGTAAGTGCTTCTATTAGGGGTAGTGCTCTTTGCAAGAAATTTAATTATTAATCAATTTCATATGGCAGGATGCTGAGCCAAATGATCGGAAGATTCGGAAGCTTTGTGAATATGCTTGTAAAAATCCCTTACGTATACCAAAGGCAAGGCTTATATCACTCATTTGAATTACGTGTTAACAATTTCATTATCTTATAAAACATTTTTGGTACAGTATGATTGTATGACACCTTGAAAGGGTTTATGTCAATTTATTAATAGGTTATTTTGCTTGATAAATTCTTCCATACAGATTACTGATTACCTAGAGCAGAAGTTTTACAAGGAATTGCGTAATAAAAACTTCATCACTGTAAAAACTGCTACCCTTGTTTATGGGAAAATGCCATCCTCATGTAAGGAGCAGATGTAAGTTCAATTTGGAATATCATTATTATCATTTGTATTTTTAAAATATTTTCTGGAGTCCTTTTAATCATAAAAAATTCATTTGCATAATTGATATGCTACAAGAAAATAAGAAAGAGGATATTTTATTTTATTTGTATTCGGTGGCATGGTGCTGAGATAAGCTGACCTTTTTTATGTTACTTATGAACAGTACCTCATCAAAATGAGGTTGCTGGTGTTGTTAGTTTGTCCTTGACAAACTTTGACCTTTACGTTCGTTGCTTATGATCTATTTAACTGAATTACTTCTTCGTCTCTTTTATCTCTTACATTTACAGGCCACTTTTTGGCAGTAGTTTGTTGGGAATTGTTCGGACCCTTTTAGATCAAACTGAGCATGATGAGATGCAAATTATTGCTTGCCAGACTCTTGTTTGCTTCATAGACAATCAGGTAGCTTTTGCTTTTAAAGGCTGGTAGTAATTAGAATAATTTCTGGAGCAAGAATCACACAAATGTAGCTCATCCGGGAAGTTAAAACTTTTTATGGTTTGATTGTGTTAGGGTGACCCTTTGTCCAAATTTTTTTGATGTGCTTATAAACTACTAGCGTGTCAAAATATGATTGCAAATATCATACTATTACAATTATAATCTATTTTTGTATTATAAAGATTTCGGAGGTTTTATGCATTAAAATATACTTTGGTTAGGCTTCGATGCACCTTACCCATTTGACATGTTTCCTTTGGTGCTATCTTTCAAGTTTACCTTGTTAGACCTGTTAGAGATAAACTTCACCCAAATAACCCATTTAAGAATGGGTCAAAATTGCAACATCTGGGTTGATGTAATGAATGAATAAATAAAAAGAAAAAAAAGAGAGAAAGTTTTATTGAAAATAGAACTAAGTAACCTTTTAAAATACAGGTGGATAGTACATACATGTTCAACTTAGAAGGTCTCATTCCCAAACTTTGTGAACTGGCTCAAGAAGTTGGAGACGATGAAAGAGCATTACGGTTGAGGTCAGCAGGACTTCAAGTTTTGGCTGTCATGGTAAACCAATGTGTTTGCATTATCTTCATCTCAAATTCTCAATAGGGTCTATTATATGAACATAAAGTTACTAATTGCATAATTTTTTCTAGATTTATTTGTAATGGTTGAGAATCTAGTAAAAATAGTATATATTTTCCTTTTCAGCTTTCGTATTTTTGGAATATCATGTAATGTATTATGAATACATGGTAGCTCCTAATGATATAGTCTAAATTCTAAACTATTAGGTTGATTTTGAAACTGATTTCATTATCTCATATTGTTTTTTTATCTTTTTACTCGAATAGGTGCGGTTTATGGGCGAGCAATCTCATATCTCTATGGACTTTGACAATGTATGAAGCATGGCGGTTTCATATTTGACTTTTGACCAAAGTCTCTTCACATATATTGTAACTTTTGTTGATTTGAATTTAATTTTTTTTTTTAAAGATTGTGTCAGTAACCTTGGATAATTTGATGGACACACCAAATAACCAAGAAAATGCACAAGAACACGCTGACCATGGATCATCATTTTTTGATACAAACAAGATGATCACAGATGTCGTTAACTTTAAAACAGATGTTCCAATGGGGTAAGTGCACTTATACATACTGTTCATAAGTTTTGTTCCATATTTAAATATTAATATTATATTTGTTTTTCCATTTTTTACAGTGATGTACAGAAAAGCCCTTCTTATTGGTCCAAAGTTTGCTTGCATAATATGGCCCGCTTGGCAAAAGAGGGAACGACTCTACGACGTGTACTTGAACCACTTTTCCACAGTTTCGACACTGAAAAACATTGGTTACCAGAAAAGGGGTTGGCTTTTCCTATTTTAAAGTATCTGCAGATGGTGTTAGAGGAATCGGGTTAGATTTTTTTTTTCTAGTTTAAGTATATATCATTAAATATAAATACATGGAAATTTTGACTCACTTATTAATGGATCGATTTCAGTTGTATTTTATCACAAATGGACCAAATAAAGAAATTAGCTAAAAGGGAAACGATAGTATGGGTCTAACGGGCTATCAGTAGCCAAAGTCTATTTTTAAAGTATGCAACCTCCTAAGTCTATCAATCCAATATTTTAGATTAATGTCATAATACAATTATTTATTGGCAATCATAAGAAACATGAACTTGTTTTGACCGTTACCCAATCCACTCGATCCATCGGTCTTGCTGTCTACATCAAAAAACAGTCACCTCCTATAGCGTCCTAACCTTTTTTCCATTTTAATAGATGATGAATCCCATCTGCTCTTGTCAATCTTGGTCAAACACTTGGATCACAAGGATGTTATTAAACAGCCAGTTATGCAAATGCACATTGCAAATGTTGCTACACAATTGTCGCAATATGTAAAGCAACAGGTCTCGGGTGCCATTGTTGGTGCAATAAGCGATCTTATTAAGCATTTGCGGAAATGCTTACAGAATTTGTCTGAACCCATAAGCCCTAGATTGGGATCTGATAGCTCTTATGTTGATCTTCAATGTGCTTTGGAAAATTGTATTTCAAGTCTCTCTCATAAGGTTGTTAACATTTCTTGGATCTTTTAATGTTTTTAGTTAGCTTCTCTTATATTTGTGAAGGGGAAAAAAGGAAAGAGGGGAGGGGGGGGGGGGGATGGGGGGGTGTAACGGGTGCAAATGGGTTCAAGTAACAAGGTATAGTATCAGAGCGTATTAAAATAGGCCTTGTTTGACTGCCAACGGTGTTATCGTCTTCTTCTTGAGTTTTACAATTAATTAATTATTATAATATGATTACAAAAATTATTAATTGGGTGGCTTGGGTAACCTGTAATATATTGGTACAATGTGGGTTGGCTTGGAATTATTTTTGACCAAATCTGATTAAATAACTAGTGTCAATTATGATTACTAAAGTTATATTTCACAAATAATCTAATTTTAAAAATGATTATATAAGGTTTTAGGGAGTCAAATTCACTGTTTAAATTATATTATTAAAACAGTCTTGACCCATTTCATTTTTTGCTAATTTACTGAATTTCTACCTAGTTGACCTATTGGCAACAAAATATAAACCAGATAAACCCATTTGCATACCAATGGGTGAATCCCCCATCTATTAAATAGTTTTAGTGAGAATCAACTAATGTTCCTTTCTTTTGATATATTGACAAATAAATTTATAATTTCAATAATGCTTTACTTCAATTGATTGTTTGTAGGTTGGAGATGTGGGACCAATTCTTGATATGATGGCCGTACTGCTCGAGAATATTCCAGCAAGTGCTTCTTTAGCTAGAACAACCATGTCCGCTCTTTTTCGAACTGCACAAGTTATTAGTTCTGTTCCAAACATATCCTACCACAAAAAAGTGAGTACAAATTATGTTATTAGCAGCATGTTTGAAGGGTAATTTCATAAATTCACTTCATTTCTAATAGTTAAATTTCTTCTACTCAGGCATTCCCTGATGTTCTGTTTCATCACTTGCTTTTAGCAATGTCACACCCTGATCATGAAACACGTATTCTTGCACATCATGTGTTCTTTAATGTGCTTATGCCATCCGGCATTCTCCCATTGGTTTCATGGGACGCAACAAATGAAAATTCCTCAGGGGAGAAAGAAAATCATGCCCGTGAATCTTTGTCAGATGGGAAAACAGTATGATGCAACTTTTTCTAAAATGCATTACATTTTCTATTTCTTAATTTAGACATTTGATCTTATATTTTTGAAAAATATAGAATTCAAGTTCCTTGCGACTGAGTCGCCATCAAGTGAGCCTTGTGCTTTCATCAATTTGGGTTCAAGCAACAATGACAGGAAATACCCCTGCAAATTTTGAGGCAATGGCACAGACATACAGTCTTGCTTTATTTTCTACTTTATCAAAGGTGTGATCTTTACATAAAACAATTAGATAAGATCTTATATTTGTTCGTTTTCTACTACTTACTCAAACCTTTATAAATGACCTTTTTTTCAGAACTCAAATCATATGGCATTAATCCGGTGCTTTCAGCTGGCATTTTCCCTTGAAAGCATCTCCTTGGATCAACAAGGTAAGATTCTAAGATTTACGTTCAATCAAACCATTTGTTTAATTTCTATTGTTCGCAAGATTTTAAATGTGTTAAATTTTGTCATAATCATGTATTGTTTTATGGGCAATAGCAGTACACATGTTCCGCCTAATTATATTTTTATCATAACTTTCTAATATTAACTTTTCATATTTTAAAGGTGGTCTCCAACCATCCCAGAGAAGGTCTATCTTCACATTGGCATCTTGCATGATTATTGTTGCTGCAAGCGCAAGCCATCTTTTGGAGCTGATTCCTATTGTTAGGGCAACTTTGACTGAAGAAACGGTTGGTGGTTGTTTTATGCTACTCATGTTTTGTCTCACCTCTATATTGTCATGAAATTAGATATTGCTATTGCACTACAATGATAAAGGTTCTCACCTGTCTAACAAAATGAATCGTGCTTTCAACAATAAAAACATTCTGGAGAGATGTGACTGAACAAACTAGAATCTATACTTGTGGTTTATAATAATGGGACAAATTCATATGGACTTGTATAAGTTCAATTATTTACCCTCCAAATTTCATAATATTATACTTTCCCTTTTGAAACATTAAAGATTTCATATTTATAGATTTGTTTAACAAATAACTTGGTCCATATAAGAAATGGGCCGAAATGATATGATCTTTGTATTAATTTCTTGAGCAAAAGATTTCCGGGTCAACCCAGACCCATTTTAAATGGTTACCCAACCCACCTTACAAACCATTTTCCAATTATATTTGCTAAAGTTAGTCCATATGCAGATGGATCCTTATCTTGCAATGGATGAAGGTATGAGGCTGCAAGTAACTTGTACAAAACCCGGGGAAGATAATTTCTATGGATCACCAAAGGATGAAGCTGCTGCACTGAAGTCACTCTCTGCAATTGAATTAAACGATCAGCAATTAAAAGAGTTACTTCTGACCCACTTGCTTCCAAAGCTTGAAAATATATCAGAGGTGTTTACACTTTACTCTCTCGTCTGTTATTCCTTGTAAAGTGACATTATAATGTGCAAAATGGGTAGTTAAGTTGTCACAACAGCTGTTTTGGAAATAAAATGTGTCATGTTTTCAGTCCATCTGTGAGAAATAAAATTTGAATCTTAACAAATATATTAATGGTCCACCCATTTTGTCAGTTTTGCTTTTATTTTGTACTGACTGGGGAGAGGGCAGGAGAGCAACTGGTATGGTTGTTGCTTTGTGACCTTGAAGTCACGGGTTCAAGTCGTGGGAAACAGCCTCTTGCACGAAGTGTAGGGTCATGTTGCGTACATTAGATTGCGAAGCGATCCGGCCCCTCCCCGGCACACGCGCAAAGCGGGAGCTAAGTCAAGCACTGGGTACATCCCTTTTTGTACCGGCTGAAAATCCATCAAATTGAGATGAGAAAAGGAGTAAAATGGACGAAACCAGAATGCATAAAATGCAGATGAAGCTTTTATTTTCGTTGTTCAAAATAACCTCTATTTAACAGGTCAAGCGGTTCAAGTTGTTCAAATATAATTTATATGTATCCGAACGCATAATACCTTCTAATTGCTTTATTGAAAAAGGTTTCGCATTATCATTGTTATAATATAGTTTCCATCTATCAGATTTAAGACATTTAACAAATTAGTTATGAATAAGATTTTTAAAGGAATAGAAAGTGTTTCTGGTTCACATGTTTTGTCCCGTTACCTGCCTCGCCCAGATTCCCACCGTACTAATTTTATAAGAAGAATCTTCTTCTAGTAACAAATTATTTAATTTGGCACAATCAAATTTAATTACATATAACAGTAATTGTAACCTTTATCTCTATTTCTCCAGGAAGAACAGCTGAATATGAAGGCACAACTTTCACAGGAGTTTTCTCCTGATGACGAATATCCTTTGGGTGGACAATTATATATGGAGACACCACTGCCATGTTCTCCAGTTGCCCAAACAGAGTTTCAGGCTTTTGATGAGGTAATTCTTCAAATACCACTTCTAATTTGATGTTTCTTTAGTCCTGTAAATGTTGCTATAATGTTCTGTGTTTTGTTTAGGTAATGCCTCATGTTGATGAAACTGATGATGATGCATTTCAAGAACAATATGTAGGCCAATCAGGTCGCAAAGATTCTCTCTCCATGAATTCACTTGACATTTTGAGTGTTAACCAGTTATTGGAATCGGTATGTTTTGCTTTCACCTTTGTTATTTCTATGCCCTTATTTGATGTTTTGTTTTCAGTTTTGGATCATTAATTTCATACCAACTGCAACAAAGCTGATTATTTAAGTGAAAGTAAAAAAGTACTTGTTTATCCTTGTAGCTTTAACTAAACATAATTACTTTCATCAACATGATACGTGAAAAGTTTTAAAAGTTAATTAAGAAGTACGGATTTATAAAATGTGTTATAGTTGATAAAAGAAATGCATTGACTTGTTTTAGAAACAAACATACCTAGCTAAAAACCTACTCATACACTAGAAACATAGCCAGAAAAATCCACTCATAAGTAGGGTTTGGGGAGGGTGATTTGTTTTGAATGCAGATATTCTAACTATATTTAAAACTGTACTTTTTTGACATGTTATCATTGCTTAAAATACTCAAAAGTGTTCCAAACACTCAAACAACTAATTCTTTTTAATTATTTTTTTTAATCTCCTTAAGCAATTCTTGCATTCGAAACACCCTAACTATCAATATTTACTATTACTTATAATCAGAAAATAAAATGTGTAAAAGAGTTGCATTGTGCCCCTGACAGGTACTAGAAACAGCCCGACAGGTTGCAAGCTTGCCCGTTTCCTCGACTCCTGTACCATATGACCAAGTCAAAGATCAATGTGAGGCTTTGGTAACGGGAAAACAACAAAAGATGTCTGTGCTTCAGAGTTTTAAGAAGCAACAAGATTGCATGACAATAATTATATCGGGTGAACAAGAAAATAAAAGCCTAATTACATCAAACACCGTAAGAATCCTAATTAAGTTCTTGAACCATATACTTATTACTCGTCTCCATTTTATCTTATAACTATTGCTTTTCTGCTAGAGGAAAACTACTATAAATTGGCGTAGACTGCATAAAACAGAAATGAACTTTAACCCCCCCAACACCCCCCACCACACACACACACAATGTTAGCAAAGAATTCTAAATTATAGATTATAGATCAATTGCATTATATTAATGGTTTTAGAAACCAGATTTCTTTTTATTCCAAATTGTAGCAACAAATCAGGTCATCCTTTTGCTGAATTTTCAAAAACTAATAAATAAATTGTCGTTAATTCAGACTTGTAAATATTTTTTCTTTGCATAAGTATTTTCGGCATATATGATAGCTGACATAGTATCTACCAATGTCACTTCAGCAACCATAATAAAGTCTTTTTACATAACCAATATGATTCTTATCAAACTTGAAGTTACAAGGTTCCCATTTATTAATGTCAAAAGTCAACCATAGAAAGCGAGCTTAACATTTTTTCTTTTTTATGTTTTTCTCGATGTTTATACAGAAAACAGAGTTTCCAGAAGATGTCAAATTAATAACAAATGGTGACATGCATGATCAACCCATATCTTGTACAAAAGAGTTCACTCAACAACAGTCTTTTAGGCTTCCACCTTCGAGCCCGTATGACAAGTTTTTAAAGGCAGCTGGATGTTAAAAAACCGAGTGGAGTTCAGTTATATAATTTTTTATATTATAATTCTTTGTGTTGTATAATGTTTTCTCCGGTTTTTCATCTTCTTTTTCGAAAGTAGAAAAAGAGAGTAAAATGTTGCATTTAGATGCCAAAATGTTAGAAGCAGATAAAATTATTCATCTTATTTGGCTTGAGGTGTGTTTCATATTTATATGTTGTGTTTTGAGGATGGACTTTGAACTATTTTCAGTTGACATGATTGCTAAAATTTTATAACCTTCCCCCGTTTGAGTGTGAGAAGATTCTTAGTGATTCGTTATTACTGAGTGTAAAGACAGTTAAGAGTGTCGATTGAGCATGTATATAGTTGAATGTTGGTTTTTTCCTGTAAAAACATGTAATGTATGAGGTACTCTTGTTAACATTTGAATTAAAAACTGTGCCCTGTAAAATGAAGCGGTTTCGGAACTAGTGCTGATGTCGGTTCAGTCACGAGCTAGTAGACTGACTGCTAACGAACAGAACGCTCTAAGTCAAAAACTGATGAACAATTGTCAGCATTTGCCTTCTCTTTGAAGGCTAATCAGTTCTTAAGACCAGGCCTACTGATTTAATTAGTGAACATGTCTCAAATAACAACAATCTTGAATTTGAGAAGTGTCAAATAACACAAGACAAAACTAACAATATGCACAGAAAGTTCTTGATAGAAAATTTAGCTCAAACTTGGCTAGAATGTTTGTATAAGACAAGTAACTCGTTACAAGCAGGTTTTTATCAAGGTAATTATGAGTAAGTTGCTAGCCAAGAAAGAAACCTACAAAATGAAAACTTTAGGTATCCAAAACAGTTGACCCCTCAACCTTTTGGCTCAATAAGCAGAGTTCTAAACTTTTATTACAGATCATGATACAGAAAATTAGCAGAGTAATTTCACCCCAAATTGACCAGTATTTGACTTTTCAAGTCTAACATTTGACTTTTTGACTTCAAAATTACTAAAAACTAACCTCACTGCAAAGTGATAGCCATACTAATGAATGGTACAATTTCTATCCTTCATCAAGAGGAACAACTTTCAATCAGCTAGAGTAGAAATCAATGGAGCACTATGTCAAATTTACAAACACTACAAACCAAATACACTATTTGTGTTTAATGATTCATTGGTACTTGAAAAAAGAAACTCATCTAATCTTTATAACAAAAAGAGTTGGTAATGAACCAAAATGAACAA
This sequence comes from Flaveria robusta, assembly GCA_025506415.1. Classification (NCBI taxonomy): domain Eukaryota; kingdom Viridiplantae; phylum Streptophyta; class Magnoliopsida; order Asterales; family Asteraceae; genus Flaveria; species Flaveria robusta. The sequence continues at coordinate 32,419,837 of CM046467.1, forward strand.
AATTCCCGATTCGTAGGTTAAAACCCTACCAAGAATATTTGCAGAACGCTCAAAATTTTACATGCACCTTAATCTGAAGAAACTCTCCTACTACAACTATTTTGCAACTATCCTGAAAATAACATGCACATATTTGGAGATCGCCTACAAACCAATCAATATGTTTTGTACTTCTATATTTGTGTTTCATTCATTCTGCAAAATCAAATTGCCACCCTTGTAAGCCAACAACAACTCCTCGGCATAATCTCTGTTTTTAGATATAAATTTCTCTAAAAACACGTCTTCAGGCAACCAAATCACATTAGAAAACTTTGGCATTTTCTTCAAAATCCTTTTCGACATCATAATATTCAAAACTTTGTACCTAGGAATCAGTCTTTCGTCCACACTAAGCATCAAACAAGTGGGCCGACAAACCAACACTTGCTTGTCAAACTTAACTGTGTTCAGAAGAAAATCAATCCCTGATTTCAGTTTCGATTCCGATACTCTAAGCAACCCAGGAGCCTTCTTAAACATAGCCAAAAATTCAACCTTGGTGAACCCATAAGATTGAAACAAATCACACTTTCTCTCAAACGTTTCATCGCTCAAACAACTAACAGTATACAGAGCATGAACCAGCATTCTTGAATCGATTGAAAACCCCATATCTAACACCTTAGAAACAAGATGTTTAAGCTCTAATTCACCCATAATCAACAATCTTGGTTGTCTAGTTATAACAGTAGCAAGTTGTGCACCAACAATCCCACATTGCTCTAAATACTTAACATTAGCAGAAACCTTAGCTACAGGTTGCTTTACATCAACCCAATTGCACCTTCTCAACATTCGAATCAAATTCTCATTGTTATGATCATCAATCATCAATCTTTTTACAACATCAATGCATGGTTTCAATCGTTCTTCGAATCGATTGGATAGATAATCCGGATGTTTGGAGATAAACTTACCCAAATCTGAACTGTTGAGCCCTAAATCTTGAAAAAACTGAACCCTTTGTTTTAGGGTTTTCTCGACGTCTGAAAATAGGATTCGGGGAGATTCAGTTACCCATTTGTGAATGTCTGTGTTCTTGAATCCTTGAGATTTCAAGAAAAGGATGACGGATTGGGGGTTGGTTTCGGTTGATGAAAATCGATTGAAGAACCATAGGGCTCTTGATTTGGGAAAACCTAGGGTTTCTGTGAGGTATGTTATAATGGAGGGTGTAGATGGTGATGATGATGTTGAAATTGTGTGAAGATAACGATAGAAGATATTCGACATTATCAGACCAGATGATTTGCAGGTCGATGAGGTCTGATTAGGGTTTATGGGCTTTTTCTTCTAACATGCTTTTCCTAATAAAGAAAGTAAAATAAGTTTTATGCTAGCTTTTTAACCCGTCGCGCTTTGCAGCAACATTGTACACGACGTGATAGTGTATAAATTACAATCCACCCGACTCGTTTCGAAACTAAATTTTCGTCATACGTAGAGTGATTCCAATTTATATCGTTGCATGAAAACGTATTATATCTGAACCGACTTTCTTTCCAAACAAAACTTATATCAAAACATTTATATTTGACTCGTGTTCGAATTAAATTTACGTTGAAACGTAGAGTAAACGAAAATGTATTATATATGATCCGACGTGTTTCCAAACAAAACTTACACCAAAACGCTTATATTTGACTCAACTAATATTTGCATTTACGTCAAAACGTAGACGTTTGTTGAAACATAGAGCCGTAGACGTTTATCGAAGAGTAGAGCCGTAGACTTTTCTAAAACGTATATAAAGTTAAGCACGCAAACATTTATTTAACCTGAGTTAATTCTGATTACGTCCAAATGTTAATGAACTTTAATTTATATTGTACAGTAGTAAACCCGTAGCTTTAGAAACTTGAGGGGGTTAAATTGATATTTTCCAAAGTTTTAAGAAAAATTTAGAGGTAAAAATGTCAATAATGAAACTTAAGGGGGTTTATTGGCCGGTGACATTGGCCACTGACCTTTCAAATTGTGTGTAAGTATAATATGACATAAAATATAATAGTAAAATAACACAAAGATGTATGAAATTTTGTTTTTTCAAGTCCATTGTGGTTAAGCCATTTAGATCATTCTTTATAAATAACTATCTTTAGTAAACTCGTGTAATACACGGGTTTAATTAATAAATTATTAATATAATAAAAAACTAATAATTATAAAACGATATTCTAAGATATGATATAACTGAAATTGCATATCAGTAAATAATATAAGTAATAAAACAATAATATCAACTTTTTAAATTTTTATTTTTAAACTTTTTCCAGAATAAAATAAACATTGTGTTGTAATACAAACCGTATAAAAATGTCTTTTTTAAAAATTTTCTTATTATAACTCACAATTATAATTATTTTTTCGTTTTTAAAAATTTACTTTTTAAAAACGACAATTTTAAAATATTTCGTATTTTTAAAAATGTTTGATGTTTTAGAAAAACTTCTTATTTTATACAAATTTGCTTCTTTAAAAATAACATTAATAAAAAGAGAGAAAATTTTGGTTGGTGAGAATGATTGTGGTGCTGCCAAGTGTCATCACAAGTTACTCTTTTATTATAGTAGGAAGATTATTCACATAACAAAAAGTTATGAGTTATTTGAAGTACGTCATTTATGATTTATCAAATATCTAAACTATTGAATTAAAATAAAAATTGGTTTATTAAAACATTTATTTTTCTAAATTTTACATAGTGTTTATGTGTATCTAACTATTGCGAGTATATATGTCTAAAAAGTTAATTTCAAAACATATTATTTTAAAATTTAGTTTGTTTAACTTTAAACTAAATCTCAAAAATTCGAAAGCAAAATTTAAAAGATGTAATTTTAAATAACTTTGTTCTTTATAAAAAAAATGTTATGTAACTAATTTAATTAAATATTTAAAAACTTAAATTTATTAAATAAATTATACAAACTAAGAAAACCATTATTAAAATACAAAGTCCGTTACTATTATTTAAATTTCTATTTATAAATATTTGTTGAAAACTTGTAAGTTAAAGAAAACTACAATTTGATTCATCTGTTCGATAATTTGCCTGGGAATTATATATCACAAAGAGTATATGGAGAATAATGAATGATGTTTGTGCCTATGTCTAAGTCGTGGTTGTATTTTATAGACATAAAGGAATAATTGCGAAATTACTTTTGTTTGATTCAATGTTTAATGTTTAGTTATGTTTATGTTTTAATTAATTCTATTTTAGTAATTTTTGCATTTTTATTTCCGATTTATCATTCTAGATCACATCGACGACAGTCTCATCTAAGAGAGGTAGACAGGCCTCAAAGGCCAAGTTGCTCGTCTTCAGGATTTGGAGGAGAAAAATAGGTGTCGGTCAATCCTATAAATGACAGCAGCGGCGCAAGGAGTTAACGACCGAATGTGCCGCAACCTAAGGATCACTATGCAGCTCTTTCGCTCTATAGGGATAGGGTGCATAATGATTTCTCTAAGTTTAATTGGTTTTATTAGAAAAGTAAATAATTACATTGAACAAATAATAATTATAATAAATTATAAATCTATAAATAGAAATATATTTTTATAAAATAAAAAAAAATTAATTAATATTTGAGATAAACGTGTAAGATAAAATAATAAGAAAAAAAGTAAGTAATAAAATAAAAGAAAGAAAGAAAAGATAAACATATAACTTACATATTTTATCATTTAAAGAGTACGGGTAAAAAAACAATTTATTAAAAACTTAATAAAAGAAATTAACTTCAGTTAAGTTATGTGTAGTGGTTTGACTAATTTTTAGTTGATGTTGAGCCTGATTATCTTCTTTCAAAATTTAGGTCGTCTTTTTTATTTTAACATCTGTAAGACTGTAACTATTTTTAAGCAGAGGCTCTGTAATTTTTTTCACCGCATTTGCTTCCACAAACACTAAATCAAATTTGACGAGTCGAAGGGTCACCCCCGTGGTTCTGCCAATGCTCTCATTAGTCAAGGGCTTATGTTGGTGCTGCTCCACTTTGGCGCCCCATTTCACTACTGTGCAGTGGCTTTAGCTTCACAATTGTTTCCAGCTCATCAAAAATTACGCCCCAATCCAAAACCACTACGAGCAGTTTTAGTGTAAAAGACGTAGAACGAGAAAAATTTTCAAATAAATAACATTAAGTGTAGTTATTAAAGTTTTGGAATAATATTCATAATTGTAATAATACTTAAAAATGATAAAAAGTAAAAATAAAAAATAATATTGACACGAAGCGAACACCCTACAGAGTTCGGTTGGGAAGTGATATATAAAGAGAAATCAAAACATGTGTAACAACACCATAACATGAAACCTAACAACCCTCTCAATTCACTCGGTGTTCTTCAATTCGTCTTCCTCTCAATCTCTTCATTCTCCTTCTTCAACACGTAAACAATCACACAATCCTTCATCCTTCACCTTCTCCTTCACCTTCACTTTCGCTTCTGTTGCCATTATTATTATTCTGCGAAATCCACGATCATCAACCAACGATGTTTCCGGGGATGATGGATCCGGCAATGATCCGACTCGCGCAAGAACAGATGAGTCGCATGTCGCCCGCTGAGTTATCCAGGATCCAGCAACAGGTTGATTGTTTTGTTGTGTAGTTCAATCGAGAAAACGAATAGTTTGAGCGATTTTGAGGGGGATTGCTGGAGTGAATCAGCATATGAATTGACGTGATTGATTTTTACGTTTTGTGTTGATGTGATTGTTTTGTTCTGTTGTTTGGTGTTGGTGAGATTCAGGAATGGTAAAGGGAAAATAATGAGTGTGATTCGCTTTTGCTGTAGCAATTTTGGTTTGTTGCATGTACATAGAGATATACACTTGTAACGTATATAGGGTTAGATCAGTATATCTGGAGGTATATATAAGCGTATTAGGTTTCGTGTGTTATAAGTAAGACAGGAATTGATGGATGTTATGTATTTGATGATCGATTTTGACGTAAGTGGTATTGTTTGCTTACATATGAAGTAGGTAACATCAGTGTTTTGATAATCGATTTTGAACAAGATGAACTGGATTGTAGACCTTTGAAAAACAGGGTCAGGATGGTAAGACCGTAAGACAATTGTCATTTGCATCATATGATCAGTATCACGCTGTTGTTGGATGTATAATTCAGTGCTTTTGCTGATCTAGTTGAGTCAATAATGTAGACATCTAGTATAATTGGTTATTTATTTAAACCAAATTCCTTTTTACTGATTTTTTTATCTTTCAGTTCTTATATTACCTGTTGGACAATTGCTAGGGTATAATTCTATGATTGTAGAATGATTTTGCTTCTTTATTCGGCTATTAGGGTCACTTATCTACATTCTACCACATAGAAAACACTTCATCTCTTTGGAAGGCTGAATAATATGCTCAGTAATTAGATCATTTAAACGTAAAAAGTATTACCTTGGTGCAAAATATCCTTGCCTGACTACTTGCAGTGGTCCCTCTTTTTGCATTATTTGTATGACTCCCTGGGTGCAATATCAGAAGGAGTCTTTTTGGTCTTGTTACCCACTGATTTACCTTTTCCTTTCATTAATCTGTACCATTAATACATATTATTAATAAATTTATTTGGTGTTATATGATTGTATGAAACTACAGATGATGTCTAATCCTGAGTTGATGAAAATGGCGTCGGATAGCATGAAAAATATGAAACCTGAGGACCTGAGGCGTGCTGCAGAACAGCTGAAGTCTACTCAGCCAGATCGAATGGCTGAAATTGGTGCCAAGATGGCAAATGCAGGACCTGAGGAGTTTGCTTCTATGAGTAGCCGGGTAGATGCACAAATAAACTATCAATTAAATGCAGCCCATATGCTGAAGCAAAAGGTAGCTAGCTTTTGATATTCTTGAAGATCTTAATTCTTATGTATAAACCATAAGTGTTGTCTGAATAATCATTTTTAAATTTCATGTTATTATTTTTTATAACATATATGCACTATATGTTATGACTATCACCATATGCTAAAATTTAAATATTCTAATTTAAAAGTATAGAACTTATATTATTAGACAATTTCACAATTCACAAAATGATTTGGAAATTCATACTAAAGGACATGGTAGAGAAAAATGTTTTTCAGCAACAGCTACTATTAATTTTCTGAAGGAAGATCTTTATTTTATCTCTACTATATGCTTGATTTTTTTTCTTTTCTTCCTCGTTTATTATTTGATTATAAGGAGAGTAAACGTTGTGTACCAAGTGATTGTTTTGTTCTAAATCAACTTCCATGAACATGAGGCTTTATTCTCATTTTGGCAGGGGAACGAGCTTCACAGTCAGGGAATGTTTAATGAGGCTTCGGAGAAGTATTTAAGGGTTTACAGTCTGAACTTTTTATTTTGTTATTATTGTACATATTTAATTTCATTCATAAGCTTGCATCAGTAAATTTTTTTATCTATTTCTTTCTTTCTGTAAACCAGGCAAAACACAATCTAAAAGATATACCTGCATCTAAAGGGGGAACCCTTCTCTTGGCTTGCTCTCTTAATTTAATGTCATGCTACTTAAAGACAAGCCAGTTTGATGAGTGCATAAAAGAAGGTATTGAGGTACGGGCAAAAGTTCTTTGTTTCAGGCCTTACACTATGCATTTTGTTTTATAATCATGTCATAATATGGTTATCAATGTGAAGTTCTGTTAGGAAATTATTTACTTGCAATTTATTTAAACCATTGGGAGATCAACGATGATTGTTACTGATATAAATAATCCTTATGTTTTTAAATGTAACTTACTCTTGATTTTTCCTTATGAACAAGCTCCTACATTCGTAAATTTCAGGTGTTGGAAACCGATGCAAAAAATGTAAAAGCTCTTTATAGGAGAGGTCAAGCGTATAAAAGTTTAGGGCAACTTGAAGTGAGTATTCTTTAAACTGATGTTATATCATTAGGTCACCTAACATGTTATATCTATCAATCTGATGGAATTCATGAAATTGCCAGAATGCGGTGTCAGACTTGAGAAAAGCACTTGAACTTTCTCCTGAAGATGAAACTATTGCAGATGTTTTAAGGTATATGTTCATTAAAATATATATTTTTTCTTTTTATTTTTATATCGTTGTACAATTTTTCTTTTTCAGTTTCATAACTTTCTTGCTGGTACAGGGATGCTAAGGAAAAGCTAAGTGAACAGAGTGGCAAGGATATACAGAGGGGTATTTTGTTTATGCTGAATTATAATTAAATATTGTATAGTTTGTTCTCTCTTCTAAGACTTTTTATGCATGTTAACAGACTTAAAAATAGAGGAAATCACTGATGAAGTCCCAGTTCCCTTATCTGCAATGCATGAAACGTCATCTTCAGAATCTTCTTCCCAAAAAACAAAAGAAATTAGTAAACAAATGAGTAGTCAAAGTGAGTATCTTCCAACCAATATTGAGTATCTTCAGTCACTTAAAGATGACAAAGAATCTATCAGGTCTGCATCCATTTTTAACTTGTTTCTTATTTCCATTGTGATAAGATCTTATCTTTCATATTTTGCTATTCATATATGCTGTGATAGCCATTAGCCATATGAATGACCAAACTACTTTAGAAGACCAAAATACCGCAATTAAGAAAAAAATACTGGTGACAGGTTCTCATGGACACCCAAAAAAAAGATAAAAGCAACCAATTTGCCATGAATGACCTAATTACTCCAAGTACTAGGTAGACTAACAGCTTGACTCGGTTAACTACTAGATTAAAGTATTAAACCTAATAAGATCATGATTTAGCTACTAAATGCTCCAATTTGCCCATTAGATTTTCTGATGCTTCTGAAAATTCTTCCATGATGTGGTGTGTCCCACAAGTTTAACAGTGGGATTATTACCTGCTCAGTGTATCGGGGTTATGATTTTTACCATTTTTTCTGACTATACATGTGGACAACATGCAAACTTTCAATTCAAGTGCATTTTACTTCTTCATGATGCCTTGACTTTAGATTCATTTCTTTATTTAGAAATAAATTTTGTCTTGAAGTTGTTAAAATGGGCAGTCAGTCAGGATGGGTAACATGTCAAAACATGAATTTTAACAGAAGTCAGGTTCGGTTTATGCTTCTTTGCCCAGTATTTTCAAGTTTATAAATAGTTAATATATCAAAAAATATTAGAACTATATTGTTAAAATGCTACATAAGGTGCATAGATAAATCAACTTGGAAGGTTGAAGACATTCAAATAACACTCTGTGTGACTTTCACTCCAATTGACCCATTTAGGTTCTAGCTAATTTTGTAAATTGGTCTGTTTGACATGTCAAAGTCAAAACAGAACCCGAGGTGACTCATTCTTAATATGTTTAGAAATTGGTAAATGCACTTATTGATGTTTTTTTTGTAGATCGTTTCAGAATTTCATGTCTCAAGCTGACCCAGAAACTCTGGCATCCGTGGGTGGTGGAACAATTGAAGGGATATCTCCTGATATGGTGAAAACTGCTTCAAATGTAATTAACAATATGCCACCTGAAGAATTTCAGAAAATGCTTGAAATGGCTACTTCCTTACAGGGGAGTAACCCATCAAACATGTCTAATCATGGGCCAGGCATGCCAGGTGTCACGCCTGACATGCTTAGAACGGGTACTGATATGATGAATAAGATGTCAGCAGAAGAGCTCCAAAAAATGTTCAAAATGACATCTTTAACAGATGGCGGTTTACAATCAAATGGATCACCACTTAATGCAAGCTCAAATGTTCAAGAAAGATGTGAAAATACAACATTTAACGAGGACATTGGTGATAGTAGTAGTACTTCTGCAGGGGTTTTGAATTCAAGTAATATTCCTCCTCAATCTAACTTCCCTGGTTCAAGTTTTGATATGCAGGAACAAATTAGAAACCAACTGAATAATCCAGCAATGCGCGAGGTACACTAATTACTCCAGTATTATCTTGTATTTAATAATTAACTTTTAATATGACCATTTAAAATGTATGTGATCCAAGTTTGTTGGTTGAATACGACTTCTGTTTAGATAGAAAAGCAACCAATCTGATCAAAATAATATAGCTTTTTTTTCATCATATATATTTATGATTTTATATCTGGTTTAACAATTGTAGATGATGTCATCAATGATGAAAAATATGAGTCCAGAAATGATGACAAACATGAGTGAACAGTTTGGATATAAACTATCACGGGAGGATGCAGAAAGAGCTCAACAAGCAATGTCATCTTTATCACCCGATAGCCTCGATAAAATGGTAAAATTCCATGCCTGATAAAACTGCAATCTAGCTATCCTAACCCTAATCTGATCTGATTTCTATCTGAGTTTTTATATATTTTGTTAAAATATACGGTTTATATATACACCTGGACTCTATATACTCTTGTACAGTTGTACATCATATCATGATACAGATTATTATAAATAAAAATATACCTTTTACCTTCATATATATATATATATATTTTAACGTTTGTGTTTTGACAGATGAAATGGGCAAATAGAATACAACGAATAGCTGAAGGTGCAAGAAATACAAAAAACTGGATACTTGGAAGGAAGGGGTTAGCCATGGCAGTAGTTATGCTCTTGCTTGCAGTTTTCTTGCATTGGCTGGGCTATTTCGGTCATTAACCAATAACTTAATTCCAACAAAATCAAGACCCCTAGCACACATACATCGAGTTAAGATGATCAGTACTAAAAAACATTTTCTTTTCTGAATTAATGTTGTAAGAGTATGGTATCTGTCAACATTTTTGTCAAATCCTTTGTTTCTGTTGGTCTTTGTTTGTATGGTGATTACTACTTTAAGGTATATAGTTATGCTACGATGGCACATCTCCTTCGACACTAATCGTTTACTTTAATTAGTACTAAAGCCTTAGCTGCAACTGCATCTTTCGGTCCAACAGCAAAAATGTAATAACTGCTACCATAGCAAACGAAATGGCTCAACACTAAGATATTACTATAGCAAAAATGAAGTTTCTCAAAACCATTATTGATGACGATAACATAACAAATATTAAGTGAACTGATATTTTAATGGAAGCATATAATATTGTTTAGGGGCTGTTTGACAGCCTATTAATGGTTCAGATGTCTGAATGATTCAGCACTTAATGGTTCAGACTGTTTGTTTCGCGAGCAAATGTCTGAATGGTTCAGACATTTGCCTCTGAATGGTTAAGAACTCTTATCTAAATTGGTCAGACATTTGTCTTTAAATAGTTAAGCGATATACTAGCTCTTAATGGTTCAGACCTCTTATTGGTTCAACATTTAATCATTCAGATATTGTCAAACAGCCTCTAAAATTTTTGGGGGAAAAAAAGCTAAAAGAATCAACTTAATTTAAAAATACTACTGCATGACTTTTTAAGTTTCTTGACAAACAAAATAACTAGAACCTACAATCACTTTTTAAGTTTCTCTCCCATACTGCAATCTAGGTAGGAGATTAACTGAAATTCTTAATGGAATTATAACACGTATTATGTTACGGGTGTTTACTTACGTAATGATGTATCCGGTGTTTGACTTAGCTCTTCATTCGTACCGGGTCCAAAGAAGGGTCGGATAGCTTCACGATCTGTTGTACGCAGTTTTACCTTACACTTTGTGCAAGAGACTTTTTTCATAGCTTGAACCCATGATCTCAAGGTCACAAAACAAAAGCCATACTATTTGTTTGAAGTTCCACCCTTTGTGTTTTATTTATATAAACACACTCAATAATATCAACCAAAGTGAATTTGAAATGGGGCTGCTTCCTACAAGCTAAAGGTCTTGACTCTTAAAAGCATTAGCCTCTCAACATCAAATTAGCCTCTTTGGATCAACAATTGCTGCAGCTTCATGTGTCTGTAAATAATATGATCATAAAGGTAAAAAAATGATCATTGGGTTTATTTGAGCATTTCAGTAATTATTTTCTGTCATTATCTTTGTAACTTGCAGTAATCAATTGCTATTATTTATTAAATTACATAGTGGGAAATGTAGGTATCTTGAAGAGATCTTGTACAGCTTTGAAAAGTTTAAATCTGGCTCTTTTACTTTTTTGCTGTATGTGTTTGTGGAGGTCATCTATGTGGGTCAGTATCCACATTTTGTATGATTTGTGAGTAGTAAATTGGGCCAATATGCCCATACCTAAAAATAAAAAGAACACACATTTTGCAACAGAATATTCCCAATGTCTGTTTGTTCTTTATGTTATAGCTTAAAGTTTGGATTACTTAATGTCCTATTGTCCTCAAGGGAGTAAACGAGTCAAGCCGGCTCGCAAGATACTCTGGATCGGCTCGAGCTTAAACGCGCTCGAGCTCATATCATGGCTCGTTTACTAAACGCGCTCGAGCCTGAGCTTTAAATATCGAGCTCGATCCTGCTCGTGAGCCTAAACAAGCTTTTTGTTTATCTAATTTTTTTATTTACATATCTTTCTACTCTAATAAAATGGTAACTAGGTATGACACGTGTCAACACCACATTCTTCCTCACCAAACTTTTCTTGCTTCTCTCTCATATTAAATAATCACATTAATTACTAATACTATTATTAATTTTTTTTAAATTAAATTAGGAGAAAATTCCATAAATGGTCCCCATGGTTTGATCATATTGTAAGTTTGGTCCCTGGATTTTAAAAATTGCAAACTTAGTCCAAACATTTGTTAGATGGTTGCACAATTAGTCCCCACCGTTAGTATCCGTTAGTTTTCAATGATGTAGGGACTAAACTTGCAATATAAACAAATCATATGGACTATTTGTGTAACCACATTCAATCATCTTCCCTATCACCCTCGACCTTGTTCTTCAACAAAGACCCAATGATCGTCTGCTTTCGATCGCCAGCAACAACATTATATCATTTCGAACACCACCACCACACAAACACCCGACCTTTTACCACCGGACACGAGTAGGTCATCGGAAAATCAAACCATAAAAAACGAGCAGATCGTGTTGGTTTCATGCGCAAGGTAGCAGCGGTTTCAGGCAAAAGATAGACGGAGGTGGCAGCGTCAAAATCGAACCAGATTTGTTGTAGAGTCAAACCAACTCTCTAACCAGAAGACGATTTCAGGCGAAAGATGGACGGAGGTGGTAGCGTTGTTCCTCGAACCAGATTTGCTATTGAAAATCAGATTTGGTGGTGCGATGGTGTCGTGGGTAATAGGTTTCCGGTGGTGCGCTGGTTCAAAAAATCAAGAGTGGAGGTGAGGTTGCAGGTCTCCGGCTAGGGTGGTAAGTGGTAACCAAGTAGGATGAGATTGGGGTGTGTAATTCTATAGGCTAAGGGTATTTTATTTCATGTTTAATCTTCTTTACAAAACTTATTTGACTTTAATTTGATTTTTTATTTCATGTTTAATCTTCTTATATGCTTTTGTAAACTGTTATTGCCTATTGGCTTTTTAATTTGATTTTTTTGTTTTTTTTTTTTTTTGTAGTTTGAAAAAAGTTACATAGATGGTCTCTGTGGTTTGATCATATGACAAGTTTAGTCCTCATATCGTTAAATACTAACGCACACTAACGGTGGGGACTGAATTTGCAACGATCTAGCAAATGTTTGGACTAAATTTGCAATTTTTAAAATCCAGGGACCAAACTTGTAATATGACCAAACCATGGGGACCATTTATGTAATTTTCTCTTAAAGTAGATTTTAATAAATTAGTAAAGATAACTTTTATTAATATTATTTCTAAAAAATAAAAATTTTTAAAATAAGAAATTTTTTTAAACGTCAAACTTTTTTAACAATACAAAATAATTTAAAATTAATGTTTTTAAAAAAGTAAAACTTTTGTAAACAAAAAATAATTAAAATTTATAGTTATAATAAGAAAGCTTTTAAATTGATAATTTTTTGAAACGTTTATTTTGAAAGAATAATTTCATTTTATTTAACAAACATTTCTTATCTTATAATATCATTAAATTAATAAATTTATATTATAATTATACTTATATTTATTCAACCCATGTAATACACGGGTTTACTAAAGCTAGTTAAATATATATAAATGTATATTTACATAAACATATATAATTATTATGATAAAAATAATTAAATGATATATATTATGTTATTTATAAAAGGTAGGATTATAAATAAATATAAAAGCAATTATAAAAAAATAAAAAATTAATAATTTAACAATAAACGAGTCATGCTCGAGCTTGAAAATTTTTTGACGAGACGAGCTCGAGCTTTAGAAATAAAACTACAAACAAACCGAGCTCGAGCTCAGGCTTTCTAAAACCAAAACAAGCTGAGCTCAGACTACACTCGTTTACACCCCTAAATGTGTCAATAAAATTTAAATTTAAGTAAATACATATGAAAAGAATGATTTATAGTAATTTAATCGATAAAAATATACAAACTTATGAATATTTTAGCATATATACATTCGACCCAAAAAAACAAACTAGACTTAATCAATCACAAAAAGAATATTCACTGTCTATAAACCTTAGGAATATAAATACAAACAGATACAATGTGTATCAAAATGTAGCTATTGTTAATAATCATTGCATTGAACTCAATATTCAACTATCATATTAAACTACAACGATAATACATATGTGTATGTATTACCTGATTTAAAATTTATGTTTACCAAACTAATTGTTTTTAGAAAAGCAAGAACCATGTTTGAAATCTATTGAACCAAATTAAAGCAAGCAAGCATTTAGGACGATTATCAATGCATTTACCCCATAACTACTCAAAAAAGATATGCATTAACTACGGCAGAAAAGATATACAAACAACACAAAGAAAAGAGTGATGAACAACAAAAGACTCAAGATAAAAGTTGAGGTTACAATTTCACAAAACAGACTAATAAGGCCTCTGTTTTCGCATGTATTATAACCATTGTTCAATTGAGTGTTGTTGAATCGTTCATCCTCCCATTGTGTCTGTTTTTGGCTCTTTGTACTCTTTCAGCATTTGTATGTACAGTTATGTTGATCGAGACTCCAGCTAGAGGTGGTTATGGCTCACCTGTTGATTGAAGCAATGTCAAATAGGTTAAAAGGAGATTTAGGTAAAAATTAAAATATGCGGGTTAGACGGCAGGCCAAAAGGAATTCTAGCGAAAACATGTAACTTTCAAAATTATTTATCAACAATAAACACATTAAATATGAAAACATGTAACTTTCAAAATTATTTATCAACAATAAACACATTAAATATGATTACAACGTATTAATAATCCACACTTAAAACTAAAAGAGATTTAGGAGGTTGTATGCATCAGAAATACGACTTGGGCAACTTCGATGGCATTCAGTTTAGACCTTATTTGCATGGCATGTGCTGGGAAGTTCAAGAATTCTTTTACATTTTTATTGACATAAAGTACGAAATAAAATGATAAAATAGAATTATGGCAAATGAACAAATCTAAAGCATCCATATAGTTTTGGTAGTTTTTGTTATACATTGTACACTCATGAAGACATTGAAATTAACTAGAAAAACTACTCTAGAATTCTACAAAAGATTGAACAGGTAAATTGGTTAGTAAAGTCGTTCCATCAAGAACCCAGTACTCGGATAAAGGGCATGACCATATATGTTTTTGTCTATGTTATGGTTTTCATTATTAGTTTATTACTAACAATTTCTATAAAAAAGATCCATTTTTTTTCTTCAAGATAGTAAAAAAATTGTACTATACATTCTTATGGCCTTGTCTTCCTATGTATCCACACGCCCTAACGGTACATCAAGATAATACTAAAGTACTAAACGACAATGTCGGACTTGATAACTGACATGCACTTTAAAAGATTGTTCGACTCTTCCACATATCTAAAAGAAGGTTCAATCAAGACACAATACAATAACTACATGAAAATAAAAAGAATACAACCATTTATTACTATTAGGACCCAGATCAGCATCTATAAGTTGAAATACAAATATAGTATATGCATAACTTAACACCGAATCCAAAAATAGTAAATGCATCAAAAACTTATCAGTTCTCGCCTATAATGGAATGTGGGTGACCATGAGACTCGAGAGGGTGTGCATGTGCAAGTCATCATATACTAAAATTAGGAAATATAAAATTATAAACATTTATAACAGTAGTGCAAACCTAGGTTAACAATCAAAACCAAAGAGTCTCGACCCACCTACCTTCCAAGAAAGATACACACCCAAATACCAATACACAAATAATTGCCACGTTTACCAAATCGTACAGCCGATTCTACCCAACAATAGAGCAAACACAACATGTGCAGCATGATCAGCTTCCATTAGTGTCCATCAATTGAGTCAAATTTATACCTTTTAATAAAACTACTTAAGCAATAAGCAAACTCAAAGCCCACATTTATTCACATACAAATCAGGTAAGTAACCAGTATAAGCTTACTAACACTAAATATGCAACTTAATTGAGAAAGAAATTACCAGAAATCACACGAACTCAGTCCCGGAAAATGACTTCATCAGCCATATCCATCAACGGGTTCAAGCAATCCGGCGAAAACTTACGCGCAAACATATAATCCTGCACAAAACTAGACCTCCTAAGACTGTAAATCAGCTCTTGCGACAACTCAGACGGATAATAAGTATGCGGGTGCCCATTAACACTATCAGTCCAATTAACCCGAGTCAATGTATAACCAGCACACCCTTTAGGATCCACCATTGACAAAAATGTTGGAAAATAATGTTCTTCAGGGTAACAAGACTGTGGTTTCAAACAAGGCAGCCTGAATTTCTTCCATAATCTCCTTTCATTAACCACCATCAAAGCATGCCTTCGCGTAAGCGTAAAGAACTGCGAACCGACACGAAAAGCTTCAAACTTTACCTCAGGAACCATCACATTGTTCCCTCTAGCAGTATACCTATCCCAAAGATTAGGGTCTTGAGATATTATTTCAATAAAGCTTTTGTATTTCAATCGTTTCAACTCTGCTACTTGATGTGAGTTTATTTCAAATAGGGTGTTATACAAGAACTGAAAAGAGTGAAGGGGTATGCAATGTTGGGATATCAGAGTGAAGAATTGGTTCAAAGGGTCGTCAATAATTGCGGTGGCGATGAGGCGGCGAGCGGCGGCGATTAGGGTTGCGGTACCACGGTGGGTTTCTTTAGCGGGAATGAATCGATCTTGCGAGAAAACACCACCTGGGGGTTTGATATGAGGTTTAACAGTAGGGTCAGCATGAACATACACATTGTAAAGATTCCGATTAACGTTTGATTTGCTACCATTGAAGAACTTTTCCCACAAGGGTGCAAATTGCAGGTCGGTGTTGGTGAGGAACATGAAGGCGATTTTGGGTTTGGAGTTGGTTGATCCGAGTCTGGATTTGGGTTTCCGGGTCGGGTGTGCTTCGACGGCGGCGGCTCGCCGGAAAAGGGTGAGATCGTCGAGTTCGTCGGGGAAGGAGATCGGAGGCGGTGGCGGAGGGAGGATGTGTGAAGTGAAGAAGAAGATGATGGGGAGAGAGAGTAGAAGAAGGATCAATGTCGGAATCCATGGAGATGGTGATGAATTCATGGTGATTGTGGTGGATTGACGGTGAAATTAGGCATTTTTGGGGGTGTGAAGTAGGGTTTGTGGGAGATTTTGGGTGTGGGTTTTCATTGAAAGTGAGGGGTTTTGTATGAGAAACGAGTGTGTGTTCTTGCGATTGTGATAGTGATGTGACGGTGATGGTGAATGCAATCTTGAAGGTTGGGAGGTGGAATCATTGAATTTTAAACAACCATTTTGTAATATGTTAAATAAATAATAATAATAATAATAATAATTAAATTTTACACTTACGACACGTATAACAAGTACAGATAATTTTAGTCTCATATTTGATCGTAAAGTTATATTCAAACTTATCGTGGTATCTCTTACTAGTGTTTATTCTGTTTATAGGTGTGTTGTTTATATATGAGTTATTTGTCATTAATATGGTTAAATTTGTTAAGATACAACTATACAAGTCGTCTTAAAACCTATCTAAAGTAACCTCAAACTTGATTTGATGTATCAAATGTTCAACGACATTTCTAGTAGTTATATAAATTTGATAACTTTTAAGTTTCTAGTGGCTTTAAGATATGTGTTTTTAAAATTATATAATGTTATGATAAGTTTGTATTTTATGCGTGTGATAACATGTAAAAATTAATTATGTATCTGGTCCCGTACTCATATGCATTCCATGTTACTTGTCACAAATGTTTTGGGTTTTGGCTTCTTTGCCATCCCTCGTTTAAGTAATTAACCTAATACATGTTTTTAGTTATTTAAGTTGGAACATATTTCCAACGACACCATCGTTTTCATTCCCGACTTACTTGCTTAGATCTACTTCCTTGTCTCCTTTGTTTTCAAAGCCTATGATCAACGTCACTCGTTTTTTCATATTTGGTGGGCAACAATTGACCACTCCGTGGTGGTCAACCTCTGCGAGGACTTGCTTTTAGGTGGTGTAGATTTTCAGACGATGGGCAATGGTGTTCAAGAGAAAGATGAAGATAGAGATGATGGAGGAACGATGGTGGTGGATGTTCTGTTCGTGACAACATCAGCGATACCTTACTGGAGGCTGGCTATATATGTGGCTATTTTAGTGGTGATGGCCTACCCGAATGGCGGACTCCTTAGAAAGGGAAAAGGGAAGGAATACCAGGTGTATTTGTTAGTTGTATCGTAAGCTTTGATGAAAGTACCCACAACAACATTGCAAATTGAGTATTAGTATGATTACATGAATTTACTAATGTTTGATAATTCATAAGATACGTTATCTTAATATAATAACATGAATCATATTCTGCAGATCCTAATAATTTTAATTGCTCGTACCAAGCACACCTTGTAGTATATACATTATCATTATTTTCTAGCATGATACTTATATGCTTCAATTTAGTACATTTGAATTTTAACAATGTTTAATTATACTATATCTTAAAAAGCATAGAGCCAAACATATAAGCATAACTTGCAACTTCTTAACGCATAATGACCCACTATCAGCTTGGTTATATATGAAAACCTTGACGTGTATTTTTAAGACAACTTGCACCATTTGTTTTTTGAATCCCCATGCTTTCTCTTTCTAGATGAATACCTGTTAATATTGTGTTACAAGTTTACTAAAGAAAGTGAACTCTTGTAAAACTTTGTAGCTGTTGTGTAGAATTGGTTTTTAAGAATCCTTTATAAAAATATTTGTTTATCTTTTGCATGAATTAACTCGATGATATTAGTTATTGCAGTTTGTCGAGTGTTTCATTTAATCGATATGTAAGACTTGAGGTTGCCTTAGATGACCACCGTTGAATCGTTCCAACCCTAAATCGACTTCTAGTAGCCTAGTACCATTCGAATCTTAGACGACAACTCAAAGCTAGTTACATAAATCATCATATTATCATCAATAGGTCGAAAACTTACCTTAAAATTAAAGAACTTGTCACCTGGCCTCGGTCTGAATCTTTTACGTGTTTTTCTCCCTTCGAACAAATTAACACGGGGGTGGGGGATTGGGCGCGGGGGTGGGTGCTTTGGTAAGCTCATTTATTTTTTAAAGTATTTAATTAATTTACTAGACCCGTTAACTCCCTCATTATTTCCCTTTTATTACTCTTTAGTCCTAGTATTTTGAAGGTTAAAACGATTACAAGAAATTAGGGCGTTACACTATAACATGCAATTAAAGGGATCTAATATACGTACAACATAAAGTAAATCACATGTGTTAGCAATCTTGTAGTCACTCCTATTTGCATCATATGTAATGTGTTTGATGTAGAAAGACTATGTTTTAAATCATTCAACAAAACATGTTATTCCATCGATGAGCTACGAAGCATGACGTAAAGTTAGAAGCACATTGGCTGAACCAACTATCCACATAATCACATACCCAAGCATGTGATTTTAACAAATGACTTCATTAACTTTATATGGCTGGCATAACAGGTCAGACACGACACAATGATCTGACTTGCTAAACACGAACACAACACGATAACTTATCGTGCCATTTTTTTTCAAACACGAGCACGGACTTGTTAAGAAACGTATTACATAAAACGACATGTTTAGAAACACATGTAATAACACATGTTTAGGAGCCTGGTATGAAACATTGAAACATTCTTCAAAAAACACATGTAAAAGCTTGTTGGTATCAACTATTAAAACTTACATGTATATATATGATGTAGATGGTCGGACGACGACGATGATGATGGCAGGATGACGATGATGATGATGGCAGGATGACGATGGATAGATGTCGGATGACAATGAACGTAGGTCGGACGACGGCGGGAAATGGCCTAATTAGACGCTAGAGATGGATACGAGCACATGGAGATCGATGTTCGATTGTGACAGAAGATGAAGCTAACAATCAGAGATGGAGGATATGACTGATGAGAAGCCCGAGATGGAGATATGTGAGCGACAATAGGTATGGGTTCCAAGGATAGGGTATACTAGGGTTTTGTTTTAAATAATATATATATTTATATATTTTTGTAAAATTAAAAACTATAAACAAGTTTTAACAGGTGAACATATGGACACGAATTTTATCTTGCCTTAACGTATTGATATGTTTAAAACACAAAACTTGTTAAGCTCAAACACGAAACCTGTTAAGTTCATGTCGTATCTTATCGTGTTAACATGTATGTGCAAGAAATTACTAGTCCTACCATCTTTTATGTTTTGAAGATCTTTTAAATAATCATTGAAATTGCTAGCCTTTGAACCGGTCAAACTAGTAACCGGGTGAACCGGATTACATGGTTGGATGACTAGGATCACATTTCAACATTCTTTTTTAATAAGAATTTTGTTTTCTTTGAAAATTTTCGATTAATTTGATATTACAAGAACCATACAGTACTCTTAATATTTTTTTATTTAGAACTTTATTCGATTCTTAAATCCATTTCAAATAGTATACTGTCAAGGTGGTCGCTGACTCGCTTCGCTGCTCGGTTCTGTAAAAAAAACTAGCTTTAGTAAACCCGTGTATTACACGGGTTTAATAAATAAAATATTAAATATAATAAAAATTTAATAGTTATAAAAATATTAAAATAAGATATGATTAAAATTATGTATAAGTAAGGACTATAAATAATAAAATAATGATATAAACTTTTTAATCATTTGTTTTTAAACTTTTTTTTATTTAAAAATAAATTAAAATTTTTGTTTCAAAACAAACATTTTAAAAGTTATAATTTTTTAAAACTTTTGTATTATAAATCCTAATTTTAATTAATTTTTATTTATAAAAATTTTACCTAAAACATTTAAAAAAGTTTAATTTTTTAAAAGTTTCTTAGTTTATAAATATCTACTTCTTTAGAAACAATATTAATAAAAAGATATATTTCTTAATTTATTATTTGTAATTAATGTGATATTAATAGGAGAGAGAAGCGGAAAAATTTTAGTGAGGTAAAATATGATAATGCTATATGTCCACCATAGTTATTTTTTTATTAGAGTAGGTAGATATACGTTGCTCGGTTTGGTTAAAAAAACATTTATATTAAAATTAAAAATTCTATAAATAATTCATCGCATACTTTTTAGCAATTAATCTACATTTTCATCGAGCATACTTTATCATCAAATATACAGACGCACCCATAAGCGCGTTCAGTCTACTCCCGACCCTTGTAACCTCTTGATTTTGAAAAATCCTCTCGTCCTCGTGCCCCAATCAGCCCAACCCAAAAGCATCCCAAGCCGGCGATCATTCAACCCTCGGTCCGCCGTCTCACCCTCATCTCCGGCGACACATACAACACTTCACTTCATCTTCACCCTATTAACCTCCTCCACCCTCACAAACCCCTAAATCCAAACAATTTCAAAAACACAATCGACTGATTAGGGTTCTACATACACAACGAATCTCAAGGATTATTCATTCAACAGTTGAAGATATTATTATTATTATTGTTGTTGTTATTGTTCGTGCTTGTTCTGTACCAAAAGCGGTGACCTAAAGAGCTTTTGTTAGTGTTTTAGTTTCGTATCTATTCCTCCGTGTTGAATCTGAGAGGCTGTGTTTTGGTTTCGTATCTATTATTAGGGTTTTTGTAATTTAAGTTGATTGGAGTCATGGTGTTGATCGGGAATGCTAGTCAGTGACGATTTGGACTCCGATCTAGGGATTATCGGGTTTGGATCGTGAGAAATGGATGTGGATTCGTCAATGGCGTCATCGTTGGAGGTTGATCACGGAAGCGGTGGGAATCTGGAGAGTAACGGGCCTGCATCGGAGCAGCAGGTGGAGAAGTCTCCGGCTGGGGCTGGGGAGGAGTCTTCGGGTTCTTCGGTTCAGCCGATTCAGGCTCAGGCTCAGCAGTCGAGCCCGGTGGGTGGGCCGAGGCATGCGCCGAATTACTCTGTGGTGAATGCGATTTTGGAGAAGAAGGAAGATGGTCCTGGTCCGAGGTGTGGGCATACGTTGACAGCTGTGGCTGCTGTTGGGGAGGAAGGGACGCCTAACTATATGGGGCCTAGGCTTATACTGTTTGGTGGTGCGACGGCTCTCGAGGGCAATTCGGCTAACGCTGGGACTCCTTCATCAGCTGGAGGAGCTGGAATTCGTATGTTTCTATCTTCACTATCTATGACCAGAGCTTTTTGTTATTGTCTATTTTATTATCAACGAAGAAACAGTAACAAAAATGCTACAATGAAAAGTTTTGTTGTGTATTGGTTTTAGTTGATTGTGTTGATAAAGACTGGTTTTGTAGAAAGTTACAGATTCCTTGGATTTTGAACCTAAATATTTCACTTACATGAGGAACTAGAATCAGTTTTGGTAGCTAAGTAAATATCGATTTAGTTAACTCTTCTCAATTAGTTGAAGTGAATCTGAAGCTTTTTCTGAGACATTTAAAATGCATTCTGGGCTACTATCTATATTCAGCGTTGAAGCGGTGCGAGATATATAGTAATTAGTTTAATGCCTAAAAATTTGAATGTTGTTGACTTTGGGATTTTGAGTAACTACAAAGTACAAAGTTAAAATAGCAGAATAATGTATGCTTTGCACAAATTTTAACTGCATTCAGTCCGTATATAGTGTTCCCTTTCAGATGATGTAGTTGCTTTTAGTTCGTTAATTACTTTTTTAAATTTACACATAAAGTAAGAACAGTTGGGTAAAGATTTAATTTCATTATTAGTGGAATATTATTGTGGGCATCTGATTACCATCCTCAAAGTCTGATTCCACGTGCTCTTTATGTAAACAGGTCTATCTGGTGCAACCGCCGATGTGCACTGTTATGATGTACTAACGAATAAATGGTCTAGGTTAGTGTTTTTTCATAGCGAGTTCAAATTCCATTTGATTTATATATATAATGCCTGCTCCCAAGTGAGATACAAGTTTTCTACAATCCAATAAGTTACTGGAAATTTGCAGAATAACTCCCTTTGGAGAACCGCCTACACCAAGGGCTGCACACGTGGCAACTGCTGTGGGTACAATGGTCGTCATTCAGGTGTGCTAGTTTGGAATCACAGTAACTCTACAATACTTCCTAGTTTCTGCCAATTTTCTTACATTTTGATTTAATGTTGTTGCTCATTCCAACACAGGGTGGAATTGGTCCTGCTGGTCTGTCTGCTGAGGATCTTCATGTACTTGACCTAACACAACAACGACCTCGATGGCATAGGTTTGAATTTAAATATATGAGTCTTTATTTCTACATATCAGCATATTTTGATAGTTTCAATTTTGCGAATATGGTTAATAAAATGTTTACTTTTGTAGAGTGGTGGTCCAAGGCCCAGGTCCAGGCCCACGATATGGGCATGTCATGGCTCTGGTGGGGCAAAGATATCTTATGGCAATCGGTGGAAATGATGGTCAGTCTCTTCTAGTGTATTGCTTCAGCAGTGAAGGTTTTTGGGTTCTTTTTTACAAAATTAATTTATACTATGCTTTATAAACAGGAAAGCGGCCTCTTGCTGATGTGTGGGCCCTGGATACAGCAGCAAAACCGTATGAATGGCGGAAATTGGAACCAGAGGGAGAGGGCCCGCCGCCATGCATGTATGTTTATTAACATTCTTACAGCTAAATCAGATAATTTATGAAAAATTATCATTGTTTTGGTACACTGTCTGTCTGACAATGATTATGATATTTTTGTGCTTCCTTAAGTTCGTGGATTGTTGATAAAGATATCTATGACTATAGCTGCCTGTATATACTTCATTCTTTCTAAAGCAGTTTCTATGCTTATTTCCAATTTTCCATATCCAGGACGCCTGAAATTTAAGTGCTGTATCTTCATATCATTCTGCCTATTTATCCTTTGTTATTTGGACATTGGATAAATATGGTAATTCATCTTAGTAACTTATGCTATATAAACTCAAACATCCTTTGTCTTTTCTTATAGTGAATAATGTTAATTTAGGAATTTCTTATCTGCCACTTGTCTGATAAAGATTGCCTCGGTCACTTTTACAAATTGATAAATGATCCGCTTTGATGTAATACGAGATCTATTATGTAATTATAACATGTAATTACATTATTTTGTAATATATAATAACAGAGTATTCAATAGACCTAGTTGATATATTGATAAAGTTCTATCCGTTTACAAAAATGTTGAATTTTTCACATGGATGTAATAGGACTAATACGTTTCTTGAAATTTTGATAACTTCGTATTCGATAGGCCATACAGTTCTATCAACCAGATGCTTAAGCATATAAGGCAATCTTTTACATTCCAATTTAACCGGTCAAGTTAATGTTTTTTTCCCTATGTTTGCCTAATTATTCTTATCATTTTAGGCTCTCTCTCACTTGATTCTTCCACTTTGATGTAGGTATGCTACTGCAAGTGCACGCTCTGATGGTCTTCTTTTGCTTTGTGGAGGGCGGGATGCAAATAGCGTGGTGAGCAATATGTTATAGTTTCACCCAATTTTGACCATGTAGTTTTCAGAGAATATTAAAATTATGGAATGTACTCACAAAACCCTAATGACATAATTCCTGAAAAGATAATAGAACAATGTTTACATTTTGTTCAAGATCTTTTATTTTCTGGTGGAAGCGTTTAGATGCTTTAGTTATGTATTTGTGTTATGCGTTAACTACAACTAATTGGTATTGTTTTCAATATCATATCTGCAGCCTTTGGCAAGTGCTTATGGACTTGCAAAACACAGAGATGGTAGGTGGGAATGGGCAATTGCTCCTGGGGTTTCACCATCTCCTCGTTATCAACATGCAGCGGTTTGCTACTTTCCAAATACTAGTTATAGTGCACGCACGCGAAACAAACATACAGTTGGCTTAAAGGCGTTCATTTGTTGTTTTTAGGTCTTTGTCAATGCTAGGCTCCATGTATCTGGTGGAGCACTTGGTGGTGGTCGCATGGTGGAGGATTCATCTAGTGTGGCAGGTATAATTTGGGTGTTCTTTTGACCCCCATTTATAGCAATAATAAAGCGAATTACTTGATATTTCATTATTTGTGAAAATTTAAGCAACCAATATTTCTTTCATATGCTTCTTAACTCTCAAGATTGCCCTTTTTGAAGACAAATTACTAGATCTTAACTGAATATTGTAGACTTATTCTGCTTCATGATGCTGTAATTTAGTAGTAAAATGAAACAATAAATGTATCAACAGTGAACAAGTTGCCAAGAAGTAAATCAGAACATGGTAACATTATAAGACCTTATTTGATATCAACCTAACAAAAAATGTGGGTTTATATTCAGTAATTGTAAAATAGTCAGTTTTAATTTTTATAAAAAAATACTGGCAACCAGTTACTTAGGTGTGTTTAATTTTGGTTTTGTTTGCATATTCTTGTATGATCCTTTCACTTGTTTCTTACTTCTATTTATGTTTTTGGTATAGTTCTTGATACTGCAGCAGGAGTTTGGTGTGATACAAAATCTGTTGTGACCTCTCCAAGGACTGGTAGATACAGTGCTGATGCTGCTGGTGGAGATGCTGCAGTTGAATTAACAAGGCGGTGTAGGCATGCGGCTGCTGCTGTAGGTGATTTAATTTTCATTTACGGTGGCTTGCGTGGAGGTAAGATCTGATCTACATTTTAAATTCTATTGTAACGCTAATTTATATTTCTGAATAAAAAAGCTTATGTCAATTAGTCAATATACTAGAATTTGATATTATTTGCCCAGAGCCTTGGTCGAACACAATCTAACCGAGAATCATGGCTGAACAGAAACAGCGATGATTTTGTGGAATCCCTCCCATTACTCTTTTGTATTTATCAATGAAATCACACCAATTCAATGACCAATAGATATTTATAATAAACTAGAACCTTAGTGACCAAGCAAGATAATTGGACTCAGCTTAGGAAAGTAAATCACACTCTATTTCTCCTTCCGAATGAACAAAGCAATTAATCGAAGTTGCTAATTGGCCCCTCTAACTTTTGAGCTATGACAAAATTAGTCCAACTGATATTATGGTATTTGTATTTACTGTTGCTTCTTTAAACACAGGGGTATTGTTAGATGATCTTTTAGTTGCTGAAGACTTAGCTGCTGCTGAAATGACATCAGCAGCGTCACATGCAGCTGCTGCAGCTGTAGCATCTAATGTACAGGTAGGCGGAAGGCCTCCTGGACGGTATGGATTTGATGAAGACAGAACAAGGCAGCCAAATTCTGAAACAGATGCTGATGGCGCAGTTGTACTTGGGGATCCTGTTGCTCCGCCTGTAAATGGTGACATGTATACAGATCTCAGCACTGAGAATGCTATGCTCCCTGGCTCAAGGTAGTTTACCAATTTGAGTGATGTTTTATTTCCCACTCCTGCCCATTTTGACCCGTTACTGAACTCACCTAACCTGCACATTTAGATTTGTTAGCTGAAGGATGTACAGAAGTTTGATATTGAGACTATAATGGTTATAATGCAGGAGATTAAGCAAAGGAGTTGAATACTTGGTTGAGGCGTCAGCAGCAGAAGCAGAGGCTATTGCTAAAACCCTAGCTGCTGCAAAAGCACGCCAGTCTAATGGTGAAGTTGACCTGCCAGATAGGGACCGTGGAGCGGAGGCTACTCCTAGTGGGAAGCAAATGATAAAACCTGACTCTGATGTTGTAACTAATTCTGCGCCAGCTGGCATACGGTTGCATCATCGCGCTGTTAGTGCTATTTTCTCAGTTCCTTTTTTTTTCTATATTGAGTACATGAACAACATATCTGATATCCATGGATTTCAGGTGGTAGTAGCTGCAGAGACTGGGGGAGCATTAGGTGGAATGGTGAGACAGCTGTCAATAGATCAGTTTGAAAATGAAGGCAGGAGGGTTAGTTATGGGACCCCAGAAAATGCAACTGCAGCAAGGAAGCTTCTAGATCGCCAAATGTCAATTAACAGTGTCCCTAAAAAGGTAAAGAAAATTCTGAACATTATGTTTCTGTAAATGTATTTATACTGTTTATGAAAATTAGTTAAAGCGGCTTTTTGTATATATACTGTTTATGTAAATGCATTCTATCTTCTAACTTTCTTCCCTTATTTTTTTCAGGTGATTGCTCACTTGTTAAAGCCTCGTGGGTGGAAGCCACCTGTCCGCAGACAATTCTTTCTGGATTGCAATGAGATAGCTGATCTTTGTGATAGTTCTGAAAGAATATTTCAAAGTGAACCTAGTGTTCTACAACTTCGGGCTCCTATCAAGATATTTGGTGATTTGCATGGGCAATTTGGAGATCTGATGAGACTTTTTGATGAGTATGGTTCCCCGTCAACGGCTGGAGACATAGCGTAAGAACTCATACTTGCTCCTGAGTCTTGCCTAGAGGTGCATATTGGGCCTGGGCCTGGGCCTGGGCCTGAGATCTAGAGAAGTCTGATTGGGTCTGTTCCTCCAAAGTCCGGTTCAAGACCAGGTGAAGCCTGATTTGGACTGAGATTTTCTGTGGTCCGGTTCGTCTTGAGGCCAGTCGTTGAAAGGTCCTAAAGTTTTTTTTTTTTTTAAGGAAAAAAACACCTGGTTCAATGGCCCAAACAGCTTTTTGTATACTTAAAAGTTTTTATATTGTTTAGTAAACAAACTAGACTGGAAAAGGCTTGTTTAGGACCAATTAGCTCCATTCATGCCCAGATTGTTTGTTTGGGCTTTGTGCACCTCTACTCCTGCATATGGTTTCATTGTCTGAAAGCCATTATTTCACTAATATGTTATATGTCCAATGATGTTCACTTATTTGATCTATGTTTGCAGTTTAACCTTTATAGCAAGTCATTCTTTTTGGTAATTGTTGTTCACCTAATCATACTTTTAAATTCTTGCTATGCTAATTTTTATGCTCCAACCATCAGATATATCGACTATCTATTCTTAGGAGATTATGTTGATCGAGGCCAACACAGTTTGGAGACCATTAGCCTTCTGTTAGCTCTGAAGGTACAGATTGTCTCTCATCATTGTACCAAAATTGATTTCAGTTATGTAAGAAACATGATTTATGCATGCTGTAACTGGTTGAATGTTGTAGGTTGAGTATCCACAAAATGTTCATTTAATTCGTGGGAATCATGAAGCTGCTGATATAAATGCACTTTTTGGCTTTCGAATTGAGTGCATAGAGCGAATGGTAATACTATGTGATCGATTATTTTGATCCAATATTAATTTGGGGTCGTTCTTTTCTAGCAGAGGTTGAAAAGTCCGGTAATGGCTCAAACGAGGCTGCTTTTTGCATGGATCCCCAACGGATCATGTCGGGTCACCCAAAACTCTTTATAAGTTCTAAATTATTATTTTTTTATAAATAATTAGTGTTTCAAATATGAGCATGAGATATAATATATTATCAATTATAATCACTTTATCAAAATATAATGTATTATTGATTATATTCACTTTATCGACCTGTTTGACCCATTAGAGATGCAATATAACCTCAGTTGGCACGTGTAAATAGATCGAAATTGCCATTTCTTATTTCCACTAAAGAACATAATTCATCGTAAACAGGGTGAGAGAGATGGAATCTGGGTATGGCACAGGATAAACAGATTATTTAACTGGTTGCCACTGGCAGCTTTAATTGAGAAAAAGATTATTTGTATGCACGGTGGTATTGGGAGGTCAATTAATCATATTGAGCAGATTGAAAACCTTCAACGGCCAATCACAATGGAAGCTGGTTCAATTGTACTTATGGATTTATTATGGTTGGTTTTTTATCCATCTATTGTTTAAATGAATTTAATCTCTATCTTAAAAAGAGTTCTAATCTTTATCTTTCTGAACAGGTCTGACCCAACAGAAAATGACAGTGTGGAAGGACTGCGACCAAATGCTAGAGGTCCTGGGTTAGTTACTTTTGGGGTGAGTGTTGTTTCTTTCTAGTTACATTATTTGAGAAAAATGGTCACAATAATCACTTTTATAAATAATTTGCATATGCATGGTTATGGCAGCCTGATCGTGTGATGGAATTCTGCAACAACAATGATCTCCAGCTGATTGTACGTGCACATGAATGTGTAATGGATGGCTTTGAACGCTTTGCCCAAGGACATTTGATTACCCTATTCTCAGCCACTAATTATTGTGGTAATTCTTCCATTCTGCCTGTTGCCTATGGTATTATTGATCACTTAATATGTGCTGCTTGTTTGCCTATAGCCTTTGTGTGCGCCGTTTCTGTGTTTTAATACATGTTGTGCTGTTGATGATCTACTATATTGTGATTGGGCGTTGTTGATTATATTCTCCTTTGATTGCTTTAGATCTGGGGGTCTCCTTGGAAGCAACCTCTCTATCCAATGTGATAGAGGTTAGGTTGGCTTACATCCCACCCTCTCCAGACCTCGTCAATAGCTTTGCTATAGATGGGATTTACTAGGTTTGGTTATGGTTATGGTTATAGTGTTGTATGGACTGAATATACACTTTGCACAACATTTGACTCACATAACCACCTGTTTCAGTTTAACCTCTTGCTTATATTTCGACCTGTTTGAAGTAAATCACAACCCAAATCAACTCGTTAATAATTAAATGGACTTGATTCTCTGTATCTAATGTAGATACTGATTTTTCCACCTGGTGTATCCTGTAGGCACTGCAAATAATGCAGGTGCTATATTAGTGTTGGGTAGAGATCTTGTGGTGGTTCCAAAACTCATTCATCCACTACCGCCAGCAATTTCATCGCCTGAAACTTCCCCTGAACGCCACATAGAAGATACATGGATGCAGGTGCCTTTTCCTATTTAGAGAAATCATTATTTTCATCAATTGTATTATGCTAATATCGATGTAAACATATTCTTTACATGTAATCAGGAGCTTAATGCAAACAGACCACCAACGCCAACTAGGGGCCGTCCGCAAGTTACAAATGATCGTGGTTCTCTTGCATGGATGTAGTTTTTCATATCATATCATCCCTATAATCACTCAGAAAACCTGCTACCTGCTACAGTTGGTTCATTCGAGAGATTTCAAGAATGTGTTCAACTGTATCCTCCCAACCCGACCCACATACTGAAACTTGCTGAAAACGAAGAGATTTGAGATCACAAAGAAACACACCGAAGGCTGGTTAGCAACCCCTTTCTACATTAGCAAAGGGGGAGGTTTAAGCGATGCCATTGGTGATGATTTTCATTGTTGGTTTTTGTTTTACATGATTTTTGTTCCTTGGTTAGATGTATCATTTGTTTATTTTTGTTTTGGTTTTTGTTTAAAAGATAGAATGAGGTTGGCTATATATATGTTTGGAAAGAAGATTATGATTGTATCATAGAGGAGGTGGTGTTGTGTTAAGTACAATGTAACATTTGTGTGAAGATAAAGACCCTTTAATTCTTGAAAAGACTATCATTTGTGTTGAAACTGTACTTTCAATATGTGGAAAGGAGCAATCAGTACCGAATTATTCGGGCTTTCATATGTTTGGTCATTGAACAATAACTGTTAACTGAATTTACAACTCTACATATTGAATTTGTTGTAGTCAAATGATGTTTTGCTAATTTTATGGATATCAATTGTTTCTTAAACTCATTGTTGTCTTCTTACTGCTCGTTTGGGTTGTGTGCTTCTATGCATCTCTTCCTAGCATGCCAAGCTCAGTTTAGGGGTTTTTTTTGGAATATTTTTCTAATTGTTTAGTCTTTTAGTTGTGAAAAGTTAAGTTGTTGAGAAGTAAGAGAGTGGTTCTAAACAACTAAAGAACTCCCAATGGTTTAGGACGTGTAGAAGTAGTTGAGAATTAAACGATTCTGGGGGTGTTTGGTTCGTGAAGATAGTTGAAATTGAAATTGAAAATGAAATTCGAATCGAAATTTAAATGACTGTTGAAAATCTATACTCCTCTACTGCATGAATAAATTTGCACCACATACTCCCACCCCACTTTCTTGACTTGCTTTAGGCTGCCAGCTATTATGTTTGTAACAGGAGAGTCCATTCAGTGTAAGAAGTCTAACATATATAAGAGCCCAAGCTCGTGATTCACGTCATGGTTGTTTGGATCTGTATGTGTGTATGAATTTGATCAATATGATTAGTCAATTTGATTGGGGTGGTGGTCGCGGCGGCGATGATGATCAGTGGCAGGTGGGAGCGAACGACGATCTGCAGGAGGCTACGTCTATGATGGATAATGGCGAGCGTCATCAATGGCAACAGTGTCAGTGGGTGAAAAGATGGTTGCGCTGATAGACAGTGGTGGGTGACATGGTCTACGACAGGCAGGTGGTCGAAGGTGGCAACATGTGGTAGTGTTGGTTAGCATAGCGACGATTAGCGGCTGGTGATGAAGATTGAGGTTATTTACGGTATTTAAAAGCATTCTTGTGTTTTCTAATTACAATTTCTTTTCCAAACCAACCAAGTACACTAAGGAATTGAATTTGAATTTAAATTTCAATTTCCGACCAGTCATGCCAACCAAACAACCTCTATTTGTTGATATCTACAATACGTGGCTAACTTAAATAAATTAAAAGTTGTTTTAAAAGAAAACTTAATTTATGTTCTTGTTGCCACTTGAGTTGGTAACTCAATGGTAAGAATAAAATTTTTTAAAGAAAATTAGAGTTGAAATCCTAACTTGAGATGTATTTTTCATTCGAAGTTTTTAAAAATTGTATCCACTTTTATTGAAAAATATGAGAAAATTTGGCCTAAAGTCTTCTTCTTCATCTTATAATTTTCTTTGGAAGGTGATTTTTAACCTGTATTAATTTATTGATTTGCCTCATGAATGAATGAAACTCGAGTATTAAACTCCTAAATTTTTTTTTGAACGACAAAACTAATATTATATATCAACGATGGTTAGAAAACCATTAGAAAAACAAAATTACATGAAAAAAAAAGGGTTTTGAAGCCACCCGGTTCATGATAACTTCATTTTTTTGTTTCTCCCTGACTAGTCTTAAAGTTTTAATTTCGGCTTTCTATTGTTCATGTTCTTGGTTGCTTCGTGATTCAAACTGCGGCCCCACTTGTTTTCATTTTGATGGTCCCATGAAACATATATGTATCAAATAACCCCTAATGAATCATTACAGAATGTAGGCTTGCAACATTAATTTGACAGACTATGGCAACACTTGAGTGTCACATCTGTCTCTTGGCTACTTAAAAATTTTAGAAGTTAAAAGTGGAGGATTAAAAATTAATCAAAGGCTCAAATGCACACGCTTTAACTTTAACTTGAGAATAATATTTATGTAACAAAATTAAGTGAAATAAAAAGAAATAAATAGACAACATGCAAGATCACCGCAATACGTAAAACTATAAAACAAAATCAAATGCAGGATCTCTTTAAGCAGTGAAACTGTAACATCAAACCCTTAAAGAGAGTTGCTTAAAAGAAAGAAAATAAAGAGAGATAAAGCCAATCAGTTCTGAAAGTTAAGATATCCATCAGACAAATCTTCAAGAACAGATAAAAATATCAACGTTCGCTCGATTTTAGAGTTTTCAACCAGGAAACATCAAAGCAGAAGCCATTGACCAATCGTAGTTATCAGAGCTGGGTTTAAAACATCAAGCTTCTATTATGATTCCGACGGCTGGCTTCTGCTATCAAATGGTTTAAAACACTCGCCGCTCCCGGTAGCCGTCAAAACCACAGAGGGACGAACAGGATGTTGTGGATCAGTCT
The DNA here is from genome assembly GCA_025506415.1 of Flaveria robusta. NCBI lineage: Eukaryota > Viridiplantae > Streptophyta > Magnoliopsida > Asterales > Asteraceae > Flaveria > Flaveria robusta. The sequence goes on from CM046467.1 coordinate 32,452,119, forward strand.
TGATCAGACGGCGGGACGGATGGTTACGATCCATCAGATTTATGTTCTCAAAAACACCAAACCCACACCGCAACAGTTGGCAGACGGGAGGAAAGGGGCGGCGGTGAGTGTTGAGACGGTGGCCAAATGATGGAGAAAAGGATGGACGTCGGATAATAATGGTTCAGCAAGAGATATCCTATGGAGACAAGTGTGGTGAATGGCTCATGCAAAAATTAATTCTACAATTTGCTTCAACTATTGCAAGTACTGTAGACAGAAGTTGCTAATTGTACAACTTCACCAAATTTTAAAAACTGCACCATATGATGACCGTCATCAAGTTAAAGGACTTTCTAAAACACCCACAGATGATAAAGGATCCTAAATTATAAACTTAACACCATAAACATGGTAAGCAGTATTTAGAACCAAACTAGGAGCACGCAGCATCCTAAACGTTCACATATCAATTGTTCCTAAAAGCCAAAATACCAACGTTATCCAGAAGTACTAGAAGTTGTTCAGGCCGTTTGACTCGACACCATGACAGGAGGAAGGCCACCAAACATACCAACAAACTTTATGCACAAAACTCCCACGTCTGAAAAACATTCAACCACTCAACAGAAAAACATCGAGTTGCAGACGTTTTCCTGCAGTTTGGGCAACTGAGGAACCGGCACTGCTCCAGCTGATGTAACACCAGTACCACCATGGCTCGACGATGTCTCGGAGTGGTCCTCAAACTTCATGAACTGAGACATCTGTGTGGCTGCCAAGTGTGCATAGCAGATGGGGGCAACTGCATACAACAAAACAGAAATCAGTAATCAATATCTTAAACACTTGATGCTTTATTGAGATATCAATCATATCATGCCTTGTGACATTTCGGATAAGGGTAATAAAGGGTAAAATGGAAAAACCAGTAACTAATATCTATAAAAAAAAATATAGACATTAATTTTAGGACAAATAAAATAGTGATGTGGGAGTGTTAATTTGTGAAAAGAAAATTTTAACCAATATGTTATATTTTTTGGAGATGATCAACCCTGCAACAACTGTACATAAGAGATGGAGTAAAACTTACCAACAGATATTGCAGTAGTGCTTCTCTGGTAACTGCAATAATTTAAAGAAAGAAAAGGTTAACAAATATAGATGATAAAGGATACATATATTCCTAAATTCAATAAATGTTGCCCAATAACCAGAGCAAGAAGAAAATATACAAAAAATGAAAGAGAAGACAAACTTACACGTATGAAAGAGAGTGCACAAGCTCCTGTAGATCATCAGCCGAGAACCCAATCTCATCATACAGCACATGGTAGTGCGTGGGCCTGGTAGTTCCCTGTTATTCAGATATTTCATGTAAATAACACAGCAGCATTGTTTATACCAAAGTATTCGTGGTGCAATTTCGAAAATGTAATTTTCCATCTTAGGGCAATAAATTGGGACTTTCCAAGGACAAATACGCAACTTCAAGGATCCAAATGTTAGTGGAAAGTTCAATGACACTGGATTGTTCAAATTTACATCCATAAGATAACAGAAAATAAAGTTGATAATACTTACAATCATCCCAGCATGGGCACACATGTAGAAATCATTGTTCCGAGGATGACAAACCTTGTTATCAATCACAGTTCCTGTTGAAATGGAAGGAAAATGAATGGACTTGCATTCAAAAGCTCATAATACTAAAACGTAATTGTTATTGAAAAATAAATTATAAAGGGGACTATTACCAGGTGGAACATTATCTGGAGATCCTGGTTGGAAAAACTTTGTGTGGTGATTCTTTTGAGCAATTATCACCAGAAATTTTGGGCACCATTTATCATCAAGAAACTTGCAAGCCTACATCATTTGAAGATATATAAATAAGGTTGCATCTTGGTTAAAGAAAAACGTGAATAAACTAATATATGCTGATCAAACCTCGATAATTTGGTCCAGCTCTATGTTCAAAACCTGGTTGAATTGTGATTCACTCACACCATCCCTACAAAAGCAAACACAAAATAGTATTAATTGAAATATAGATACTATCTATTTCACTAATATCTAAAAACAATACAAGTCAACACTTAATCACAGGTGTTTCGGCTTTGTTTGAACAGAGTAGATATTTGTTTGACTATAGAATCATATTATACTTGTTTCACTATAGAATCATATTATACTTGTTTGCCTATAAAATCAAAATATGATTCGTGAAACAAACCCTTGAAGTAGATATGTACAACAAAAACCAAAACTGTTTCCTAACCATGTGTTTACTAAACTGGTTTTATAAAAATATAAAAACATCTAAATTTATAACTATTGCCACTTTAAAAAAAAAATAGAAGCCATAAGTGTGGAAACAAGGCCTAAATGTGCATCATCTTTCTGACTAAAAAGCAATAGCATTCAGTAACTTAAAATAACATAAAATAGCAAACAGATGTCAGCTTGTGGAGTAAATGATAACAACGTCAAAATGAACACGGTTTTCAATTAACGTATCAAATCTTAATTTATTGTACATGAAAAGTAAACATAACTATTTTATTATTAAAGAATCACCTGAAAATGATAATCTGGTCTGGCTTTCGCTTTGCAGAGCTCACATAGAAGTCAAGCAGAAGCTCCCTGCAACAAAGCAAATAATTATTATAACTTATTGGCATCTTGGCAACCCAATCAATGGTTTTGAAATGCATTCACACTGGATTAAAAATTAAAAATACTTTACATGTCCAATCAAAAAGATTATTTAAAACCAAAAGAAGGCACCCACTTCATTATGCCTTCATCTTCAGTGTCAGAAACCTTCTTAAACAGAGAGTCAATCATCTCGAGTTTAGGAGACTGAGTACGAACCGAAGCTCTATAACGTGAGATCAAAGGCCAGTGACGTGAACTAACAACCTACATAGACAAAGAAGACAATAAACTTACGCAGTAAGTTTAATTAATAAACATTTTTAAAAAATTAAACAGTAAAGTTACCGCTGCAATTGAGGGAACATCAGATTGACCAGGCTGACCGTGAGACACATCCATTCCAAGAATTAGTGTTGGTGACTTTGACACAATTGGGATAGATGGAGAATGCTCAACAACTAACATAGAGTTCAATCCTCCAAGCTGCATGCAAAAACAGACTAAATATCACTAAAAAAATCATTCTTCCTCTTTTTGTAGTGTGCATTGATGGTGAGGGGCTTTACCTTGGCGTTTATCTTTAGAAGAACATTTGTCAAGTATTGATCATTGACTCTCGTGGGAGCAATGCACTGTGTCACAATTCCAAATTCAGCAAGACATTTCTTCTTCCAAGGACCTTCATAGTTGCATAAGAACATTAATTCAATAAAAGCTCACTTCAAAAAAAAAATAGCGATATTAATATTAAAATAGAGAGCAGAAATCTTTCTCTCGGAGAACAGTTTTTCAAACGAAAGATCATTTACAAAAAATGAAGATTTAATATCAAGGATGTATAAAGAGCATACAGACCATAGAGATCAGAATTCTTCCTCTCAGGTAACAAGCAAAGGAGAAACTGAGGAGCTCCAGGAAGTTTAGACTGAATGTAGTCAAACATTTTCTCAACTCTAACAACAGGAGGGGCACGCCTATTTTGAGGACTTTCCTCAAACACATCAAAAGGCTCATCGATTTTCTACAAATGGATGTGCATAAAAGTTGGTTACTCAAATCTGTTCACTAAACCAGACAAAAAATATTTGAACAGTTAGCAAAAATAAAACATACAATCCCTTTCATGTTTCCACATTTGATCAAATCCCTCACAAGATTACGGATGTCACAACGAGCTGAAAAGTTGGCAACCGCCCATCTTTCAATTCTTGAGGGCTCCACCAGTTTCTGTAGGATCAAACAAAAACCTCTTTAGAACTCCTAAGTTGATTGTATAATTAAAGAGGACCATAGAAGAATTGAAATAAACACCTTGTTGTTAAAATTCCACCTCCCATTCCTCGGAAAGAAATCTTCACCATTACCTGCTTTAAGCTAGGATGTAATAAAAGAAGCGTCAAACAAAGAAAACACAAAAATTATAAGGTTAAACCGTTAAACCAATAAAATGATTAAACCAGTGAAAGAGGTACCTTTGGTGCTTGAAGGACGCGGCCTTCAACTTGTGTAAAGTTGCTGCTTATTGAAATACCACAAGATTTGAACAAAGGCTCGGCATCATAATCATTGAGTTTCAGAGCCTGAAAATAGCAAGCTTCTTTTTTCAAGAAAAATAGAAGAAAAGAAATCTATATTTACTTGAAAATATCACTTTTAACTTTAGCATACATCACTGAGAACCCTCATTCTTTCTTGAGGTTTTTGCCTTGATTTCTCCACCAGAGAGGCCCGCTGCATTGTGTTGAGTGCTTTTGTGTAGCGTTGTAATGAGACCAGTGTACAGTACTACAACATCCCCAATATCGTTAATAAAAGGTTTATAAAAAATCCAATGGTCTTAAATGAAAGATGTCCTACTTTTGTACCTCAATAGGAAGGAATATTGGCTTTTTTGGCTTCCCAACATTAATACAAGGCAAGTCACCAGAATAACGCAACTCCATTTTGCGATAATTCACGAAATAATCGTATACAGTAACTTCCATTGTCTCACATTCACCATTCTCATCTTTTGTCTTTTGCCTCAGTGAAAACCTACAGAAAGCCAACTACTTTACTTGATACTGTGTTTTTATACCATAAAGTTAATACACGCGAATGAGGGAAAACATACAGCTGCTGATTGCAGGGCTTCTCACTCAAGCCGGTTATCTTGTACTCGGTGTTAGTCTCATTGTTCTTAATCCTAAGGTTCTTCAGTGTACGTTTTGCCTGTGGACAGTAGACTTTATAATGAGAAAATGCAAAATATAAAACAATAATGGAATTGGAATTATTTAGTACCTTTGCCCAGTCAACAGAATAGGGATCCTTGACATTTTGGTTGGCAATCAGAAAATCAACCACTGGTCCAGGTTGGATGATCATGGTAGTAGATACATCTGATAAACAGGAATCACTATTAGTGGCCAAAGCCTGATTATGTTTTACAATACTAATGTTTAAAAGACAGTTCTGACTATCTGATTCAGCAAATTTTACCAATGTTCAGGGATAGACCACCCTGAGATGTACGGAAACTTGAATGGAACCCACGACATCCCAGAACACCACCTCCAACATCAGCAAAATTCTTCACATCATTGTGAAAGAATGATTGGCGAACAAGCAGACAGCCCCTGGTTTTTAAATTATAAAATTTCACATAGAAAAATACTTAGTACAGGATAATATACTTCCTGCATGGTACATTTCGTTAAAAATGCCACATTTCCTTTCACACTATTCCTAGTTAAATTTTATCAACGTATACAGCAGTGTGAAACAAGTCAACAGTTGCCCAACATGTATACATCCTTGTAAATCATTATAGTCAAAAGTCAATAATTATTAATAATATAAGTTGTTATCATGATTAACACACAAATTATTCATTGTAACTCTAAAGAGAAGCTTTATGTTGACCCGACTCACATAACAAATTACCAGTATTGTTCCAAACTCAATTTGATCATTTACCCGACCCGTCCAAACCCCATATTATCAGCTCTATACGGATTTAACTTACTTTTTGGCTGCGTGTTGCCTTAAGATGATATCAAGCACCCTCAAGGCTTCTTGGGAGTTTTCAGACTCCTGGCCTCTTAAGGCTTGTGCAATTGCCTGCATTGGAATTTTAGCAGCAAAACTCAACTCCACTTTATAACTTTTGGATTGATACGAACGGCGCATTCTTTTCTTGTCATTATCAGGGCTTGAATTCCCATTGTTCCTGAATTTTGGAGCACATAACCAATAAAACCAATTATAACTTGATTTAAATTGAAACCGCATTCCTATTGTTTCCAAATATACAAATTGTACCTATTGGAATTCACAGTATCAAGTACAACAGTGAACTCAAGTTTGTTTCTTGGAAGTGCACCAACAGTAAACAAACTCTTCTCTCCATCATAAGCAAACTCTTTTCCACCTAGTTCAGAGTTGTAAGTTTCATGAACTCGATCAAGCACTTTTCGGCCCACACCTTTTGCATCTATAGGTTTGCCATCTTCATAGAAAAGGGCCACCTGTTTGGTAAAGTTACAAAAAGATAAGAGAGATTAATTATAGATATAGAAAAGGGCCACCTGTTTAGTTACAAAACTTTTAATAAATTTAATCCTTAACCAAGTAGAATTTATGATCAAGTATTAAGTAGCAATAGAAAATTCTCATTTCAGTCGTACTCAAAGCATTAAGCAAATTTCAAAGAAAATTAGAGATAAATACTTTTGTAAGCTCTTTACCATCGCTCAAAGTTGGTCGGCTCCATTTTTTCAAAACTTTTCAGATTGATTATACCAATAAAAAATGAAACTGGCCCAACTAACCAAAGTGACTAAAATGATGTTGGTTACCCAAACTAAAATCACTGATTTTAAGTAATAATATTTAGGCAAACACACTTGGACACTAAGAGATTGGAAAACATACACTGTAGTGGAAAAAGTGCCCATCAACGTTAGACACGTTGACTTTGAAATGATTGGTCAATAACTGAGCTTTTTGACCTTTGCTAGCAAGACCGCGTCGGGCCATTGGGACCCGCATGACCTTCTTTTTGGTTTCTGGCTCAGCCTTGATTGGAACAACGTCTTCAGGAACTGGAGGGGGTGGAGGTAAAGCAACCACGTTATCTGAATCCATATTCAATTACTGGAAAGAACAAAAGGAAATAACAAGTCAGCAACAATTTACTGATGATTGAAAAATCATGTCATGGTCTCAAAAATTGCAATATCTTACAAAGGAAGTAGATAAAATATAACAGCTATGACTCAACAACCAACCAAAACAATTTACACAGTATGATCTGCTTTGTCTGCTGTATTGTTTTCTTCATTTTATAAAGAAGTCAGAAAAACATACACATGTTATAAATGTAAACCTACTCTTCTAATCCACCAAATTCATTAAGATGCACATAAATGATTACAAAAAAAAAAAAAAAATTTTGAAAAAAATATATATGATACCATACAGAGAAAATGTAGATAAAAGTATAAAACAAAGAAAATTCATTCATGTCTTCGTCACAAAATTGAAATAGCACACAGAGAAAATTTAGTTGAATTAGAACAGCTGTGGCTTAACAACTAACCGAAACAAATTATACAATATGATCTGTTTTGTCTGCTGTTATTATTTTTTTTTTTTCATTTTAATAAAGAAGTCAAGAAAAAATACATATGCTATAAAGGCGAACCTGTTCTTCTAATCCACAAAATTCATTGAGATGCACATAAATTATAAACACACATGATATAAGTATTTCATAAATATACATACGATCTAAAACAGAAGCCTAAAAACACTTTCAGAATCAACAAATAAGATCAGAGTAAAACAGTAAGTATTTGATAATGAAACAGAACAAGCAACATATTGCTAAACAAACACATAGTGAAGCCAAAATTTATGAAAGCTCAGGATGGCAACAAATAAGCCAAGAACAGAGTTATAATTATATAAAAATAAAGAACATAGACATGAGTGCGGTTCTACTCAACATGTACTAACAAATTATAACATGCACATGTACAGAAAGACAGAATCAGAAACCCCCAAAAATTCAACTAATGATGGCAAATGAAAAAATCCCTTAAAAGAAATCAGTAAAAAAGACTCGGAATAATATATATAAATAAATAAATAAAAATAAAACGCGGTATACCTCAACAACAAACCCTTTCTTAGAGGATCAGCAGCAAAAACCCTGGAAAACAAACGCAAAATAAACACCTGTGATATCAACCCTGAATGTTTCAAAAGGATTACAGATACTCAAAAAAAAAGCCACATTTAACCGATCATTAGAATACCACATAGATTCATCTCAAAACACTTGAAATCCCAAAATCAAGACCGACATGCATATCCAAAACACCTCGCGAAAGAGTAAACCGAAGTAATGATTTACACACACACACAACAACAACAACAACAAAAAAAAAAAAAAAAAAAAAAAAAAAAAAACCCGTAAAAGTTATTAGTAAAAATTACTCCAAAAACCCTAGACAAGCCAACATTACAAGTGTTTAAAGTTTTTGAGTTAAAAAAAACTCGAATAACCACCATTCGGTGCTGTTATAACAGGTAATCTTTACAATAAACCTAAGAACATCGATCAAATTGCTAAAAAAAAAAAAAAAAAAGAAAGAAACTCGCCTAATTAACACCAAGAACGCGAAGAAACTGAGTCAAAACAATATAAACTTTAAGTAAAAATTACTCTAAAACCCCTAAAAAAACAACATTACACGGATTTCAAATTTTTGAGTAAAAAACCTCAAACAACAACCATCTGATGATGTTATAACAGGTCAAATTTAAAATAAACAGAAGATCATCGATCAAACTGCAAAAACTTCACCTAATTGACACCAACAACACGAAGAAGATGAGTGAAAACCGTATAAACCGAGTAAAAACTACTCTAAAAACCCTAGAAAAACCAACATTACACGGATTTAAAGTTTTTGAGCGAGAAAAAACTCAAATAGGTACTAATAACAACCATCTGGTGACGTTTTAACAACTAAACTATCAAATAAACTGAAGATCATCGATCAAATGGCAAAAATCTCACCTAATCGACACCAAAAACGCGAAGAATATGAGTGAAAACCCTAGGAAGAAAGTGAAAATGATGGGGGGAGTGGAGTGGAGTATTTATCGGGAGAACGGTTACAACGGGAATAGTGACGCTTTTGTTACACGCGCTCCATGTGTGTGCGTCGTCACCACCGTACGTGTCAAAGAGAATCAAGCTCCAAAAGTAAAAGATTTTTATGTGATTAATTGTTATGATTATAAATATAAATGATCATGCTTTAAAAAAGTATTAGGATTATAGAATCTATAGATCGTGATAAATAATATTGCAGTTTATAGATATGATGATGTTGATTTTAAACATTGTTTTTATACGTTTCGTTTATTTTTAAATACTTTTTTCGTGTATATATGAAATACTAGTATAATATCTCGTGTAATACACGTGCTGAATAAATAAAATATTAGATAATTTGTAATGAATTTAAAAATTATAAATAATATTTGTAAATAAGATAAGATTGAGTTATGTATATATAAGTATTTTAAGTAAAAAGCAACAATAATATCATTTTAAAATATCATTTTATAAGATTGTGTTTTTTTAATTGTTTTTTAAAACATTCTGATCTTTTTTTAATTTTAATTAAAAAACTAATCATCTTAAATATTTCGTATTTAAGAATTTTTTCGTGTCTTATACAATTTTGGAAAGTGTTTTTCATTAAAAATCTAGTTTTTTATTTTTATGATATCTATTTTTTTAATTTAGAAATGTTTTAAATAATATAATTACTATATATACACTAATATCATTAATTAAGAGAGAGAGGCGGGAAATAAAAATGAAAATGCCTAATATGTTAACACGTGTCATGTCAAAACCTTCTTTTATTATAGTTAATAGATTTTGTTTTCATATTTAAGCACACTAGGTTATAACCCGTGTATTACACGGGTATATAAATGTAATAATATATATACACACACACACACACACAAAGTTATGGATCCGTGACGTTGAAACTAAAAGACATAAGTGGTAATGTCATGTATTAATAAAAAAAATTTGTAATTTACTTTTAAATTTAAATGTAGCTGACGACCATAATATGAAAACGAATCAAATGAAAGATAATTTAGACCATCACATGAAATGAATCATAAGTCTTCTAAAAGTATATTCATATAGTACTACCTCTAAACTATTTGATTACAAAGGTTCTTGATCATTTGCACAATATAATGGTTGTAATCATATTCACATATGTTAATTAAGATAGAAAAAACAAAGGTGGACAAAAGAACCGCTAGTAGGTCAACCCAAATCCATTTTGACTTTAGATCCATACATAACGTTACTTGCAAAATAAAGCATTCTCTTAATCATACCCATCACAATGTAACCGAGGAACACCCTAGAACACAATATATCTTAATGAAGTCTCTAAAAAACATGTGAAGATGTAAAATGTTGTTTGATATATAATATGAAAAGTTTACATTTGAATCGAGGAACAAAATGTTAAAGAATGGTCAAAGTCAAACCCATAGCTAGTTCAACTTCATCATCTATGGGAAGTTAGCCACTGAAAATAATGTTTACAGTTGTTCCAAACTTTCTCTTGCAGACTCGAGTTTTGTTTCCAGCTCTTGTTTTGGTTTTGCTTCCTTTGATCATGGAACTAAATATTCCCCATTCCATACAATATGTTTTCATCCCTTTTGGAATTATCAGATCCTTGTTATAAACTTGGGTAGCCAAATCTAAAAGCCTGAGATAGATAAAAAGCATTACTATGAAACTAAGATCACTATGTAAAAATTTTGTTAACTCATATTGCGTGCGTGAAGTGGAATATCAACATCAATGAACCCATTGGTGAGAAAAGTAAGTGACGTGATCGAAAGGAAGAACGAAAATCATGTAAATTTAATAAGTGGTGAGCTTATTATAAATATGGACACATGATTTGTTAATAGAAGTCTGCATATTTATACTTCTTTCACTAATTCTTCTTTCACTTTTGAACATACCACTCACATTTGTTACTCCAAATCCTGCAAAGTCTTAAAATCAAAGAGTTAAGCAGCATATAAGATTTTAACAACAGTTTCTAAGCTATAGTAATGGTTCACATAAACTATCAAACCAAAGGCCTATTTTCTCTATGTATGTAACATTTGGACCATTTGTAATGTAAACCCGGGGTGTGACAGATAGACATTCATATTGAGGGGAAATAAGAGACTAAAAATGCCAATATTTGATGCTATATAAGAAGCTAAATGGACTTTTATATCACAAATGTATTTTCTTAACTACATTTGATAGTTCACTCAGCCTATTACCAATTCAAATACTTTTATTAATAGTAACAATAACCTCATATCATTTCACTCTAAAATTACTTTCACTTTCAAAATACATAATTAACATTATTGTTTGCTATAAAATAACTTATGAATAGTAGTTTTTTTTTTGTAAGTTTCGAATTCCCCTGCAAAGTCAGTTTCATAGTATAGTTTCTTTTCTTATTTGTTCTTTAATAGCTACATAATATTACATTAGCAAATCTATGCATCCTGTGTGATTGCATTATTATAATACACTGCAGGTTCTTGTAAAGCATATCCAGGCACAAAATCATATAAATGTTACTCTATGATTGCATATGAATTCACTTAATAAGATTTTTATAGTATTTCTTTCACAATAAAGTGACGGCCATTTAATTTTTCTTAATAAAATAGTTACTAAAATGCACTGTCAAGATAAAACCACATGTGGTCACGAACTTGTTAACCCAATCAATCTACACTGATCTATGAAATCAAGAAGTTAAAGAATATCAGTGTAAAAACGTGAAACAAAAAAAAAACAGTTTGCGCCTAACCAAGCAGAACCTATAGGAACACTGCAACAATGTTTTTAGGTAAACATTTAAAAAAATAGTAGCCTTCATGCTTCTTATCTTTCCCTAGAATAAAGCTTGATCTCTTAAATTAAAATCCCCTTTATATCACCTGAGCCTTTACCATAAATAACTAACTTATGTCTAGGTGAAAACTTCAACACCAACTCAATGCACATGACTGATTATAAAAGAGTGTAAAGTTAATTGTCCTACCATGACTATAAATTTCAGACCTTAAATCACACAAACCATGGCATCTTGATCTAGTCATATTAGCAACTCAGTTCAGAGTGCATGTTAATATACATATTTTTTTATGCAGTAAAAAAAAATCTAAGTGATTCTGATCAGATTTAAAATACACAATAATATAGGAAGTCAACAAGATCTACTTGTGATCAATCAGTCCACATAAACTCAGTTTAAATTATCTAATTTACTCAAAAGAAAAAAAATATAAAACCACTCTTAACCCTACTTGCACTGTTAGGGACAAAGCTAACCTATGATTCAATACGACAATTTATCATAGTTGGGGCTTTCCCTACATGAACATAGTCTGATATATGATAATTTACTCAAGTTATGTAAATCTTTTTCACATTCAAATCAATATATGCAAAAAAGTGAATCTGGGAAATTAAATACACAATCAAAAAGCATACATACAGTGAATTATGGCACCCACATACAGAGAATGATGCGATTGAAGCAAAACCTAAGGGTCTCGTAACGACCAAAGTATGTATCACAGAGAAATTATGCGATTTTCACTATTTATATCAAAATCATCTTAATCTTCACAGAATCACAATATGAAATTCAGAGAAAACAAACTGAACTGTAAGACAAAATGAGTGATTGATTTAGGTTTCAATTAGAGAGAATATAGACCATACCTTCGTAGATGGCGATGGAATCCATAAAGAACGGAGGATGAAGACTTGTGAAGGAAATGAGAAAGTGAGAAACGATGAAGGATAACATGTCGATTAGGGTTGGAGAGAAAAGTGTCTACCTCAATGCAGATATTGAAATCTTCAGATAGAGGCGATCGAAGGAGAAATCTTCAAAAAGAAAATTGACGTTTTAGGGTTTACAATAGCGCAGATAACTGTGGGCGGGAAAATGGTTGTGAGAGTAAACGTGGTAAGGCCATGTGTCAACAGTTGTAAAGGATTATTAGTATAGATGTTAACATCTATGGATTTATTTGTTTATAAAGTAGATTCTTGAGTATCAAAGGATATCATTGCAGTATTTATGTTTTAGGTGAATGAATAATAAGTGACCATCAATCAAGATGACTGTATTGTTTAACTATTATAGCCGAAAAATGTTGATCTAACGTTTTATTATAACGTTTTCCCTAACTTCTAAGAATTACAGGTTTAGTTTAGATGATTTTACAAAGTGTAACACCTTTGGTTTCTGTCTTGGATGTTCATTAATTTTAGACGTTAATTTATTAAAATGACCACTTTAACCTTGTATTTAAAAAATATAAAAAACAAAGAAAATATAAAAACATCAACGTCCTTTTTGTAGATACTAAAATACCCCATCCCCACCACTATCGCGAGCCTCTCACAAGTCACCGTCTTCGGTCATCTTCCCGACGAATCTGCGGTGACCATGACTTTTCCTGTCATCCTCTCCAAAACCATAGACCAATCTTGAACAAACAAAATCCATTCAATCGACAAAATAAAAGTCAAACTCAATTACCATGTCTTTTTAACATGTTTAACATCATGGGCCATGCTGGAGATCTCCGGTAAAGTTTAATCAAATGAAATTTTACGATGTGTTTAAGAGTGACTAACAGTAGTGGTGGTACGGGATCTTGAGTGTTCATTGATCGATATGGGGACTATGACATCAAAAGAAATCATTGAATAGTGGCTTGAGTTATTGGTGAAATGGTGTTGTTACTCGTTAGGGATCGACAGTATCGTTTGGTGTGAGCAAAAGGTGTACAATAACGTGTTGAAAACCATGAATCGAAAATGAGACGTGGATGAGGGTTCTCGATGCTACCATTGAAAAAACGAGAAAGGGATGGCAAGCAAATCAGGATGTGACAATTTTTAATTGTATGAACCATGAAAGGTGTGAGAGAGATACATATTAGAGTGTAAAAAATGTGAGATGGTGCGGGTAGCCGCTTGATGGAGCGCGAGGGAGACGTCGGTCATCAGTGGACTGTGAACAAAACTGCTTGTCGGCAGTGATATGGCGATCGTCAAGCAATTTTCATATGCTAAGATGATGAACATACCCATCTTCTTGGAATACGGTAATTTAAAGTGAAAAATTCAAATTGTGCACTAATATAGGTTCAACTGTTTTCTGTTTTTAGGCCAAATGGTCATCGTGATGAGTTTACATGTTTGGATGGTTTGGGCTGAACCTTATCTTTATTAGTGTAGAACTCAATGATCTGAATCATAGAATCTGTTTGATTGTTTTACATATTTGATGTGTCAATGTCCAAATGTTGCGCATTTGATTTTATTTATTATTATTAGTTCATTTTAAATGTTGTTTTTCTCGTTTGTTTTACACACTGTGCAAATGCTCCGTGTATCAGAAGGTTTTGAGAAGCATGTCTAATATCACGAAAAAAAATCAAACTCTTCAAGTGTCATTTAGCTTAAGTTTATTTGTAAACCCCTCACTTAAAATTCCAACCATCACATAAATTTCCAAAGTTACCTACTCATGTTTATGCTAATAAATCCAATGTGAAACTAAGAGACATTAGAGTTGGCTACTGTGCTCTGCAAATTAAGATTAAATAAATTTGATTTTTAATGTTAAATCATGCATAGCATGTTCCTCACCATCGTCTATGTAGTTTACAAAACAAAACAATATTCTCTAAACATACATGTATTTTCCGAGACCTCTCACATCTCATTTTGCATATACATCTCTGTCTCAATTAAACAATACAATTTTATATTATTTTCAATATCATTTATTTTACTTACACTCACATCTACTACAAAAAATTTAAAAAATAAATAACGGGGAATGAACAGTGAACCTTATATCTGGGGAGTGTGGTTACTTTCCCTCAAAAACATGGGATAGTTTATAAGGGTGTACAATGGGATTGAGTGTATATTTTGATGGTTTTTGCCAAAATTTAAGGATGAAGACGATGACAGGGGATAATCTAGTAACGTTTTTATGGTCGAAGAAGATGACACCATGCTTTGAAGCAACATGAAATTGTAGCATCTAGACAATTTCAACAAGTTTTTTACACAGACGCCTAACAAAATTTGATTTTATATTTAATTCCGATGATTTATACGTTGGTATCAATCACGCGTGATAAAAATTACGTGTGAAAAGCTGATATAAAAGTGTTATAGAAAAAGTATTATAAAAAATAAATACCTCAAAACAGAGAAAAAAAATGATGCATACATGGCGACTTTACTATAATTAACGAGCTCTATTGTAAACTGTTTAAAAGAAAATTTGACATAACTCGAATGATTAACTATAAAATTTAAAAAAAGTCAAAGTGATTAAATGTAAATTTAACATTACTCAAAGGGTTAAGTATAAAATTTTTAAAAAATCTAGGTGATTAAATATAAATTTGACATAACTCGAATACATGAATATAAGATCTTAATAAAGACAAATTTTTATGTAAAATTACATTTGTGTCCCAATATTTTGTTTTTATGTAGCGGTACAGATAATTAAAAAGACACCGCACATTCGTGTCACTAGCCCTTATAATTGTACATGAGTGTATGAATTAGGGGTGACTAGATAGTCTAGGTTATGTTAATAAAAAATTCGATTTGTTATTCAAACTTCAAAACATGTTATATTTTAAATATTGACCGAATAATTTGAGTTATCTGAATAAGCTTTTGTTTTGCAATACTCATTCACTTTTTGTTTTTAAATTGGGAATAAAAATAAAGAAAAAACAAAGCTGATGAATCTATTTGTTTTCACATACGACTATAACATGATTACTAATATATAAGTATAGCAAGAAAAATAAGGTAAATACAATATTTATATCTATTAAATATAATAAAAGAAGGTTTTAAAATGCCACTTGTCAAAATATTATATTTTTTTATTTTTATTTTCCGCTTCTCTCTCATAATAAATGATAATAATATATATAGTAACTATATTATTCAAAATATTTTCACAAAAAATAGATATTATAAAAATTAGAAACTAGATTTTGTTTATTTAAAAACACACTATAGAAAATGCATAAGATACACAAATATTATTAAAGAAAAATATTTTTTAAAAATACGAACTATTTTAGAACCGTTTTTTGTATGAAAGATTCTTTTTTTAAATGATATTTAGAAGAAAAACCAAAACGTTTTAAAAAACAATTAAAAAACATAATTTTATAAAATGAAAGTTTAAAATGATATTATTGTTGTTTTTACTTTAAATATTTACTTATACGCAACTCAATCACATCTTATTTAACAATAATATTTTTTAATTTTTATAACAAATTATTTAATATTATATTTATTCAACCCGTGTAATACACGGGGTACTATACTAGTATTATAATAAAAAGTAACTAACGGGGGCACGTGTCAGCACTACATTCATCCTCACCATAATTTTCCCGCTTCTCTCTTGTACTTAATAGTTACTATAATTACTAATAATATTATTTAATTTATTTATAGACTAAAAATATTTTTTAATAAATTAAGAAATGAATCTTTCAATATTATTTATAAAGAAATAAATTTTTATAAAATAATCTTTTTTTCAAAAACATCAAACTTTTTTAAAAATATAAAATATTTTAAAAATTAATATTTTTAAAAAGTAAAATTTTTATAAATACAAAATAATTATAAATAAATTTTATAAAACTTTTTGTTTTGAAACAAAATATTTAGTTTTTTTAAACAAAAAAAGTTTAAAAACTTGATATCATTATTTTGTTACCTATAGTCCTTATACGTAATTTCAACCGTATTTTATCTTAAAATATCGTTTTATAATTAACAAAATTTTATTTTATTTAATATTTTATATACTCAACCCGTGTAATACACAGGTTATTAAGCTAGTCTATACTAATAAATGATTACATGTGGTGACACATGTCATCACCATATTTCACCTCACAAAATCTTTTCCGCCTAAACTTCCTTTAACAAACTTTCCACAAATCATGTTATATTTCTTACTTGAAGTTTTTATTATATTTTAATTATTTTGAACAACAAGTGTGAAGTTTTTATTTTTTTTAACTACCTCAATCACCAATAACCATTTATACGGATTTTGAATTTATGATATCAATTATCTCAAATCTTATTTAACCATTTGAACCTTATGATCACAAATTCTTATTTTTATATAATCGATTTAAAATAAAAACGATAGAGTTTATATATTTTTGTTTACATATTTGAATTATATATTTATAACTTTTACCCGTGTAATACACTGGCTAATAACCTAGTAGAAAATAAAACACAATAGATAATGACATGTTAAATTGAAAATCAAACTGCTAACAATGCATTAGTCAAAGCTAGATTTGACATGCTACTAGATTAGTTTGTTAATTCATTTCACGACGAATTAGCAACCAAAATTATGATTTTTGATTTATAACTTTATTGCAATATTAATTTATGATTCATAACCGCTTCAATGGAATCTAACATTTTCTTTTTATTGAGATGATTATATTTTTTTTCTTGATGACTTTAGTATGATATTACCAAATTTTGCATCACACCATCTTTGTTTTCTTAACTACTTGAAAGTAATGGTCGCATGTATGTCGAGTAAAGTTCAAAATTATGGATTTTTTTTGTTGCAACAAAAGCAATTGACGTATATTCCTGTTTTAGATTCAATTATATGTTTATAAAGTCCATCTCCTAGCCCTTATAAGCGGTGTTCATATAATTTTGCCAATACATCAGTTTCAATTTTTTTATACTATAAGAGTATTTGTATGAATTTTGATTGAAAATTTATAGGTGGTTTCAACAAATGGATTATCAAAGTCATTGTTTAAATGCATCAACCGTTAGTTATTTGTTACAAACACAAGTTGATTAGGGGCATGATGTCTAGAATAACTTCCAAATAACCTTTTAGTATTTAGAAATGTACGAGCTATTTCGGGTGGTTGTATGTATATTTTATGATGTCTTACGGGGTATTTTTTCTACTAATAGTGAATGATTTTTCTACATTTGTTTTGGGTCCGTGATGATAAATGTTAACATATTATTTATATAAATTTTCTTTTAAAACATAATCACACATAAAGGTGTGGTGGCCCATTTTTTTTAATATGATGATATGTGCACCAGTACTCGCTCTTATGTTTAAGGTTAGCTATGCATAGGTGTCTTTTGAAAACTCCATCCATGTTACATACCAAATTGAAAAAAAAAAATATGGATTATTTAAAATGTAACAATTAAACAACTATAATGGCTGTTAAGGTTTCGATTATGTTGTTGACGGTTGTTTTTTAAGTGTTGTAGCGGGAAGCGAACATGATTGGTAGTTCTGTTCATGCACCAATGGTTAAGGGTGACTTGCATTATTTATGGCGGTGCCAATCCCAACGGGTCTATTCATACAACGGTGTAAATGTTATTTGGTTATGAGCTTGGATTTTTCTTTTGCTACGAGCTTGGATTTGCCATAAACATGGTTGGAACCATTATTCCAGACGGTGTTAATCCAGCGGGTCTATTCATACGGCGGTGTGAATGCTATTTGGTTATGAGCTTGGATTTATCACAATCATGGCTAGAACCATTGTCTACATGGCCTGTTTCCTATTTTCGAAGTCCCATTTGTTTGAACGGACTTCCAATTTGGTGCTACAAATTTACTCATAAGAGTCCATACTCTGTAACGTACGAGTGTACTTAGTAGTGTTGTTAAAATTACAAATCAATACAAAAAATCTCATAATTTCATATTTTATTTTAAACCAAATACAATATATGTTTGTTTTTATGATGTCGTTCAAGTATTGTATGCGGTCCGATCGAACCGACAAATAAACCGATAAAACGATTGATTCGTTGTCCGACCGGCTCAGAAAACATTCTTTAGAGGTAAAACTTTTACCGATGGACGCAATGTCAAGTCCTCAAGTTGAGTAACCCGATAAAAAAACCCGTCATCCATTCCATCTGGTGTATATATTCACACACACCCCACCATTTCTAGGGTTTGAATTTTTCACATCTACATCAATGGCTGAAGTGATGAACATGCCGGTGGATGCAGCGGAAGGTGGTAGTAGCCTCGAGCGGAAAGACGACGTCGCCGGAGCCGGCGACGTCAACGGCAGCGGCGACGGTGAAGACACCAACAAGCCCACCGCAAACGAAAATCCCGAAGCATCTCCACCGCCACCACCACCGCCACCGCCTCCTTCGCGACGCCATGACCGTGATTCAAGAGAGAGGAGAAATGACGATAGGGACATTGATCGACCACCGAATCGTCGTTCCGATTACTACGAACATCGTAATCGATCTCCTCACAGGGATTACAAGCGGCGTGCTGGTAGCCCTACCTCACCTCCACCGCCGTACCGTGACCGTCGCGGTGGTCACTCTCCTCCGTTTAAGCGGTCTCGTAGGGACGACGGTGGATACGACGGTCGCCGTGGAAGTCCTCGCGGAGGTTTCGGATCTGGTGACAGAAGGTTTGTAAATGTTTTTCCCTTTTTTTTAATTGTTTTACCTATCATATGGCATCGAATTATTATCATATATGAAGCTGATTTTAGCAAAGCAGTTTGGATTTATCGTTTACCAATCTGATGACCAGGATATAAGTTAAGGCGTCTGTGATCTTGCTTTCTTTTACTTTTTGTAAACCAAATTTTTGTTATATTGGTTGTGTGTGGGTTAGTACTAGTAGTGATTTTCCAGGTTCGAGCTTATACTGGGGTATAATGGATTAATGGCATTGTCCTGCATCTTTCAGTTCTTTTTTCCATTGAAAAGTATGCTACCATTTGTGAAGAGATGCGGCAATTTGATGTATCGAGATAGTGAATTAGTATAGATTATGAGAGAGAGTTTTCCTACACCAATATTATATACATGAGTGAGTAAGAGTATTCCTTCACCAGTTATATACAGTTGATTTTGAGTGAGTTTTACTCCATCCGCTCCAAATACTTGATTGTGAGTGGTCGTTGTATTCCACCTATTGTATTTAGTTGTTTTTGAGAGAGAGTTTTACTCCATCCGTTCTGAATTACAGGAGCACTTTCCTGGTCTATTTTAAGTACGCAGGAAAGTGCTTTTATAATTTGGAAGGGGGGTGTATTAATTGAAGGGGATACTAGAAGTTGAAAAGGAGGCACTGATAATGATTAGAAATGGAGAGACAGTTCTTCACATGAAAACAAAGCAGATGGGCTAATATTGAGTTTAGATTTGATTGAATCTGGCTCTAAAAGTGTGCAATGGCACACTTACTTTTCTTCACTATGAACAAATTACAAAATCCCTAAACTAATGGATGTTTTAATTTCAGTAGCTGTAGTTAGGAGGTTTTAAATGGAGATTTCTACCATTCTGCCTCACTGAACTGAAATTAAGCTGTGTTTCTTCTAGAGACTACTTAAGTGACAGATCGTGGATAACATTACATTGCACTCTGCTTAGCATTTTGATATATATATAACATTGCACATATATTACACATCTGCTGCAGTCACATACGTGCTTATATTATTTATGTGATCTATGCTTTGTGATGTAATTTTTGTAAAGATAAGTATTTATGTGTCACTGTTTGTAAATACCACATTAAATTTTGGTAGTTTGAATCATAGAATTCAAATGAACAATCCTATCTATTTGCGAGGGCTTACTGCTTATGTAATCTCACACCTGTTTGGTGCTTCTACATGAATGGTTTATAGTGTAGGTGCTTATCTTTCTGGGAACAAGTTAGTAAGTTACAATAGGTACAAGTGAAAAGTGTAAATTGGCCATTATTTTTAAAATATCAAATCAGGATATTCAACCGTGTAAATTTAATTATTCTTATTGTGTAAGCGCTTAGTTTTGAGATGACAAGAATATGCATACTTTGCAACACATGAAAACCAACAATTTGTGGTCTTAAAGTACATCAGCTGAAAAAGCATACAACTTTCGCATTCAATTTGGAAAGTTTGGAAAGGCATTTTAACAATTTATTTTATTTTATCTTTTAAATCAAGCTGGTTATGCTGCTGTTAAACGCGTAAGCATGTACTTATTAAAGGAAATTTATTTTTAACTTTTAGCTTTAAGTTCTTAGAGTTGACCAGTACTAGATGTTGGTTCTAGGAGAAACATAAGCCACACGTGTCCATTTTTGGTAATGTTGGTCTGTGAGAAATATTCGTGAGGGCTTGAGGGGTCCATTATGCAGCTGCAATTCTAAACGAAGCTGCAACCTTAATGAGCTTCTACTTGTATTATTTATTAATCTGTGACTAATATGTTTATATACCTGTTTGTTGACTTAGTCTTTCTTCCTGTCACCTTTGCATGAGCTCTAGCTGCTTGAACCAAAATGAGTGTCAAATCTAGGACTTAAATTAGTTTTTAAGGTTCTTTGTTTTTCTGCAGCAGCCCTTGCTACATTCAGTTTCTCATATTTTGCTCGCCTTTTGGTACTGTTATCTTTTCATTGTAAAATTCTATCTTCTGGGTTTCCACTATCATCCAGTCATCCACCTATAAAGAGCTATTTTTGTCATCTTCAAAGTGAATTATGTAGTGATGATATTTAAAGCTTTTCTGCATCTTTGGGTATCTGTGGTACTTGGTCCACCGCTAGAGACATAATAATGGTATTAGTTGGTGAATTAAATTAACAATAAGAAGTTTGCTATCAATGCATCTGTTAAGTTAAGGGTGTAGTGTTTTTCCGGTAAAGCAATATCCATGTTATACTTTTGTTTAACTCAGCAGCTTTTTGTTAAAAAATAGATCGTAGCAAAGATTGTTTTTCTAAAGATCCTTGTTGGTTTTTATAAAGTTGTTCATTGTTGATACAGGTTTGGATATGATTATCCTGGTGGTTATGATCGTGATATGGGCGGCAGGCCTGGCTATCCTGATGACAGGCCTCGTGGAAGGTATGGTGGTCGTGGTTACCATGGCGGTCCATCTGGTAAGCATGGGTTTTCTACATCTGCTGTTCTTTCAAAACTATTGAATGATTTATGAGTTGAAAATTTCCATTTAGTTAATATTTTGTTTGTTCTAAAAGCTTTTGGTCATGTGTTCGGCAGTGGTATACTAATATTGTATCTAGCTTTAATGCATAAACAGGTTTAAGAGCTATATTAGTGATCTTTTATTTAGTTATTGTTGTGATGGACTCTTGGGGTTTGTTTGGCGTTTCTTGTTTGAACCACTTTATCTGCTTCTTGGTTTTTGAAATAAGCTGTTTGGAATAAGCTAATGTTAGGTGCATACTCAAACTGTTTATCACTCTCAAATAATCAGATAAGCAGTATGGATTAGCAGTCCCAAATACACCCTTTATTTACTTATTACCTATATACATGCTTAAATCTTCCATCTCACTCTTATCTTTTAATTAGTTTTTAGTCCAAGTATATCTACAAGCTATTGGTTTTTTTCAGAATTATTCTGTTTTATTTGTCAAGTTTTACCAATATCTATATGCTTTTGTAGATTGGGAATCGGCTCGTGGAGGTTACAATGAACATGCCAATACACACAGGTCAATGTCTTGTTAAGCTATTGTGGATGTGATTCTTCCATTTATTGGCCCCCATAATGATGTTCTCCTTGTATTTTTTTTTTTTTGTTTTTTTGTTTTTGACAAAGATATTCTGGACCAGAATCATAGCATTGCTATTATTTTCATGTGAATTTAACAATTTGACCTGTCATTTTGGCATTTCAGAGAAGGGTTGATGTCTTATAAGCAATTTATTCAGGAACTTGAGGATGATGTTCTGCCATCAGAAGCTGAACGCAGGTATCTTATGGTTACTTGGGTTACTTGCACTAAAAGTTTGTTATATCTTTTTTATGCTGTACATCGAGTATTGAAGTTTCTCGGCTCACCAGGTATCAAGAATACAAGTCAGAATATATAACAACTCAGAAACGGGCTTATTTTGATGCTCATAAAAGCGAAGATTGGTATTTTTGGGCAACTTCTCTCTTTCTATTAAAATTTTGTAATTAAAGTTTTTTCTTTCTAATTTCCTGTTTTTATATGTAGGTTGAAAGATAAATATCACCCTACAAATCTGCTTGCTGTTATTGAAAGGTGTGTCTTTTCATAGTAGCTTATTGTCAAAATTAAAAAAGGATCATACTCTCATTACAAGTTAATTGCTCTTGTAAATTGGTTTTTTTTGGTTGCGCGGTCACACGTGATAAGTTTTTTTTAGCTAAAAGGGAAATGGTTCAGATGGGCTTAACGAGTCAAAGGCCAACAACTCTGTTTAAATACTTAAAACCTCTAAAGTCAATTTAAGATTTAGATTACTGTTGTAACAGTATTGGTTTTGTTTTAATAAGTAACAGCATCATAATAATTTTTTAAAAAATAGATAAAAAGTGTTTGTGCATTAAACTGACTGGGGCTGTTTTTATACGCTTTTAAAATACCCTGTTTGAACTTTGACCCGCTACCTGATCCACTCATTGCCATTTTCTTTACTGTTGATTTTCTCATTATATTGCTGTCTTAGTAATTGATTGCAAGATTCTGATTACTTTTATCATCTAACATTTCTTTACCAGGAGAAATGAAGCTGCTAGAAAGCTGGCTAAGGAGTTTTTGCTCGACTTGCAAAACGGGTCATTAGACTTGTAAGAGATGTTGCCATGTTATCACCTTCACAATGTCTTTTGTACCCTAATACGTAATAACCCACTTAACATATCTTTAATATGAAACAGAGGACCTGGTGTCACTGCTTCATCTGCAAACAAGTCAGGGCAAACAAGTAATCCCAATTCAGAAGATGAATCAGATTTGGGTGGTAAAAAAAGACGTCATGGTCGGATGTCAAAAGAAACTGATCCATTTTCAGCAGCCCCAAAAGCACACCCAATAAGCTCTGAACACCGAAGGATTCAAGCCGATGTTGAACAAGCACAAGCACTAGTTAAGAAGCTTGACCTTGAAAAAGGAATAGAGGACAACATATTATCTAGGGCTGATAATGAACGAACACACAGGGATAAATCTCATGGTGGGTCCAGTGGTCCCGTTGTAATCATACGTGGGTCATCCTCGGTCAAAGGTCTTGAAGGTGTTGAGTTACTAGATACACTCTTGACTTATCTGTACCGTATACATGGTTTGGATTATTATGGAATGTCTGAAAAAAGCGAACCTAAGGGCTTCCGCCATGTAAGAAGCGAATCTAAAAATGCAGATGTGAAAAATAACGGGAGTGAGTGGGAAAAGAAATTAGATACATGTTGGCAAGAAAGATTGAAGGGTCAAGATCCATTGGAGATAATGACTGCAAAGGAAAAGATAGATGCTGCTGCAGCTGAGTCATTGGATCCATATGTTAGAAAGATACGGGATGAAAAATATGGGTGGAAATATGGTTGTGGTGCAAAGGGTTGTACAAAGCTATTTCATGCTGCTGAATTTGTTCATAAACATTTAAAGCTAAAACACCCTGAACTTGCAATGGAAGTAACTTCTAAAGTTCGTGAAGATTTATATTTCCAAAATTATATGAAGTAAGTACATTTTTGATTGCATATTCTGTGTTTTTTTCCTTTCTGTTTTTCAAAATATTGTTAACAGTATATTAGTAATTTTTAAAATCTAAAATTCGTAGTGATGAAGATGCACCTGGTGGAATACCTATTATGCAGCCGTCGTTACCGGTAACCTTCATTTCTGATACATTTTTTTATATCACCATGAATGTTTATGCTGTCTGATGTTTTTTAAAACAGGTTAAACTGCATGCTATAGAAACAGATTTACGCCTTTTTTGGTTTTAGCAACCAATATCAAATTAACCCAAAATAGGAAGCAGCTTGCTATTTCTTACCATTTTTGCAACCAATGTCATTTTAATTGGTTTCACCAGTAAATTGCTGGTGTGACACTGGTTGACGCTATCTGCCTTTCCAGATGCCACATGTGAAAGCTTGAGTTTACGAATTTAAAATTTTAAGTAGTCACTTCATATACAAGTTAATATTTGAAAGTTTATTTTTAATGGTATTTATTGCATGTCAGCAAATTTAAAAGAACCAACAAAACAGACCAGGTTGAACATGCTATTTGTTGCTACCATCGGTAATAAAAGTTAACTGACCTTTTAAAATTGGTAGTGTTAGTTGGTTTCTAGTCTGCACCTTATTTAAAGTTGGTTGTGCTAATATGGGGAAAAGTTGTGAAGTTTGTTTCTATTTCCTGGTTTGCCCTCAGTAATTATTCTTGCATCGTATATTTACTAATATCTGACTATAAGGCACACTTTGACATGTTGCTTTAGCTTCCAGTTTTTGTCAAAATATAAACCTGTTATGTTTTAAATTGTCGATTTGTCGGTAAGATACTTGAACCTGTTTTACAGAAGGATAGGCCCCAAAGGCACAGGCCTGGTATTGCTAACCGATTGAAAGATAACCGGAGAGAGCATGATGGCAGAAACAGTGGTGAAAGATTTGATAGGGGTGAGAATCCTGAGAATGATGGTGGTGGTGATGACCAGATGTTTGACTCTTTTGGTGGTCAAGGCCTTCACGCACCATTCCCTTCAGACATCCCTCCTCCTCCAGTGTTAATGCCTGTACCTGGTGCTGGGTGAGTACACTTTCTCTAGAAGTGGTAAGAGGGGCTGGCCTGGTTGGAGAACGAGTCTAAATTAGTGACACGTAACACCTTTTGACTTATTTTTTAAACATTTTTTTAATAAATACTAGTCAATTAAGTTCAAGATATATTATTACTATAAAAAACACTTATTCATCAACCCATTTGACAAAATTTTGGCCTACTTTTTTAGTTATTGTTTCTTTTTATTATTTTTAACAAAATGGTCACTTGTTTATCCGAGTATTCTTTTGCTCTTGTGTTGTAACAAGGTTTATGGAATCGTACATTTGCAGGCCATTGGGTCCGTTTGTTCCTGCTCCTCCTGAAGTCGCAATGAGGATGCTGCGAGATCAGGGTGGGCCGTCCCCTTTTGAAGGCGGTGGTAGAAATGGGCGGAGTGGGCCCCAGATCAGCGGTCCCGCTCCAATAATTGCTTTACCTCCGTCATTTAGACAGGATCCTCGCCGTCTACGAAGGCAAGTCTAGATAGTTTCTAATGATAATGCTTATATTTATTCTCATTTAAGGCTAGATGTTTTCATCAAGGACTTGTATACTGTGACTGTTATGCTAGGGTCATGTCGACTACAAAACCATAATGCTTTTTTTAAATAAACTGATATAGGTGGCTGTAAGCATTTAACATATTCTAATTCTTCGTAAATTGATGTGTGCAGCTACCAAGACCTTGATGCCCCAGAGGATGAGGTCACTGTCATAGACTACAGGAGCCTCTAGACAGAATCTGCAAGGGAGTAAAGGAGCGTTGCTGGCCCGATCCGACCCAGCATGGCCAGACATTTCGGGTTATATCCATTAACATTGCAACATTAAACGAGAAACAAGGTTTGTATTTTTTGTTTGTTACTGAAAAGGATGTAGTTGAGATCAAAATAAAATTATATTTGGGTGTAAAACTTTTTATTTCCAGACACTTGGTTGACGCGATGCTTTTGTTTTCTAGTGTTTTTATTTATTAGGTTTTGGGAGTTTTTGATGGGTTTCTATGGAGTTACTTGATAGATTGATGATATTGATATCGCATTTGACAGCAATTTGTGTTTGCTTGATCATGGTTTATGTTAAATTCATTACCACCTAGAGATCTTCCTGCATGAGTAATATTTTGCTTGATAGCTTGTTTGTTTAATTCTTTAGCACTTACTACTAGGGGTGTTCAAAAATATCAAAATCCGAATCAGAATCCGAAATTTCGGATTCGGATGGTGATTTTGAGGATTTTTGGATATTTGGATATCCGAAATATTTTTCTAAAAGTTATTAAAAATTGGATATTTTTATAAAAACTTTGGATATCTGATATCTTTTTTAATAAAAAGTATTGTTTTTTTATAAAAAATATTAAATAATACATATTCTTTTGGGAGTTCGGATGTATGTTTGGATATCCAAACCCGAATTCAAAGTTTCGAATATCCGATTTTAAATCTCTACTTGCTACCATCTTTCATACCAGCTATTGTCAAGCGTATGTACCTCAGTTTACCAGAAGGGTCTGCGGTTTGTTAGGTTTGTGAAGGCTTTGGGTTTGGGCTCATGTTAAGTTTTCTTGTTCATTAAGTTGGTAACCCTAATTATCTCTATATATACCCTGTTATGTATTTGTAATCTTAGCACTGAGCAAATAAAGAAAACCCTAGTTGCAGCCCGTGGACGTAGGTCACACCGACCGAACCACGTAAAATCCTTGTGTCGTTTATTTTCTATTTTTCTGCGTGATAATCGTTTGTGCGTGTTCGTGTGTTGGTTCCGCTACGCCGCTTGAAACCTAACAAGTGGTATCAGAGCTTTGGCTCGTTCGTTACGCACGATCGCACTGAAGAAACGATTCGCAGAGTTTTATTTTTTCTCGAGATAGTATTGTCGTTATTGCAATTGAAATTGCGTGAAGGTGTACTAAGTAGAGGAAAAATAAAATTAATTTTGTTTGGTGTTGCTGCTACTCGTTCGCCTAATTAAAAGAAAGAAAACAAAAGTTTTTTTTCTTTGCTTTGGGGTTTGAGCTAAGAAAACAAAGGCAACAGGTCATCTTTTTTTTTTTTTTCTTACTTGGACTTTGTGCCAATCAAAGAAAAAGGAGATTGTTTCAATCAAAAGAAAAAAAAAGGTTTGTGTCTTTTTTTTTTTTTTTGTCGCCATTATCATTATTTTTTTTGTGATTGTTCGATTGGTTGTAATCGAGATTAAGTATCAAGTTGAAACCCTTTGAGCCTTCGATTAGGGTTCCGTGAAGAACTTCTGGATTCGTCGGTTAAAGGTTAGGGTTTTGTATATCAAGTTCATAAATTATCAACTGTTTGGAGAACCGTGTTTAGTGAAAGAAAAGTACGTACGGGTTTATATTTGTCTACAAGGTTTATTGTAGGAGCGAATTGTTCAGTAGAACAGCCGTCAAGTTCAGGCCCGTGTCATTGCTGTGTCTGTTCACTGTTTCGATTTGCTTCTTGTTTGCTGTTTGAGATGGCTGAAGACGGGAAGGTTGTGATCGAGAAATTCAACGGTTCTGATTTCATTTGGTGGAAAATGCAAGTAGAAGCATTGTTATGTCAAAAGGACTTGGATGTGGTACTTGGAGAAAAACCTGAAAAAATAGAACAAGTTGATTGGGAATCAAAGGACAAAAAGGCTCGTGCGGTTATTACATTGGCTTTGACGAAAAATGTTGCTTTTAACATTATTAAGGAAACCACGGCTCGTGGTATGATGTCAGCTTTGTCAAATATGTATGAGAAACCGTCTGCGGCAAATAAGGTGTTTTTGATTCGGGAGATTGTGAACACAAGGATGAAAGAAGGAAGCTCAGTGACTGCTCACATCAACAATTTAAATTCAATCTTAACAAGACTTGTATCTGTTGGAATTAAGTTTGATGATGAAGTTCAGGCTCTACTGCTGTTGTCGTCTCTGCCTGAGAGTTGGTCTGGAACTGTGACTGCAATTTCAAGTTCTACGGGGACTGAAGGTTTCACTCTTGATGGTATTCGGATTTGATTATGGGTGAAGATGTGAGTAGAAGAAACTCGGGTGAATCATCGAATAGTGAGTTGTTAAATGTTGGCAGGGGTTGTGATAATAACAGGAACAGTGGGAGTCGGGGAAGGAGTTCATCTAAACCTAGAAAGAATGTGAAGTGTTGGAGGTGCAACGAGGTGGGACATATTAAGAGTCAGTGTCCGAATCAGAAAGAATTGAACACTGCTATTGGGAATGTTTCTGATGATGATGATGCATTGATACTCAGTGTGGAAAACAGTGTGGACTCTTGGGTCATGGATTCAGGGGCTTCGTTTCACGCCATGGACAACGGGGAAACGATGGTGAATCTGAAATATGGTGATTTTGGAAAGGTACGATTAGCTAATGACGAGATACTTGAGGTAACGGGCATGGGAGATATTGATCTGGTTACTTCATTGGGAACTACATGGAACCTGAAAAATGTTAGGGTGATTCCGGGGCTGAAGAAGAAACTGATTTCAGTTGGTCAGCTGGATGAACAAGGACTAGAAGTAAGGTTTGGTGGTGGTAAATGAAAAGTGATCAATAGAAATCTAGTTATTGCTCGTGGTATAAAGCGTGGGTCATTGCATATGGTTGAGGTACCTGCTGAGGGATGTATGACCGTCCCGGTTAAGCACGACAAAATCTGGTTCGCTAAATCTGGTGCTAAAAGAGTTCATTTTGCAAACGTGAAGTCTGGAGCAGGGATGTTAGGTGAACGAGTTCGAAAGTCTAAACCATTCAGGGGATTCGGTGATAGTGAGAGCACGGGACGTGTTCCAGGTACAGTTACAAAGAAACGTTGGGTTTTAAAGACTACGACTGAAAAATTCTCTCCTAGTGATTGTTTGCTGAATTTGGAGAGTGATGGTGATCCTCGGTGTATCTTTGAATCCGGTGGAATGTCCAAATCGGTTAAGATGGAGGATGAGTAGTTGGCTGGACTAGTCACGACTGAGTTGGAGCTCGGGGTAGCTTCAACTGGCCCTTCTGGTACTTGATGATGAGGGGGTCGCTGCAACTAGGAGATGTGATGAAGTCTTAGCTTGTTCTTTGGGAACTGGATGCTTGAAAGACTTGTTTGAAGATTACTGAAGTTACTAGACGACTAGGTTGCTTTGTACTTGAATGGCGGGCTAGAATTTATCTCAAAGCCTTCAAGTGGGAGATTGTTGGGTTTGTGAAGGCTTTGGGCTTGGGCCCATGTTAAGTTTTCTTGTTCATTAAGTTGTTAACCCTAATTATCTCTATATATACCCTGTTATGTATTTGTAATCTTAGCACTGAGCAAATAAAGAAAACCCTAGTTGCAGTCCGTGGACGTAGGTCACACCGACCGAACCACGTAAAATCCTTGTGTCATTTATTTTCTATTTTTCTGCGTGATAATCGTTTGTGCGTGTTCGTGTGTTGGTTTCGCTGCGCCGCTTGAAACCTAACACGGTTGTCACCCAGCACCAACTATGACTTCTGTCACCAGACCGCTCTTGTAGAAAATTGCAAATAGCTCCGACCTTCATTACCATCGCAATAAATAGTAACCTATGGCTGCAACAAACACCAACAAGCACGACTTCAAAACCATCATAAATCAGCACCACTGATTGTTCACATCAGGGGCTCTGGGACTCGAACCTTGTTATTTCATATAGTGCCTTCTAACCACAACCACCACTATCCAATTTAGGTCGCCGCAACCATTAACCTTACAATAAAAAATATGAAACTAAGTGCATAAAAAAGCCAAAAAAGAAAGACATGAATGCATGGGGATTCATGTAACTAAAGAGGACAGAAAAAGATGACTAGAAAGAGAATTGAATGATAATTCTAGTTTTTTCCCTCCATTTTCTCATTTATTTCATACAATCATCGTATTACCCCATATCAAATATACTCTAAATGATTATTAACTTAATTTTGTAACTTAAATTAGTGGTCAATACATCCTAAAATTTTAATTTGCTTGCTCATTAGCAATAAAGATAACATGTGAGTAAGAAAGTAAGATCTTTCAGTCTAGCTACAAGCTTTCGATCTTGTAAAGACATATATATTGTAAGGCCCTACTATTACTTGATGTAGCTCCTATTGTTTTTGTTGACTTTTAAACATTTATAAAACATACACACCCGTATTTAATCTGTAGCACTTGCACATGCCCCTCTATCCTCATATACGACTGCATTCGACCTCATAAACCTTTGTATACGCCTGTTCACCCTCATATTCTGCATCATAAACCCCTCTTACAATCGTTATCTACCCCATATACACCTTTATTTAATGCTTGAAAAGATGAAACAACTGATGTAACAAGAGAAGATACATCTAGCAAAATATAGATCATGTTTATGGGGTGGATGCATTCAGCACAACCGTTTGTAGTAAGATCTTGATAAACTTGCCTAAAACAATCAATCGACCAAGAACACTAGAAACCTGAATAATTAATTAAACAAAAATGATCAATCAATAAATGATAAATTTATTTTTCTTTGTTAAGCTTAACAATGCCCAGTGTTCAAAGCGATTTAGATTGATCGTTTAACGAGTGTGTCTATATGTTCAGGTGACTATAAACATATGCTGAGGCGTATATCACAGTTACACATAATTTCCCGAATGCAGGAAAAAACAATTAAACAAGGAAGCATTTGAACAGCTTCACAGAAAACTGAAACTTGGTTTCAAATACAACAAAAAACCAAAAATCATGAACAAACTACTATCATCATCGACGACTATAAAGATCAATACTGTCAAAACGTATATACAATAGATCACAGCAGCAATGACGATAAAACACGGAAAAAGAGGTTCCATTCATGGGCAAGAACCTACAACACCTTTTCTATCTCAATGCTCTCAACAGAACAATATGTAATCAACAACTAACTTACCTATAAAACATTAACTCAAATGTCTAGTTGGCATTACGTGTCAGCATGTGGTTCTTCTATTTTCTTGGTTTCTTTGGTAGAATCTCTGATGGCGATTCAACCTGCAAAATAAATTCATCTTTCTTATAAAGATGCATATATAGACAAAATATATACTTCTTTCTTACAACCCGCATTTTGACATGAGAATAGCGACTGTACAGCTAACAGTCCCACAAGCAAATATATCTATGGTCTAAGAAAGCATACAAATAATATAACAATTAACAAAATCTTTTATGTCTTTCTAGCCATTTTACACCAAAGAAGAGATTAGAGGTGGTAATACAAATCACCTACATGGCTACATACGGTCTATTTAGGTTTTGAATTTATCTCAAATGGCTTAAATTAGAAAGAGATAAAAGGGGAGCGGGTCAAACAAGTACAAAGGCACTTGAAGTCTTTTTTAAAGCATACATATATTTAGATAATTACCGCAACAAAATTGCTTTTGTAATTATCCCTAACGTACTAACTATGATTAGTTTTTCTAAATAAAGACCAAAAAAGTGTTTATGGATCAACCCAACCCGTCTCGGCCCATATTGAACGGGAACCCAACCTGCCTTGTTGCCACCTCTAATAGAGATTATAACTTATACGTTGCAAGTATAATTTCCATAGAAATGAATATGTTGTAATCAAATAAATTATATGAAACTTACTGAATTTGAGAGCTGTTCCCGGATATAAGCCATTGATCTCAACATGGCACCTAGCGTGTCCCTAGACACCTGAAATTTCACCTCAGATTCTCCTGAACTAGTATCTGTATCTTGAAGCTGGAAACACATAATTATGTTAGTATAAAGGTGAGAATGGAAATAATATAATTTGAGCTTCTAATATTGTAGACATGCTATCTATGCGAGTTCATATTTATTATAGGTGGCAATTTCAGCCCATTTTTGTATAAATGGGTCGGTTGTATTTCATCTCTAATGGTCAAACAGGTAAAGTAAAAAGAGTAGCTTGAAGGAAATGGGCCGAACAGGGTTAAATGAGCCAGAAGCCTCCTAAATTATTTTACTTGAATCCTATTAAAATAATGTAATTTTATGAGGAACTAAAAATTTGTAAACAAAAGTGTTCCAGTCAACCCAATCGACCCGTCTCGCACGAAAGTTTTACCCTTTTTTACGTGTCACCCACCTGCCATATCCACCCATTTTTCCACCACTAATAGTTGACTATCAACATAAACTATAATACGAACACAAGATTTTAGTGATCTATTTCATGCTATAATCCCAACTAAGATAGTTGGTCCATCATAATCATTATTTGATGTAATAATTTTTATTTTCTTTATGTTGTACCTTTAAATTAATGACAGCAACCTTATTAGCAGGGGAAGAGAGCTGCTCATTAATATAAGCCATTGACCTCAACATTGGCTCTAGAGTAAGTGTTGAAAGCTGAAACTTAACCTCAGATTCACTTGCTGGCGTCCTTTTATAATCTTGCAACTATAAATATCAATGCATATATATCAGAGATAGTAAAATATATATATATATATAACAAATTATGCATAGCAAAGCACCAAGGATGCTATTCACCTTTTTAAGAGCATTAGGAATTTGGTATATTGTTTTGGTGGAAATAAAATAATGTAAATTTTTCATCAAAAACAAGCATGAAACTATAAAAAGTTATTTACCCCTTAGTACAAAATTTCATGAAAATTGCAGTACCTCCTTTTTGCAAACATTTCACGTCAGAAATTTTAATGTCTATTATCATCATTACAGGTAAATAGAAGATAATGAAATGTTGACACAAGATTCTTGACATGTTTTTGTGAAAGGGTTTCCCAAGTATTGGACTAATGATGAAAAATTTTATTTAAAATGGGGGTGAAGTCAAAAATTGCAATTTTTATGGAATGGCGTGTACCAAGCTTATGTTAAAATCTCAAAAAGTTTCATTGGTACGTCCTTTTAATGCTTTAGTGTCATGTAGGCAAAATGAACCTATATGCAATATTGAAGTTTTAATGTTCTGTAAATTGTTCACGGTAAGTAGAAAATAGGTAATGAAATAAAAGTTCCAGTTTTTTATGTTTTTCCATAGATGCCTTATGATCTGGGCCGCACCTTTAATATCTAGGGAATTATTTTTATTACTAGTGTAATGATGACTAATGAACCTATATGCAATATTGAAGCTTTGCTGAACAAATTTTGGAAATAGAATCTAACTGGAGTCTATATTAATTCAAAATGCAAAAGAATCTTCATAACTTTAGTGTGAATCACCAAAGTTATAGGCGATAAAAATCGATGCCTAGAAATAATTAGATTCTATAAATTGAACGCCTACAAGTAGAAGAATACAATGTGGTAAAGTTCCCCTATCCGTTATAATATCAAGACGTAGAGCTAATTGATGGAGATGCGTAAAAGCATTTCCCCTAAATTCTATTGATTAACATCCTGCATAAACTTCTCCCTTGTCTAGTATCTTATGTCCAACAGAATATCATTGGTAAGATATTGAATATCAGAAAGAACAACTTAAGAAGCAAGCAAATAGGCCAAATTAGCATATCAAAAAGCTTAAAATGCATACCTTTAGGTTTATGACAGCTACTCTGTTTGCTGGAGGCAAATTTCTATTTTCCATTACCCATGTCATTGACTTAAGACAAGGAAGAATCACCTGTGTGACAGATATAGAATACTATGATACATAACAAGAAAAATAATATGCAACAACAGTAGATATGCCAAACGCACAGGTTGGGTAATAGGTCAACATGAGGATTTTTGGTATTAGTCAAAATAGGTTGACGTAAACAATTTTTTCTAGAAAAGACATTATTAAAAACAATTAGCATGCCGATATGATTACAAATATTATATCATAATAATCTTTTTTTTTTTTTATGTGAAAAAGAAAAACTGATCTGGGAGGTTTTATGCATTAAGAATACACTTTGGGCGACTTTCAATTTATTCAATGATTTCCTTCTTAGTTAATTTTAAATTTTACCTCCTAGACTTGTTAGATATAATGCTTAACCCAAACCAAGCCATTCATAAGTGGGCAGGTCAGGTGGGCTGTATAACAGGTCAAAACGAGTAAACCTTTTAAAGCAGCTGGACTACCCATCAACACTACTTGGTCCAATTTTCTAATATATAAAACTTAATGCAATAAACAAGTTAAAAGAAACTCTGGTTAGAATGATGATTGGGCAATTTTTATAAATTGATTTACACGCTTTTAACTATCAAGCATTTGAGAGCTTTTTAACCTAATCAATCCGTTTTCTAAATAACTCACTTTTAAAATTTTAGCTGTTTGACCCACTGGAGATCAGAAAAAAAAAACACACACCATTTTTAGGTACATGGATTGAAAACTTGAAATAGCCACATCTGCTTATACTAAATAAAGAGACGACATAACAACGAAAAAATCATGCAATAAAACATGTCACTGTAACATACCATGTTGTCAGGATGTCCATCGTCACGACGTAAAGAAACTGGGGCCATACGCGGGAGATTCAAGTCAGTAACAGGTGGTGGTCCCAGAAGTCCACCATCATTAAGATTAAACCGTCTCGTTACTTCATCTTGGCGGGGCCACAGTAAAGGTGTCATATCAGGCGCAGAAGAACTAAGCTTACGGTTATCATACCCAATCACATTGACCCGTGAACTAAGCGGTGGTGCAAAACTTGCTACACTCTTTGCAGCGGACACATTCTTCACACCTTCTCGAAGTGCTGCCATTGCAACAGTAAATGTATCTGGAGCAACTGCCCCTTCTTCAGCAAATTTGATAGCTTCCCTAATTAATTGGTTGTAACGACTATTTAATGACTCAGGCCCGTTTACATATAAATCTAATGAAATATTGCATTTCGCGTTTTTTGTCCATCTTTTTAGAATGTAATGAGATGGCAATGTGAGTATGTTTGTTACCGTAAAAACGGTCAAAATATGTCTACAAAGGATACCCGAATACTCAAACATCTGACAACTGCAATTTGCTCTTAGTTCTGCAACATTTAAGGAAACAACATATGCTTTTTGATCATCCTCAAATTTTGCAACCCTAAATGTGCTTACAGTACCATCACCATCAATCCTATTTGCAGTATACACAAACGTTTCAACTAATTCTTCTTGAAATTTCGAAAATATTGTTTTTGTATATAAAGTTGCTGCTTGTTTCTCCATTGGTGATGGTGTTCTCAGCGCTGGTGTTGTGGATATTGTATCGAAATCTGCTTCAATTTCCTTCTCAAATGAATTTTCTAAGGCCCTTTCATACTGCCTAAAGAATAAAGGTAAAGTAGTGTGTTCATTCAAATAACCTTCAAAAAAGGAGCTCTCAAAACCCTGATTTAATATTATTCCAGCAAAAAATGTATCACGAAAATATGCTGGGACCCACTGCTGTCGCATAGTGTATAATAACTGCAGCCAATCATTCTTTTTAAGATCATATCTATCAACAATAAAATCCCATGCTGTTTCAAACTCATCAATCGTATCTGTCGAATTAATACAATTATACAGCTCAACCTGAAAATTAGGATGCATGTGACAAACATATGCCAACCTTTTGTGACCTTCTCTTAATACATCCCACTTGCTGAAGCAATGACGCGTTCCTGGGAAAACATGTGAAACAGCAGATTGTATTGCCTTATCGGGATCAGTGATTATAGAAACAGGTGCACGATCATTCATGGCAGCAAGAAATGTCTTAAAAAGCCAAGTAAACGTACACTCAGATTCATCTAGAAGCAATGCACAACCGAATAAAATAGTTTGACCATGATGGTTGACCCCTGTAAAAGGAGCGAATGGGACCTTATATCCTTTCACTCTGTACATGGTGTCAAGTGTAACCATATCACCAAAATGACTATAGGCAGTTCTTGATCTAGCATCAGCCCAAAACACATTAGCCATACGGTTATCATCATCTAGTTGTATTGCATAGTAAAAACCCGGGTTTTCAGCTTGCATTTTCCTGAAATAATCTAGAAGATTCTGAGCGTCTCTTCCTAACGACCTTTTACTAGTTGCATGTTTAACAGAACTAGTCACAGAATCTGAAATCTGGGCCCCATGGTTTGATTCCATAGATGCACTCCTAGAGAGATACATAACACCATTAGGAACAACTCCAGCAATTGGGTAACTTTCAGATGTATTATTCTTTGTAGCACTCGAGAAATGTCGTTTTTGTCTATGATGATTTGTCATTTTACGGGTATTTGTGAGTGGGTGGTTGTGTTCCTTGATGAACTTTGTAACCACCCACCTATTTTGACCTTTTGACTCGATTCTAAGCATTGCATTGCAGCCGTCATCAGATGCCACACATAAAAAGTCAAAATGCGCAATGGTTGCATCAGGTGTGAGTTCGGTGTTCTGATTGACTAGCGTGGTGAACCCACACCGCTTAGCATACTCATTGTAGAAAGACCTGGCAGCGTCCACATAAGCAAATTCCAAACCCACGTGTGGGTCTGTTTCACTTATTTTGTTTTGTGACGTGGAAATTCCAGCTGAATCTCCATTATTATACTCATCAAATCGGCCAAAGTCAACACCATGTTGCCCCATGCTATCCTGTCCTACATTCATTAGTCCAACGTCCATGTCAAAGCACATTTGTATAAATGCTTTATCAATATTCCATCATGTTTCTCCATCTTTTTATAACTGAAAATTTCATAGACGGCTTTTCTCTGAAATAGAATTAACAGGAAATCATACTGATCAAATACCAAACTAGGTATCGTAATGATACGATTACCGAAAAGAAATTCTGCAATATTTCAATGCATATAATAAAACAAAAATAGGCTTTTTAAACTACATGGTGATGGTGGACGTGGGCAACAAACAGGAGACTATTTCTGCATGGGCCACCGATTTGGGTCAAATTAAATTGACCCGGTGGACCCATATCATCTAGCGAGTTTGAATCAGTGATGGTTTGGCTATCAGTGGGCTTATGCTAATAAACCTAACATCTAATAATTTCCTCATTTCCTGTTGGTTACCAAACCACATGACACGACACCAGCTTATTCAACCAGATTAAAACGTAGGGATCTGCAGTATTAGCCTTCACACACTTTATTATCAAATAGTCAACTGTCACTGTTCAAGAAATCCATATTTAGATCTGCTCAGGCAGACGCCAAGCGATATCAACAAGCAGCAAAGCTATTCATCTATCAAAGTGTCAACATCATTATTATAAGAGAAAAACATGTCATTGGTGATTGGTGAAACTTCTTCAACATAAACACATGAATATATCTAATTTACCATTTTATCTTTTGTAACCACAGGATTTGAAGACTCTAAAAAGTTGATGATATGGTGGAGGCCTTTATACATGTGGTGCCTGCGTATGTGTGTGCATAATTGCATATACAAGTCTACAGACGAGCGGAACAAAGGAACAATAAATCTCATAACTCTTAGGTCAAATGTATATAAAAAAACCATTTTAAACTCTGGTTCTGGTTTCACAATCTCCAATTTGACTTCTGAGAGGCATACAGCAACTCTATAATTTCAAAGTTGACAATAATAACTTTGCTCAGAGCAGGAAAAACTGATTTCTACATCAACTGCACAACCAAATGTAAGGAGAAAAAAACCTAATTTTCAAAATTCAGAATCAATATCCTATCAAATATGAAAGTCACTATGAAATTGAATACGCAAAATCAAAAGCACAGCTTCTTTTCACCAATTCACCTTCCAAATTCCTCTAACACATCATTCTAATCCAATTTCACCAACTTTTTCATCAAATCGATCGTAAAACCATGCAGGAACTTCATGATAATACACAATTAGCTTCAAACATATGCAAGACGGAACACATAATCGATACACGATCACACAAATACACGTATAAACCTAAATATATGTACGTATACATACATACGCACCTTTGATCGAACGGAAGATAAAAGCTAATAGATGATCGTCGTCGTCGTCGTCGTTAGGGTTACGTTTGGTTTCACCGGCGAGAGGTTGTTGCAGGCGGGAGGGAGGGAGTGTGTTAGGTGTTGCGTAGATTTGGGGTGATCTTTGTGGACGCGCTGTGGTGATCGTCGGATTAAGATCTAACGGCTGTTAGGGTTTACGAAACGATGCCCTCGTAAATTGGTGGGCAGAGTTTTGGTTCGGACCCGAGCCCGCGAAGCACTGGAGTATGTATTGAAACTAGATAGATATAAAGTGGGAATCAATGTGGGACCGATTAGCTTTTCAGCATTTTTGTTATTTATCCAAAGTGTGAAAGTATAATTTAAATTTTTTTTAACGGCTTATGGTCACCCAAGTAAATGTATCTAGGTAAATCTGTTGATGAAAGGACACTCGTGCTCATGAATATAAACAATGCTGCTGACTTGGCTCACTTGTCATTCAAAAAGAAACCTATTACTTAAAAGATTCACTACGGTAAATTCATTTGGCTTACTTGAAACATATTAAGTCAAGTGATATTCGAACTCATGATTTTCACTTTAAAAAAGTCATGTCATGTATTCTTTTATTAAACTAATTAATCTAGGGTTTATTAGTGTGAAAGTGTGATTATCTTGCAATATATTAATGTATACAAAACATATTATTAATAATTTATTAGTGACATTTTTTTACTTTCATTATGTTTATATAGATGTAGATTTGATTTTGCGTATATGTTTTTTAAGTTTATTTGTAGTCATTATTATTTATAAATTTGAGTGGAAATCAAGTGTAATTTTGAGATATCTTTCGGATTAAATGGTTTAATTATAAAATTTTGTTAAAATTGTTAGCTTACAATTTACATGATTTTTATTAAAGAGAACAACATTGTTACAGACTTACAGGTTATAACATCAATAGCAAATCACTAATTAAGTCTAAACATACCAATTGCACATAAAATTAAACTCAATCATGCTTAGGCTTTCAACATGCTAAAATTTTAACCATAGGGTTTACAATAAAACTATAGGTCAAAAACATTATTTGAAACGTTTAAAGTCATTACATAACAATTTTCTAAAAAGAATCTTATTTTATTTCAACTTAAGCTTTCAATCAGCCCACTATAAGTATGTGGTGGCTTATTCCAAATATTAACCCACCGCAAAAATAGCCGTAGGTTACGCACAAAAACTAATATTTTTCATAGGCCTATTGTAACCTTACACCATCCACCATAGGTTATACTTGTCCTAAAACATATATGCATGCTCTTTTTAAGATTTCAAATGAATTCAAAATTCTAGATTCCAACTTTCTTCTAACTTATTATTTTTATTATAATTCATACTAACAATTTATCGTATTGGTAAACCCACATGTTATATAGCAAAGCCTAATCTAGTGTTAAGAATTCAACTAAACAATTTGTAAATTATTTGACAAAAACGATAAAAAGGAACATAACCGAGTACATAATAAAAACAAATAGCATATTAAAGTACGAGTCCTTTATGTGGTTCTTGAACCTTATTCCTTTTAATACGCACCATTGATCCATAGAATTAAGTATACGAGTCTAACCTTTTGTTCCAGGTCCCACGAATAACATTAAAAGTCGTTTAACATCTTATCGAACTTTGGAATCAAATCAACTTTTTAAGTCCTAAGTTTGAATCTGACGTATGATGTTATCGACCAATAAAAGTACCTTTTTAACCGAATGATGGAGTAAATATTATTCTAGTATATAATATACGAGTAAGAAAAGAATACAACTTAAAACAATATTTGTTACAAGTTTTATTCTATAAGGACATGAAATTTCAAATCCGTCTTTTGAGTCAAAGGTTCTAAACCTCTTAAGGTTATGCTTTAAGTCTTTTTAAGCATGCATCTCTTATGTTTTTCTAAAATATATATACATGTGTCATTTTAATAATATTTTGAAATCGAACATTATGAGTCTAGGTTACAAATGAAACTTTGGAGACGATTCCACGTAAAGGAAAAAAAATACGACCCAAATGACCAACCCATGAAAATTGAATCGCTTGGTTGAATTGTTGACTCGCAATTATAACTGTCAAGTTTAGTTTCATAAAAACTGTTAGTTTAAACTAGAAGTTTCGTCAAAACCAACCGAAGCGAACAACAGGATGATAAGAATATAAAATTAACATTGAGAGGCGCAAATAAATATCCATACCATGTTATAATTCATTTGAGGAGGACGTACTTGTTTTTTATAATTATTTTCAACAATTTTAAAGAGTTCAAAGAGTTGTGAATTTGACTAACTTAATAAACATTTACACATTAACTGTTGTCCTTTAAACCAAATTCACTTCTTATGTTTAAGTGGTTATAACATTTTTATGCGTTACATGTTATTTTTTTTAATTACACCATTAAAATGAACAGTTTATTTTCTTCTGTTTGAGTATGATATGTATATTTTTTTATATGAAAAATATATATATATTTTGTGTTTACTGTCGCGTTAGGTGGACACTCGTCTTAATTTTCTTAAATGACACGTAGAACTACCCCTAATAGTCGAGTGAGACTTCCTGATACATAATGTCAACTATTGATACTATTTTTAACGTTCCAAACATTACGCACTTAAAAACATCTTCAAGAAATAAACATGTGAAAAAACCACATTGGCTTAATCTTAAACCCAAAACCTTAAAGATTTAATTGTAAACCATCACCTTCGTATCATTTAACCACAAACCACCAAGGCATCAATAGAGTAAGAGGCTGTTTGACAAATTCTGAATGAGTAAGTGTTGAATCATTAAGAGTTCTAAACCATTAAGTGCTGAACCAGTAAGATGTCTGAATCATTAAGCGTAAGTATATTGCTTAACTATTAAGAGGCAAATATCTGACCAATTCAGATAAAAGCTCTTAACCATTCAAACTCAGTATAATGATTAAACATGCAGCGACAAAAATGCTTAAACATTTAGAAATCTGCTCACGAAACAAATATTATAAACCATTAAATACCAAACCATTAAAACATACGAATGATTAATAGACTAACAAACAACACTCATGACTCATCTAGTTTTTAACTTTTTATAATATAAATTGTGTTTTATGCACACACGTGTACAATGATTTAGACGGAGTCGTAATCACATTGTACACTTCGTGAGAGACTCGTGATTGGGGCTCACGATCGATAAATTCTCGAGAAATTCGGGCCGGTCTTCTGACTCTTTTCACCTTTTTACATCATTTCTTTCTTTTCATATCATTATTATTATTATCATCTTTCATGTTTTCAGTTTTTCGATTCTAGGGTTTCTTTTTCAAGCTAGAAATTTTTAGTTAGGGTTTTCTTTCATTTTAGGAGCTTCAGACGATATGAGGAAGAAGCTGGATACACGTTTCCCCGCGGTGAGTTCTTCCAGAACACTTTGTTTTTGTGTAATTTTGTTTAAAACTTCGATTTCGTGGAGTGAAGTTGGAATTTGGGGCAAAATTAGGTTAAAATTCGAACTAAAAGGTCTCAAATTTGATTTCCATCTTCGTACGTGTGTGTTTTTATTGATTATTGTGAAATTATGCGTAACTTTAAGCGATTCATGCATGTGAAGCAATTGATTGCGTTCGTGGTCGTGTTTCATTAAATTGGGTTTGTTTACGAGAATTGTTGTTAATGGCATATGCACCGATGTGAAACATGTTATGTATAATTGATGAATTTTATTATTGTCAAAACATGGTGTAACTTGTTCATCTATGTGTTTTTTAGAAGCTAGCTTTTAGATTATCTGGTGATTATTGTGTTTGCTGTTGTGGTTTGGTACTTTGGTTTCTGGTTGTATGGTTTTCCAAAATGATGTTTGAAAAATCTTAAAATGTACCTTGTATAGTTGTATGTACCAATGACCAATGGAAATGGTCGATGGTCAATTGGTTGAATTGGCCAAAAGTTGAGGAGTTGAAAATCGATGTTTGTTTGCTTTCCCTTATGACCATAACTGGGGATAGATTGACTTGTGGGCTTGAATAAACAAAATGTATTTATTTATAAAAGAGAAAATGCTATTATGTGGAGTACTTCTCGAATCGGCGAGAAGTCAGTTTTGGAATCCTTCATGGTTGTTGCTACATAAGCCAAATATGCATATGCTGTATAGATAGAAACTCTGTAAATTTGTTTAT
The DNA here is from genome assembly GCA_025506415.1 of Flaveria robusta. Classification (NCBI taxonomy): domain Eukaryota; kingdom Viridiplantae; phylum Streptophyta; class Magnoliopsida; order Asterales; family Asteraceae; genus Flaveria; species Flaveria robusta. The sequence goes on from CM046467.1 coordinate 32,494,719, forward strand.
TTTTTGTGTTAGATGTTTCATTTGATCTTGCCTAAAAATTTACATGCTGTTTCTGATTTATGTTATCTTATGGTAATGTCTATGTGTATTTTCATTTCTCATTATTGGTGAAATGCCACCCATATCTTATAAAGTTAATACTTTCATTATTAAATAGGCTCGAATTAAAAAGATAATGCAAGCTGACGAGGATGTCGGGAAGATTGCCATGGCTGTCCCTCTTCTAGTATGTAAGTAACAGATCGTTAACTACAGTATATATAGTTAACATTATTGACCATTTGACACGTCAAGTGAAGTAGATTACGTCACCGCTTCATAATCCATGTGGTATTATCAATCATTTCAAAAATCAATAACCACATTACAATATATGCGAAACTCCATAAAAAGTAATAAGAAATTCTCTTAATTTGAAACATGGAATATATTATGTTTGACGTCCAGTCATACATGCTCAACTAGATAAAGGGTGTACGCGTAGTTTACAACAAGGTCTTTTTACTTTTACTTGATCAATGCAGCTAAAGCTCTGGAACTATTTCTACAAGATCTCTGTGACCGGACATATGAAGTCACTCTTCAAAGGGGAGCAAAGACATTGAATTCCATGCACTTGTAATTACACCGTACACAACCCTGCATTAAGTGGTCATGTCATAAATTTGATGCTGATTTAATTTACTTTTTCTTTTTAATTTTTCTCTGGTTTTCAGAAAGCAGTGTGTTCAGAGCTTTAATGTGTTCGACTTTCTAAGAGAGATTGTTGGTAAAGTTCCTGATTTAGGTGGTTCTGATGCTGCAGGGGAGGACAGATCTGCAACTAAACGAAGGTTTGCACAGTTTTAATTTAACCGCTTCATAGCTTTCGAATGGAATTTAGGTTTTACATATGATGATATTGGTTTGATACTTGGTATACAGGAAAGTTGCGGATGGTGATCATAATGACCGCGAAGAAGCTGGAGACTCAAAAAGGGATAAGGAGGTTAGATATTTCACCATTCTTGATTGGCTGGTAGATAGATAATAGATTACTCGTATAGAACTTTAGTAACTAATGGGCCCCACAGTTCTGGCATGACAATTGGAAATGCCATTGGGGTCCCACTTAAATGAAGAGGTTACATCTCTTTATTCGCATATTCTTTCTCTCATGATTTTGTCCCAAATTGACCACCATCTTTACTTATGCAGCTGGAATAATAAATTTTATTTCTTTAATGTGCACTTAACTGAAAAAGTATGATAATACAGTGTGACTTTTCTGTCTGTGTCCAATTCTCTCCACAAAAATAAGCTCTTTAGATCAATTGTTTCGTCATCATTTTGACTATATTCAGAAATTTTGGTTTAGCATCTTTTTGTACTAATTTTACCTTACTAAATCTTAAAGGTAGCAATTTCAACTCATTTGTGGGATAATTTTTATCTCAAATGGGTCAAAGAGGGAAACTTAAGAACATCTTAAAAGGAAACTAGTCATACTGTTGAAAGTTGTCCAGAGTGTTTTCTTTAGTGCATACAACCAATTATCATTCTATTCAGAAAATTATATCATTTTTGACCTAATAATCTATTTGTTGTCATATTTGACACGCTAGTCAGTTATAATCATTATATGCTTTTTCTACGTAAGCTGTTTTGGGTCGACGTGATCTGCCCGACCGCAGAAAAGTTATATATTTGTCTCAAGCCTGTTTTTATCAGTTACACAACCTGCATATCCTGCCTATCTGGCAGCTCTATTTGATTGAAAGCAGTAATTGTTTTTCCTATCTTATGCTACTAACAAACTCATAGTATGATACTTGTAAGTTGTAATTTCTCTTGAATGTTTTCTGTATTTTAATTAAAAAAAACAAAAGAGGTTTCTTGAGTCGGGATTCTCCGTGGAAGCAGTCTCTCTATCCTATGGGATAGAGAGGTAAGGTTTGTTTTCATCTCACCGTCCCCAGACCCTACTATTGAAGTATTGAGTGGGACTTTGCTGGGTATGCTTGTTTGTTTATTTGAATGACAAGCAAGACCTTTACTTGATTATCCTTCTTTTTACAGCCAGAAAATCTCCATGCAGACGGGAGTGGTAGAAGAGGAAGGGGTAGACCCAGGGGTCGTGGTAGAATTAGTAAAGCAGAGAAAGAAGCAAGCGCAGCAGCAACATTTAATTATGATAAACCCGAAACAAATCCCAGTACTACACATAAACCAAATCCAATATCAACCCAAGGTTCAATAAAACATGCTGATTCAAAAGAGAATCACAATCTAGCATTTGAAAATACCGAAGACACGCTCAAAGTCAGGAACTTTGACCTCAACCTAGACTTGGACGAGAATGGAAACTCACCCGCTATTCCTGCAGGCTCACCACCAAAACAGGCTGTTGAAATGAAGCCCGATGAGTATCCTGGTTGGTCAATGGCAGATGTGGAGAAAATGGTGATTGACCCGGTCAAACTTGCTAACTTAAACAGCAGGGTAGATGAAGATGATGAAGATTATGATGAAGAAGAATGAATATGTGTTTTTTGGTGTGGAATCCTCGTACAGTTTGTTTTGAAAGATTACTTGTGTTCTTGTTTAGTGGTCACATTGTAGATGCTGACTTAGGTAGACGAACAGATAGGCTGACATGGTAACTAGGAAGCAAGAAGTTGGCAGTGGCAAATATTTGTTTTGTTCTTTTTGTGGGGTCCGTTTATGTTGTTTTGACTCGGTTGCAAATGTAAATACTTTGTTTTAATTATTGATGGTTTCGTGCTAAACTTTTCAGTTGATTTTATGTTAAATTGTAAATAATTTTTGAATTTAGATCAGGTTGTTTACTGTAACTCTGTAAGTTTCGAAAGGTTTAATGAAAATTTAGGGCCAACTGTTAACTACAATACTAAAATAAAAAAAATAAAGACAAAACAAGCCGGTCAGGTTGGTTGGTTTGGCCGTTTATGCGTGTTGATAGTTATGCTTAGGACTTAGGAGGGTGATTTACCTTGTCAGTTGCGGCAATGTTCCTGTCATGTATTGTTTTATACTTAGTCATGCATGTATTGTGTTCCCTCACTCTTATAATGACATGTTTTGTATCTTATAATTTGAACTTATTATTTTGTTCTTAAATTCTAGATATACTATTGCTAGGTGTTTATTTTATAATATTAATTTTATTTAAAACTAACTAATGTTATACATAATATATATATATATATATATATATATATATATATATATATATATATATATATATTATTTTAAATTGAAATTTAATGTTTGTTTTCACAACAATGTAATTTTGTAGCTCATACTTTTGTCTTTGCGCTTGCTCAACTGTTAAATTCAATTGGTGAGGTTACCTTTCTTTTATTATTAAGTTTAAGGGTAACTTTATAAAATAGTAATCAAGTTTCAAGATTGTTCTAATTAAATACTCATAAAGTTTTTTGTCCCAGTCAGGTTACTCATAATATTTTTTGTCCCAATCAGATCATTAAAATTTCAAAATTAATTTAGTTAGGTCAATTATAAGTTGCAAAGTGTTTTAAAAACTTTGAAATGTTTAAAAATATTAACAATATTAATAAAAAGCTAAATTATTTTAAAATTTGTGTAAATTATTTAAAAAATTGTAAAAATATTAGTAACTTAATTAGAATACTTTTAAAACTATAGTGACCTGATTGGAACAAATAAAAATATTAGCGACCTAATTGAAACACTTTTAAAACTTTAATGACCTGATTAGAACAAATAAAAATATAAGTGACCTAATTAGAACACTACTAAAACTTGCTTATTATGTATGAAGTTTTCCCTTAGCTTTAATCCCCGCCGCATCACATGGATAAATCCATTGGTTATTGTATCAAAAAGCTATAACCAATCACAAGCACCCATTTATGGATAAAAACACTAATAAAAATAGATCGATACAAGATCTATTTCAAACACGTATTATTGTTCATGATATGTTTTCTAGCATACATATGAAGTGACATTAACTCGCAACGAATTGCAAGAAATGTTTATTGTTAACGTAACGAAATTATTTATACGATTAAACTTCACGTCCGATGGCCTAGTAGCGGTCACCTACCACTCTCGCGCTGCATCGCAGAACATACAACTTGATCAAAACAACATCCATCTTTATAACTTTTATGGCTCATATGAATTGACTTAAAGTGATAAAGATAAGACGATATAATTTTAACTTTTTAATAAAACTTACGCGATTGAGGTTAAGCGGATGTTGCAGCATCAACAGGCTTGAATTCCTGCAATTCTTTGAAGTTTTCCCACGGCTTCACCCAAACTTTGGCTTCATAAGTCTTTTTCTCACCACCATCACTTGCTTCAAGTGTGATATAATACATTATACCCTGTACCACCTGCTGCTTTGTGTTTAGCACCCTCCCAAACTCCAGCAGGGAATTCTACATAAATATTCATATAATATTTAGTATTTACACACTTTGTCCCAAGCTAAAAGAAAAGATTATTACATAATCTTGTATCAAGTGCCTCTATCAGAGATCTCAGGTTCGAATCCAACATCCAACGACTGAACCTAAACAAGCTGCGTTTAACACTTTTACCCGGTCTCATGGTCAGCAGGATACCGGGGATCCCATGAGTTTTCCTAACGAGTTCTTATAGTTACCAAAAACAACAACATAATAGGATGATCATTGCAAATATTCTTACACAAAGGCATACAGAGAGCTAATAAGATATAAAGAGAATTCCTGTTTCAGGTTGTATCAAAGAGAAACGATCATATCAAAAATGGAAAGCTCTAATGCTACTTAGACCTATGAAAAATTTCTTTATTTAGAAAATGATCCCTAGGAATTTGTTGTCAAGTATGAGCAAATCTCATGAAGGGTCAAGGGTAAAATGATTTTTTTTATATTTATACTTTTGTGTCTATATGAGACAAAATTATCATCAAAAACACCTATGATTGTACAAACATCACCAACTATTTTACACCTTTTCTCCATTTATGTGTGATTTTTCTATTTTACTTCTAGTATATTTCTTTCACTTTTACTTTATTTTCCTAACAAGCAGTAAGAAGCTATATATTTCAAGACATTTATATATAGGTACACGAATAAAAAATGGACACATGAAATTTGTTAGCGTAGATCTAACAAAAAAACTTTTCATTTCCTTAATTTTATAATATCCGCATCTCTTATATTCTTAAAATAACATGATCAATCATCCTAAAACGCATATAATTACAAATATTTACAATGAATCAGTCACGTTATTAAACTGCTGGAATCAATCAAAAAGCTGAATCGATCGATTTTCTTCTTAAGAAACCATAATCTTCTATCCACCAAAATTGCACGATCTAAGATACTGCAGATGTAAATCGCACGCATACAAGCTACAAACGATTACAAAACGAAGAAAACACGGGGACGATTTGAAACCCTAGGTGTGGAACTAAGGAAGACGATGCGATTGAAAAGAGTTAGAGTACCTGCTTCTTGTTGTGTTCATCGACGGCGAATCGAGCAAGGTTGTCGATCTCGAGGCTGTTTTCAACGCCCTTTGATTCGCTAATTCCTCCAACAACTGCCATTGTTTTGCTGCAAAAGTGAAATCCTTTGAACTTTGGGTCTTTGTGATTAACAAGTGAGATTGTGAGAACCAATAGTCAACAGTGTCGTTAGTGAGGGCCAAGGAGATGGTTCCACGTGGCGAGACGAGAAACGTGAGTTCAAAGGGTGATTGGGATTCGCATTTAATTGTTATGAAAATAACCAGCGGATTAGACCTTCGGTTCGAATCTATACTATATATGGCATCTCAAGTTACTCTTTTATTAGTGAGGGCCAAGAAGATGATTCCACGTGGCGAGACGAGAAACGTGAGTTCAAAGGGTGATTGGGATTCGCATTTAATTGTTATGAAAATAACCAGCGGATTAGACCCTCGGTTCGAATGAATCTATACTATATATGACATCTCAAGTTACTCTTTTATTAGTAAAGACCAAGAAGATGATTCCACATGGCGAGACGAGAAACGTGAGTTCAAAGGGTGATTGGGATTCGCATTTAATTGTTATGAAAATAACCAACGGATTAGACCCTCGGTTCGAATCTATACTATATATGGCATCTCAAGTTACTCTTTTATTAGTGAGGGCCAAGAAGATGATTCCATGTGGCGAGACGAGAAACGTGAGTTCAAAGGGTGATTGGGATTTGCATTTAATTGTTATGAAAATAACCAGCGGATTAGACCCTCGGTTCGAATCTATACTATATAATAAAAGAGTAAAAATAGTGTCACGTGTCATTATGTAATGCATTCTCACAATTATTTTCCCGCCTAAACTAATTACCTAATTTTAAGCAATAAATTAATAGTTTCATTATTTTTACCATATTTTAGGAAACTAAATTAATTTTCAATTTAAGCAACTAAATTATTTTAAGTAACTAGACTAATAATTCGTTTCAAATTTTATCTATATATATATACTAGGTTAGTACCCCGTGTATTACACGTGTTGAATAAATAAAATAATAAATAATTAGTACTAAAAATTTATGAATTATAAAACTATGTTTAATGGTAAAATACGATTATAATTGCATATGAATAGCTACTTTAACTAAATAAACAATGTGTGTTTTAAATATTTTGTTTTAAGAAAAATAAATTTATTTTAAAAAAAGTTTGTTGTATTCTGTATTTTATAAAACTTTTTTTAAAGTGTGTTTTAAAAAAATAAGTTTTAATTTATTAAATTATATAATTTTTAATATGAAAATGATATGATTAATATTATTAGTATTCAATATTATTATTAATAATAAATAGAAATAAAAAAGTTAGTATGATAAAACTTACAATTGTATGAAGTCATATTTTAGTTTTTTTTATATAGATAGATATATAGGTAAATAGATAGGGTACAAACTCATTTATTAAACGGATTATAGTTAGTAATAAACACGAATAGTTACAGTACGATATGTTAGTATAAGATATGACTAAAATTATATATACGTAATAGTTTAAGAAATAAAACAATAATACTATTTTTTAACTCTCTTATCTAAATGGTTTTATTTTTAAACATTTGTTTTAAGAATTTTTTAAAAAAATTTATTGTTCATTAAAAACTTTATTTTTTAATTATTCTGGTTGTTTTAATAAAACTGCTTTTAGAAAATTTCATATTTTTTATAATTTTTTTAAAAAAGGACCGATTTAAAATATTATGTTACATGAAGGTTTAGTGTTTTAGAAAATTTTATATTATATAAAAATTTTGTTTTTTTTATTATTTCTATTTTAATAAAAAGATATGATTTTTAATTTTCTTAATTAAATTTATTTAAAAACATAGCTTGATTTTAAAAAATCTAAATGAGAGAGAGAAATATACCAATTAATAAAATTAATTTTTATTAAAAGAGAGAAATTAGTTTGAATGTTTAAATTACTATAATACCCTTTTGGAGGCAAAATTAAGTGAGAATGCTTAAAAAAATAACAAGTGTCAAAAAGTTTGTTTAAGAAAATGACAAGTGGCAAATAAAAAGTTTTTTTATTATATTCTATATATATATATATATACATATATATATATATATATATATATATATATATATATATATATATATATATATATATAGGGGAGGGTTCCTAAGAAAATCATGATTTACTAAAAAACCAAGAAAACCAAACATAAACCATTGATCTATTTGATCAATGGTTGATATACACAATGGTATTTTTGTAAATAATTCAAAATTTAAATACATTATATTAATGATACAATGGCAAATTTGGAAAAAAAATATTAGTTTTGGAAATCACTAATAAAATTACTACATTCACTCTTCTCTCTCCTCCCTTATAAATTATATTAAAAAAATCTAGCTATTGACTTTGTATTCATCATATTCATATTAATCAACAAATGCCTTCATCTTTGTATTTTCTTAAATAATTCAACGGTTAACTGATGCATCATATGTAAACCTGCTTACGCATATGTAAGCAAAGAAAGAAAAAACAGACAATATGCCTACTGTTACATTAAATGGTAAAACTTGCATATATGTAAACAAAGAAAAAACAGACAATATGCATACTGTTACATTAAAATGGTAAAACTTACATATATGTAAGCAATCAAAAAATAAATAGAAAAGGCAACATGGTCGTTGTTGTACTAAATGATGGAACTTACGTATATGTAAATAGTCATTTAAATGGAATAATTTATTCAAGTTCAAAATAAATTACTAAATACACAATAACGAATACCTTGATTTTCAACACCGGTAAGATATATAACTCAAGTTGCTTGATTCATATTAGATGGGATCAATATTATGGAATTGCCTACTTGTAAATGATCTCCGATGTCAACAACATCCTTTCGATTGATTCGTGTTAGGACTTATGTCAACAAATTGATTGATTTCAATATCATTTGTAATGATCATTTTGGAAGAATTATGATCAATTCTAAATGGTATACAAAATTCATATTGAAAAAGCTTTATAACTACACTTTAGATCTTGCCAAATACAATATTCATATTGAAAAAGCTACACCTTTATCACTCTTAGCATTATGTCATCATCTTCACCATGGTTATATGTAACTTACATATACGTAACCTAAGCTACATATTTGTAACTGTTTCTGTAGTTATTCGTCATCTTCCTTTCTTCATTGTATCTTCAAAAAATCAAATCCATCGGTCATTTTCTTCCACTGTTGCCTGTTCTTCATCACCATCAAATCTGTTGATTCAAATAATCAAAACTATATTTGATATTCTTCATTATCGTTTGTTCTTTAGCATAATCACCATTGTTAATAAAGCCTTCTTTGATGAATGTGAATATGAATCAAAGTAATACATGAAAGAAATTTGTCTAATGTATCTTAGATTCAATTGATTTAGAGAGAGAATGAGAAAAATATAATTAAATGATAGAGAGATTTAAGGGATTTAAAAATATAGATAACTGACAACATTAAATAGTGTTAAAATTACTAAACTAACCTTTTAAATAAATAAAAATATAATAATTTTAAAATTCCATGATTGGTGGAACTTGGTTTTTTTGGTTTTTTCAAAAGATTATGGTTTTCTTAGGATCCTTCCTCTATATATATATATATATATTTATTTAAAACTTTTACGTAAATCATATATTTGTATAATTCTATAAAAATTTCATAAATACTAAAGTTAATGGATATTTTATAATTATCTCTTCGTATTAACTATTTACTTTAATATTTTGATTCAACCCGTGTAATACACGGGTTTTTAAGCTAGTAAGAATATATACGAAAACATTGTAACGAGGTTGTATTGGTTTTGTTGAATTCAATTATATAGACACTTAGAAATTGTTTGGTAGCCTTTTAATAAAATCATTAAAAGACTACATCTGAATCGATAAAAGGTGTGAGTATTTGTTAAAGAAAAACATAAGCTTTTAATATAGTTAAAGGTAGAGTTTGATGGGTTTTAGATTTGATTATTTTAGCTAATTGTAACTTGGGGGATTTTTAGATACTTTATTTTGTTAACCGACTGTTGATCTGGGCTATGAATTGCAGTTTTGGAATGCATTTTGTTCAAGTTAACAGTTTGTTGTCGTTTATGTTCAAGGCTCTTAGATGTTTAAGGTTATGCAGGTCTTATTGGTTTTAACTATGCCAGTTCTCTATTAACTAACTCTTCATGCTTATAAATTCATATACATTGGTTAAACCTGGGGTGATGAGGGCTGCTTTCTGAAGGACTGAAGGTGCTTATATGTTACAACAACAAACAAGTAACAAACATACAAATTAGAGTGGGGTGGTGATCAGCGTTTACATTATAGACTTACTAAGGTGCTCCCTGCATGCCTTTATTACCATTATACAAAAGTAAACAACTTTAAGTGTTACTTTCAAAGTATATATGCAATCCAAGGTTGTGTTTAATAAGCTAATATTTTTTATTGTATTTGAAAGATCGTTAACTTGTATGTCGAAAGGGGTGATATATATGTATATTTTGACCTCTAAGGTCAAACATGTTTATTTACCATTGCAAAGTCAATACCACTTTGTTATAAAAGAATTCCAGTTATACCTAACATGTATAACCCGCTTAAAAACCAACTTGAATAAGAAACTCACATAGATTCCAAAAATGAAAAGCTTGTAAGTTTGACCCTCGAAATCAACTTCTACCTCATGTTTAATGTAATCAAGAAAGCTTAAGTACACTTCAAATTGACGTACAGGTTACAATTGGAATTCGTATATGTTAAAAAAAAAAAAAAAAAAGAGTTCACACTAACGGTTCATGTCCTTTAATTTTTCTACTTCTTGACACATCTTTAGACCTTTGGCTTAAATGTTACAACTATTAGTTTAGTTGCTTTTATTTTAGTTAACTGTGGCTACACTTCATTTTTTGCCTATCCTTAATGGCTGGTGCTTTTTACAGTTAATAGAATTCTTGTAAGTGTATAGAAGCTATAGTTTTATTGTAATTGAATGATACATATATGTCCTCAAAACATATCTTAAATATATAATTGTTTTTAAGCATGAGTCTAAGTAAAAGATTTGGTTTTCTTATGTAAACCTTTGCGAACGCTATATTTTTTGTGTTCTAACATGACGCAATGTCTTATTATATTAGTTAAATTCTGTCCCCCTCATACTCATGAGATTATGAGAGTAAACATAGAAAATTTTATTTTTTTAAGTTTTTTCTCTCGTATTATTTTATTTTATTTTTCATTTAAAATGCAGGAATTAAGATTCAAGATTTGAGTTCAAAGATAGAATTCACAAGAAATAATTGTTACAGTATTACTTGCAGAAAACAGTGGATCGAAGATTCAAGATCGAGGTTACACTCTCCTCTACTGTTGTTTTCATCTTCAGATTTTGATTCTTCTTCATCAGATGTTAAACCCCCAAATCTCTTTCATTCAGTTGCGAAATTAGGGTTTATATTTTGTTCGAACAGTACCGATTTGTCAATGAATCGATCTTGAGATCTTCTGCCATTATACATGAAGTTTTAAATCTCAAATGGCACCAAAGAGAGGGTTATATCCTTTCTTCCTCTTTGTATCACTCTCAGCTCTCTTCATTTTCTCTCTATATCGTTCTTCTTCAATCTCTTTATCATCATCTCCCCCAATTACTCAATTTCCACCCTCAATCACAAAATCGAACGAAATCCGAAACCCTAGTTTGCAAAACGTGCCCAAATTTTCATTCACAATCAAAGTCCTCACTTACGATCGCCTCCCCTCGCTCTCCCGCTGCCTACGATCTCTAGCTGCTGCTCATTACGATGATGAAAAGGTGGATATTCATATATTCATCGATCACTTCAAGGTTTTGGATCAAAATGATGAGTATTTGGATAAGAAACTGAACGAATCTCGTGAAATTCTTGATTTTGTTGATGGATTTGAGTGGAGATCTGGGCATAAGATGGTGCATTACAGGACTGGGAACGTTGGGCTGCAGGCACAGTGGTTGGAAGCATGGTGGCCTGCTTCTGATGATGAGTTTGCTTTTGTGGTTGAAGATGATATCGAATTGTCGCCATTGTATTATAGATTTCTTAAGCGTTTGATTGCTGATTATTACTACAATGCTTCAAATTACAGTCCTTGGATCTACGGTGCTTCTTTGCAGCGACCGAGGTTCGTGCCAGGTATCATCTTCTTTCTATGTTCTGTGTATCTGTATCTTGTAGCATCTAGCTGTTTAAACCAGTTAACTTACATGTATCCCTTCGATTTAGAGCTTGAAGAAAGCATATGAGCTCTTTGTTGTTGTAGTTTATCAGTTTAATCTGCTTATGATGTCAGGTAAACATGGGAACAAAATAAACATAAACAAAGAAACAAAAGTTTTCTTGTATCAGCTGGTTGGTACCTGGGGTCAGCTTCTGTTCCCAAAACCATGGAAGGAGTTTCGTTTATGGTACGACACGCATAAGACAAAGGGCATGAAACCGATTCTTGATGGCATGGTAACCTATTTGCATATGGACTCGTTTTCTTTTTGGTAAAACTGTGAACTTGTGTTTTATCATTTTGTTAATTTTCATATTCGATAAACTGATATGTAGGTGACAACGGGCTGGTACAAAAAGATGGGAGACAGGATATGGACGCCTTGGTTTATTAAGTTTATTCACGCCCGAGGCTATTTTAACATTTACACGAATTTCTTAAACGAGTCAGCACTCAGTGTCTCTCATAGAGACACAGGGGTTAACTATGGAAAAACAGCAGGACCTGATTCAAATCTTATTAAGGAGAGTTCTCGTGAGGGTAACTTTTACAAGTTGGAGCCTTTGAGAAATCTTAAATGGTATGATTTCTGTTTTAGAGAAGTAATTCCTGATAGGATCGTGACAAGTGTCGATGAACTTGAGCCTGTTTTGAAATCAGTCCAAAAGGCGAATGCTTTGGTGCTTGTGAGCATAGATCAAACTTCAAAGATATTAACCCGAAACTTATTGTGTCATTTTGCAAGGCTTGGTGTTTGGAACTATATCTTTGTGGGTCATAATTCTGATTTCTTGCTTGATCTTGCAAGACGTGGGCATCCAGTGATTAATGTGGATGCAGTTTTTGACAAGTTGAAGGCGTACAAATCGATTAAATTAAGAAAGGAGATAGTCGTAAAGGCGCTTGCGATTAAAAAAGCATTGGAAATGAAGTATGACACGTGGGTGTTGGATCACAACATGGTTCCGGTCAAAGCTGACTTTTTTCTTGACCCGCTCAAACTTGATTCCACTGTTGACTTTTATGTCGGGAAGAGACTTGGACTTTTGCTTGCCAGGAGTTCGGGATCTGGGATTTGGAATGATCGTTTTGTGAAAGAGATTGCACTAATGGTGGAGCCCATGACGAGTAAAGATGGGAGTGGTTTTGGGTTTATGTCAGGAAAGTTATTGGAGACAAAAGGTGTTAAGTCACAGAGATTGAACAAGGGTTTAGGGTTTAGTGTTGAAGTTGATGCAGGTAATGATGATGGAATCTTGTTAAAGAATGACACAAAGGTTGTGTTTTGGTCTTCTGATATGGGTTTAGGTTTTGTACAAAAAAGGCTTGAAAGTTTAGGATTGTGGATTATAGATTCTGAATCCCACTGTAAGGCTGTTATATGTCACCCATCATAGTATTTGATTTTCATAGAATATTCTTTTTTGAACCTTTTTGATCAAGCTCGTCATTTGTAAAATGTCGAACGGATACTGATTTACGCAGTTTTGTTTGTGTTATCGGTAAAACGTTGTGTTGTAAAATGAGTACCCATATGTTTGGATCACCGTGATCAATAAAATACCATCAATTTATATTGATTTCTCTGTCTATATGTTTTTAGATGAGCTATGAAATTGATATACGAATGTTATGAGGAATAGGCAAGTTAGATTCACGTATCATTTAAAAGATCAACCATACATGCGTTGTGCATTTGTGTTGGTTTAATCTTATGTTCCTTCATCTACTCCTTTTTTTTATATATTTTTTTTATTTTTTTATTTTTATTTTTAAATCAACTAATCCTCCATGACAGCAAACAAATAAAAGCCCTGTATTCACATTTCACATGATCATGATTGTGGTCTTTCATGGCTTCAAACAAACTAATTGCAGTACCGATTTCACCACACATTCCATACCCCATAATAATCGTGTTCCATGAAGCCAAATCCTTATTAGGCTTTTCATCGAATACATTTCTGAGCAAGATCAATACATCCACATTTGGTGTAAAAATCCAAAATCGAGTTTGCAACAATGAGAAGATTAAAGTACATCACAAATAATAAATATGACCTTTAAACTTTATAACTTCTCAAAAGTAACTTAATAACCCTTTAAAAATTAACTTTTTAATTTTTTTCTCAAATATACTTATTAACTTATTGACTTTTCAAAAGTTAATAAGTCAAAAGTTAATCAAAAAATTAGTTTGACAAACATGACCTTAATCCGTAATTGTATTCTTTGCTTTCATCCCTAGTTCAATATTGTTAACTACGGCTGTTGAAATGCGGAGGCAATTCGATCATTTTAACTTTTAACAAATAAAATTATTAGTTATACTGAAAAAAAGAGTTAATTTTAGTTTTACTTCTTAATATTTAACTAAAGTAATCATTTTTTTTCAAAAGATTAAAAACATCAATTTACCTCCAAAAGTTTCATATGTTGTTTCAATTTCATTCCAAAAGTTTAATTATTTTGGATAAAATTAAAACAACTAATGAAAAATTTGAATTAAAATTAAAACAATTTATGAAATTTTTAAAGTTAAATTGATGTTTTTAATATTTTAAAAGAAAATAGTTATTTTTAATAAAGTTCGAGAGGTAAAATTAAATTTAACTGAAAAAAAAAAAAAAAAAAAAACCCACACACCCTACGTTCCAGATTCCAGAGGGAAGAAGAAGCCGTAATCATAAAAGAAGCAGAGAGTTCAACCCCTAATACAATAACCGGTGACGAAGGTAACCGACGAAAAAGCCCTCCTTCGATGGTCGCTTGATTCCAAACAATAATCCATCCGCTGCGGGGATGAGACAGAGACACCACCTTTAATCAGTAATAAATTTCAATTCACACTCCAATTCACATATTCTTTTTTACTCGATTCACATTTTTATTCCATTAACTTTTTCTTTATCATGTCTCCGATGTAAGTATTAACTTCCCGTGCTGTAATTTTGTCTTTGGGTTTCCCTCTTAGGATAGGATAGTGTTGTTTCTATGCATTTGTCAGAAGGCCTTTGGTTCTTGGTGATTGTGGTTCGATTTCAATGGTTATGTTGTGTATTGAGCTCGTTTTTCATCTTTTTAGGTTTAGGTGTTTCTACCATCGTTTTCTTCTTACTTTCATCACCTCACCTGATGGTGATGATGATGATGATGATGATGATGATGATGAATTGCTGCCTACAGTAGAGATGAAACGAACCAACGATTTTCAGTAAATGGCTTCATTACATCAATCAAAATGCATATCCATTTGTAGCTATGCTTGTAGTTTTTTTTTATGTGCTTACTGCTGAAGTTCTATCTTCTGACTGGTGCTTATGGCTAATTCCCTTATGGTTGGTTTATTTGCTGCATAATGTGGACTGTAATCTTTAGTTAGAGGTAGAGTTTGATGGTTTTTAGATTTGATTATTTTAGCCAATTGTAACTTAGGCAATTTTTAGAAATGTAATAACCCTCTTCTGCTTCGATATTAATACTGTCATATTTCATTACTATTGTTTCAGAATCGAACACTTCCTCCTGAAAAGGATCTTGGGACTTGAATTCCGATCACGCTGATAACTAAACTTGCGTATAGTCTGGTAAGAGTTTATGTGCCATATGGAAGATTTTACCTCATGTTGGTTTGTTTAGGGCGTAATAGTTATCTGTTGAGTATTTGTAAATCTCATTATCTTCCATGAGATATTCGTTTTCATTTTCCTCTAGATAATATATCTAAATGACGTGGTCACTGGTCAAAAAATCAATTTTTGATCTCTGCTTAATCCGTACTAGCACAAGTCTCGTTTATCTGGCATCAGTTTATATACACACTGACATAATACCTTTTCGAGGGAAAGAATTTTTCATCCCCAATTGCAGCAAGGTTCGCCTTTCAGATAATTTTTGTAAAAAGCGCTTAAATCTTTGTCGATATCTCTGCAATAGTGTTACACCAAGAAGCCTATGTTGGGAAGGATCTTCTCATGACATTTTGCTTAAAAACCTTGAAATTTATCTAAGGAGTCATCAAGTGGATGAAGCATGGGAAGCTTATACAGATTTTAAGAAACTCTATGGTTTACCGGATGATCATTTATTGAGTAGGTTCATTGCAGAATTATCCTATACGCGTGAACCTAAATGGCTTCAGAGAGCATGTGATGTTATCCTTCTTCTTCCCAAAAAAAAGTCAAACTCGCTTCCCTTTGACCAGCTGTACAACCTCTCACTTTCCTTAGCAAGAGCTCAAATGCCTACTCATGCATCCAGGATTCTTCGGATCATGATTGAAAAAGATAATATCCCGCCAACTAACTTATTGGGTTCGGTCATGCTTCATATGGTCAAGAAAGAAATAGGCACATATCTTGCATCAAATATATTGATACAAATCTGTGATCTTTTTCAGCATTCTGGTTCTAACCGGAGTAAAATAAAACCTGATACTGCAACTTTTAACCTTGCTCTTGATTCTTGCTCACGTTATAACCTATCTTTCAAGGCTCAACAGATCATAGAACTGATGTCACAAATGGGGTTAGCGGGTGATGCATATACTATCATAACTATTGCTCGAATTCATGCGGTCAACGGTCAAAGGGATGAGTTAAAGAAGTTCAAAAATTGCATTGACCAGGTGGCAGGTCATTTGGGTCATCACTATTTCCAGTTTTATGATAATCTCATGAGCTTACATTTTAAGTTCAACGATATTGATTCTGTATCCAAACTCATATTTGATATGATCAGTTTACGTGGAACTCAGAAGGGCCCGTATAAGCCGTTCTTAATCCCACTTGGTTCTCCGAATCTCAAAAAAGTTTTAAAATTGCAGGTTTTACCTCACGTTTTGCCTGAAAATTCATTAGTGCAGATAGAAAGAAACGAGGGTTTTGTTACGCAGAAGAACAAAAGGCTTGTTTTTACCAACAAAACCATAGCAAAGCTCATTGTAGGGTATAAACGAGCGGGTCGAATTAGTGAGTTGTCAAAGGTTTTATGCCGGATACAAACGGATAGCGTGCAGGCTGAAATGAACTTAAACGATTTGAGTGCTGGTGTTATTGATGCTTGTATTCATGTGGGTTGGCTGGAAACTGCCCATGATATTATAGATGATATGGAGCAGGCAGGGAATATTATTAATACTGATTCATATGCATCATTATTAACAGCTTATCATGAAGTTAACGAGTATCGGGAAGCCGAGTCACTACTGAAACAAATCAAGAAAACAGGTATAACAATATCTGATGATACGTCAAAGCCGGTTGTTTCTAGGAAAAGATCAGATTTAGTAACATGTTTGATCCAAGAAACGAAGAATGGGGATATAAATTGTTCAGTTTATGAATTCAACTCTTCGATTTACTTCTTTATGAAGGCTGAAATGATTGATGATGCTTTGAAGACATATAAAAGTATGCAAAGAATGAACATCCATCCTACTGTTGCAACCTACATGTACATGGTGATGGGGTATTCTTCGTTAGAAATGTATCGCGATATTACGATTTTATGGGGTGATATAAAGAGGAGTCTTGATGCTGGGAACTTGATGATGAATTTAGATTTGTATGAGGTTTTGGTTCTGAATTTCTTGAAAGGTGGGTATTTTGAGAGGGTGATGGAGGTCATTAGTTGCATGAAAAAAGATGGAATTTATGCTGATAAATGGTTGTATAAAAATGAGTTTTTGAAGTTGCATAAGGATCTTTACAGGAAGTTGAAAGTTTGTAATGGTAGAACTGAAGCTCAAAGCAGAAGGGTTGAACATGTGAAGGCTTTCAGGAAATGGGCTGGCATTGATTGAAGTTTGTTGAATGTTTCTACTACTTTGACCTCTTCTTTATGAAGGCTACATTGAAATTTACTAGAGGTGACAGGTTTGACCGTTTCTTATGAATTAGTTCATTTGTATGTGCTTTATTTTAAACGGGTTAAATGGGTGAAAAAGAAAACATTTAGCCCAATGAGTTGAACAGGTTGAAAGTTTTTAAACCCTTTATTGATTGTATATATTCAAAGATTTATTTTATTATTATGATAATATTATTATGTAATCTAATTAACAAACCTATATCTACTTAAAGAAAGTGAAAAAAATGTTGTGTTTAGGTTGGGTTGAGGATAAAAAGATCAATATGTTCAAAAAGAATAAATATCATAAGTAAGAAATTCAACTACCAACCCATTAACCTACTTAACTCGCAAACATGTTTAGACAAACATAATACTTTGTTCGTTTCTAGGTTGCATGGGTTAAACGTGTCTAGGTTATGGTTAAGGTTTTCAGCATAATTAACTAAATAGGTCGTGATTAGGTTCGGTGATTCCACTACACTCAGCCCACTGATGGGAAATTGAACCAAACAAAAAATCTAAACACTTTTATTAACATCAAAAGACCACAAATTACATTGACCACATAACCTCTATTTATACTAAATAAACACTAATCCTAACCAAACTCAAATTCGATAAAATAATTGAAAATAAACAAACTTATCCTATTCTAATATAAATTCCATTAAACAATTAATAAAACTAATACTAATATTTATCAAGATTAAATCCTTTACCAACTTGACCCAGCCATCCTTAACCTATTAACCTATGTATTCTTTTTTAAACGACAGTAGTCATCCAAGATGTTTAGCTACGAAGGTTTTCCACCTGTCCCGCTTTGTATTAGTAAAATAATAATATTATATATGTATATGTATATATATATATATATATATATATATATATATATATATATATATATATATATATATATATATATATATATTGTCTAGTCCTTTTCTTGTTGCTGGGTTTTGGGGATAATGCTGTAGTGTTGATCCGATGTCAGTCCGACCAACGCCGCGATTAAAGGTCAATAACACGAGTTTCCCAAGGTCACCTAACAAAGAAAGCAACGGTCAAAACTAACATGCGCCAAATTTATGTGCTTCTTATAACTTAAAAATATTAAATATTCTTGGTTAAAATTTTACAAATTTCTTACAAGCATTAACCATTTTTAGCGGTTTATATGCCAAATCAAATTTTGTAACCTTTATGAAAGTTATAGATAATTTTTACATAACTAATACGAATATAAAAACTATATTATTACATATTTTCGTAATAAATGTTACAGGGAATTTAAGTGTTGAATTACATTTTTTTAATGATTTTGAATATATTTAACCTATTTTCATTATAATCTTTCTATTCCTATTCCTTCGATATAAATCAAAACTTGCTTTATATAAATTAATAATAGTTATTATACTTGACAAGATTTTAAACTACTTGAATTGAATGTTAAGTATAAAAAAACATAAACTGAAATTTTATTAATTCAAATCATGAGTAAAAAGTAATTAATAGTTTAATACTGATAATTAGACCAATTTAATCGTTGTGAAGGTAATTAAGTAGAATGTAATCAATATTAAGTATACGAATGAGAATGCATTTGATTGAAAAATAGTAAATTATGAGTGGTATTGATCAAATTATCAATATATATTATTAGTATCCAATTTAGACTATTATAAATACATTATACATTTACATTATTATATCCTCTATCTTTAATTCTAGGAAGACCTTTCTTGGTTGTTTCCTTAATAAGCAACGGCGTTGAAATATAAACGCACAACCGAAAGTCACCCACCATTTCCCACCTATCTGCTTTTATAGATTTACCCTACCCACTTTAGCATCTTTTGTATTGTACCAATATGAAACCCAATACATATACACACTCATCCACAATTAAAATATTACATATGTTGTTGTTAGTATTATTATTATTATATTACTAGTTAATTAAAAAGATGGCTCCTTTATTTTATATAACTCATGGTCATTTCATTCCGGAAATTAAGGACTTGGTGAAAATTTTTAATTTTTAACATATTAATCATTTTCACTAACAGATGTTAAGAATCTTTTCACTTCATGCGAAATGATCGTTTTACATTTTTTACTTACAAATTTAAAGAAACCCTAACACCATCATATTTCCATGTTTCTTCTCTCCACCGCTCCATGACTTCTAAAAAATGATATCCCTATCAAGTGTCAACCACTAAACACCTAATACTTCGCACCCACATTCGTCTCATCTGTCCATATCTTGTGAAGCCGCCTATATATTTTTTGAACGGCAAGATTATATATTATTCAAGAAAAAAACCTGATTAGGATTGCTGGAGAAATGCCATTTGCTACGATGATCGACAATGTAGCTTGCCTATCGACCACTAAACACCTAGTTCTAGGCCAACTTTTTTTAGGAACTTTATTGGTGTTAAACATGTATCTTTCTGTCGTTAAACTCAAAGTTGGGGCTGTATTAGTTTATTAACATTAATTATTTATTTTCAATATTTTTGTTAATTTCTTTTACTTTAAGTATAATTTTTTGTTGAAATTATTATTATTAATTATTAGACACAACTTTTAAGGCATAAAACTACTTTTTATCTATGTTTTTAATCTCCAGAACCAATCAGTCTCAACTACATATGTTTCTTTTATGTATTTAATCACATCCTAAACACACATAACGAAGTACACAAACACGCCTTCAACTACGTTTCATCATATGGTCCCCACCGCAACACGAGCCCTTTTTTTTTTAGCTAATAATAATAGCCGTATAAATTCTATTAAAAACTTAAAAAAAGAGTACTTATCACGTGTAAAGACAAATCAAGTTGATTTTTTAAGGTTGCTTCCACGAACCACCTTCAGCATGCCTAACTCCCGCCTCTTTTTCCGCCATCAACTCAGCACGTGCCAGTCACGAGTCAATTCTATTAAAGATAGGGCCCACCCTCCACTATGTTGACCAACGACCCCACTTTAGATTATTATTTATACAAATTCATATTCTTCACAATCTACTACTCCGGAAGCATGTCTAGTTCCAACAATGACTGGCTCCATGTTTACCAAAACAACATCACCGGTCCACCTCAGCACAGTACTGCACTGCGGTGGCCCGGTGATGTCACTGATGCAACCACAGTCACTACCACCACCACTGCGGCTACCACCGCGGTGAATGATGTGACTAATCAGTTGGGTCGCGTAACGCGACCCAACAACACGCGACGTCGCACCAGGGCTTCGCGTAGGACCCCTACCACTTTACTTAATACCGACACCACCAATTTCCGAGCCATGGTGCAACAGTTCACCGGTGGGAACTTTTGTGGTGGTGCCGGTGGCGGTGGTGGTGGTTCTAGTGCGCTTATGGCGGCTCCGGCCGCCGTTGCTCCTCGGCAGCCTTTGAGCAGTTATAACACTAATAATTCAACAGGTTTTAGTTATTATGGGATGGGGACAACGACCGTTTTGCCGCCTTTTGGTGGTGGTTATAGCATGGAGTTCCGGCAACCGCAGCAGCATCATTACTACACAACTGTGGCGGAGAACGGCGCCAGCGGTGGCGGTGGCGGTGGCGGTGGTGATCATCAACGTGGGTTTGTTCATAGGGTTCAAGAAGGTAGTATGTGATGATCTAAAGAAGATGTGAACATGAAGTTATAGGTGAGAAAAATAGCTGTGGTAAGAAGCTAACACAACTTGCATGTTGAGCTTTTCTTGAAAACATATATAAAAATAATAATGAAAGGTATAAATTATCGTAGGGTTTTATTATTTTCTTCTTTTTTTCTTTTAATTTTACGGTTGAAGGATGTTTCTTTTTGTTTAAATTTATGTATATAGTGTTTTTTTTTTTGTTATTGTTGGTGTTTTTGCATATGATTTTCTTGTGTTGGGATCACTAAATTTGTAAATCATAGTTGTATTATTAGTGTCTCCATTCAATATGAAATTACGAACATCATCTAGTTAATTCGTTCAAAATTTAAGTTACCTTTTGAAATAATTTTCATACTTGTAGTCATCAAATTATCAAAACAATATTATAAATTAAACTTAAAGTCTCATATTCTATGTGAATCTAAATTGATCTGAATTCATAGTAAAATGTTTTCCTTATAAGTATATGAATGCTCATTGGATGATATGATTGACTGGTTGTAGAGACACCCACACTTAAAAACATGTTTGAATACAAGTAGTATGAGGATGGTTAACCTTCTCAAGAATCTTCAATCGATACCATAAGTTTGATGTGACCAAACTAACAAATATTAGATAATATGAGAAATCAGGTGTTAACAAACCCTATTATAAAAGATGAAATGAACCTTATCAAGAACGATAAATCCCCAAAAAAGGACGACTTACCATTTTAGAACTAAATGGACGATTTAACATTTTACAAGTGATTGTAACACACCTTTATATATATAGACGTTAGTGCCCATAACTGATCATGTTTTTAGAAGTCTATCAATGAGCTCCATACTCGAATGTGATTGGGTGTAAATAATATCAAAACAGATGAAAGAAGCAAATACATCAAATTGACATTAAATCATCACAAGACCTATAATATAACAGCATTCATAAAACATCAAACAAAGAAAAAAACATTGGTTTTCAGAGTACAGTATCTTGATTGAAAAGTTACAAAATGTCCATGCTTTTTAACTTTTAAACCATAAAATACAAGTCAGGAGAAGATAATTGCATTTTGATTACATTTAAATACCAAAGAAGTCAAATCCAGTTTCAACAATTCAACATAAACATTTTGACAACATATGAACATCCACCCTTATGTAAGATACAGTCTACATGATTAAGGATGAATCTTTTGAAAAGAAATTTTTGGTGTAAATGGAATTATAGTAAACGGGTCCCACGACAAAAATGCGGCTTCTTATTTCCTCTTGCCAATGGTAAGCAGTTCAAAGCTTCTAAGGGCGTCATCACGGCCACCTCTAGATGAGGGTATGGCCCGTGTGAAAGATGATGACTTGGACTCGAACCCAGGTTGAGAATGGAGCCGTTGGGTGGTTGATATGCGACCACTACCTGAAACAAGACGGTTTGACCGGCTTTCATTGGGCTCACCAGATGAGCTTGGGCGGCTGCTTGATACAACTGCTCTTTTTGAAGTACTACCAGTTCGTGTGATTCGGGCTTTATCTGAGTCACCATGCTGAATATGCAAATACAAAAATAAATTTTATGCATATAACAAGATACATGACTAGAAACTACATTCTAAGGGGTTTTTATACAAGCCCATAGCAACACTGAAAAAGGGTTGTGAAATGGAATAGCGAGGCAGGCAGGTTGGATAATGGGTCAAAACGAGTTCAGGTCTAGGTTTGACCTGCAAACATGTTTTTTGGGTCCAATTTCTTTCCTTTATAATAAATATAACTTTTTAATATGGGTACGCTTGGTACGGCATGAGTGTGCATCCTTTCTCAAGCCAAGTATTTTTCAGCCCAAACACACCACAAAGATAAGTGCAAAATATGCCTTCTACTCTGCCTTATTGTCAATTACATTCTTGAACAAGAAGACTTATCGATCCCATAATAACGCTCTTCATTACATTAGTTATCTTATAATGAATTAACCAACCTGGATTTTTAATCCATGGTAGAGAAGATTGACATTATCTCGGTCAAAATGTTATTCACCTTGTTCCCTTGTCCCAATATGACCGTTTATGTAAGTTAAATTTAGACAGAGTATGCAAGTGATACTAGAGGTGGCAATTTTCACCCAATTACTTGCAACTGGGTCACTTACGGTGCGTTTTACTTCAAACATATCAAACGAGAAAGTGGGAAAAGAGTAAATGGGTCATGAGTAGTCAAAAGTTGCATAAAAGTGTATTGTTAATGTATGTAGCCACCTAAATTGCTTTAAACATAGATTTAGCCTGTGTTTGGCTAGTAAAAGGGATTGAAAATACATAGGTATAGGTTTGAAAGAAAAAAAATAATAGGGAAATGTATAATAGTTTTAGTAAACGGTTGTTTAAAAGCAGGGATATGAACTAAATTAAAAATTTAATGATTATTGTAAAACAAAAAAGAGAGTTAGGCAATGAGAAGAAGAATCCCACCTAGTACATAGTTATCTTAAATCCACTCCTTATGCAATGGTTTATAGATACCCATGTTTTAAAGATTTTCTCAAACCCAATACCACTTATTACTATCAACCCCATCTTCCATTCCTAAACCCCCCTCAAACCAAACACACAACCCTTAGAATATTATTGTAAAAATATTGTTTTTGAAATCGTAAGTAATGCATAACTTAGTTGCAAAGAAATTCTAAATAGAACAACTTGATCCACTTCAACCAGCATTGAAGAGTACACCTGACCCCCTCCCCCCATCTTGCCACCTCTTAGCGACATGATTGCGAGTACTGAGTATTAACATGTGACTCAAAAATCAGTTCCTTTGAGTACGTAACTGAAAAAAAAGGTCTATGTTATCTTAACATCTCTACTCACCATTTCTTTGGTTGGTGTTGCATGTTCAGAAGATCTATGTCTCGAGTGATCACCATGCAAGCCGCTACGCCTAGCTAATGACTCAACTTTGCCTGAGAATCTATCTCGGGCCTCGGGTCTCACTAGAAAGTAAAAAATATATATATATCATTATCACTAACCTTTATACTTAATCACATTGTGTCAGAATTCAGAAAACTGAAAACACATAAATGTCAATATCTTATAATACTGCAGACTTCCATGGATTAAACAATGCCATAAACCATTTTAAAATGGTAAACATCTATGCATACAAACATAAATATTCAAAGTTAACATAAAAACAAACCTGGGGTTTTTTCCACCCTTTCTGCCGAAGGTCCAGGATTCAGTGGTAGTTTTCCAACCGTCTATTTGTAGTAGAGATTTATAAGCAAAACATTTAAAATAAACACAAATAAATATAATATAAGAACAAACTAATTGTTTACCCGTCCTCTAGAACTGGATCCTGGACCAATTTGAGGGTACTTCAACATAGTCCAATCAAAAACATAGTCAAACTGATAACCTGAAATACAAACATGCTCGCAAATCTATTTTAGTAGAAATAAAAAAATAATAAATAATAAATATAATACATCATTCATATGATGACATTATACAACAAATAAAAAAGAGCATATTCTCTAAAAACATCCTTTGTGTTTACACATAAGAGGGGAAATAAAACAAAATTTAGAATTTACCTTCTCGAATGAAAAGATCCCGGAAAAGCCTTTTCAAGTATGAATAATCCGGCTTGTCATCAAACCGTAATGATCGACAATAATGAAAATACGATGTGAATTCAGTTGGATAAGACTTGCATAGCACCTGTAAAATTTGTCACTTAGTACTTAATTGAGAGGTTATAAATAAACATTTAAAAGAACATGTTTCTTAATAATAACAAATAAAATGCTTAAATATGTTTGATCTTGAGAATACCTCTATAGGAGTAAGCATCTTCTTTTCACTAATTTTATCATACTTCTGCTTCTTAGTCCCAGCTTTTAGCCCCTGCCACGGAAGGCTACAACCACATATATTAATAAGAACAGATTCAGAGAGGAAAGGCTAAAAAATAAAGAACATATAAATAAATCCGGGATATATTCAACCTTCCTCTCAAGAAATACATGAGTACATAACCAAGAGATTCCAGATCATCCCTCCTGCTCTGCTCTGTAATTGTTGATAAAAAAATGCAAGGTTAATCAAGTAATATGCCCAGCAAAAAACAATAATGGCACTTACAGAAGGTTACTTTATTCTTGTTCAATCAAAAACAGAGAAATAACAAATAATTTGAGCTAGTGTGAATAACTATAGAAAAAATCTTCTTGTAATACATGCCCAACACACTGAAACAAACAATATCACTTACCAACTCCAAGGTGGGTATTAACACTGGCATAACGGGCAGTACCAGTGAGATTTTTGTTTTCTCTGAAAGAAAAAGTAGCAAGAATAAGCCATAAGTAATCAAATTCTTTACAACAAGAATAATCTTGTCAGTCTGCTTGAGAACATAGCAGTTGTGATGCCTGACAGCAAGCAAAATAGTAAAAATAATATCATTTCCACTCAAGTTTTTGAATAACCAATTCCAATACCTGTATGGTATATGCTTGTGTGTCTGGAGATCCCTATACTTTTTTGCTAGACCGTAATCTATAATGTAAACCTGTTGTAAATTAATAGCAAACACAAATATGTTGATAATCAAAATCTCAAACAACAAAAGATGCAGATTAACTCATTGAAAGAGCAATGAGTTCTTAAAACCAACATAAAACCTTTAAAATGAAAATATCCAATATTAATAATGAAACAAAGATATTATCGTGAAGGCGACAACTTGTAATGTAAAACAGAATACCTGGTTTGCCTTTCGTCCTAAACCCATCAAAAAGTTATCTGGCTTTATATCACGGTGAAGGAAACCTCTTGAATGCATATATTCAACTCTATTTATCTGCATAAAACAATGAGAATATAATAGGTGCGAGTGTTAATACAATGTGCTCAAGTAATCTCATTACACAAGGTGCAATACTTACCAACTGATCTGCAAGCATCAAAACTGTTTTTAATGTGAATTTTCGGTTACAGTAATTAAATAGATCTTCTAAGCTCGGCCCAAGAAGATCAATAACCATAGCATTATATTCTCCTTCAACTCCAATCCATTTAAGGTGGGGAACACCAGCTGTGTTATAATAAATAAGTGACACGTTTCTTGACATGAAATGAAAGATATAACATAAAAAAAGATATACAAGCAGCAAAACATAATATGAAAAGATAGATGAACATGAAACTCACTTCCGCCTTGAAGAAGCATGTACAATTTTGCCTCATAGTGAAGCTGTGGGTGCTTGGTCTTAACAGATTCCTGGAAACAAAAACAATTAAGGCCACATATAAAAAAGAAAAATGATCTATATGTAAATGGTTAAGCATAGCTGATTACTCTGCTGGTTTATTTTACTACCTGCTACTGTAAAACATAATTACTTTTATATTAAAAATACTGGAATACACAATTGAATGAAAATGCATCCTTTATTTTAGCTATTTATTTATTTAACTTGAGTTCTATATTAACAGATAAACTTGTGTGAGTTACTCTTACGCTTCGTTCCTAGAATATCAGGCGTTTTTTATTCATCAGATTGATGTTTGTGGCTTATATCACTGAGATTGTTCATTTATTATCTTTCAACAATTTGACTAATTTTTCAAAGTTTCTTGTCTAAGATTTAGAATATGGTGAGTGCCACACCGTGCAATCATACTATGACTCGTTCTAGGTCTGCTATGGCTAAGAACATTTGTGGCAGAAGGTGAATGTTAAATTTATTTGCCACACTAAGATAATAAAAAGAATATATGAAAAATCATATCAAACCACATTTTAACTTTAACATGTAAATTGTAGGGTAAATATGAGTAATATGATTGGTATGCAGCATTTGCATGAATCTAAAACCAAAGAAGCATACTAGCTTGACCGCAACTTCCTCTTTACTTTGAAGATTTACTCCTGTAAAGAACAATAACATATCAATCACAAATGCAAAATATATAAAAATTCATAGATTGAAAACAATAGGCATAGAAGCATGCTGAAGAAAGAACAAATTACCCAAATAAAGTTCACCAAAAGATCCACTACCAATCTTCCTACCAAGCTTGAACTTCCCACCAATCACATGATCCATGATGAAATCCCAAATCCACAATCAAATAAGCCCTAATCAGATAATCAACTACTACAAATTACTTGAAGAAATTTCACCGCACAAAAACTAAGATCTCCAAAATGCACTCAGATCCATCAAAACCCACAACACAAACTCGCCCAAAATCCACAGAAAACTTCAACACGAAGACTCGTGTTCTAACAATTGAATTTCAAGATTTGTCGGTGACGATGGATCGATAAAAAAAAACCCTAGAATCACCACCGTCGATGAAACAGAAACTTACGCCCAATACCCAAATCAAGAAACTAACGTTTAAGATGAATCGATCAAACAATCAACAACTGTGGCAATGCATAGCAAGCATACACACGATTAAGTTGTTTACTGATCGAGAAATGATGATATAAAAGTGAAGATTTTTGGAAATCAGATCGATGAAGAGGAAATCAAGGGGGAAATGGTTTTAGGGTTTGAGAGTCCATAGGATCTACAGAAAGAAGAAAACAAGTGAAGCAGACGACGGATTTCGAGGGGAAAATATTAGGGATAAGAATGATTCGGACAGGGCGATTCTTGATTTTCTTACCAATTTTTGCTTCTTGAAAATGATATTATTTCTATCATGTGAAAATGATATTATCATTTGTATAATAATGTTCGATTATTTGTCATCCAATTACACAGCTTGTTAAAATTATTGTTTGAGATTTTTTATACATTTTTATTTTTAGCACTAATATTAACATTTATTCGATGAATAAAGAACGTGTGGATTTCCCAACTAAATGATGACTATTTTACAAATTCAAAACGCACTAATGTAAGAATCTAGACATTTTTTTATTTTTTACGCCATTCAAAAAGAAAATCTAGAACAATTTAATATCGGTTATATACGTGAGAGATACTAGAATTATAAATAAATACTTTTATTAAATATTATAACTGTATTTTGGACGTGAAAGAAAGAAAAACTTCACAGTTAACCGTGTTCGGGTTGGAGTAATCCAAGAATGAGGTGGCCTCGTGAAAAGTTTTCACTCAAACAGTTAAAAACAAATACGATCAATACAGACAAATATTCGTGGTATGAGAAGCCGGATGTCAAGCTAAAATTGGTTTGAATAAGAAAAACATAAACGCAAAATAAATAACTTTTATTTGTTGGGTTGAAGCCAAAAAAATTTAATAAATAGCAAAAACGGTAAGACATAATGGAAGGTTAATAGTTGAAAAGTATCCCTCTTAATAATATGTATTGACAATTCAAAAAAATGCACAACTTGTGTTTGGTCAAGACTAGAGGTTACAAAACACCGATGACAATTTAAGAATAAAAGAGAAAAGATCATTAACGAATTGGTGTTAACATGAGTGATAAATATAGAGTTAAAAATCTAAATATGAAGTTAGTGTCAACATGAGGGATAAACAACTTCTAGACAAACATTCTTATCCTTATACGAATTGAAATTTCGGAAGCATATTATGTTTGGGACGTAAATAGATTCGAAGTTTATGAGTATTGAGTGATAACAATGTATAAAAAATATAGAACAAGACCTGCATCATTCATAGCATACACAAAATTAATAGGCCTGATAACGCAATAAAACAGATCATTATAGAATTCGATAAGGATAACATTTGTCAACATGTAGCAATAGAAGTCAAGGCCATGTTGATAGAGGATCGTAGATAAGCCTCATTTGTACTTGAAAACCCAACACAAACGATCTAAGAAGCAAGCTAATGGTACAACACAAAATTGACATCTTGTAAGTGTCAAACATCATGAAGATTGTGAGAACTTAATAAATCTCAAGGTTGATGCATCTAAGTAGTTAAACGAAGAGCCATGAAGAAAAAGAATTCGAATATTAAGAAACAAGAAACTCTTAAACCAAGGACAAAACTAACAATATGTGGCCAATGTATTTATTCCCAATACATTTTATTGGTGTCGTATGAAGCATTCTATGTAGCACCGCCACCAGCTTCTATGAACTAGACCTCAAATAGGATAGCCCAACCAGAAGTTCAAATCTCTTCTTAAATGTTACAATCTTGTCAACATCCACTCAAGGTTTATGTAACTTGTGCTATGAGCATAATTCTACCGGGTAAGTTTAGCTTTTATAGTTTAGTTTTTTTTCTGCAAATGGCATATTTAATAAAGACTTGAGTGGCATTAGAGTTTTACAATTAGAATAAGCATCAGGACTGTCATGCGTTGCCCATATCACTACTAAAACTCCACACCAAATCCACCATCTAAAAAACACGTCTCTCCACACCAAATCCACCATCACTTCATTCTTTGGTTGAAGCACATAGCTAACAACCACTAGTTTGTTACCTTGGCCATTCCGACTGAACTGGTTCGTTAGGTCAGGTCATAGGCTCATAACAGCTAGAAGGGTGGTTTAATCATGGGACTTGGGCTCCAAATGTACCACTAAGCCAACGGTTTAAAGAAATTTCAGTTTTTAGTTTATGATCCAAAACAAAACCAGCTTAGTAGCATTCAACGTCCTACTAGCCAATTTTGTGAGAACACATCACCAGAAAGCTCGTTGGATCCATCAACATCCTACTAGCCAAAAAGATCATGTTTCAAACGCCTGGTTTAGTGCCAACAAATCTAATGACACAATTCATGCAAGCAGAAACAAAACAGTCAAAACCAGTCATTAAGAGATTAAAAACAAAGCAACTCTATTCGTACAGAAATGTCAACCGATGACGCTAAATTGGCAAACAAAGGTTGTTACCCCTACAACTTCAATCTGTAACAATCACAAGAACAATAAGATCCCATATATGTTTTGACAATTGGAAAAGTTCCACACCAATTTACATGAAAGTAAAACTAAAACAGATATACACAATCCAAGAAACAAATTTACAAGGACCCGAAAACCAGAAGAAATAAAAAAGAATAGGAAAACGAAAGCCGGATAACTGGTCACCCCATGATTTCAAACAAATCATTTTCATCTGCAAATTTGAACAAACTGCAAACCCATCTTTCATTTGGTATTTACCCACACATAATGAAAAGCTGTCCAGATGCAAGGAACACGTTGCTTCTGATTTTGATTAATTTTTTAAAGTATGGCTATGTGACTGTTTATGAACAGATCTGTAATGGTTCATGTGGAAGACTCGTTTTTCTCCGAGACTTCTAGTTGGCGGGGTAGGAGGTTGAGAAAGCTTCCTTGAGTTTGTTGAGAGGAAGCCGAATCTCTTTCTTCTTCTGCAAGAAAACACACAAGTTCAAGCAAATACATAGAGGTAGCAAATTTGACCTCTTACTCATGAATGGGTTGATTCGAGTTGTGTTTTACAACTAATGGATAAATTAAAAGGTAGCTTATGAACATATTATTATTGAGATAATATAACTTTTGAAATCATATGGCAAAGATGAGTCTCGATACAAATCATTCATACTTGCTCATTGGAATCACCAAAAGGATGATAGCAATTATTTCAGAAGTTAACTCTATTTTGTGATGATATTAACGAATATTTTAGATATTTTGATATAATCATATGTTTGCATTAGCACATGCAAATACTGCATCGATTTTTCAAAGAATGAAGTGATATATTGAGAAGGGAGGGGGAGATCTTACTAAAAAGTGACTTTACTGTTGGCCTCTTAGGTTTTGCGGTCTTCTTCTTCAACTCAGCTGAAAATAAAATTTTATAATTAATTAAGACCATGTTGAAAATAAAAAGTACAAGTTATGATGCAAGGAGAGAGAAAGATACCGATTCCCGGAACTTCATGTTCATTTACAATTTCAAAGTTCTTGTATGTGTACCCCATGAAGTTGACATCCTTGGAAGAAAGCATCTGTGGTTGCCCAAAAGATAAAGATGAATATATGGAAATTACAACACAAAAGGGCCAAGAAAAATATCTCAAAGAGTTTCACTTTATCATACTAACAAAATGTAAAAACAATAATTAGAGCCATCATAGTTGGCAAGTGCGTATTTCTCAATTCAAGGATGAAGTCAAAAAATCATTACACTGGCTTCCTAAATTATAAATTAATTTAAATTGAAAGCACAAATACAAACAACAGTAAGCATTGTATCATCGTGAAACAGAATTTACACAAATCAACATATCCACAAAAAACAACATAAATAAGGTCAGGAAGCATGGTTAAATCTATAGAATCATATAGTATGAGTCGAGTTAACTATACAATGAAATTGTCATATGGTGACATAAAAGGTCCTATTGGCTAATGATATAAAACATGAACCAAAAATTGAAGATGCAAATAGTGAACGACACAACTTTTGCAATTATAGCTGGGCATATGTACATGTCATACTATATTCGTCATGCATAGCAAAGACGTGTTTATTATCAATATTAAAAACCAAATATACGTGCGACGTGGACACAAGTCATCAATACTAGAAACCAAATATAGGTGTTTCTTATCACCTTTACGTGCAACGTGTACACCTCATACTATGGCGGCTTTCCAAAGGGAACCGATTAATGGTGATTTCTTCGATGTCTAAACTCTAAGTATTATTTCACTAACTTTTTGTTTCTCTCAATCTTTTTCCAGACATATTGTATGTGAGCTTGTTTACTGGTGGTTAAGTGGTGTACTCCACAACCAATAGGTTGGGAGTTCAAATCCTGTAGGTTGCAGGTAGTGTACTTATACTAGAAATCTAGGAATTGTTGTTCAAACAATCGTACAAGTGAAAAGGAAGACCCTGAGGACTACATGTATGATTTACACCAAGCTCCAAATAACCATGTTGTATCCATTGTGGTATTTGCTCCTTTAGACTTTTCGTTTTGTTGAAACAATATATTAATGTGCTATGTTGTAGTTTTACAAACTATTTAAGGATAAAACTTACTAGATATAATTCCACAAAATTAGACATAAAAGAACACAAAATAATGTTTAAAATATGTTTGTTAAAAGAATATTTGATATATTACTTCACTTGATATGAGTAGAATATTATGTATGTGAACTTAAGATATTCCAAAATTGTTTGTCAGTGCAAATAAAATGTTCATAACTGTGTTATACTATAAGATTCAGTCATACACTGTCATACAATATTAGCACTTTGTTTATACTCAATTACTTTTAGTGGTAAAACAAAATAACGCATGTTAACAAGTGCAAACTGGTAAAAACTAAATAAAGGCTAATTTCCTACATGACAACATATACACTGCATGTTAGATAGCAATTGGTTAACCAAGATTCTTACTAACCTTTCTCCATGGGCCTGATTTTGTTGACAAAGGAATTTGGTTTTCACCCTGCAGTAGTATTACACGAAGAACAACAAAAATATAAGCAAAAATAAAAAATGAAATTACATAAACACAATACTGCCCCAATTAAAGAATCCACCTCTTCAAACTTCTCAAAATTTTGGGTATCCAACTCGCCATTAACTTCTGGAATAAATGCAGCCTCAATTTGATACAACTTTTCCCATTCTATACCCTTGAACCATGGATGTGCCTGTAAACAACCACCACATCATTTATTTATTTATTTTGTAGCTGTTAAAAGCAAAACTAAACTGCACAAAGTCCTTATACATATAAGTCGTAACACCTTTATTTCATGAGCTCCTTTGGTTCCAAGCCTTTTTTCAACATTGCATAGAAGTTTACAAATTAAATCTTTTGCCTCAGAAGACAACTTTGCCTCTTCAGGAAATTTTAAATGATTTCTCCAGTTCACTATCTGTATTAATGAAATGTAACTTATAAACATCAACGAAGATAATGATTATAAATGGTGCACTATAAAAATAAAAATAAAAATAAAAATAAAATAAAATAAAAAAAAAAACAATTCCGTAAAATGAAGTGAACATTTTACCTTTCTACAAGTATACATGGGTTCATCTGAATAAAAAGGTGGATACCCCACAAGCATCTCATACATAATAGCCCCAAGAGACCACCTACACGTAGAAAAATAAAATCCACTTAATTCTTAATATATTATACCAATAAGTGTTTTGTTCACACAAATGATACAAACCAATCACATTCCATTCCATATCCTTTCTTCAGCAAAACTTCAGGAGCAATATAATCAGGTGTGCCAACAGTTGAATAAGCCTACAAGATTACAGCATTAACTATTCTTAAAAGGCTCAATATAGATGCATCTTAAAGAAAATAAATTAAATAACTTACAAGCATCCTCCTATTTCTCTGCCAATGCTGCAGTTGCTCCTGTTGAGTGCGTCTTGGTACAGCAGGGCGTCCATCACTTTGAAGTGCCCCACTTAAGTTATGTGCAGCAGTGAAATCCTTTTCCTGAAGATTACTGCAGTCTAATGGCTTACATAATCCAAAATCTGAT
Source organism: Flaveria robusta (assembly GCA_025506415.1). Classification (NCBI taxonomy): domain Eukaryota; kingdom Viridiplantae; phylum Streptophyta; class Magnoliopsida; order Asterales; family Asteraceae; genus Flaveria; species Flaveria robusta. The sequence goes on from CM046467.1 coordinate 32,528,570, forward strand.
AATTTCATGTGCCCGTATTTATCAAGCAGCAAGTTGTCAGGTTTAATATCCCTGTCACAGTTAAAAAAATATTACACTTCTGATAAAAACGGTCACATGTTTGTATAAGGTTAATGAAAGAACATTTTTATAATAACCTATGGATATAATTATGTTTGTGAATCGATTCAATTGCCAAGACAGTTTCCCCGACATAAAACCTAGCTTCATCTTCAGTTAACGTATCTTTTCGCATAAGTAAAGTCATCATATCTCCACCAGGTAAATATTCCATTATGAGGTAAAGATATTCTTCATCTTGAAATGAACAATACAGTTTAACAATGCAGTTGCTGTCAACTTCTGCAAGAAGATTCCTTTCGGCTTTCACATGTTCAACCTAAAAACAAAGAAAAAGAACTAAAAAAAAAACATTTTTGACATTTCAAATAAACCCTTGACAAGAAACGGGTTTGATAGAAATAAGCTACCACCTGTCCTCTACGAAGCATTTCAGACTTTTTAAGTTTTTTCATTGCATATACATTGCCCGTAGTTTTCTCCCTGCATATTCTAACCTGGAATATATTAGAAGTCCAATGGTCAAGGCAGGTTAAAAAGAGTTGGCAGACTTGACTTTTGAATATGGTTGACTACAGAACTTATAATATACCTCTCCAAAGGCACCTTTTCCTATCATCGTTAATGGCTCAAAATCATCAGCACCCATTTTATGCCTCTGAAGGCGCATATATTCTGTCTCTTTTTTCTCCAGATGCTTAAGTAAATTGTTCTGCTCTTCTTCAGATACCTCTGAATCTGCCAATTTCTTCTCAAGAACATTACGCCTACGTTAAGCGTATACATTTTTATTATTGTGGGTTCAAAAAAACTTTCATTGTCAACTTTTCTGATGTGAAATATCAATCAAGCCTATTGGTTGCACATTATATATGTCTAAATATGATTCCAACAGAAATAAGGGTAAATGAACACTAGAAAATCGTACTCTCACAAGTCACCACAGACCCTCAAATATGCGTCAATTTTAGCAATTGACCAATAAAGAATAGTAATTCTTTTACTAGGAGAAGTGTCAGCATTTTCTCTTAAAAATTCATATAAATAATCAAAGTACAGTAAGATATGAAGTTATGAACTGTAATTCAGGTCCTCTGGAGCCTTTGACATTTAAATAGTGGCATTCAATATACCAAAAATGGCATAAGATAATAAGGTGATAAACCTATAGGCAAAATGAACCCTTAGTTATGTTCATGTACATTTCTAATCATATCAAACATTCATCTTTAATCATATCAGTCATTTATCATCGACTTTTTCAGAGCAAATAAGCACCCTGGTTAACATAATGCCAATATAGATGACCTTCACAATACAGTTAATCAATTTATTCAAAAAAGCATTTTACACCTCTATACTAGAAGCCATTAAAATCATTTTTTTCTTTATAGATAAATATTGAGGCAGTGATCAGTAGAATGGGCTACATTCACAAATAGCTTGCTAAAATCTAAGTAGGCCTGATGATTAGGGCAATCGATTAGCTACACCCATACAAAATAAAGGATGCATAAAATTCATACCGTTCCCTTCGCTCATTAAGATTCTTCATTTGCTCCTTGTAGTGTTTTTCTATATATTGTTTAGCAGCTTCAACCTTCTGCTTAGTAGCAGTTGAAGGTGCTTCATCACTTGTCACTTTTAATCCTTCCTTTCCATTACTTCTAACTTCCCTTTTCTGTGAAGATTTGGGTTTATCTTTTGGTTTCAACTTTTTACACAAACGCTTCGCAAAGTCCATCTGTTTAGTCAACCAACACTTTCTTCCAATCAATTCTCAGCTACAATGGGAAGTAACAAAAAGGCCGATTTTGCATTTTCTCCTTGTTCCAATAGCATTGAGAACCCAAATACTGATCAACAAAATCTATCAATGCATTGTCTCTTTAGAAGTACACAATCCCAAGCATTCTGCTAAAATAAAAGAACAGTCAACATTCAATATATATAAGGATAGAAACTCAAATACGTTAAGCATCTTTTAATTGATCAGGGATATACACAATTTATCCTCAATAAACTGCTGAATCCAATGAAGTATCAAAACCAGAAACCAATGATCAACAGAAAGCACAGACACTATGGTAATCCAAATAAATGGTAAAAAAATACTTATACTTCATCCAGCAAAGCGTCACCTCTGAACTTTTCTGTGTACCAACAAGAAACTATCCAATTTTGGCTAATGCAATAACTCAATAATATCTGTTATCTACCACCATTAGACGTGTAGACCCAATGTTAAAACAAAAAACCATGGTATTTAAGAGATAAAAGTTAAAAAACCAAATGGTAGCTACTAGCTACTAGTCTACTACTTTTGATGAATCCAGTAAAATTCATAAATTATAATCTACTATCTTCAGGCATAAATGATAAGCCTCAAAACTGAATAATAATAATAATGATGATGATGATGATAATTTCTATTCTATCCAACCCTGAGCTAGTTCATCAATTTCTTCACCCCCTAAAGCTACAAAATAGTACCCCTTGAAATTCACAGATCAAACAAAAGCTGCAATAAAGTAGACATACATAACAATCAAATGCACCACTGAATCACCATCAATTCAACGAAATCCAACCCCGTAACTAAACATAAAGCGCACAAAAACAGCAGTTGGGATGCTCAAAACCCTAAATTCGAAACAGATGAGATAAATACCGAAGAATTATCGATGTTACCAACGGTTGAATTGTTGTAAACCCTAGAAATGAGAGTGATGGAGTGAAAGCAAGAGGTTATTTGCATCACAAATAAGAGAGAAAAAGGCAATTGGAAATCTTTGTGTTGTGATTTTGAGCAGTTGAAAATCTGACGAAAGCCTTTTGAAAGCAGTTCTTCTGCTGGTGATTATCTCGCGTGAGGTTTCATGGTGTTCTTCAATGTCTCGTCCCCAAATTTCACGAGATATTGATTTTTGTAGACTATAGTGGGCCACTGAACGAAAATGCTCCAAGTGTAATTATTGCAACTTGTGACTGGGGTGCAAACGAGCCGAGCCGCTCGTGAGTTACTCGAGATCGGATCGATTAAAAGCTCGAAACGAGCCGAGTTTTATTGAGCCCTAGCCGAGCTCGAGCTTGAAAAAAAGCTCATTTGATTATCGAGCCTGAGCCCGAGCTTCACGTATCGAGCTCGAGCCGGCTCGCCAGCCTAAACGAGCTTTTTATTTATATATTTTTATTTAATTTATTTAATATATTATATAAATAATATCTATTATATATAAAGTCATGATAAAAAACAATTAAATAATATAAATAATGTTGTATATAAATATATATCAAAATTAAATATAAAAATATTAAAAATAATATTTAAATAAGTAAACGAGCCGAGCTCGAGCTTGAAAAAGTATTGTCGAACCGAGCTCGAGCTTGAAAAAGTATTGTCTATTCGAGCTCAAGCTCTCCTAAGTATTCACGAGCCGAGCTCGAGCCCATACGAGCTCGGGCTCGACTCTGCTCGTTGCACCCCTACTTGTGACTTTGGTTTTATAAAGTTGAGATATTGGGTTATTTACGATACGAGTCGAACTAAACCGAGTAAGGGTTTGGTTCGGCTCGACTTAGTTTGTAAATCAGTTTGATCGAGCTGGCTCATCGACATTAGTTTAGTTTATAAACAATGTGAGCCGAGTTGACTCACAAGTCAATTTCAAACGAGTTTTTTTTTAACTACTTTTGAGCGAGATTCAATCGATTTGTTATTTTAACATCCCTAAACTTAATTTTGGCAAGCGTACACTGTATATTATTAACTACTAGTTTTAGTAAATCCGTGTATTTACACGGGTTGATCAAATAAAATATTAAATATAATAAAAGTTTATCAAATATATAACGATATTTTACGATAAAATATAATTAAAATTATGTATAGTAACAACAATATGTAATAAAATAATTATATCAACTTTTTAAACTTTTGGTTTAAAACTTTTTTTACAAAAAAAATAATAAATATTTTGTTTCAAAACAAACCGTATTAAAAAAAATATCATTTTTAAAAATTTTCTTATTATAAATTTTAAATTTAATTTATTTTTTGTTTATTAAAAATTAAAATTTTAAAAACACTAATTTTAAAAAGTTTGATGTTTTGTAAAAACTTCTTATTCTATAAAAATTATTTTTGAAAATAACAATAATAAGAAGATTTTTTTTAACTTATTAAAAAACTATTTTTGTTCTAAAAAAGTTAAATAATATTATTGATAATTAAGGTAATTATTTAATAGGAGAGAGAAGCGGAGAAATTTTGGTGAGAGTAAATGTTGTGCTGCCACGTGTCACCCTAATATACTCTTTTATTATAATAGAAAGATTTTGTTTAACATTACGGGTATAAGCTAAAACTTATATAATTATTATTTTTACAAAGTAAACAACATAAATTATTTAATGGATAATATATGCAATATGAAATTACTTATAGAGTTAATTACACGATTGGTCCCTGTGATTTGCCCATATTGCAATATTAGTCCAAACTTTTGAGAAATTACAGGTTTGGTCGTTACTGTTTACCAACTCGTAACACGATTGGTCCCTAACACTAACTTCCTGTTAAGTTTTTCAGGTAAGTGTATGTGAAAAGACCAAAATACCCCTTATACATATAAACACATGAACTGCAACATCGTCTTCGCCCCCTCGCCTTCGGACCACCGTCGACACCCGCCGCCTGTGCACCACCGTCGCCCGCCCCCCGACCGAGCACCACCGTCGTCGCCACACAACCCTCGCACCACCATCGCCCGCGCACCAGCGTCGCCCGTCATACGAAGAGGGAAGGGTAGGGGGAGAGTGGGGTGGGTTTGGGTTGGGGTAGGGGTAGGGGTATTTTGGTATTTTCACATCCACTTAACTGAAAAACTTAACAGAAGTTAGTGTCAGGGACCAATCGTGTTACGAGTTGGTAAACAGTAAGGATCAAACCTGTAATTTCTCAAAAGTTGGGACCAATATTGCAATATGAGCAAATCACAGGGACCAATCGTGTAATTAACTCTTACTTATATTGCTAACACACTTCAAATACCGACTCTCTACCCCCTAGATCATTAAAGACAACCGCTTCCTTTTTCTGCTTCATCCCTACACAGAAAACTAGAAGAAATAGGCGCCAAACTTGGTTTACTCTTTACTCAAGACGGTTCATTTGTAATAAAGTTTGGTTATAACAAGAGATTGAGAAAAATACAGTTCGGGAAAAAACCGATCTGGTTTGAAAAGAAATAATTTTAGCCAAACCGGTTCCAGCCCGATTCGAACTGATAGTTTGCATACTTGTTTGGTAGCCCGACATCTAAAACCGGTTCAAATAAAAAACCGATAAAGTGGTAAAAGACGATGTAAAAAAATGGTTTCAAAACCGGTCCAAACCGGTTTGAGAGGTTTGAGTGTTCATTTAGAAAAACTGGTTTATAAAAAGAACCGGATTGAATTAAAACCGGTTTGATTACATAACAAAAAAAAAAAAACAGTCCGGTTTATAAACCAAACCATTTTGTACACCTCTAGTTATAAGACACTTTTAACCATTATTATAACCTACTTATCCGTTAAACACAAAACCTCAATCATAACCATCAATTATATCGTTTTACAGTTTATCAAGTGTTGTTATGGTTTTATTATTATATAATCGAAATTAATGGTTAGTGTTTGCTTTCCTTTAATTATTAATGAACCAAGCTCTAACAAGTAATAAAAAAGACACCTATGTGTTTACTTGGATATATAACACGAGGCATTAATGTATTTTTTTAACAACTCCTAGAATGTCTAGGATATAACGTTTTCATCAAGACCTTGGAGTGAGCACATCATTTTAACTCTCATCTAATTACCACTACACCCAACTAATGATCCTTAAGACAAATAGTTAAGGTGAGTTAACCTAAAACTTCATTAAAATAGCAAGAGGTTTTGGGTTCAAGTCCCACATTTGACGAAAAAAGGGGTTTTCAGATTGGGTCAAACGGTTTTTTCCATCACACATGATAAGTTTCATATTGATGGTAGTCTCAGATTACATACTTAAATAATAAAAATGATTGAGTGGTTTAGTGATCCAATTTGCTGTTAAAAATTACCACTACAGCTAACTCTCAACCTATTAAATATTAATGCTATAAATAATTAATTACTTTGTAGTTAAAATAAGAAAAAAACAATAAACAAAATCCGTTGATAAAATGGTATAGAATCTGAGGGTCATTAAAGTCGTTTCTGAAACTCAATTTTGCTCTTGGTCATGTGACTTTAAATCCACGCGCATTCACGATAATTTCATTTATGGCACGATATACGCCATACACGATAATTTCATGATGTATTTCCCTCTCGTTGTAATAAATACAATTTTTTATTAGATTATCTATGTTATATTATAATGAGTATAAATTTATTTTTTATATTAACTTTTAAGAGTTTAAAAAAAGTAAAATTGTTTTCTTACCATATTAATCTCCTACGTACATGCCATTGTGTTCTTTTTTAGTGTTTTTTTTTTTTTTTTTTTTTTTGTAATGGCTAACTGGATCGTTAGCTAGTCACTGATCCAATCGATCATTTCCACTACTCAAGTACGAAACTTTTTAGAGCGCTAAGCTGACACGTCTTCGAATGGAAACTCATGCATCAATTCCTTTCCAACAATCATGAACATGAGACCACCTTCAAGATGTAAGAAAATTCCATGGCCCAACTTAGAAGTTTTTTTTTTTTTTGAGTTAATTACATAAATAGTCCCTGTGGTTTATTTAAAATAACAGGTTTGGGTACTAAGATTTTTTTGTAACATGTTGGGGTATTATGTTTTAAATTTTGTAACGAGTTAAGGTACTAAGACTAACAGACGTTAGTTTTTCTGTTAAATTTAATTGAAATGACTTAAGTACTCTTTGAGGGACTATTTTTGTAATTTTATATATTTTTTTTATCCAGAGACCATTAGTGTAATTACATATAACTATTAAAAACCCAACCCCCTTCCCTGTCAGCCACCATCACCACCATATACCCCCTACCACCACCATCTACCCACCACCCCCTTCCCTGTCAGCCACCATCACCCCCATATACCCCCTACCACCACCATCTACCCACCGTCACCACCACCCAACACTTCTACCCACCGGCCACCACCGAATACACATGAAGACTACAATCACCACCATCTAACCACACCAACCACCATCATCGAATCAGCACCACCATCGCAACATTATCATCATCGTCACATCATCATCGTCACCACATCAAAACCATCATTGCATCATCACCACCATTGCAACATCACCATCACCATCATCCCCACCTCCACCATCAACATTAGCATCATCTCACCAAATCCCCCTTCCCTTTCTCTTGTTAGCCCCCAAAAACCCCCAACCCACCCAATTCCGTCTCCCTCCCACTCACATTCAGATTACAATCACCACCACCACTAAACCACCATCGCCGCCCACCATCAATTAGTTGCACCCTTCCTTCTCAGACCACACCACCACGACTAGATCCAAACACATCGGTGATTCCCCCACCTCCCGTGACTTGTTTAAAACCCTAAAACCTAAATTACATTACCTAATTGGAAATTCTTGGCAGCAATGGTGGTGGTTAACCGGAGATGAATTGGCGGTGGTTGGTGCCATGGTGGTGATGATGAGATGCTGATGATGGCAAGATGGTGCCGATGATGCGATGATGAAGACGGCATTGACGGTGGTGTTGTTTGATTTAAAGAGAAGATGGTGTTGGTGAGGACGATTTGGCAAGGTGGTTCCTGACGGTGGGGGCTGGCAGTGGTGGCCGACTGCCAATGGTGGGGGCTGGTGGTGGTGGCCGGAGATGGGGCCCGATGGTGGGGGCTAGTGGTGGTGGTGAAAAATTGAATATATATACACTATGTGCGCAGTCGGTGGGGGCTGGTGGTGGTGGCCGGAGATGGGGCCCGATGGTGGGGGCTAGTGGTGGTGGTGAAAAATTGAATATATATACACTATGTGTGTATATATATAGTAAATTATAAAAACACTCCCTTATATATATTGAATAACATAAACAGTCCCTTAAGTTACATTAGTAATCCTTCTCAAGTGAAAAGACGAAAATACCCTTAGGTTTAACAGAAAAGTTAACGTCTGTTAGTGTTAATACCTTAACTCGTTACAATTTGAAAACACAATACCCCAATTTGTTACAAAAAACCTTTAGTACCCAAACATGTTATTTTCTATAAACCATAGGGACCATTTGCGTAATTAACTCTTTTTTTTTTATCATAAGTGGAACATGAACTTAAAACTTCTTTATATTTTAATAAAGTTTTGGGGTATCTTTTTTCAATCACTTTGGTTGATGATCACTGGTTAAGTGGTTTTTCTATATCATCTGTCCATTATAAGACTTGAATCATCAATCCGATGGAGAGGGATACCTTACTAAATATTTTAGTACCGTTAAACTATAAGCCCTTTGATGCATATCATTACGTGTTGCTATCTTTCAAACCAAATTCATCAATTATTTTTAAAGAAATACATCATACAAACATAGTTTATTCTTTTAGATTTTAGTAAGAACTTGTTATAATTTTTTAATTTTAAAAAATATTAATTTGTTGTATTTTCGTTCCATCTCGCCGGCATTCATCTGGTTTCTTTTAGTGTTATGTGTAAAGATAACAAGACAAAACAATCACATGTATAAAGACACTTTTTTTCTTAAACTGATACAACCTAAGACGTAAAGACACCACATATACATCAAAAGTCTTGTAGAATATAGAAAACAATAAGTGATTGCATGATTATAGGTAAATCAAGGTAAAGATTTAGTCATCCTGTTTCTTGAAGTCAAATCTTATTAGGTGGAATTTAGACATGCATGGCCCCACAATATTTACCTGGATTACCTTGGGGACATTATGTCAATTGATTCACTCTTGTATGTTTTATATATTTAACAAAGATTTTTTAAGGTTTTCATTTTTCAAAACTAGTTTAAATTAAACAAGGTTTCAACTTAACTTATTTTTTAAAGAGTTTTTACGTTTTTCACTAGACTACCAGACAAATAACTTTAACCTTTTATACTTTACTTTCAATAAATATCCAGTTGTCTATAAGAACTAAACGACTAGATGAGGAAAATCGAGGAAAATCAAAGATTGATTCATCATGATTCTGTTAATTTGGTTTGTTTATGTTTAAACTAAACATTTGATGTAGGTTTGTGCTAGTTTTAAACGGATATTGTAAGGCACTATACCAAAATTGTTGAAACCATTCAAATTGTTTGAATTGTAACAAGTTGGTTGGTTTAATCAGATTGATCAAAAACTTTCTTAAGCTAACAGTTTGAGTTAGTGGTGGTGCTAGAGTTACTACTACAACATACTTGTATTAATAATTTGAATCATTGATCTTGTAAAAGCAATCCACTATATTAAATTTTCATGACTAAAATGCTTATTCAATATAAAGATGGTAATAACATGTTAACATATATTATCGATAAAAATGCTTGTGAGATTTTTGAGTTAGGCAAAATTGTTAATGCCCAAATATTACACAAGGTTATAAAGAATATTCACAATAAAAAAACAAAATTAATCAATACTAGCTACTTTGAATATTTTTAAATTTTTAAGGCATATGATACATATTTAGGATCATTAAAGACAGATATTAAAATGCTTGAACCGTCAAACTTAACATGCTTTTCAGGATTTAGATGGTTTTATTACTGAGTCATCACAACCGGTTTGATTTAGTATTTTTTTTCTTAAAAGTTATTACTGACATCTCTATGATTTTTTGTTCAAAATTGACTAAACCTGAGTTGTGGATTCTTACAAGATATGTGAAATACACAAAAATAATAATTTAAAATAAAATAAAATAAAGTAAACGAAATATATATAGTGAAAATAATTTATACAACATTAATCAACCCTAAATGGGAAAGAGGATAGGATAAGTTATAGACAACAATGGCATGGCATGTGCATTTGATTTGACTTATTTAGAAAAAAAATTTAGACAATAATATGATGGGGCTATGCTATGCTCACAGCAAAGCAAGATAGAAAAGCTAGTCAAAAATATTAAATGCAAATTATAAATCAATATTGAATTTTCATTTTTTTTATTTTTTATTTTCTAAAAAGATAATCACATACACTCACATAATTATTTTTAGATTTAAATTAATGTTTATTATGAGACTTAAACCATTAATTTTAATTTTACTAGAAATGCCACCATAGTATATACATCAAGATGTCATTGTTTAGTTGCATGATGGCTCTCTCTAAAAATTTGGGGCTTAAGTCTATTAGTGAACATGTAATGTAGATTAATAGTAGCTTTTATATGTGTATGTATTTGTCGTTAAAAAAAGATACAAATCATTTAATGTTGTATCTTCATTTTGCTAATATTTTTAAAATATTTTGAACGTAGAATGAAATTTTTTATTCATGTTTTACTTTAGAATTAAACTGCTACTTAATTCAAAATTTTAATTTATTTTTATCATTTAAATTAATATTTAAAGTGGTTGTTTTGAAACTTTCAACACTAGACATAAACATCTTTGCCATTATTAGCAAGGAAGTTAAGGGGACAACACAACCCCATGAAAAGGAGAACTACACATGAATTTGAATGACGATGATCTTATGTCTTTTTCGACAATGCTTTTTGATAAAAGTTTTCTTTCTTTACAAAAATACCTTACATGAAGCCGAAGGTCGATTATTTTATTTTTTTGTAATTTGAAATCAATTTCATAGGTGAAATACCATTGTGCATCAAACATTATTTTTTGTTCTAAAACTTAACATAAATTTACATATAAACGACTTTTTTTTTGCTTCACTCAAATAGAATATAAGAAAAGTCCATTGGTTATCAATAGAAACTCTTTCGGATATGCATGGTTGATGAAAAATTACATGTAAACACATCATTATAGTAGGTAATTATTAGTGGTAATCATTAGTAGTAAATTACTAATTATCAAATTTGGTCCAATACGGTAAATGCTCGTCGTCAGTAGTAACGAACCATCAGTAATAAATGATAGTCGCTGGTAATTGCGAGCGATTGTAACTTTGATGGAGTTGTTAAAGGTTTTCTTAATCATGTAGCTACTAACGCTTATAAACGTCAACTGAAACATTGTGATAGTTCACCAACTATATAAAAAAAGTATCTAGCTTGATCTCATCTACATTTTCTAGTATAGGTTTTCATAATAAAACTGCATATTCATTACTGTTTTACGTATATAATATATATACAAACACACACACACTAGTTGAATAAATAAAATATTAAATATAATTAAAATTTGTTAATAATAAAATGATATTTTATATAAGATATGATTAAAATCTTTCTTACTATATATAAAATAAAATATTTTGTTTTAACAAGAATATTTGTCATTTATAAAAGCTTTCTTATTACAACTCCTAATTTTAATTATTTTATAAAATTTATGTTTTAAAAAACACCATTTTAAATATTTCATATTTTTAAAAAAGTTTGATTTTTAAAAAAAATTTCTTATTATATAAAAATTTATTTCTTTAGAAATAACATTAATAAAAAGATCTTTTTCTTAATTTATTACAATTAAACTTAATATAAAATAATTTAAATAATATTAATAATTAATATGATTATCTATAAAATATAATAAAAAAAGTTTTTCTTTGCCACTTGTCATTCTATTAAATAACCTTTTTGACACATGTCATTCATTTAGACATCATGAATTTATTTTCACTCCAAAATGATATTATAGTAATTTAAACACTCAAACTAATTTCTCTCTCTTAATAAAAATCAATTTTATTAATTGATACATTTTTCTCTCTTATCTAGATTTTTTAAAATTAAGCTATGTTTTCAAAAATAAACTTTATTAAGAAAATTAAAAATTATATCTTTTTATTAAAATAGAAAATAAAAAAACAAAATTTTTATATAATATAAATTTTCTAAAACAAGAAACCTTTTTGAAACATAATATTTTAAATCGCTCATTTAAAAAAATTTTGATACAAACCTTTTGTTTTAAAAATCATATCTTTTTATTCATATGTAATTATAATCATATTTTATCTTCAATAATAATTTTATAATTCATAAATTTTTACTACTAATTATTTAGTATTTTATTTATTCAACCCGTGTAATACACGAGGTACTAACCTAGTTTAATATAAGGGAGAGGCGATAAAAAACTGATAAAAATTAATATGGTGATATCATGTGTACTCTCTATTTACTCTTTTATTAGATTAAAAAGATATTATTGTTATATTTGTGACTTATGAGATTGAATTTTCAATCAATACCATCAAAATATTTCATAAGAGATATCTAGATCCTCCATTCATCAATACCATAATACAAACATTAGATGGCAATTGTAAAACAAAGAGCAACTAAGGGTAACATGATGACTAGTTTGTGTTGAAATGTTTTGGAAAACACAAAACATGTGTTATATGAAGAAAAGACATAGATATCCTACACAAAGTATGATTTAAGATTATACGCATCAAATCTAAGATTAGACACATCAAATCACGAAAACAATCAAGTTCCCCCGGAACCCTCCGCAATGTGAATACACCCGAAACACAATTCATAAGTTGAACCATATAATTACAAGATATATAACCTCTAATAGCAATAACGAAGAAGTTCCAAAACTGATATTATCTTTGTGAATCATAAAACACAAAACATGTATACTTTGCATCACTTATCAAACTTATGCATCTTTGGACTAATTATTTAAATTAAATCCAACTATAATAATACACATAAAAATAGGAGTTTGTAGATGCAAATGTATATCATAAAAAATATAAATCAACTACATCGTAAGCAGAAACTAAAGTCACAATTTGATGCTACAAAAACCCCACATTTAATACCTTTTTTAAGAGTGGTGTTTTAGGTTCAAAACTTAGTCTGTTTCCCTCAAGCTTTTACTTGTGAGCCATTGTTTCTTTTGGACTATGAACACAACATCATCTCCATCTGATTCGGATGACGAATCCGCCATCGCCACGGTTTCCCAGTGTATCGCAGGTAAATACTTCTTCACGAAGTCGATAACAGGCTTTTTGTCCCGTACGATTAGGAAGCCCGTGGGCCTGAGAATACGATCAATCTCAATCAACAGATCCTCACCGCTGCAGCCTTTCTTTTCAATTATGTCTGAGAACACGTTGCTAGCATGGAGAAGATCGTATGTACGTGGGTAAGTTGAGTATGCTTCACACCTGAAATTTTGAGTAACGGGTCAAACTAGGTTCGAAGTGAAACGGGTCATTTTTAGTGTGGGTCCTGGTTGACGTAGACAAGTTACGAAATAAAGAAAATGCATACCAGTTATGAATTGAGCCGATTAAGCCTCTATCATAAATAAGCTTCAATGTGTTGGGTCCATCTTCGGGGACAACATTCATCACCCAAACATTTTTGTTACCCAAAGCAGCTCCAAATGAACCCAAATTTGCCTTCATGTCCATCACATTCCTAATGGTATCCGTCGATATTTTTGGACTCAATAGATCCCAGTAATTCTCGACCCTCCTACGCCACAACTCCTATAAAATGTAAAAAATGTGCAAACTTTTGTGAAATGATCAATGTCTAAAATGAAATAGTGAGACTGTATTTTTACAGAAAATTATTTTACAGTGTCCTTTTCAAACATATCCTTTGAGTAGCCAAAGTCAGCAAGACGCGGAGGTGGAGAAGTTAGCCTAGCTGGCCATGGAGCCAGTCTACTTCCTTTACTGGCATGATCATCTGATGAAAAGAAAGAAAATGAAAAACTTAACCATTTTGCACAAGTTTGAACTTATAACAAATTCCCAACTAAATCAGTGAACTTGCAAGATTTAACAATTAGGGTAAATGGGAAAATTAGTAAACAATAATAATCTACCTCTTTAAAAGTGGACAGTTATTTTGGGACATATTAAACAGAAATGTGTACAATATTTTTGGGACGGACGGAGTATATCCTTTGGAAAACATTAGTAAGAAAGAAGAAGATATACAGTCATTACATGCTTACACGAAACATTTTCACACTTACTCAAGTAACGGAGATGAATGTAAACAATATGATATGGTAAAACTTACGCTCAGAGTAAGGCGTGATGCAAGCTTCCATGTTTACACCATACACAGCATCTGGATCATCATCTGACCGACAAAGAGGAGGCTGGGTACCAGGAGCTCTTTCCATGTAACAATCATTAGTCAAAGGTTTAACCCAAATGACAGTTTGATTCCTTTTTGCAGCTATTTTCCAGCACATGCGTTCAACAAGTGCACTCATTTCTTTCCATATTCTAAGATCCTCTTCATCTTGTGCATATGCTTCAGGAGATGAGTAAGCAAAGTAGCCACCTGGTCTGAGCAACCTATCTAACTCAAGTAGAAGGATACCGTCCCTTTGAAGCCAATCAATTCTACAACGGGAACAATGAGCAAGTTCAAAAGATCTACTAGGATAAGGTAGTCTTTTTGTTCCAAGAACACCAAGATATGCAGGAATGCCTCTTTCTAGAGCAAACTGGATTTGATTTTGATGCACATCATTTGGTGCTAATGACATAGCAATGATGTCAGATGAAAGAAGATAACCACCAAAACTTGCAACACCACAACCAACATCAAGGACGGTTCGTAAATTTCCTTCGTTGTTCATATTATCTTTTGAGAAGTTGAGCATCTGTTAATTGTAGTTTATTAGTGTAGAGAATAAAATAAAGTATGGCTATTAATTGCAATTAAAAACGTGTTTGAAAATATATACATTTGCAAGTGATTTGATGTACTTATCAGCTCCATAGTGGAAATGAGTTCCTCCACCTGGGAATATGATCTTTTCACCTTTCACAACCATCCAGTTTTGGTCTGACTTCTCATGTGCAAGGTGGGTATGTGGTATGTTTGCTTTCCATACTTCATCTCTGCTCTTTGGCCACTTGATGGGCACCTGCATTAATATATGAAACCATGAGGGAAAAAGGTATGATCAATTCAACTAAACTCCGAGACTTAGAAACAAATCATTATCACCTATTCGAATTTCTGATGTTGTTTGATTATAACAGGGGAAAGTTTAACCATTTACTTTGTGGACGGGTCAAATCGGGTTATCTGTTTACCTCTATTGGCCCAACAGGTAAAATAAAATAAAACATAGCTCAAAAGAAAACAGGCCAAACTGGTTGCATGGGATAAACCGATAAACAGCTGAAAGTCACTCAACTGCGTACTTTTAAGTGAATAACCTCATATTTCGTTTTATTCAAAAAAATGATTTTATAAAAAAAAAAAGGAAACTGGACAAGAATGCTTCAAGTCAACCCAACTCGTTTTGACCCGGTACCAAAAGTTAACCCCTTACCCAATCAGGCCCACCCATCCATCTTGCTACCTCTAGTTGATTAGATACACACCTTGTACCCTGTTGGGGGAGGTATCAAGCAGTTGAAACGCCTTTCAGGCAGAGGACAGTGTCTTTCATAGTGCTCCATCAAAGACAAATCCAACTTCAACCTCATCTGGTAGATAAGGTTGCGGTCTAGGCAAGGTATCAATTCAGAGTATCGATCATCACAAACCTTCAGCAAGAAAACATCAAATAAAAATTTAAAAACAACCAAGAGTTGTAAATTCCTAATATTCTCTGACAAGTCAAAATCCTAATTCATCTGAATAACTTACAGGAAAGCTTTTTGGTACAATACCATCATCATCATCCAGACCAAATTTAAAATCATCTTGCTTGGTGCCAAGATCAGATTCTTCATCACCACCTAAGTAGGACGATCCAAGCTTCCTTAAGGACCGGCTACCATACTCTAGAGCTGACTCACCTTGACTCTGAGAGCCAAAATATAAATACAGGAAAAGAAGGACAGCTGCCACAAGAACAAAAGTTGTGAGCAACCGCTTCTTCTGAGATCCATCAGTTCTTCCCCTCATACTGACGTTATGTTTAATACCACACAATGTTAACGGGTTTTCACTTCAAATGCAACTTATAGATCACAAGAACGATCTCATATTTTCTTCAATCGATGATAGATCCCGGTTGAATAATTTGGTGCTTTTTCAAAACTATGCTAAGTTTTGTGGGTTCCCCAACACCCTCAGAATCAAAGATGATAGACTGCTCCAGATATGAGATACCAGAGTTGTTTTCCAACCAACCTGTTATACAATAGGAAAAGCTAACAACATCATTAGCGGACTACTCCAGGCATGTTAGGATTAATCTCAGAATCTATTAAGGTTTACTAAAAACTCAGAAAATATAACTAAAACAGGAAAATTATGAAACATTGTTCACTGAATCTCAGCTTTACTAAGCAACAGTTTTACATCAAAAGTCTCCAAATCAAGAGAACATTTTCCCCAAGTCATTACTGGAGTTTCTTAAAAATCAAAACCCATGAAAACAATAAAAAAAGGTTCATAACTGGCTTATTAAAGGTTGTTCATGAAAATTTCCGTGTTTATTCCAAAAAAACTTATCAATGTTTTCTTACCAAACTGTGAATTGAGATCCAATCAAAATTAACTTGAGTTGTGAAACATAGCAATCATAACATCATGAACGAGAATCATAACTTCCAGATCAAATAAAGAAAGAAACTAAATAACACCATCTCGTTTGTAGTTCAAAAACACCCAAATTTCTCACAATCACAAACACATAAAGGTAATCACAACATATTTAATACTTCCTCCACATTATATGATGTTAAACCCACAGCTACCCATACATTCCAAGACACATTCACAGCATGAACACCATACTCCATGCCCAAGTTAACCTACACCTCAATACTTCGATCCAGAGCAGCTCATAAGCTCATTCGCATTTTTCCAAGCTACAATCCCAAACGGAGATCAAAACACCGCCGACACTAACTCAAATCACGATTTATATAAAAACAATTAGCGAATACAAATCCTTACGCTAGGTTTAATTAAAACACACGTCAAATCACACTATCCACACCACTGATTCTAAAACAGCATCACGCTCTGAATTAACGAATTCAACTCCAAATCAAATCATACACAAATTCAAAACGAACGGATCTGATATATTAACATTAAACCATCTGATAAACGAAAACAATCACACAGCACGAAATTAACAGATTTCAAAGTCAGATCTAACAACTTAACGAATGAAGACATAGGATTTGAACTTACCGTCGCCGGAGAACTGATCGGAGCTCCGAATCTTCAATCGGACTGTCGGATTTGTGGAAATTGAGTGGAAATTTGTTTGCCTATAAACAGAATAAACGGGGGTGAGTATGGTAGATCTGAGAGTTCTATAGTAGCGTTCACACGCCGTGGTTTATATTTTATTATTTTTGTATACTTTTAGGCCCCTTGTTTTATGAAGTTGTTACGTTTCTGGTCCCTATACTTTACTTCTTGCGTCAATAAGGTCCAATTTGTGATTTGAAAACATGGGTACAGTGTCGGTAGGGGAAATGGACTTCGCTTTCAAAGGCAAATGGCATCTACATCATCCCATGTGGCTTAATTTAAAAAGAAGCACACCAATTTGATAAATTTTCAAAAACATCCCTCAACTTTATTGATTCACGTTTAAGACCTGTATCGCGTTAATAAACATTCATGAAAATCATGGCATACAATTGAAAACCACAAAAAGGAACTTTGTGTTCCGTGATATGAAATATAAAAGTTTGTTATTAAAGAGGTTATATTATGATACTGTATATGTTAATTGAAAGTCATTAACATGTAAACTGAAAGGTTTTTTTTTTGTTTTTTTTATTGATTTGATTTGATTAAGGGTTTCTCGTATGTGTGTCTATAGGATGTGACGTAAAGTGTGTTTATAATGTTTAAGGAGCTACTCAATCTATCAAATTACTAATACTATGGGTACTTAAACATGATGAAACTAAAAAAAAAAAGAAATATTATGAAGTTTTTACGCTTTACTATGAACATTATGATATGATTCATTATTCAAGTGTCTTTGATTACTTCCTTTTGGTGGCCATGTGTTAGCTTGCTTTTGATTAATAGTCTATTTCTTTTCCCTTTTCTTGCTTTTTCTATTTCCTTTTTTTTTGCTTGTTTTGATTAATATGGATATATACTAATAAATTACTAGTCACTGGTCTTATGTTTTGGATATGGTTGCACAAATTGCCTATTTCAGAAAACCGGTTCGGTGAATCGGTTACTGGTCACAACTAGTTATTTCAAAAATCAGTTTAGTTATTTACCGTTTTGAGAAGGTATGAAAACCTATTTGTTGTAACTAGTTCGGTTTGACTACTAATCAAATAAAAACTCATTTTTATTATCAGTTAGAAATAACCGGTTCCTAATTGGTTTGTGATGTCTAATTTGGGAAGCTGTAACTTGGTAGAAAGAATCCATTACGGCTGATTAGAAACTGGTTTGTGTTGAATTGGTTAATAACTCATTTAATTATCAGTTAGGTTAACCGGATTTTTGCCCACCTCTAGATCAACTTGGGAATCGTCTCACTGATTATACTTCTGTACGGGCCCAATAAAATTCCAATGGATTGACTCAATCTTTATATGGGCCAGAGTTTCTACTTAGTGCTTAGCTGAAGACCAGAAGTTGTATTTAGTTTCGGGCTTTCGGGGAAAATTATGCCACCCGCCAACCCAATAGAGTTGTACACACAAAATGGTTCCGGAAAAAAAAAAAAAAAAACTGGACCGGATTGACAAAAAGCCGGTTTGAGCCAAACCGGTTCACAAACCGACTCGAACCACTCGAACCGGCGGTTTGTATACCGGTTTGGTAGCCCAGCACCCAAAACCGGTTTGTAAACCAGTTTTAGTTTAAAAAAAGCTGGTTAACCTGTTAAACCGGGATAAAAACCGGTTTGTTTATAACTATTCAAACCGAACTGGTCGATTTGCGAATTCTTAATGAAACACCTGTTTGAAACCAAACCAGTTAAAAAAAAAACAGTTTGAACATATGCAAAAAAAAAAAAAAAAAAAAAAAAAAAAAAAAAAAAAAACATGTCCAGTTTAAAACCGAACCGGTTTGGTTTAAAAAAAACGGGTTTGTACACCTTAAAACCCCAATGATTCCTACATTTTATATAACGAAGAGAAGAAGAGTTGTTTTCTATCAATACTTTAAAAGTACACGACATGACTAAATTATTTAATTGATCATGCTCCTCCACTCACTTTACTTCTTGAAAGCATAATCGTTCTTGTGATTTTGTGGTGCACTTTCGCCTAACTTATGTATCACAAGCATGTTAGCAAACAAAAGTCTCCTGTGGATATCGTAGTAGTTAAGTGATGTGTCATATAATTAAAAAGTGGAGAGTTTAAATTCTACTGGGTATATATTGTAGTGTATTTATTCAAATATATTTAGACATTGAATCTCGGCTTGGTGATCGAAGAAGCAACCTGCGATGGATGTTGTGGGTGTGATGGAAGCAGCGGAGGAAACCTTAAGAGAATGACTGATTATGAGAGATTTTTTGGGGTTTTGTCACCTAGTTACAGGTTTAACAATTAGAAAATGGGTATGCGGGTCTGACCCACATGATTTTTCTGGAATGAAGGAGAGTGCGACACGTGGCAACGTATAGGTGGCGCATAGGTGGACAGGCTAGTATGATGCCACGTGTACCAATAGGTAGTCTTTTATTAGATGTTATAGATTATAAATCTTAACTTTTAAGACAATTTTATAAAGTAGTTAAGCGATGATGTTAAATAGTCAAACCATTGATGTTAGATCCAATTTACTATAACGTCAAAAGTAGTTACAACTTACAAGTGCTTCTAAAAGCAATATTTAAGGGTTTACACCATAGACATCAAAACCTTTACATAATTTGATAAAATGTTGTAAGATACCCTTCTCTACAAATTTTAGTTTAATCGAATTGAATTTATAAAATTTTTTTACGAATGATGGTTGATGATTGTGTTATTCATAGTTTCTTGACATAAGTAGATAAAGATTTTCAAACGGTTGGATTACTCATGCAAACCAAGTAATACTTAAAGAGCAAAATTTATAAAACACAACACATATACAAACTAAGCTTGAGTTATATTGACAAGACAACTGAAGTAAACACAAATTGTTACGAACCCAAAATATTAATTTCAAATTATCAAACATGTAATCAGTTTCAAGTTCAATTTGGTTGATCTTGCGATTATTGTAAGCTTAAAACATCATTTAACATATATGCTTAACCATATCTATGTGTATATATTTATGCATGTGAAACTAAGATTAAGATATCATGAAAGGAACACTATTGTCGCTAGCCTTTATCAATAGACACAATTAGCTACATTGTCAAGTCATCACTAGAGAAAAAGTACCAAAATACAAAAAACATTTCGGAAAGTGATTTAATTATATAATTTGATATGGCAATATGTTACTATACTGTTAGGAAAAGTACCAACACGCAGCATCAACCAATTTAAATAGTGACCATAAACTGTTGCTAATCTATTCACTTAGTAGTAAAGTTAGTAATACGATAGTTTGAAAAGAAATAAAAAAGAATTTCTTAGCGATGAAAAGTCAGTAATTTTTAAAAAACTTACATGATCTATTTTAAAGGGAGTACAGATCGTTGTAAATTATTTTTTTAATGATTCTTAATGTACTTACTATCTTTATTTGCAGGATATGAACACTTAACTTCTAGTATAAAGATAATACACTTTACCACTTCAACTGTTCTTATAGTTGCAAGTATATATCACTAGAATTTATTGAACATTTTTCTTAAAAATAAAAGTAGTAATAGATTGAGGTTTTAACAGAATATGTGCTATAAAAATATAGTATGTGTTAATACCACCAGGAATATTTCATTCTTTAGATCCTTTTTTACATGTAATATTGAACGGTCACAATTAGGAGAGGCGAAATGTCAAATTTACCTCCGTTCCCTAAAGCTTTAGCTTACCCCACCTTTGAAAATGCCTAATCAAAAAATTAATATTTTTATTAGTGTAAAAAAATAAACATAACTCATGTGACAACTTAAAAAATAAAAGATGCAACAAGTAAACTCGATGAAATGATACAAGTTTAGCAAAACTCACATCATATCCCGCCCAACTTTAGTGATTGATGGCAAACCTAGGGCTCCACAAATACCTTAATTAGTAAATCTGAGCAACCAATAAACCATATAAATAGAACAACTAACCTCTAAAAGGTTTTAAGTTAAAGAGATTTGAACATGCGACATCTTATTTGAAGTATCTTATCTGAAGGGTCCTTATAAATTTTTTTTTAGCGGTTGGTTAGTGGTTAGTTGTTAGTGTCATCAAGTTAGTAATATTCGTCAATGCCAAGATTTGAACCTTGGACCTCTAAGAGAGACAAATTAAGCCTCCCACCTCCCCCTTAACCAGTAGGCCAAGAGATCATTGGTGGTTCTTATAATATAATTATTAAAAAGGATAAAGACTCATGCAAAGCTATCTCACTATATATATGTAAGAGAACTATTCATAAGATAACATAATAATTTTTTATATATAATTACAATACAAGTAATGAAAGACATTGCATTTGTATTATAATCAAAATATAATAAATGCAGATGAAGTATAAGATCATGAATAAAAGGTGGTTGATAGTTCATATTCAACATGACTCTTTCAAAACAAACTTCTAGTCTTTCAAAACAATTTGTTTGTTTTTATAGATACAACAATCGAAATAATATATAGTAACATATAAAAACATTAACTGTTAACGTGTATTTAAAAACGGTCATGTAAATAAATGATTAATTAAATATAATTACAAAAATCAAATTACAAAATAATAACTTAATTTATGATAAAACAATTTACGTAATTGTATCTCTTACATTTACGAACAAGGTGAATATTTAATACTTTCATTGGTGTCTTCGGCCGGCTACTTGCCTACTTGAGAGTCTTTTCTTTTTAATTATGTTTTTACATTATAATAAAGTAAAAGGTTAGAGTATGGAAACCCTATCACCCTTTTATTTGCAATGTTTTTTTTTTTTTTCGTTTTTTCTTTCTTACTTTATTTTAGTTTAGATCCGTGTTTTAATATACACAATCACAGTTTGACAAATAATATATACCATAACTCTTCTTTCATATTATTTAAAAAATAATACACCACTCAAAACCGATCCTTTTTGCATATCAAATGTACAATTCATCAACAAGATATCTGCAAAGAGTAGTACTGTTCGGCAGTGTTTAGTGTTCGCGCTCTCACCGTCCCGCCTCATCAACCCACAACCCCGTTTCTCCTCCTATTCCCTTTTTTATTCTTTGTTTCTCTCCTCCCGCCCCAACACTCGGATTCACAATTCACATCACCATCTCTCACCTTCAACCTCAAACCAATCTCACACTCGCGCCAACTCGACCCTACTATCTATGCATATCCTATCCAATAATTTATTGAAACATTTTAACAACAATATAACGTGTTAGGGGGAACATTATAGATATAATTAAAATAATAATAATAATAATAAATGTGGGTACCCTCAATTCAACCAATACCCCCGTCATCCACTCCCACACGCATGTCCCCATTGTATTCATGCATTTGCCACCTCTTCTCTTTGTCATTTTATCAAACACCTTACCTTCTTCTCAATCTCACAAATTAATTCTCTATTTCTTCAAACCTCTGATCATTTGCAAATGGATACCACCATCTCAAAGATGCCAATGCCATGTAAGATTCGAAAGCGGAGGTTTCCGACCGCTTCCTCATCATCGTTTCAAAACAGCAAGAGCCTCTCACAGTTGTTTATGGAGACAACAGATTCGCCCCCGCGAATTGAGAAAGAGGTACCGGCGACGCTGATGTTGCCGTTGTCGGGAAGCGGTGATCGGGTGAATGAAGTGGTCGAGAAACCGATTACGAATGTCGAAAGATCTCGGAACAAAAGTCGCAGATCCCCTGGGCATGCTTATGTTCCTGAGGTTTGTTTTGGTGCTTTATGTAAAAAGTTAGGGTCCTTGGTCAACTTCAATTTTTTTAAATGACAATTCAGCAACCTGTATTATCTACTTTTAATCTGCATCATAATTAATTTACATCAATATGTACGACCTTAAGAAGAGCATCATAACCCCAAGTCTAATACCATTATATACAACCTCACCTGGTCAACTTTAATTCATACTTACTCTCACTTCATATACCTAATTTTGTGAAAAATTTAAGCGGCAAGCCTATACTTTATTAAGTTTTGCAAAGGAGGTTAGACTATAGCCTCTGGTCATAAGTGGCGTTTTTTTATTTGTTGGTTTTAAGTCAAAGGCTACAATATAGTCTGCATTTTTTTTAAGTGGTTAAAATATGACCGTTAAATTAAAACCATCCAATCAGAATACCTATGTAATTTTGAAGGCTACAATTTAACTGTTTTTTTTTTATCAAACAGCTATAATGTAGCCTTTAACTTAAAACCAACCGTTCAAAAAACATTATTTGAAGGCTTTACGATCTAGCCGTTTTTATTCACAAATTTAAAGGATACAATCTAATCCAATTTTTCACAAGCCCTAAAAATCGATGTTCATTTTTAACAAATTTGGAGTCTAAATCTTGCATACATGAAATCATCTCTCTGTTTAATAAATCACATTTTTCCATATATCAGGGAAAATCAACACCTTGTGACGAGATAGAAACCGTCACTAAAGGCCACGGGCATCCGTCACTAAAGCCAACACATGGGCTGGAAGAAATTAAGCACTCACTCACGGTATCAAAACAACTACTCAAACTGTTAACCCGCATATGGACCGAGGACTCGAACCATGACCACCGCCATCCAACGAGCATGTCCCTAGCCTCAACACTGAACCATGAGCTCAACCGGGCTCGGTATCACATCAACAAGTTGATCCAAGAACAACGGTCCAACCATGCGATGGCGCAAGAGTCCAACAAGCGAGACAAGGTCCGGTTTGCGGTCAAGACCATATCGCGCGAGTTAGAGGCCGAAAAAAAGCTCAGACGACAATCTGATCGAATGAACAAGAGATTAGGTCGAGAACTTGCGAATACGAAGTCGTTTTTAGCGAAAGCTGTAAAGAAAGCCGAAGCCGAAAAGAGTGCAACCAAGGTTTTCGAGCAGTTATGTGAAAAAATGGCGCGTGGGATCGAGAAAGATAGAGTCGAGATCGAAGAACTGAGAAAAGAATTTGAAAGAGTTCGTGTAGAGATGGAAGAAGAGAGGGAAATGCTTCGTGTTGCTGATATGTTACGCGAGGAACGGGTGCAAATGAAGCTTATAGATGCAAAACACGAGTACGAGGATAAACATAAACGACTGAATATACTAGTACACGACCTCGAGGAGCTTTTGAGAGCGGATAATGGCAAAGACCATATAGCTTCTAGAATTCTATCATGGTATCAGAGCAGTTGTTACAGTAAAAATAAAAATAATAAAGTGGTAAATGACAAAAACACGTTTTGCGAGGAAACTGGGGGTTTATCATGGTTTGAGAACAAGGATGAAGTGGAAAATGATCAAACGACAAGCACGCAAAACGAGGTTATGGGACGAAATTCTGATTGCATCGAGTGGGAATTTGGACCTGACTTGAAAAACAAGAGTCAGGGCTCGAACACGAGGTTGGTGTCGACGAAAGAGTATGAAGATGAAATGGAGAGATACAAAATGATTAAGGATCTAAGAGATCGTATAGTATCGGGTGGCTCTGATCTATCACGAGATACTATTGAGTTTGGATCCTATATGTAAGTTAGCGAGAAAACTTCGTCAATCAATAGATAGATATCACAATATATTGTTGGCTATTGAAATTACAAATTATCATAATATACATACTCTAGACTAATGCTTGGACTAGTGGAAGATACATCGAAGATGATAAAATATCAAAAGAATCTGCTAGTTGTTCTTTATTAAAAGTGTGAAAAACAATCCAAAGTGGTTTAAGCAATATGAGTTGTTTGTTTGTAGATTAAATTCTTACGACCTTATCAGATTGTTTCTAGTGAGACGCGTTTAGTCTGATGTGTAAGAAAGAGAAATGGACACAAGATGTGAAAGAAAGAGAGGTACACTTAAATTCTTCTTTAAAGGTGCGTCTGTGAGGGTTATTAAACATAAGTTTACAACTAAATCTTTAAAAGTAACACTACATTTTTAAATTTATAAACCCAAAACTTTAGTTATTTTGTTTCAATTTGGATGATGTTTATTTTAACACGAAATATGTACGTTTAACATTATTAATGTTTAATTTGTTTGTCTTTTTTTTGAATGTTTATACTTTAAATTGTTATGTTTGAAGTTTTATATACATATTTGAAAATTTTATATTTTACGTATATATTTTTATATATCTATGATATTATCCGTTTTTTTAAAATCCGGTTGGACCAATCAAACAGGCTGGACCAGTGAACTTTTAAAACGTCTTGTTCGTTGTCCGGTCTAGTCCGGAAAACATTGATTATTTGATTGTGGATTATGTATTAATCTTTATTTCAAAAGTGTCAAATACCAACAACCTTTATTTACGTTATCATGGGGATGTAACATTTTTAATAATGCAACCTTCGTAATCATACTATTAGATCCGATAACACACTAATATTATGGTCTCAAATATAACAAGTTTGGCTGTCAATTGTGATGCATGTGGAGTACAATCATATTATCATTTTGCCTTTGAATTTATTTGATATGTCGTTATCGTTACTTAATGTTTGGAAGCGATAATGTTAAACAAGAAGGGGACCAAACTTTTCTAGGAGAGAGTTTAAAGTGATTATATGTAAAACTCTTTAGAAGAAAATGCAGAATGGAACTATGGAAGCTCCTATACAAAATAGGAGTGATCGAATATGTGCGGTTGTACGTAGCTAGTAGACATTGGAAAAAAATGTTATGTGTTATTTGTATTTGGCAATCGAATATCTTTTCTTTTTACTTTAATAAAAGGGTAACTTAGTGAACACATGTTACCATCATATTTTATCTCACCAAAAATTTTTCGTTTCTCTCTCCTATTAATATCATATTAATTACTAATAATAAATTAAGAAATGTATCTTTTTTTATTAATATTGTTTCCAAAAGAAATAAATATTTATAAAATAAGAAATTGTAGAAAAACATCAAACTTTTTTAAAAATATTAAATATTCTATAATTTATGTTTTTAAGTAAAATTTTTATAAACAAAATTTAATTAAAAGTAGAAGTTATAATAAAAATGTTTTAAAAAATTGTATATTTTTAAAATGTTTGTTTTGAAACAAATTTTTTTTTTTGGATTCAATAAAAAAAAGTTTAAAAACTAAATATTAAAAAGTTAATATCGTTATTTTATTATTTATAGTCCTTGCTTATACATAATTTTAATCATATTTTATCTTAGAATAATGTTTTATAATTATTAAAATTTTATTATATTTAATACTAGGCTAAAGACCCGTGTAACACACGGGTTCAATCCAAAAATATTGTTGTTGTTTAAAAAGATTCGTAAGTTATAATATTGTTGATAATACTTTGTATATCGATTTTTATGTATAAAATTTAACATTAACTACGTCTAATATTAGTAGGTTTTCTTTATTAATATTTATACGTCTCAATAGTGTATAATATGGAATGAAATAAACTTATAAATAATAGCTTTAAGTAATAAACAAATTAAATTGAATATGAAAAACAATATTTCAAATTCATAAACATCCGAAAAATTATTTGTATACAACACTTGAAATTTTGTTGATATTTTTCCTTCATTATCTAATATTAATAATTTTAATCTCTGTCTACTTTCAACTCGAGATAATACAACATAGAGCTGACCATGATCCTTGTTTAAAAACAAACCAACTTTGGATAGCGATTGTCCTTGGCTCTTGTTTATTGTCATTGCAAAACACACTACTAACAGGAACTGTCTTATTCGAAATTTAAAAAAATTCTTTTGTCTGAAGGTGTCAAAGTTAATCGTGGAATAAAAGTGGGATTTTCAAAATTACTTTCAAATACATCAAAACAATTTGCACACATATCAAACGAATTCCAATCAAACATAATAATAATATGGCAGTACATATTAAAACATATAAAGAAGTTTAAAAAGTAGAAGATATAATACCTCTTCACAGATGGATTGTTGAAATAGATCACTTTTAAATCAAAAAAATAAAAGTAAAATAATATTAATCCAAAAACATAATTGTAGACAATGATAGGTTAAGTCATAATCGCAGAGGATGAAAGCTCAAATATAAAAAAACAAATACATTTTATTAAAGAAAACTTGATGAAACCGAAGCCAAAATGAGAACGTTGGCTGAAGTCTATATGTCGAAAGCAATATCATCAGACTTTATAAAGACAAATCGCAAGGATCGTAAAGCTGGGAGCCTGGGATGGTTGAAATATTTTAAAATCGGGTATGATTTCATTTCCAAAAACAGATACCCATGAAATCCTTCAAATTGGAGAGTAGTCGATAAAAAAATCCCGTAACTTTTGTCAAGATTTGAATATAAACCGAGTATTTAATGGAAACACACAATCAAGAAATCGATTTCATAGATGAAGAAAATCATAAATGATTTATACAGTTTTTGTTGATGAATTATTTGAAGAAAGAAAAATATCAAGTATGATTTAATTTTCAAAAAAAGATATGCTCTAATTTAGGGTTAAATTTTCAAATTTCCCTAAATATCTCTTGTATCAGAAGTTGTCTTTTATTCAAATGAACCTAGACTAACAATAAGAACAGATACATATTTAGACGTGAATTGAAAAAAGTAAAGCCTTAATAGATTGTCATGTGCCACTAAAGTTATTGTTTTATTAATAAATAAATAAATAAATAAATAAATATAGATTATAGATATAAATATACAAACTTTCATTTATGTTTAGTTTATTCCTTCAATTTTGTTGATTTTTATGAGAATGCATAAAAGACATAAGCAGAAACATCAATCCTATGGTAAAGACTCTCTTTGTAATTATAGTAATAAATGATTTTATTCAAATGAATTATAACTAAGAATGAGTATAGATACATTTTTATAGGGATGAGCTCGGTACCGTTACCGAAAGTACCCGGTCCCGAATTTTATAAAAAACGAGTACCGATACCGGTACCGAATTTGGTATATGGGTATAGGTACCGGTACCGGTACGGTACCGGTATTTCGGTACCCAGTACCTCTTTGGTACCCGTTTCCTACACAACATTATTTTTAGGCTTACTACATAGTGTATATTTGGTTACAGTACCTAGTATCTGTTTTTATACCTGTTACCCAGTATATGTTTGGTACCCGATACCTCAAAAAATTTATAATAACTAAACAAAGTAAAATATAAAAAAAGTATTCAAATAAAATGATAGTTTATTTACTTTTCTTATTTTATTCTAACTCAATTCACACACTAGTCCATCATTCATTTTTATTAAAATCATAAATAATATATATATTGACATTATAGTGAAATAAGAAGAATGATATTAAAAAAATAATAATAATTACCTTCAAAAGTCAAAATAGAATACTAGTTAACGGGGTGAAAAATATTACAAAACAAAATATTCCAAAATAATATATTCGTATTCGGGTACTAGCGGGACTATACGGGACTTTTGGGTAAAATACCGGTACCGGTACCGGTGGGTACCGATCCCGAAATATAAGAAAATCAAGTACCGGTACCTTATACATATTTTCGGTACCAATTGGGTACCGGTACTGGTACTGGGTACCAAATGCTCATCCCTACATTTTTATGCGAGAAATCAAAAGAATTAAGGCTTAAGAAAATGACACGTGCCACTAAAGATATTGTTTTATTAACTAGTATTGATGATATTTATATAAAATATTTTTTTAAAAATGCATTTTTTTGTTAAAAATAGTTTTTCTTATTACATACTTTAAGCTACTTAAAAACATTTTCAAAAAATACGAATTTTTAATAAGAATACAAAAACAAATGTGCTTTCTTTTGTGTGAAATTGAAACAAAACTATAGATAAAAAAAATTTAACTCTTCTTATATGAAAAGACGATTTAAAATTAAGTCTAAGTGAATTAAAAAAACAAAAATAAGTTTTAAAAAAACTTTATGTTTTTAATTACGACATATGAACCAAATAATTTTACAATTTTATTAATTAACATTTCTAGTTGACTCTTTTTAAATAATATTATTTTAAAGTAAAATAAATTTAACCAATAGCATTATTATAAGAAAAAGAAACACTTACTTAAACACGTATTTTGATAAATAATTTTTTTATATACACTATTTTTGGAAAAAAAACTTCTTTTGTAATTATAGCAATAATTGAATTTATTCAAATAAACCATGACTAAGAATGAGTCTAGATATAATTTTAGGAGGAAAATCAAAAAAATGAAGGCCTAAGAAAATGACACGTGGCATTAAAGATATTGTTTTATTAATAAGTATAGATTTTATTTATTTAACCCGTATAATACACATGTTTACTAAAGCTAGTGATACTATATATATTATATATATATATCTATACAATATAATAAAGGAATATTTTTTAGGGACACATGTCAACTTCTGGTTAAGTCTAAACTATTGTTTCCCGCCTCTCTCTCCTATTAAATGAAAATATTTTTAATTAAGTAAACTAAATAACTAGATACCCAAAATATATTTGTTATTTATTATTAAAACATGCTAAATTGGTAGATTCTGTTAATATAATTTTATAATTCTTGGCTTTTATTATTTGTTATTTATAATTTCTTAAATTTTTATTATTTGTTATTTTATTAATTGCTAATTACATGTAGCATACAATATATTATTAAAACCTAATAATATTAATATGTTGACTTTTTTCTACCCATGTAATACATGTGTTTCTAACCTAGTGTATATATATATATATATATATATATATATCTCTTTAAACAAAGACATGGTATATTTTTCAGATGATCGACGGTATGGTATGTTGAAAAGAAAGAGATGTGGTATTGTGAAGTTTTCTTAAGTGCTTATCAAGAGTAATTAGAACATTGTTTATGTTATTATGGTCGTGTGTTTCTTGATCTTAAAGCACATATTATTATTGGAATATTGAACAGATTTTGATTAATTTGAGCGAGTGAGAACAATTCACTTCTAAAAACTTCACTCTCGCAAGCAAAAACAAATTCATATATGATGTCACAACCACGTTTAACACTAGAGGAATAAAAGTAAGGAACATCGTGTCGGCAAAGCAAAAACGGGAACTAAGACCACAATTGTAGCACGAATAACGACACGACAATTGACTGCGACATGAGATGGTCTAAACAACATACGAAGATCGATGGCATATATAGAAGAAACAAGAAGAACATGACAACACCTATATATGAACTTGATTGTATGAATGGAAAAAGTTGAACAACGTATGTACTAAACAAATATAAAATTCATGTGGTCCTTAAAACTTATGAATTATTTTTGGCAGTTTTTGTCCTTGGCTGATTTCTACAGTCATAATACGGTCCCTTTGATTATTGTTGTATGCAATAAGTTCGAAACAGTAACTGAAATATACTAAATCCTAGTTTAACTTGTTTAAATATACAATTAAAAATTTTAGAAAGAGAAAATATGTAAATTTCTTAAAACAAAAAGAACCTTAAAAAGTATTATCACTATAATTATAAATCAGATTCACAAAGCCTATGATGTATTCGTAAAAATGCGGTTGACTTTCATCGACTTACGTAATTGTTATAAATTTAAGAACTTTGAATGACTTACGTAATCGTTATAAATGTAGAGGACTTTCGGCTATCAATTTTCGTATTCAAAAGGAAATCATGATTTGTTTCAACTCATCTTAATTCACTGAACGTGATTATGCAATCCATGCTTATGCGTTTTAAATCCTGTTAACAATAGTATTATTATTTATTATGTTATATAGTTAACTCAAAATGCCAAAAATTAAATTCTTTTTCCAAATCATATCTGAAACCAAGAAAAATCGACTGGAAATATTATTTGGATATTCATATTAGTTCCTTTCCGTATACGAATTCCTTATTCGATTTTCAAATCGAATATTGGATATAAAAATCTTGATTAATTATTCAGATATTCAAACCAAATTCAACAGAATATACTGGTTTTCTCATTTAGTATATGTTATTTAGTTTATTCAGATATGTAGATCATGCTTATTCAATTTATTAGGATAGATTTGGATAAATTAAGCATTTTTTTTATTTGGATCGGTCAGATTTTAGATACCGTTCTAAAGTTTCAAATCCAGATAAACTGATCCAAATAAAAAAAATTGTTATCAAAACCAATGAGCACCTGTACTCCCGTAGTTAACTCCTTGCTACTTGTTCATCCAATTTTGGGTTAAAAAATAAAGAAAACTAACTATTGAATTAAATCTCTAAATCAAATTAATACCAACGGACATTTGATGCAATAATATTTTGGGTGTGTAGTAGATGTTTTATTTTTTCAAAAGTTGAGGGTTAAAAACTTAAAATCCTGTAAGTTACACAGATTTAAAGGTAAATTAGTTAAAAACATCTAAATCAAATTCTTTTTTTAAAAGAAAATTGTCGTTATTTGTGTAGTTGAAACTATGGCTTTTTTTGGTTGGAAAATTATCAAAATTTCCAACAATACTTTTTCTTAATAAAAAAAATACACCTTAAAAACTTACAGATTTCTAGTAATGAAGCATATATATTAGACCATCTCCGATCGATGGTTTTCATATTCCAAAAAAAGACACATGAACATTTATCTAAATTTTCACCATTGAAAGGGGTTACTTTTTAAACACTAGTTCTTTCTCATAAACTACTAAAAACAAGTTGATGTGAGGCCCCATGTATTATACATATAAATGCTAAAGGAAGAGAAAAAACGAGTGGTTAAAAATAAAAAAATTGATGATGATGTTTTAATGTTTTTAAGTTTTTTTATTGTAAAGATTTTTAAAAATTTTAAAAATTAAATGTTTATTGATGCGTTAACGAACTAGATATGTTTTTAGTTGTTGATGCTTTCTACCGATGATAGGTGATGCTATTATATATCATGGACGTGAAAGAATCAATAAATTCCTTTTTATTTTGAAGTGTTAGTAGCATATTTTATGAAGTCCACTTCTTTTTCCAACCATCATCTTTCAAGCTCACTATCAATCTTTGTCATTTCCTCAAAAGCCCTAATTTCAAACCTTCTTTTTGGACGATTGCACCATCACTCTCTCTATAGTACTTGCAGTTGTATGTATACCTTTTCTAGGTAAAA
Organism: Flaveria robusta; assembly: GCA_025506415.1. Taxonomy (NCBI): domain Eukaryota; kingdom Viridiplantae; phylum Streptophyta; class Magnoliopsida; order Asterales; family Asteraceae; genus Flaveria; species Flaveria robusta. The sequence continues at coordinate 32,561,110 of CM046467.1, forward strand.
AGAATGAAAATTAACCCCTCATTTCTGTCAATATTTTCGATATTTGAACCACAAAACTGCAAAACAAACCAATTCACTACAGCTGATCAATCCTCCATTCCCTTCGACCTTTTTCATGCTTAAAGCTTCATTCTTCACAAATCTTGACATCTTGATCCACACCCGTATGTCGTCTCCTTCACCTTGTTCATAACCACTTCAAGAATCTTGATGAAACCCTAGAAATCAGACAAAAGTACCTGCAGTAATTAATTAGGGTTTGTTAATTCCCCCATTGTTGTCTAGCTTTTTCATGCTTAAAGCTTCATTCACCACAAATCTTGACATCTTGATCCACACCCACATATCATCTCCCTCATCTTGTTCAACAACCACTTGAAGATTCTTGATCAAACCCTAGAAATTAATCACTCAAAACCCTCAATTAGGGTTTCTTGTTTCTTGAAGATTCTCATACATCCACTGTCTTCACAAAAACCCTTGATCAAATTCACCAAAATCTCTCCTTTTTCCACTCAATCACACACCAAAATGGAAAAAAACCAATCTTTCACCATGATCAATGACATTCCTCAACCACAAGAACTTAACTCAACAAGCATGTTCACCATCCCATCATCTTCTTCATCATCTTCATCATCATCTCCGGCCACCAATCTCAGCCGCTACGAGAGCCAGAAACGCCGTGACTGGAACACCTTCGGTCAGTACCTCCGCAACCACCGGCCGCCGTTGACCCTCCGCCGCTGCAGCGGTGCACATGTTCTCGAATTCCTCCGGTACCTCGATCAGTTCGGCAAAACAAAAGTTCACACTCAATTGTGCCCATTCTTCGGTCACCCCAACCCTCCAGCAGCCTGCCCGTGCCCGCTCCGGCAGGCGTGGGGCAGCCTTGACGCCCTCATCGGCCGGCTCCGGGCAGCCTATGAAGAAAACGGTGGGTCGCCGGAGATTAACCCGTTTGGAGCTCGTGCTGTGAGGCTTTATTTGCGTGAAGTTAGGGATGATCAAGCTAGAGCTAGAGGAGTTAGCTATGAGAAGAAGAGGAAACGACCACCGCAGCTGCCACCGTCAACGCCACCGCCACCGCCACCGCCACCGCCACCGCCGGAGATTTCTTGATGAAGTGGGATGCATGTCATCTGGTGATACATAATAAGTAAAGTAATTCATTATTGGGTATGTATGTTATTTATATATATAACTGCATGTTTAAGTTGAACTTTCGATTTCTTGAATTAGATGATCACTGTCACATGTTGTTATTTATTGTTGTTATATTGTTATTATCTTGTGATTGTTGTTGTGCGTATAGTGTATACTATGATGATTTAAATAACTGAGAGTTTTGATGAGTGATGACAGTAAGAAAGAGGAAAGAAGGGGTGATAACTAATAAGAAGCAGTGATTTCAGTGGTAGTTTAGTTGGTGGGATCATATATCGGTATGTGGGAATTTGTTAGTTTCCGATGAATATAATATATCTATATCTCTGTGCAAGTGGTAAGACTGTTGTGACTTGTGAGTGACAGAAGATGTAAACAATAGTAGGTGTGGATTGTTAGAAACAAACCAAGCTGTATCCGTAATCGAAAGCTAAACTGAATTGTTACTGAATTGTTTATTCGGTTATCCGGTTTTGTTTCTAACCTTATCCAAATCGGTTGTTTAGTTTCTGATTCGGTTACAAGTTTAATAATATTTTTTATTCGGATGACAAAATAGAACTCAACCAGATAAACCGAATATTAACCAGTCTAATCGAATGGCTGGTCAAAAAATTTTTTTTAATCAATTTAATTGATTGAATTTGGTTCAGTTGGATACATAATTTCTAACCCTGATGGGTCTGATTTCAGTTAGGCTAAAAAATTCAAAATTGAATAAACTGATATCAAAACTATGCACGCTGTAGAAACACGAGGGATTTTAGAGAGAAGATATTGTAATGTTTACAAATCATCAAACCCTTTTCACTCCTTTAAAGTTTCTTATAATTATTTTTAAACCATGATAATAGTTTAGAGGAGGGCCCTTTATCCCTTTTGTTGTGTTTTGATTATTACTCTAAAACTTACTATACTATAATTAAATTACACAAATTCGTTTTGTAGGGGCTCAAATATTTAACCTCAATTACACCGGTTTAACTCGAATATATTTCCATTAAACTCAATTCTAGAACTTCTAAACATAACAAAAGGGGTAAAAGGGCCCTCCTCTAAACTATTATTATATATTATTTTTCTCACTAAATAATAACTTTGTTTTAAAGACCGCAATACCCTTTTAAGCCACTCATTCTTAGTTTTAGTTTTGCGTTTGCTTCTTGGTAATTCATTTTCTTATTTTACTCAAAATACACACAAAAGAAAGAAAATTATTTTTACGTATCTTACATGTTCTCAAACTTCAACAAATAAAACTCTACTATTTAAAGCAATTGATATCATAATCAGTGACAAAACACCATAATCTAGTACGTCGACTTGCCTCGTCGCAAAGGTGAAATTTCTTGTAGTAGTTCCTCTATCCCTCATTCCAGAATCCCTAAACAGAACACAACCTAAATATACTTAATTATCAACATATGCTAAAAAGAAAAAGAAAGGTTATTTACTTTTAATTAAAAAGATGTGATCTAAAGTATGGAGCCATAAATAGTAACTTCAAAATAATATCTAATTAGAAAAAGAATGAAAATACATTACTTGTACAGGTAATTTGTAACTTTGTATTGAATGAAAAGTTTGAAAGATGAAGAAAGAGTGTGGTGATTGGTGTTAGCAGAGAGTGGTCGTGTCTCCAAGAAAAGGAAGAAAGATAGTTGAGGATTGTACAAATATGTTCAAACACAGAGGAAAGAATTTCAATTTGACATGACATTTCTCTGCCTTCATCAATAATTTCACCTAGTTTTATATACACTTGTACTTTACCTTTCACACACATTCACAATTCTCATATAAAACAACTCTTTATCAGTATTTTAAAATATTACATTACACTATTCTACCTTAAATCTATAGGTTTGGTTTTAAGCTTTAAAAAGTTACAAAATTGATTTTGAATTTCAAAATGAAATCATCTCATATGTTACAAACATAGGATGGTAAAATAGTTATTCGATTTAAAAAAATATCCTAGGAGCATATGAATGTCGACTACGCCGACCCATATGTTTGGAGGAGGGATGTAAGAAAGATGGTCAGCACATAATGAGGGACTGAGAGAGATAGTCACGTACGTTCTTAGCTATGGATGGTTCATATGAGACGCTTGTAGGCTTTGTGAGAGAAAAATAAGAAAGAAAAGGGTGCGCATTGGCGGATCTTTATAGGGGTTGGGGGGGCCGCCGCCCCCCCTGTTTTTTTCGCCCGTAGTGTTAAATTTTAGTCCGGTAGTGTAAATTTTTGGTCAGGTAGTGTAAATTTTTATATAAATATCAAGTTCGCCCCCCCTAAAAAAAATTAATTTCGCCCCCGCCCCTTTTACGAGAAAGTTCAAGCTCCGCCACTGAGGGTGCGGTCCATGATAGAGAAGCGAGGAGGTGAAGTTTGTGGGGACAATAGCCTCACAACATTAATGGCATGTTTGTAAAACCCTCACATTGTAGGAGGTGTAAAAATACTATCATAAAACATGTTTCGTAGGAAAAAAAAAGCACATTATGGTACAAGTCATATAAGCATGTAGCACGGTTGCTATTAGTTTATTATTTTTCATTGTACTAGTGCATATTGTTTTAAGTTAAGATCATCTAGTTGATGTTTGTCCTCAAAGGAACATCCCGCCGGTAAAGTAATCCACTAAGCTAAATAATTTTGGGATTAAATTTTATAGAATGTAAGTGTCATAATTTTAAAATAAAATTAGGTCTAATGTGAAGAATGTGTGTGTATTTATAAGCAAAAAATAATCTAGTACTATCTCTATAATCAAGAAGTCAAGGACTTAATCTTACAATACGTAGGTATAAATAATTAATAAAAACAAATTATGAGTTGCTCTGAAAAAAATCCACTTGATGATTCAAGTGGTCAATTTCTAAATGCACAAGCAACCTCTACCCTCTCTTCTTGTCACATCTACAAGCGGCCCTCCTCTCTCTTCTACTTCATGTCAAGGGGCTCAGGGGCATGAGATGTTTGCTGTTGTTTTTTTTTCTTTTGTAGTTCAGTTTCAGAAAACTCTTTCACTTCTCATGGTACAACATTGAAAGCATGTAGTAGTACTACCTTAAATGACCATTTGGCATAAATGCCACAAAGCAGCTAATAATATTGGAATGCATATCCACATGATACATTTACAATATTTACTCATTTTAAGACAGGAGGGACAAAACGATGTTTTCCAAACAATTCACATATATAATAGTATAATCTCAAATATGAAAGGCCACATCGAGACTACTTGATAACAACATGCCAAAATTTTATAGTTGCAGAAATCTTGATAACCAGCTTCAAAAGTTTCCACTTCTTCCACAGCAGGCAAAGATTATTTTCACCATTTCATAATAATATACACACACTGCATAACCCTATTAGGAAAAAAAAAGCAGGGTTACAACTTTTGAAAGGTAAGCAGCTCGATTTGGTTTCGTTTGGTTTGGTTTTATTGACCAAACGGAACTGCATGAAAGTGAACCGACCAGACATTTTGGGTTTGTGGCTCACTCGGATTCCATAATTCAAATAATCTTTGTACGGATAAATGAAAACTGAAGTGGATTCTTAAAAAGAATCTTATCATTAATAACAATCTAACTAAATGTCATTTCAGAAAATAGATTATCTTAGTAAACAAATGACTATAATACCGGACTAGAGGTGGCAATTTCAGAAAAATGGATTTGTCTGCCTGGGTTGTTTTAATAAGATAGATTAGCTAAAGAGATCAAAGCAGATTTTTATTTATACCATCTCCAAAAACGTTTTATTCAAAGATACAAATTATTACTGTAATAATATTGTTTTGAAATCAAATCAACACATTCAAGCATAGAAAACAGATAACAAATGTTAGTGCTTCGTCAACCCAAACTAACTAAAGATTTCAACATGAAATCATTCTGACCTCTTCCCTAAACCATTCCGGTCAGGCGGTCAGCCCACCTTGACAATGATTCAATTCTTTTCAACACCCACAACCATGAACCGAACAGATGGGTTTAAAACATTCTTAATCGAAAAAGAGAACTTACAGTCCAGTGAATCAGATCCAGCTTCAAAACCTTACACAGCATAAAGCCGTATAACTTGTTCAATCTTGGTTCTGCAAACAGGGCAACCCCAATTTTTGCCTTTGATTTCATTCAAACATGACATGCATCCAGCCATGTGACCACATGGGATGCAAGCTCCCTCAACCGGTGCATCCAGACATATCACACATGATGAAGACTCATTATTAGTTTTATCCTTCTCAGATGAATCGATAGGGGTGGAATCAATTGATGGGTAGTGAACTGGACCATCATCCACCACATCTGGCAATGGTGGTGCTGATGGGATCGAGGATGGTGCATCGATGTTAATAGGTGCAGTTGGTACAATTTGAGAATAAGTGTTGGTATCTGAGTGGGGATGATAACTGATTGGGGTGCTACTTGTTCCGACATCCTGGATTTCCCATCCGGTCTTTTTATTATTGTCATTGTTATGGGTGAAGGGGTTGGTCCAACCAGGAGAGGTGGCTGAGCCAGAGGCCTGGTTGGTGTTAGGAGCCGTGGGTCCCACTGAGGAACTAGATTGTAGGGAGGCGCTAATAGCCAGAGCTAACTCCGGGTCTTCTGGTGTTGTTTGGGCAGGTGGTCCAACATCAGGGGTTTGGTTGTTGAATGGAAATGCAGAATGCACAACCTAAAATGTGTAAAATATGCATGAATATTTAAGCATGTTAGGTATATGTATCACCTGGACGATAGTTAATTTTATTGTTTGGGTGTTTGGAGGTGTCGAAAGTGATATGCTGGATAAGAGAATCAGATAATAACTGCATAAAAAACAGGGCGTAGAAAATAGTTTTTGGATGTGTGCTTCTACCGTTTAAAGTTGTTATAATCAGGTAGTCTGAAGTTTTGAAGTTGAGTAATAAATAGATAAAATAACCAAAAAAAAATTTAGTTTAAGATAAGCACAGATGCTTTGTAAAATGAGAATAGTAAGTTCTTGAAGTATGTTAAAAGGGGGATACATAAGAAATTCTATGTTATCCTTAGATAACCAATTTTGGTCCAGCCAGTGTGAAACTGACTATCCAAAAACAATTATTCGAGATCCAATTAATCATATAATCAAACGCAAAATTTATTTATCCAAGCATTAAAAACTGGGAATTCGGACTTTAAGTCGCAAAATTTAGATAATCAGTTTAAAAACACAAATCCAAACACCGTTATAAGCGCCACAAAGTAAAATTGAACACTCAAAAAAGATTACAAAAGAGGTTAGGAATGAACCAAGTAGATGATTATACCTGAGGAATTCCTTTGCAAGCATTGCAAAAGCGTTGCAATTGTTCCTTTTCATTCTCGTTAACTGCTGCAAGTTTGATGCGTGACTCTGTAGTTGAAAAAAACTCAGGTTAGGGAACATATAAGTCTGCTCCTTACTTGTACTATAAAGGTACATAAAACATGTATTCATACTACTCTTGTCTTTTACAGGCAAAACTAAACTATTACATGCATGATTACCTAAACAATAATGAACATCGCATTCAGGCACATATAAAGACAATGATAGATAACCAAGAAAATTCCACATAAACCTATAGAAAATCTTCAATGATGAAAGAAGTATAAAGTATAAACTTATAAGGAATTTAATCATATAAGATAAATTAATTTGAACTTTGACTTCAGAACTACAAAAATATTCTTTTCTTTTTTGTGTGTGGGAAGTTTAGGCTAAGTTAAACTCAACAAACTAAGGCCAAACTTGGGAGTGCAAAATGGATCTCTTTCGTCTCTGGCATCTTAGGTTGGGACAATAAATATAAAAGAAATACAAATAACATGCATGTATTATCAGTTTAAATGTTTTGAGAAATTACTGTTGGAAGTAGTAATGACAACTGTAGGATCAGGCTGGTTAAAGTTTGGTTCATCCATGTTAGCCTTCCACAGTGCAATATTTGCACGAGGTTTAGCATCCTGTTGTTGATAAAAAAGCAAACATTAGACGCCAATTCAAACTGAAAACCACATAATTTACAGTGTCAACTGAAACACCAATTAAGAATTGGTTGTCATTTATTATGTGGTTTTCAGTTATTAAGAATTAGTTGTCATTTATTATGTGGTTTTCAGTTATTAAGAATTAGTTGTCATTTATTAAACAAGTAGTCCTCAGAAGTTAGCAGATCAACAATTGTTGGCTGCAAAAAAAAAAAATAATAAATAAATAAATAAAATACCTGTAAGCTGGAATATATAGCAAGTTCCAACTTGAAAGGCATTGTGAGTTTACGAGCTCCACTAGGTAGTATAACTACCCACCTGCAAGTAGGCCAGTTAATTTTTGTTTAAGAGAGGCGTATAAAGCAAGATATAAGAGGTAAAACAATACTTTATGTTTTAGCTAAACAATACTTTATGTTTTAGCTAGACTGCTAGAGGTAGCCAAACATGAGCGAGCTGGGTGGTAGGTAAATAATCAAAACACGTTCAGGTCAGAATGGGTAAACTTTTATAATGGATAATGTAGGGCCACAACCCACAAATACTTCCTGTCATTTTTTCATTAAAATCTATAGATAATTAACGTGTTAAATATCATTAACAAGACAACATTATTACATCTCTAATTTATATTCGAACAAATCAAATTATGTGTTATACATTTTAAATACACTACAGAGACTTCTGACCCGTTTTAACAGTTAAATCTGTGTAGCCGTTTTAGAAAAATACAACCTAAAATCAACACCCATTTATAACACAACAAGACCATGCACCATTACACTGAATACAACCATTTAATATGAACTCAAGACGTGAAGAATCTAGATTGGAAATAAAATGAGTGATAGAAGTGATAGAACATATTTAACTCAGAATATTCCCTATATCCCCAAACATAGCAGGCATCAGAATAACACACAGAAAAAATGCAATACTTACACTTTTCTAGAAAGTAGCTGAGGAGCAAGTAGTTCAAGAAATCCTGGCCCATATAGCTCTTGCAGCCAACCAGAGAATAAGCAGATATGGTTCTACAAGAATTGTATTATGAACTAAACATAAGATGATGACATAAAAAATGAGAAAAAAATGGACTGATAAGAATCATGTCCATGGTTTTGAAGTTCGATCTAGGCTGTCACTGTAAATCAAGATGTCATTGGAAAAAACCAGTACAAATTTCCTCATATAATCCATGTGAAGTAAACTGTGTATGTACCTCAATTGCACGGACAACATTGTTAAATCCCTTGACTCTTGCAACATCAAGTGCAGTTTGACAGTCATCATTCATCACCAATGCATTAGCTGATAAATCAAAATTTAAAAAATATAGTGTAAGGAATTTTAAACAAGCAAATGAACCGTAATGAAAGTGATCAATGCAATCGTATCATTGTTAACTTTGACTAAGAATCACACACCCCCATGAGAAAGCAGTAGCTTAACCATCTGCTCTAGGCCTCTTTTCGCTGCATGATGCAGAGGAGATCCAGCATGACGCCCTGCAGAATTTTGTCAACAAAAGTGAATAAGCAAACAAACTTTCATAACAACTAAATGACCACAGACATGATTAGGTTTGGTTAATAGAATCATCAATCATATACATACTCCAAGGCATCATAAGCTTCAAGCAAATATTTCTATCTTGCAACTGATGAAACACTAAATTACATATTGTATAAATGCATCACACATCCACAAATACATGAACACAAGAAAAACAATTTACAAACTCTAAATCACACAAAAGAGCTCACCTGGACGATAAGCGTTTACATTGGCACCCAATTCTATCAACGTTTTTGCAACATCATATGTATGTGCACTCATAGAAGCCAATATCAGAGGTGTCTTTCCTTCCTTATCCATCCACTGCACCAGAAACAACAGTTCACACATAATTAAACGCATAATCACACCACTAACCACTTTCGGTGTTGCTTATTGCAACTGCTTATATGCTTACCGCTTTCCAAAAAAAGCTTCAAAACTACTAGTGTGACTCACGAGTAATCAGATAAACAGTTCAGTTAACCAAACCCCATCAAAAGCGCTATTTTAAACAATATCAATCTCAATTTCAACAAAAACCATAACAATTGTCATTTACAGTGCTAGATACGACATCAACAAATATTAATCCACGGGAAGAATATAACTTATATGTGATGTGATTAATAACACCATATGCCAATGAGACGATAGAAAACTCGAATTCTATGAAATGAATCAATTGCGATAACTACCTCAAGGCCAGCACCTTCGCTGCGAAGCTTTCTGATGCCTTCAGAGTTGCCATAACTGACTTGTTGATACAAAAGCTCGTCTTTGGATTGCTGCAAACCCATTTGAGAAGAAGATGGATGAAATTAGGGTTTTTGAAGTGATGATCAATAGCGATCGATCCACAGACGAGAGGATTGATTGAATTTTGGAAGTTTCCTAGGAAAATTGCATTGTGGTTTTGTGAAAGAAAATGATTTGGGGAAAATCAAATATATATATGAATGGGGTTTTCTTCGTGGCGAAGAGTGTTCCTCTTCCGCGTAACTGTGTTAATAGATAAAAAATGGTGAAAACCGTTGACATTAACATCTAGTATATTTTCAAAATGTCAATATTCAAATACATTAGTATTATAATCTTCGTCTAAGTATTTTATGAGGTAATTTTTTATTCACACACGTAATTTCCATTGTATAACTACTTTAGATTTATAATCGCAATCAAAGTACTTTTTTTCTTATTTGCACACGTAATTTTTATTCCGTAAGATTTGAAATCATAACGTTTAATGTTTACCATTAGTATATATTTTCTGGGTCATATTATAAGTTAACTAGAGCATTTGTCAAAGAGGATGTTTATGAGAAACACCCTTAAAGCTCGGGTGAAAGTGAGAGGACCAGAAGGGATTAACGATTGATGTGAAGTAAAAAAAAAAAAAAGAAAAGGCTAATGTTTGAGATAGATGAGGAATTTCAATATGTGTTTTGGGGGGTAACCCGACCTTCATTAACTAATCATGATTTTGTGAAGGTTGGCATTGTGAATGCTCTTAGAGTTTAAATATGTAAGAAAAAAAATATAATTATAGCAACACTAACATGACATGCATCCATCCAGCGGAAATCCTTCATAAATTGTTTGTCTCCTTGATCCCCATGCTATGTACACTGTTTCATTCAAACCTTAATTGTGAACTTAGTTGATTTTAACATGTGGACTTCCACTTTATGTATTCTCTTAGTCCCTATCTATACATACTGTTTGAGCCATAACATGTGAATTTAGTTGATTTCATCATGTGGACTTTCACTCTATGTATTCTCTTAGTCCCTATCTATACTATTTGAGCCCTAACAATGTTACCAACATATACTCATGGCCTTTTTGATTACTCTCCTTTAATATCATGTACTAATGGTTCATCATTTCTATCAAGTTCTGGCTCCTCGTTGCTATCTGATTCCTTTTTGTTCATGTTCTCGTTAAAGTTATTGACGTCCATCATGTTTGATCGACTCATTTTACACATTTATTTAGCACGCTTATTGAAAACGTATTTTAGCAACTCTAGACATATGAAAAAATTTCCATCATAAATTTTCTTACATATGAAAAAATTTCCATCATAAATTTTCTTATGTACCTTATGCTCATCTCATCTGGCATCCATTGTTAAACAATTATGTGTGCGTAAATATTGGTACGCGATTGTCTTGCCAACTAGATAAACTTAAACCCTTACAAAAATAATCATATAAAGATATCACACACAAAAATATGATTTCTTTATCCCAATAAAACCATACTAAACACAAATCATTTATATCTAGTTTACATTCAACAACAAAGCAAAACAATTGTCAAACAAAAACATGAAATATCAATGAACAAAACATGTATTAAAATAAAATTATATATTATTCCAAATAAATAATTATACACATATTTAAATCACGAGTCCATGAGTTGAATGCATTGGTCACTAGCTCCTTGCTTGATGACACAATAAGGAGGCATCTACTCGTTGATTTGGTATCATTTCCATTCCTCCACTTGGATTCACCTTTTCATTTTGCTACATAAACACAAGTAAAATAACAAATAAGGCATACCACATACATTTCTTCAAAAGAAAATAAGAAATAGAGGAATAAATTATAGGTACAAAAGTGTTATATTTCTAAAAACAATACATGTTATACCGCACATACTTTTGATACGTATAAGGGAAATGGCATAAATATTTATTTTTAAGTGATAAGCAAGTAAGAGTAAGGGAAATAGCATAAATATTTATTTTTAGCCAACCGAAGTATCAAAAGGCCTTTTCACATATACAATTTATGCATAATCACTTGGACACCTATATATATAGCTTTTTTGTAATTTTTTAATATGATAACGTGATTATTTACATCGGATGAAAAGCTAATATAGTATAATTCATGCAATTCGTAAATCTTAAAGAATAACACATGCCATCTTTTTTTTGTTATTTTGTTAGTCTTATATTCTTTAACCATATGATTTCAAAAAATTAAATGAAACCAAGTGACTGTATTTATAGTTCAAAGCACTTTTTTCTTATGTTATGTTCATTAAATCTATGTACCTAAAATCGAAAACATGCATTACAAGAAAACAGCAGTTATCGACAGAGAGTCTAATTTTCTAATAGTGATATGTGTAGCACGAAGTCATAAAATGTTGATGTAACAAACCTTGGTGACCGAAAAAGTAATGTCATGTGTCATGAGAGAAGTTAGAAGCTCATCCGTTGATTGATGCCATTGTTGAAGGCTCTCTTCAGTAATTTGGTTGCAACCCTGAAACTCTTCAAGGTTTTGTGGTTCCTCATTCATAGTTGACTTTGGCAATGAGTCAAATATTGCATTTGACAATTGGTTCCTGAAAAACACAATATAAACCTCTTAGGCTCTTAAATTTATTTATTTATTTCATCCTTAGACATTTATTAAAATCCATATGTTTTTAATCTTTTAGTCTCATGTCAAGGTTAAATCGTTGGACATGAATGTCACAACTTGTTAAAATGTATTGCTAAAGTAAAACATAAAGACGCTTGAAATAGTTAAGGTTGGTACCAATAATAAAGAATGACTACATAGTACACTAAACGAACCTCGTGGCTTCGAATGTGTTTTCCGGAGAACATGGTGCAAACATAGTTGGGTGGTTTTGTCCGTTCATTTGACTTGTATCGTAACAGACATTTTCGGGCCAACAACTGATGTCATTGTTCTTTGATGAGCTTTCTCCCTGTTGCATCTCAAATTTCAGCCATACCATTGTATTTATGAAGAAACCAAAGAAAATGATATCTTATTTTGTAAGAAAATTGAATGACTATGGATAAAAATGTAATTTATGATGGTTTTTTTTTGTCATTATTCTATAATATTCTTACACAGACACAATAATATGTTAAGAAGTGATGAACCGTATAATGTTGTAGATAGTGTATAAAAGGTTATCAAATTAATGGGAGAGAAAAAGTAGAGTGTTAAGTAATCATCTTATGTATCACATTTAAGCAATGCGTACAAACTACAAAACATTATGTGGTCATTGCAGTTATCAATATATTAACGTCCACTTTTTACATAATAATATAATATATCATGGGATGCATATTTTGAGTGTTACCTGCAATACACTTGGATGGTATGCAGGGGTTTGGTTACTCAACATATATTCCTACGACATACCAAGAATACATATGAATCTCACACATTAATTATAAGAATTCTATCAGCTACTTCCAAAAATAATATTACACATATTAAGAGCATAATAAAGAGAATACCTTACGTTGTGTGACCCGATCCAACGTCTTATATAGTAACTTCTCATACGATTCATAATCGTAAAGTGATGTAAACGTTGTTGGATCCGGATCAAACATCCTTTGATATGATTGGATCATAACAGAAGAACATATATGCAGAGTTAGTAACATGATGAATTAACACATGTATATATAGATTATAGATGAATACAAACAACTTGTGATTACAACGTACCTTAATTGTTCTTTGGCCATATGAAGTTGTTGTTGTAAGGAGTTAATTTCTTGATGGATTTCCTAAAATACAGAAGGTAGTTATTTAAAGATCTATATAATGATTCTATAAAAATATATAATAAAATGTAAATGTTTGTAGCTACCTCTGATTGCATATGGATGGCTCTGGGGCTGATTTAAATCAGTAAAGTAATTAGCAAATGGTTTAGATATAATAATCTTTGAATTATTAAAACTTTGAGAATATTAATTGTTAGCTTAACTAACCAAGGAACGTGGATGGCTAACTCATTTTCACTCCTGATTTTGCTTAGGAGGCTGTTTAAATACTGCAATATTTATCATATCAAAACATTCCACATGCATATAAAAACAAGAGTATTAATTATATGTCTAAAATGAATTAATTTAGCATAGTAGTCTTATCCTAGAATTAATTTATTAAATTTTTATCATTTTATATATCTTATGTCCTGGTCTTTTTTATTCTACAAGATATAGGTGTATATATAACGATCAAACAATAAGATACATGTACATATTTAGTTGCTTGATCGATAACTTGTTATAACAATTTATAATAATCTACTTCTATAAATCCTCTATATTCATTATAAACTCTTAAACACTTAGATGTAGAAAAGACACATTAATTAACACCAAAAATCACGAGAGAATTTATGTGCATGGGTTTATAGTATATAAAATGGCATAATATTATTTTTTTGCAAAACAGTAAACTTAGACGGTCAGCTAGCCCCTAACGATATGTTATTATGTTGGTATGCATGCATACTATATATGTTGCTGTTTTCTATATATGTTATAATTCTACAATACATATATATGGATTAAAAATAGGACAAAGTGTTTATTTTTGAAGGATTTAATCCATTTTATACTCTATCACCAAATTTATTTGCTAGTCGTTGCAAACTTTCTTCAAGCTTAAGTTGTTAAACTTTAGGTTTCAAGAATGCTGTTAAAACTACATCGTTTTAATGGCAAACTACGCATACATAAGACTACATTGTGTTTACACATCAACTTAATTAGCATGTAAATAGATTATAATTCATTAACAAATCAACTAATTAAGGATCAAACAAATAATAACATGCACGTTACTTTTTATATTTGCATGGATGAATTAATTGAAAGCATACCTCTCTATGTTGAATCACACTGCAACCAAAACAACAAAAGTCTCATTCATCACCATATGAACGTATCGCGAGAGAGAATGAAGAGATTAATCTTGAAAAAGAGACGGGATACGAATACCTTCCTCTTTCAGAATCAGAAAGATTTACGAATCTATTGAGTACATCTTCGGTTCTGTATAACATATTCCGATAATATTAAACATTTGTTAGTAATTTAAACGGTATATCATATGTATGTTCTTTTTAACGTCCAATAACACAAATAGGGTTAATTAGGTTAAATTGAACCTTCGTTTGCATGAAAAATGGTTGAGGCGGCCCGAGGGAGAAAACATAATAAGCGCGATATCAATATCGCATAAAACCGAAAGCTCATAAGCTTTTTTAATGAGCCCATTTCTACGTTTGCAAAAGGTGACCAATCTGCTTGTGTTGCTCTCGATTCTTTTCATAGGAAGCTTATTTCGACCCATGATGTCTAATTATATGCATGAACCTATTTCTTTCTATTTCAAGAAAGATATAACAATAGAAAGTATTTGCTTTCTAAAAACAGAAATCAGTTTGCATTTGGTCTCAAGAAACTCCAGTTTTAGAAAGACGAAGAAGACGATGATGATGATGTTGATGATGAAATGTAGGAGAGAGAAGAAAATAATATTATTGGTGGTGGGAAGAGGTCTTAGCTCTCGGATTGTTAGGATTACGTGTTAATAATGTCTCAAAATCTGTTACGGTCTTGTTTGAATTCGGGTGAACATTTTGGTTTTCAGATATTTATCTTGAGTTAAATAAATAAATAAATAACTAGTTAATAGTTAATGTAGTATATTGAGACGTCCTAAAATTATAAATCAACATCCCGGATTTCTATACGGGTCGTATAGCACCATACGTGTCGTATAAGGGGGTCGTATAGCCCTATACGGAGCATATAACCCCTCTGACAGTCCCATGAATCTTTCCTCGAAGTCAGTGTCCAATTTTGTTATACGCGTTGTATAGCCCTATATGGGTCGTATAGGGGGTCGTATAAGGCTATATGGGGCGTATAGCCCTCTGACTGTCCCCCTAAATTTTACTCTTTTTCAATGTTTTCGATTCTATACGCCGCGTATGGACTCATCCGCGGCGTATAGGCAGGTGTCGATTTATCCAACGGGGTGTCTTAATATGGACTCATCCGCGGCGTATAGGCGGGTGTCGATTTATCCAACGGGGTGTCTTAATATTAGGACCCTTGATAAAATAGTTGTTTGAGACTTTAAGAAAGGTAATTATAAGTAATATGGTGTCTCCGGTATTAGTTTTGTTGATACATCTACCACATGCATAATCATCCTTAAAATTTTGTTAAATTTGTGTTAAATGAATAATTTAATCTTTACGTATCATATGAACTGTATATGTAATTCACTTAAAATAATAAAAATAATACAATCCAAAAAGCTCTTAGAAACCCAATGACAAGTTTGATGAATAATTTTTCTAAAGTAAGATCTTAATATGTTATTTTTGTCAAACGGTAGATAATTTCTATTCTTGTAGTTTTATGTTGCATTTGGTTATTTGTCCAAGTTGATAATATCTTATTCAAAGTTAAATGAATTTTATCAGGTTGGGGTCTGATTAACTACCCTATATTTGTAGCTGGTTGTAAAAATATTCGTTGTTAAAAACATAACACACGATACAAATAACAATCTTATTGCATTTGTTACATGGAACATATTACATTGTATACTTTATTTCAGAAAATATAAGAAATAAGCAATAATACACTAGCTATGACTCCTGGTACAAATAAACCGATATACCTATACAAAAACCAATGACTTTTCACAAAACATACACCCTTGTAAAGACTAAAGACACGCATTATAAGTTCTTTATTCTTCTATGTCACATCCAAAAATTGTGAGCTTCATTACATAGTTACTATAACAAAAACCCATTCTCTCCCGTAATTAAATTTGGAAAAAGTTACATATAGTTTAAAGATAATGAAAATTATCGATAAATTTAAAGTTTGTCCCATAAAAAATAAATGGGACAATAAAATGGCAACCTTTGATAAATTTAAAAGAAAACAAATATAGTTTGTAGTGTTCTCATGATGTAAAGTCAATAATAATGGGAAAAGAAATCAAACACTTCGAGCTAGCATCTCTTGAAACTCAACGATGGATTGTTCCCTTTGAAGCTTCATGTCTTCTCGAACTTTTGAAATAAAATCTTCTGCTCTCTCATCAATCCCTCGGGTATCGCGTGTGTGTAACCAGTCTCTAATTTTGTTTTTATTCATATCCTTCTTTCTCTCACGTAGCAACGAACCATGTTTCTTTGCCACAGTTTTTTCCGGATTGATACCACTAGTACTTGTACTAGGGGAACAATCACCTGGTTCTTTATCTTTGCTAGTTGTTGGTTCTCTTGATGGTTGAACCGACTTTTGACCATAGCGATGACCAATGTATATGGCCGGAGAACCCTCCTGAAGGAGGAAGTAATGGTCGCTTAAGGTAGAGCGTTGTCTCATCGAACGGAAGCGTAATTTCTGACGGGATGAAACAAGAAATGTGGTGACGTTTTTAATAACCTTGCGAACTTTGCTTATGTGCAATTTGGATCGAAGGATCTCAGTGAAGCTTCTACATGCTTTTTGAGCATGTATGAGCTTTTTTATGGACTTGAACTTGAAGGACATGAAATGAAACGAGAGAAGAGAGATGGGATAATTTACACAACTTTGGGCATGGATGGATGGAGAAATGCCATTTTCAATAGAATGGATGATTTATAGACAAAACTATTATTAGCTTGTACATCGTGTAATGAAACTTGTACGCTTGTACCAAATTCTTTGAATTGATGGAATGCACATGCTTTGTTCTTTTCTTGGTGTAATATCCATTGTTTGGTTGGTTTATCGCTATATTGCAAGTTGAAAGCTAAATAATTGCCACGGGTATTGGGCTAAATATCGATAATGCTATTGCGCATAACAGGATACGTTTTACAAAAAATTTAATAAAATTTTTTGATGTAATCCATATATTAAATTTTTTTTAATTAAATTAGTGTTGATGTTATAAGTATTCTTTCTAGAAAAATAAAATTTTGTTAGAAAATCATACCAAAAAATTATCACCTTATATGCCAAACAATATTATTTGTAGCATTCGCAAGAAGCTTATCAATTTCTTTTGTTTATTTAATTTGAGAGGAGTATCTAAAAGGTCATTTTGATGGGATTAGTCTTATAACACCTGAAATTCTTCTTTCATCCAAAACTAATATATCTAAAATGCGTTGGTAATATTCAAAACAAAACATTAATTATGATCTTAATATCTCTTTTGTTCACGATCTTAATCAGATTTATTTAGAACATTAAAATTTTCCTCTAAAAGGCTTGTTAGCAATATTATAAGAAATTAAATATCATATGATCCATATGATTGTTGATTAATATATTCTAGATGATTAAATTATTTCTGTAGAGGGCAAAAGAGTAATTATGACACCATTATGAGGTCCAATTGCTTATAATAAAGCTATTATTGCTTTTGGTAAAGGGTTGTATTAGTAGGGCAGGCCAGAGTGGAACAACCAAAACCAGGGCCAAAGTTTTGGTGACTAAAGGAAGTGGAATCTTACCAAATGGCAAATGAGCCCTTTCTTCCTTCCAAAGCAACAAAAAGTTGTCTTTTTCTAAGAGTTAATACAAAAAATAAGGTTCTTGATGGATATAAATTGATATAACTAACACCAATTTGATTTTTTTTTTTCATTAGTTTCTATATTAAACTCACATGTCAACTAGATGATATATATATATAGTTTTTTGGTGTTTGTTTTTTTTATCCTTCTGTTTGCAATTTCATTCTGACACATTTTAAGTTGGGGGTTCTATAAAGTTTTATTTTTATCGTTAAAAAGAGGCCAAAAATTTTTCACGTCCAAATATTCCCATAAAGAATTGGTTTTTAAAACCCTCCAAATTTATCGAAGGACTCATATTGGATCCTTGATCTGGGTCTCCTAATTCGTAGGATTTGTGGTGTTTGGTCCTTGATGTGGGTCTTTTACACACATCTTCTTTACTAATAGAAAAAAGATCGGCTAAATGTACCACATATTATGAAATGCATCCTGCTATTTATTTGGTGTTAATAAGCTTATATTTCTATTTTAATAAAATAGTAACTAAATGAAATGTAGTAGCACCACATTTCTTCCCATCAAAATCTTTTTGTTTATTTTATTAAATAATTATATTAATCACTAATAGTATTATTTAACTTTTTTTAGATTAAAAATGATTTTCTAATAAGTTAAAAAAAGGATCTTTTAATAATGTCATAAAGTTTTATAACATAATAAAATTTTTAAAACATTAAACTTTTTTAAAAATATAAAATATTTTAAAGTTGTGTTTTTAAAATGCATAACGTTAAAACTAAAAATAATTAAAATTAGGAGTTGTGATAAGAAAATTATTAACAATAAACGGTTTATTTGAAACAAAATGTCTACATTTTTTTGGAAAAAAATAAAAAAAACTCTTGAAAAGTTGATATCATTGTTTTATTACTTATAGTATTTACTCATACGTAATTTCAATAATTCTTATCTTAAAAAATTATTTTATAATTAATTAATTTATTCTACTTAATTTTTTATAATAAATCATAACCACCAAAAGATAATGAAAACTAAATTAATAAATTTTAAAAAATAAACATTCAAAATTTAAACTCGTGGATAATCCTGTATCAACTACTACACGTGATTTATTAACTCGGAAATTCTTTTAAATAAGATGGTACAATTTTCCATTATAAAAATGTTAAACGTCAATTAATAAAAAAAAATTATATTTTAGAAAGCCAGAGATTACGAGTATTTTAGACATATTTAAAGATTTTAACATGCTACAAGTTAAATTAATACTTTTTATGTATTAATTAAAAAAAATACTTTTTATGTATTTTTATAAGTTAAGATCTTTAATATACCAATCAAGGAAAGCCTACCGCTCCTCACAATCGTATTGGTGATATCTTAGACAAGAGTATCACTAATGTGTTCTAATGACTAGCAAACAATTAGGAAGTTTGTTTTGTATTTTGCTGTCTTGCTAGAGGTGGGTATTTCGGGTTTTAGGCCGTACCAGAAACTGAGTACAAAATGGGTTCGGCCCAACCAAGTTTCTTTTTACCCGGGTTGAGGTGAAATTGGGTATGAACCCGGGTGGGGTTCACCAACTTGAAAACCCTACCCGCTATATCCGGGTAGGGTCGGGACCACTACCATTTTTTCCCCTTGTGTGTGTGTGTTTGGCAACTTAAACATTGATAGCTACTATAACAATATTAAATAAACATAAATTCATCATTTATTTATTAAATAAACTTAAAAAAACATAAATTAATCAATAATAAATAACATATAACTTTTATTTAAGTTATTGAGAGCGCAAGAACTCGAACAACGGTTGGAGCGGTGGACGAACCTTAGGCGACGGAAGATTATGAATGAACCATTATGTGTACAAAGAGAGTAAAAGTACATAATAAGAGTGAAAGTGCAAAACAAGAGTAAACGTGAGTATTTTTTTTACGTTTTTTACTTATGTTTTTGCGCTTGGGACATGGTTACTCAAATATTTCAACACACATCTATTAATACTAAGTTGTGGGGAAAATACAAAAAAAAAAAAAAAAAAAAAAAAAAAAGGCAAAATTTGGTTCCAACGGCTATATAGCCGTTAAAAACGGCTATTTAAAAAAAATGGTAAAAAAGGTTAAAATCGGGTTCAATCGGTTCGGGGTCGAATCAAGTTCACTCAAAATTGGAAAACTTAAAACCGGTTCCAACCCTACGGGTTTAAAAGGATACAATCTGGGTACACCTCCCAGCGGTTATTACTTGGACCCGGGTCTGGGTCAGGTCCACTGGATCGGGTTCGAACCCGGTTTTTATACCCACCTCTATGTGTTGCTACTAGAGTTGCCGGGTCCAAAATGGCTTAAGCATTGGGTTCTTTTGGTTAGAAAAAAAGCGTAAAGCCCAATGCCCATCTAGCCTTCTTTTGTACAGTTTATGCTTTAGCTCATATTTTAAAAAACTTCCCAAATATGGATAATGCCATTTATTTCTAAATGTTTCTCATTTAGTTTTTTGTCTGGAGTTCTGTTCCCTTTAATGCAAAAAAAGAAAAAAAAAACTTTAAAATACCAAAATTTAATTAATAAAATATGTTTACGTCATTCCCACCACATCCACTCCACTATCCGCCACCACCATCACACCTGCCACTGCCCACCATCATCATCAAGCCCACCACCGTCTACCAACATCATCACACCTACCATCACCACTATAAACCATCACCAACCACCGCCGTTACATTTAATTAGAGTTTCTTCTGGTATGTTTTTAAAAGCTTTTAGAAAAAAAAGATAATGAGATGGAAGAGAGATGCGACGGAGGAGAGAAGACATAAGAAAGTTCAATATGTATGAACTTAAAAAATCAAATATGTGAGAGAGAGTGAAAAAGATAAAAGTAAAATGAGAATGTCATTTTTAGACACGTGAGAGAGAGTAAAAAAGAAGAAAGTAAAGTAAGAATGTTATTTTTAGATATCTCCTCTTGACAATGTTTTTATATTCATATATCCATACTAAAAAAATTCTTATTACAAGCAAATCAATATAGATTTAAAAGTTAATAAGGGTTTTTTTTAACGTCTAATCTTTCTAAATTACATCAAGTTAAATTATATTTGGATTTAAACCAGAATCTTTACTCTAAAAAACTAAATCTCTGCCAAGTAAGCTATGCTCACAATGACTTAAAAGTAGATAAGTGAGTCGACGAGTTTGTTGGGACATGATCCGATTCTTATTACCATATTCACGAAAAATTCGATTTGGGTTTGCTTGTATTTGACCGTTTCCACGTTGTTGAATCCCACACCCGCAATTTTTTCAGCTTCTATCCAATTCTCCAAAGGTCTACCAATGGCTTCATCTTCTTCCCCTATGATTCACCCCCTTTTCTCCAACAACAATCGCCTTTCAATCCGCCATGCTTCCACCTGCAACTTCTCATCTCCATTTCCCCTCAACAAGTTCGTCAACAAACACAAGTTCGCCTCTGCAATCACCGCCATGGCGCAGCCACAGAGAAGCGCAATGCAGTATAATCAAGTTGGGGATTCCAATCTTGTAGTCAGTGAAATCACCTACGGCACTGTGAGTTCATTCTGTTTCATCAATTACTTCAATTCTGCTTTAATTCATTCAATTTCTGTTTGTTGATTGCGGGTTTTTTTGTATTTGCCCTAATAATCACGATTTGATTGATGTCGGTTAACGATTTCCGTAGATGGTGTTATATGGTGTTTACGTTTATGGCGGCATGTTGGAGATAGAAAATTTGTGAAGGCTGTGAAGCTAATAATCATATTTGGCGATAATCACATGGGTTATATTGTTATCATCACATGTAATTGATAATGTTAGCTATAATGTCAGTATATTTTAAAACATATGACATAGATTTTTCCCTGTATGAACTATAGATTTGTAGCTTTTAGAGTTTGTAGATATATGTTACTTATAGCATTCACAGTGTGTTCTCTATATTATAGATTTGTAGATTTTTCCCTGTATGAACTATAGATTTTTCCCGGTTTTGCATAAATCTGTGAGTGTGTTCTCTATATTATAGAGAATGGTTATTAGTAGTTCTGAGTAGAGGATAGAGAACATGTTACTGTTCATCTCTATATTTGATAAAACACTGTTTATCTCTATTAATTTTTTAATATTTGTTGAAAGTGGTTGCGAGTAGAGGAGAGAGAAAATGTAATGATAAAAGTATAAAAAAATATTATTTTGTTGAAAAAAAGAGAGAAAAAATAGTGATTTTTAGTGTAATTATAGAGATGGAGGTGGAGGTTGGGTTGTGAATGCTCTTATGATAGTTATGACTTGTACTTATGCTGCTATAGTCACTTGTGAAGTTCTGCTGGATCTTAACCTCCTATATATATGTTTTAGAGTTCTGTACTTTAACTGAGTTAGTTACACACATCGTTTAGTAGGATTGGTATGAATTGTGTTTCAATTGTAGCAACTTAGATTTCCCTTTGGCCTCAAGATCAAGAAGCTGTTACATATTTGTTGTGACAACTTAGGCAAATTCTGTTTTTCTGTCCACAAGAGAGATACCGGGTCATAACTCATAGGAATGCCTGACCTTGAAACACCAACTCATTTTGGATGCATTTATTGTGGATGAGACGAGAACTTCACAATTAACGTGCTTGCTTGAGAGTAATTCCTAGATGGGTGACGTCCTGGGAAGTCTCCACCCGGGTAATAGAAACAAAGTTGTGAGCTTCATTGAGCAAAACAGACAATATTAGATTATTGGTTGGTATGAGGGGTTTGATTTCACATCTACGCTCAATAGTTCGGTATATCAATATATGTTGTTCACTTTGATGTTTTTATCAATCAACACAGTTGATTCTAGCAAGTGTTCAACTTATAGGTCGGAAGAAATCTTTTCATAAAGCATTATTTTTAAGGTTCTAATGCTATTTCATGCTAAAAATGCAGATGACATTTGGGGAACAGAACACAGAGAAGGAGGCTCATGAAATACTTTCCTATGCATTTGAACATGGCATTAATACTTTAGACACTGCAGAAGTAGTAAGAAATAGTCATTCCCACTACTTCATAATCCCTTTCTTTAGCAAGGATTTACATCTACAATAATTAATAATTTCTTGTATGTTGGTTTGATTTTAGTTATATATAAACTGAATGATGTTCAAAACATATTTACGGTGACAATAGACATTGATGATACCTCTATTTGTTAGTAAATAATTTTGCCTTCTCATGTGATTATTTGTTTGTATTTGAACTGCTACTTGCTCTTTTAACCACTTCTTATATACGTTTTTTTTTTCCATTTTTTTAAAGTATCCGATTCCAATGAAGAAGGAGACACAAGGGTTGACGGATACTTATATTGGAAATTGGATGAAATCTCGACCTCGTGACCAGGTACTTTTCCTCTTAATAATATAATAATCAGAGTCTTTTTGTCTCATTTCTTACAAATTATATGATACTATAAATATTCAAATCAGAAGTATATGAACAGGAAGGTAATAATATTTCATTATAGCTTTATTTGCATTGATTACAAAGCTTTATGCTTGACAAAATTCAAAACAATTCATGTTCATTGCATAATTTTGAATAATTCCATAATATTCTTCCGACACATTGCAGATTATATTGGCCACTAAAGTGGCTGGTTATTCAGAGAGATCCCCTTACATAAGAGATAATGCAGAAGTTGTGAGGGTTGATGCTGCAAACATTAAAGAAAGTGTGGAGAAAAGCTTAAAACGTCTGAAAACTGATTACATTGATTTATTACAAATTCATTGGTTAGTTCATATGTCCACTATTATGTTGAAAGGTTATAACGAGCATTGTTCCTATGCATAACCTTAAAATTTGAACACTTAAACCATATAGCAATGGTGTTATCCGGATCATATGTAGTGTGTCATGAAGACGGTTACAACCCAATAATGGTTCATTTACATGGTATTTAAGTCAGAAAATATACATGATCAATACTTTTCTTGCTAATTTCTTTCCAGGCCAGATCGCTATGTTGCTTTGTTTGGGGACTTCTTTTATGATCCTTTGAAATGGAGGGAAAGTGTGCCATTTGTTGAACAGCTCAGGGCCTTTCAAGAACTTATTGAAGAAGGAAAGGTAATCCTTTGGGTGTTTGGACGTTCTAAATTTTTATAAACATTAGTGGAGTATTTAGCAACAATTAAGACATGTTTTGACCCAAAAAATTTCATGATATATTTTTAGTGTTTCAAATTGTGGTTACATGACAACCTATTTGTATAAAGGTGCGCTACATTGGTGTTTCAAACGAAACTTCATATGGAGTTATGGAATTCATTCATGCTGCAAAAGCTGAAGGACTTCCAAAGATTGTCAGTATTCAAAACAGTTACAGTCTGCTAGTAAGATGCAAATTTGAGGGTAAGTTCTCATCATTATATGAAATGTACTGCAATGTGAACTTTGAATCTTATAACCTGTTGCTGCTTTGATCCTTCATTTTGTGAGTGATGTATGCAATGTTCAGTTCAGTACAGCTGGATGCATATTATCTGAAAGTCCTTTGATTTAGTGGTTCAAGTTGGATGATACCAACTGTATATGATCTTTGAACTTTGAAGCAGATTAATTAAGTTTTAGAGTAAAGTCCAGTGGTTGCCACTTGCCACTAGACAAAACTACAACTGTGGCCAAAATTGACATGTTCTTCCAACTTTTGCAGTTGATCTTGTTGAAGTATGCCACCCAAAAAACTGCAATGTGGGCTTACTTTGTTACTCTCCACTGGCTGGTGGAGCCTTAAGTGGAAAGTATTTGGATCTAGAGTCTGAAGCTGCTAAAAAGGGTAGGCTTCAGTTATTCCCTGGATACATGGAAAGATACAATAAATCCATAGCCAAGGTATATTTCATCACCTTCACATATTTATCTTGTTTTCATTTCACAATTGGTGTTACTGATTTTGGTCTATGTGATCCGTTTCTGACACGCGCTATACTCGTGCCAGGAAGCAACTGCAGAATACATTAAGATGGCGAAGAAACATGGACTCAGTCCAGTTGAGCTGGCACTTGGATTTGTGAGGGACCGGCCGTTTATGACGAGCACAATCATTGGTGCGACGTCTTTGGAACAACTAAAAGAGGATCTTGATGCTTTCTTGACAACAGAGAGACCTTTACCACCCGATGTGATGGCGGATATTGAAACTATCTTCAAGAGATACAAAGATCCAACTATTCTTTAGACACTGAGGTCCTTTTTTGTCACCTTGTTTGATTGATTGTTGAGATTTTGTTGTACTATATGTCATAAATAATGTTCATTTACTAATTACATCAATCTTTTATGGTTTTTTTTTGGTTTGGGTTAGTTCTGCTAGCCATTTTGACCCTTGAGGAAGACATTTTGTCAATGCCCCCTTTTAAGTAAAGCAACAACTCATTTTAAACGAATATATTGACAGTTGTTTATGTTATTTAACTTATAAAAGTAATATAATTATCTGTGTATTAATTTAAAAACTATGGGAAGCAGTGAAGCATGCTTCTTTTTTTGTGGAATAATTTGGATGATTCAATTTTCCATGCTTTTGAAATAAAAACAATTGATGTGTCATTTTCAAATTCATGCAACAATGACTTGCAAGTTGACTTTCTTAATCTATATATCGTGTGGAATAATTTATTATGTTAAATTTAGAGATAGTTATATTTTTGCCTGTTTAAAACTATGAAACAAGTCCCATCTTTATTTTCACAGTCGGTTTTATTTATTTGTTTATTTATTTATTTATAGTTTTGATCGGTTTTTTAAATAAAAATTTCAAATCATATGGTACAGTTTGGTTTTTGCTTAGAGCATTCACAGTGGATTTCCTATCTTTATACATATAATTACATTAAAAATGCTATATTTTCTCTCTAATTTTCAATCAAATAATATTTTTTATACCCTTATCGTTACTTTTTTCTCCCACCTCCACTCACAACCACTTTTAAAAATATTAAAAAATTTATAGGGATTGAATAGTGATTTTTCAAATATACCAATCAACAATAATATTTTCTCTCTCTTTCACTCACAACCACTCAAAACCATTTCATATAATATACCAAATACACTCACGTAAATTTAATGATTCCACTGTAAATGCTCTTACACTTGAAAACTTTTAGAGCAAATCGAACAGGACTGTAAGATTTCAGACTATATAACTCTTAGAGTTTTACTTGTGTCTTTATTTTTTTAACATCAAACTAAACACATGAATAGGTTTCGTTTAACAATACAACATAATGAGTGAATTTTTGAGTTTTAACTTTTACATCAACATCATTTAATATATTGCATACTTTCTTATTTTATACATTTATACTTTCTTATTTTATACATTTATAATTTCTTATTATATTAACAGACAATTCTTAACCTGTTTATTATACGAGTTAACTTATTTAATAAAAAATATATTATTTATTTTCTTTTACATTTTTAAAAATAATTAAAATTAAAAAGGCTAAACTCTATTATTTCTCATTTTTGGTTCATAAAAGCATATAGAAACATTATAAACATGAGATATAGATAGTTAAACAAGTCGTTTTCATGTTTGAAAATTGTGTTAATCACCTCATCTCCAATTTGTTAAACACGATAAAACCTGTTTTGCCAGCCCTAAATATATACAATCGTGCAATCAAATTTGATAAGATTAGGTACAAGTCTGAGGCCAGAAGTATGATTTGATACAACAATTTACAATGATAAAAGGTTAACCAAAGTTGGTTAAACTGATGTGACTATAGTTGATACTAGGATCATAATGCTTCAATAACCTTTTAAGGCATGTATATAAATATATATTGGTGTTAGCGAAAACGATGGTGCCAAATCATTTGATCAAGAGGCAGCGTCCTTGATCGCCCTCACAATCCCGCCTCACGCCTCCGAATCAAAGAGGCGGTGTTCCACACCTCATCCACGCCCCATCTTACGATAGAGGGGGGCAAAAAACCGGCCAAAAAAAACGGTCAGGTTTGAAATAAAAACTGGTTTTAGCTAAACAGGTTCAACACGTTTCGAACTGCCGGTTTGTATATCGGTTGGTAGCCTGACACTCAAAACCGGTTCACATAAAAAACCAATTAAACCAGTTAAAAAAACTGATTTATAAACCGAATCAGTTAAAAAAACCGGTTTAATGACATAAGGTCCCGTTTAAAAGTTTGGAATAAAAACCGGTTTTTACACCTCTATCTCACGAGCACATTATACATACCCTCCGCCTTAAGCCCAGAACCACTAGTCCACTAGTGCGCTACAGGTGTGCGGTCCGTGAGCCGGCCTGACGTGGCCCAGATGTCAAACAGATAAAAAAGCAGATTTTGTTATCCACAACGTCGTCGTATCATATATCATCTCCTCGAGACTCTCATCTTCATCTCCATAAATATCACACCCTTTGCTCTACTCTTACTTCCTCTATATCATCGTTCTCATCGCTTTACATAAAACTCTTATCTCATTTCTCTCATCTCTTCATCACCAATGGCCAAGGATCCAGTTCGTGTTCTCGTTACTGGTGCCGCTGGTACGATCTCTTTCTTATGTGATTTCAGTTGTTTTGGATTGTGATGAAGTTGATTTCGGATCTGTGCAGTTTGTTCATATTTGTTTGAATATTATTCTGTTACTGGTTGAATATACTTGATCTGGTCGGATCTGATATAATCTGATCGCGTTTATTTGTACCTTTTCTGATTTGTTAGTAGCAAGTTTTGCAGTACGAACTTACGAAGGGATATGCGTGTGTAAGCTGTTTTGAGTTCGAATTAAGTTAGATCTGATCCGTTTCTGCTTAATTTGATGA
The DNA here is from genome assembly GCA_025506415.1 of Flaveria robusta. Classification (NCBI taxonomy): domain Eukaryota; kingdom Viridiplantae; phylum Streptophyta; class Magnoliopsida; order Asterales; family Asteraceae; genus Flaveria; species Flaveria robusta. Next base: position 32,589,090 of record CM046467.1, read on the forward strand.
AGTTTGAGTGTCTTTTGTTTTGGATGTTTTCGATCACGACGAACTAGGGTTTTAGTAGATCCTTTGATTGATTCTCCAAAATTTAGAGGGATGCAGTATCATTCATTCAGACTGTTTGCGTATTTTTCTGTTAGTGATCGGATATGTCTGACCTGATCGTCTACACTTATATCTTATCTGATTTGTTATTAGTAAGAGTTGCAGCACACACACAAAAGGCACATGAGTGTGTAATCTGTTTTGGTGTCCAGTTGAGTTAGATCTGACTTATCTCTACTAATTTGTGACTCGGTCGTCGACAAAATCTGTATTGTCTGTGTCGTTTTTCTTTTGGATGTTTTTGGTCAAGGTTGACTAGGGTTTTAGTGGTTGTTTTTAATTTTTAATCCTGCGATTGATGTTCTAAATCTGTGATGTACTCTTATCTTGCTTAGGTGTAGCCTACAAGTCTACAATCTGCATGAATACTGAACTCTGCATGAATACTGAACTCTTGTAAAGATCACTTGATCAGTTTGTTTTCCTGAGCTATTGAGTTTGATTGATTTTGATTATCAGGATGACTTGTTTTTTTTATATTAGTCTGTCAATCCATCTGAGCCTGTGCTATGGGACTTTGTGATTGTGTTGTACTAAGCCACACAGAAAGGAAATTGTGGTTCCAAAATAAATTTCAATGGAAGACATGTTATACAAGATGCAGTATATTTGATGTCATCTTGATCAAGTAGTGTAGCGAGCTAGTGTCTGAAATTTTGGACTACTTTATTGGAAAAAGCTCTATGTATCTATGTTTGCTTCTTCAGATATGCATATTTTAATTCTGATGTATTTGTGGTTGCATATCCTTAGGCTTACAGCGACTGACGGAGGTTTTATTAACATACTGATTGAACTCTGTTTTTCTAACAGGACAAATCGGATATGCTCTTGTACCCATGATTGCTAGAGGAATTATGTTGGGTCCTGACCAGCCTGTGATCTTGCACATGCTCGACATTCCACCAGCTGCAGAGGCTTTGAATGGAGTTAAGATGGAGTTGGTGGATGCTGCATTTCCTCTCCTTAAAGGTTTTAATTTAGTTGACTTTTGTTCTTGCTATTTTCTTTGGTGATTTTTTTATATTGTTTTTAGTATATTTTGTTTCTTGTTATGTTGTGTCATCTTTCATATTTTGAAAATGCATTGAAATCCATATATCAGGAGTTGTTGCCACTACCGATGCTGTTGAGGCATGCACGGGTGTGAATGTAGCAGTCATGGTGGGTGGATTTCCCAGGAAAGAAGGAATGGAAAGAAAAGATGTTATGTCCAAGAATGTCTCAATTTACAAGTCCCAGGCTTCTGCTCTTGAGAAGCACGCCGCCGCAAACTGCAAGGTGAATTTTAGGTTCTCGATGTTGTTTAAGATAATAATATTTGCATATCATGGTATAGAGATATTAGCCAATTATGTACATGGTGACAAAGATGAGGTGTTATGAACCTGCATTATGTTTTGGTAAATATACAACCAAGAATTTTTAAAGGATTTGGGATTTAATATATCATCATAAATTGGAGCACTTGTTTTTCATACATATTTTTTGGCATTGTTCATTTTCTATTATATGTTTGGTAATCAAAGTTGATACAGGAATGGCTAAGGGGTTGAATTTCATGCATGTTCTTAACAATTAGTGCGCACCAATCTACTCACATAGCTCATGAAAGTACATGATTGAAATATAATTACCCTATAACTTTCAAGGGGATCACTTGCAATGATATGTTTTACTACTCTATACATACAGGTACAAACATGCATCTTAAAAGCTGTCCTTTGCTAACTTTTGCGAAGACACCGAGATTTTGTGTTTAATTGAACAATGGAACTCCAAAGGAACTTATGAATGCCTGGACTCACCCCTAATTTGTTTTCTAACACGCAATGAAATGCTGGACCAATGCATAATGTTTTCATTTCTAAGGCTACTTGTATTGTGCAAGGGAAAACATATGATAGCGGGCATTGTTTTCTTTTGAAGAACACAAGATACAAAAATAGTTAACCATAAATGCTAGCTTAATTTGTTCCCCTTGTGTTTTGTATGTTCAAACAATAATCTTTATGTTTTCTTTAAATCATAAGTGATATGATCCTAATTAATTTTGCTTATTTCTGCTGCCAGGTTTTGGTTGTTGCTAATCCAGCAAACACCAATGCTTTGATCTTGAAGGAATTTGCACCATCCATCCCAGAGAAGAACATTACTTGTTTAACAAGGCTAGACCATAACAGGGCTCTTGGACAGATCTCGGAGAAACTTAATGTTCAAGTGTCTGATGTGAAAAATGTAATTATCTGGGGCAACCACTCATCAACTCAGTACCCTGATGTCACCCATGCAACTGTTACCACACCAGCTGGTGAGAAGCGTGTGCCAGAGCTTGTAAATGATGATGAATGGTATGATGGTTCCTCTAAAACAGTGCTCTTGTTTTGTGTCTGTTAAATTCTTCTTATGCTTACATCTGTAGTCATTTGTTTCTTTTAGGTTGAAATCTGGATTCATTACCACTGTTCAACAGCGTGGTGCTGCAATCATCAAGGCTAGGAAGCTCTCTAGTGCACTCTCTGCTGCGAGCTCTGCTTGTGACCACATTCGTGATTGGGTCTGTGGAACTCCAGAGGTTAGTGTTATTCCTTTGTGACATACTGTTCCTTTCAAGCCTACTTTCTTTTATTTCTTTTCTTGTTTTGAATTATAATCTGATTTGTTTTACCTTTTTGACATTGTGACGCAAATTACAGGGAACTTGGGTTTCAATGGGTGTGTACTCTGATGGTTCATACAATGTTCCAGCTGGGCTTATCTACTCCTTCCCAGTCACTTGCCGCAATGGAGAATGGACAATAGTTCAAGGTGAGATCTTTTCCATATCCCCAGTCTCATAATTCTTGTTTGAAGTAGGGTGTCAATTGTGTTAGGTTGATAGGTTCCGGGTTGGTGAGTTGAATTGTTCAATCCAAACACGAGCCATGTTTATTTGTGTTAGAAACATCAACCCCAACCGGACACACTTATAGTCAGTCATGTAACCCGAACATGACCTGTACATCCCATTTATCTAAATGTGTCAAACAGGTTGGTGGGTAGTAATGAAGTAATAATGTGTTAATCAGGTTGATAGGTTGTAATAAATGGTTCACCTGGTCGTTAATGGGTTGGCGGGTCGACATGTATAGTATAGCAGGTTGGCGGGTCAACCGAGCATGGCCTGTTTAGTAAACGTGTTAGATATGACAGTCTAAAACCTGTTTAGTTTCGTGTGGCGATCTTGGAAATTGCTACCCCTAGTATGAAGTGGCAACCATGCGTTTCTAGTTCTACTTTTAACTCAATGATTTTTTTCATGTTGTAGGTCTTTCCATTGATGAGTTCTCGAGGAAGAAACTAGACTTGACTGCTGAAGAGCTAACCGAGGAAAAGGCTCTCGCATACTCTTGTCTCTCATAGATTGTCTTTTTATTTATCTCAAATCGCCTAGCGATGTGGTCATACTATTTGTGTGAATTTCCGAGCAGCTACTGTGTTCCTCAAAATAACACCATTGTTAATTTCTTGTGAAATTAATGATGGTGAGCTGTTTATCGTAGATCCAACTCTGTTTAGCAGAGTGTTTTTGAATTTTTGAACACTTATTGTCATAGGCAGAGTTGCCAGTTTCACCATACTTCGATGATATTCTTCAGTTTGATTGGATAAACATTGTTTGGCTTACTTTTTTACCATGGTCCACTCAGGAACGAAATTGGCTTTTACTTAGTTTTATAAAGGGCTGAACAAGCCACTCAACTATTAAGTATTAACCGTAGATAAAAATGTGTCAAGAGACCCTGTTTTTCAATCCATAAACCGTAGACTAAAATGTGTATGCAACTAACTTATATTATCTCGCTTCTCATAACTATTAACAATGTCTGAAAACTTTTGTGCATAATCTTTTGGTCAAATCGTATAAAATTGGGACATTGATGAACTTTATAAGAGCACCAAAATCTGTGTAAAAAGTTAGACATTGTTGAAAGAGAATGTTTGTAAGTTAGACATTGTTGAAAGAGAATGTTTGTAAGGTATACTGGTTGTATAGACAAATATGAGGTTTAAAGGTCAATGAGCTTCTCTAACTCATCAGGACTTGCGTTTTTGGTTGAGTTTTTTTAGTTTGGTATGTAATAGTTTTTAATGTTTTATTAGTATCTTTTCCAACATCTTTTGAGCTAAGAATGATTTTTGCATGATTCAGGACCTAAATAATATATCATTATTATGTTTTGAGTTATTAGATTTTAATAATTTTAAACTTTATTTGTTGGTTATGATTAATGTAACTCAGGAAATGTTTACAGAAACTCAAGTTTTATTTTTCTTTAATGATACCTTACCAATTGAGAGTTAACCCTTGTTAGTTTTTTGATTATGTGGACTGTTTTTGTGGTCAAAACATTAAGCAGTAAGTTGAAATTTACCATCAGCTTTATCAATCTGAAACTTGCGCACTCTAAAACCTATCAATCTCTACCTTTTGATTTGAACCACTTGACTTGTTAGAGATAGATTTCAGGTGATAATTGAAGGTAGACAACAGAAAACGAACCTTATAGAGGCCAGGCAGTGCCGGAGTTGAAAAATAGCTTAAAGTTGGCCTCATTTCATTAAAAAATTAACGAGAGTTAACTTTTAATTAGTAAGAGATCATTAGAAGAACGTAAGCTCAAAGTTAAGAGTGACTATAAACATTTATTGAGTTGAAATTAATACGACTAATAAATGAAAGTTGAGATTATTAAAATCCAATAACACTTATATTATTGATTCATATAAACTTGTTAAAAGTTAAACAAAAGTAATAGAGTTTATAAAATCACTGGTAGTGATTCACTAGTAGAGTTGTATACTCCTCATACAAATAGTGTTTTGTGGAGTAAATTTTAATTTTTGTAAAATATGATTAAATTATATCCGTTAAAAATAATAACGTACTTTGTCTTTTTAATGTGGCACATATATTCAGGTTGGATGCGATGCTTAATTTTATTGAGTTTCTGGAAACATGATTTTGAAATAGAGGATCCTCGATTTTGACCAGGAAACCTACAAATTTGATGGTTATTTAGTGCTTTTATTATTTTTCACTTTTAAATGCATTTAATCACACACTTATATAGATTTAAACACAAAACACATTTGTTACCACCAATCTACAAGAACATAGATAGTTAGAGCATTTACATCCCATTCCTTATTTTTATTCTTATAATTACACTAAAAATCATTACTTTTTTTCTCTCATTTCAATTAAATAATATATTTTTATACATTTTTCATTACCTTTTCTCTCTCCTCCACTCACAACCACTTTTAAAAATATTAAAAAATTTATAAGGGTTCAGCAGTTAATCTTTAAATTTACAGATGAACAGTAACATTTTCTCTCTCTTCCACTCACAACCATTTAAATCATTCCATATAATTTAAGAACTTCCACTCACATAATTTTAAAGAATAGACTGTGAATGCTCTTATTAATTGATGCACAAAAGGAATATAATAGGTTTGAAGACCAGTTTACAATATTGGTTGGAGTTGGCTATTTCAAACTTGTAATAAATTTGTCTGATTGTCATCCCTAGTAAGAAGTTATTATTTATGATAAACACGAATATTAATTTAATAAATTTAATGTAAAAGAATACCCAACTATGTAAATATGTTATTCTTTTGGTCTTAGCTAGAATACAAATGTCCTAAAATTCAGGTAACGCGAATAATTCCTCATTGCGTGTGAAAATATCGTGCCAGGGATACATGTTATTTGTTAATGACTCATGTTTCATGATGTCGTCACCCTCGCTTGATAGCGCTTCTAACCAAAAATTGTCATCAAGAAATGTCTCATGATTGATTTCCTCATGTGTAGGTACACTAGTGGAGTATGTAACCGATGAAGACTCACTAGATGATGGTTGAATAGTTGAGATGAATCGTTTCTTGTCTAGTAATTTACCCTTTTGTTCTACAAGACATTGTGAAACACCTGAGTCTTCAACATATGGAGCCTTTGAAGCATGTTTCATGTGACATGTGTTAGAGACACTAATGTTTGTTTGGTGGCTTTCGGTTTTTTTCTTCAAGTGAGTGTGCCAAACATTTTTAATTTCGTTATCGGTTCGACCAGGTAATTTTGATGCGATTATTGACCATCTGTAAAATCAAACAAAATAATCTTTTAACACAAACTAGCATTCATAATAAAATATTTCATATTTTGTCTTTACTCTAATGTGCTATAAGTTTTACTTTGTTTTGTAATTAAGAGTGTACATGTGTACTTATTAATTATTAAGTTATTTAATTAATTAAATAATTCAAGAAGCAGGAAAACCGGGATTGGGATTCATGGTGGCCAATGGCCAATTGAAATATTGAATGGAGCTTTAAGAAAACATAACTTTTATAGTTCTATTGTGTCTTTCGTGTCTACCTCTATTTATATTTTCCTACTATAACAAAAAGATAACTAAAAAGGACACGTGATAGTCCTACAATTTTTCTCATCAAATTTTCTCGATTCTATCAAATACTAATATTAATTACTAATAATAATAATATTATTTAATTCTTTTTAAATTAAAATAATTTTTAATAAATTAAGAAAGAGGTCTTTAATTTAATGTTATTTTTAAAGAAATAAATTTTTATAATTTTTGTTTCTAAAACATCATTTTCTAAAACTTTTTTAAACCACAATGTATTTTAAAGTTAGTGTTTTTAAAAAAGTAAAATTTTTTTAAACATAAAATAATTAAAAGTGGAAGTTATAATAAGAAAGTTTTTAAAAATGATATTTTTTTTTAAAATGTTTGTTTTGAATCAAAAATTTTCATCATATTTATAATAAAAATTTTTTCAATCATATCTTATATTAGTATCGTTTTATAATTCATACTCTTTATTATGTTTAATATTTTATTTATTAGACTTTATATAATACATTAGTTTGCTATAGCTAATATGTAGATATATAGAGAGAAAAGGGTGCCTTAAAAGCATAAATGAATTTCCAAATATCTTAGCATTGATTTGGGTCATACTACTAGTACCTTTTAAAAAGGGTTTTTAATTGAATGTAAACATTGTCTACATCTTTTCAAATCACTCACTCGTGCAATATACGTCCATATACAATGCTATATGGCTGTATACATACATCATATGCTAGTATAGCAGGGGGTTTCTTTAGTAAACTAGGGTGCCTTTAGGATATATGAATCAAAACTACTTAGATACTTTGATGTGGCATTCATGACTTTTATGAAGTAACTTTTACAATAATTGTAAATTTACTGGATAAACTTTTGAAGATTTTTAGAACACATTATTTCTCACATGGTGGAAGTTATGCAAATACACTTGTATGTAAAGAAATTCTAACAAAGTTTCAATATATAATTCAGTACTTAAAATAACGTTGTGTACTTGCTGTTTATAATCTTTGTGTTTATAAATAAACAAGGATGATATATAACGGCTGAAATTGATTATCATTGATAACTACTAACGATAAGGATTTAATCAAACGATATTATGGTACCTATTTCCGAGCATTTTATGTAGATGAATAATGGCATCCTCTTCCTCTTTGGTGAAGTTTCCTCTTTTAATATCTGGTCGTAAGTAGTTGGTCCAACGAAGCCTGCAACTCTTTCCGCATCTTAGTAAACCTAAAGGAACAATCACAAAACACAATACCATATTAGATGGTAAACACTAACACTTTCATATAGCACAAAAGAGATCTTAAATTCAACACTTATAATCTATAGAAAAAATCAAAAAAAGTATCCTCGTGACTAGTCCAATCACTGGATTGATGCTCAGTTCAACTTTCACTCGACAAGTGCTGATAAAAATAAAATGAACGAGATAAATATGATATATACCAGCAGTTTTGGGTAGAGCACGCCAATTTGGATGGCCATGTTGTTGTATGTATGAAATCAAGATTTGATCTTCTTCTTGACTCCATGGTCCTTTCTTTAAACCCATCTTTTCACAACATGGTGATCTCCCCATTCTCTCTCTATATTGGAGTTTGAATGATACAAAGGACCCCAAGCCACAAGAGGAGTATTTGGCTAAGCAAGCCAATTTATACTCAACATTTATTTTATATTATATTTATTTTTAATAATATAATGATATAAATATCAATCAACTTTGTCTTTAGTGGTTTTGGATTTACATCATGTTACAGCCTCTCTCATGTGGGTTCTGTTCATCAACTTTTTCTTTATAGGACTATTTTTTCATTTACTTACATTTAGCATTCATGTTTTCTGCACTTATATAGTTATATACATGCATGAATGTTTTTGACGTGTTGTTTTTATTTTCATGCGAAGAACGTATTCATTTATCGCAGGGGTATAAGTAAAAAGTTATAAGTTGTTATATCAGTAATTTAATTGGAAAAAAAATAAATTTGGATATACATCTTAGCTATAAAGATTATTTGTACTTATTCATTTACCAACACCATGAATATTACACCCAAAAACGAATTATATATTTCCATTTGCCATTGAGAAAACTTGCAACAAAAGCATTGTTTATTAATTATATATAGAATGTTATTGTTGCTTTTTGAAGTCCAAACCAAGTCATTGGTATCATAAATTATAAATCGGCCAAAAGTTGAAAGTCTCGTTTTGAAATATCTCTTACTCATTACCATCTAGAGTCTCATTTGGCTCGCAGCGTGATTTTAGACGTCTTTATTTTATAAAAATCCTAAATTACTTTTCAAAAAGTTAAATTTAAAAGCAATTCGATTTTTTATTTTTCAAATAATAATTTCTAAGTTTGTGTAATTCTATTACTACGTCTTTAGAAGTTTTTTTTTTTTTTTTTTTTTCTAAAATCTATTGTAATCATTTTCTTAAACGTTTCAGCCTAACTAGTTTTTGGATTCGTACTAATGTAAACTCCTCGGTTCATCGGTCCTTCTGTGTTAAAATTAAGGTAGCAATTCGTCGATACCTTACCAATTATCATTGTTACTAACACATAAATATGTAGACATGATCGTGTATTGTCAACGTAGATTCATTAAATATTAATACTAAAGCATCTTTTTTACTTTTGATAAAGAAAAAAATAAGTTTCGTGATGCATTAAGTTAGATCTGTTAAAATCAAATAGACTTGCTTTTTAGACCAAGACCAAAATAATAAATTTATTTAAAAAGCTTTGAGCAATATGAGCATGTAGCTTCCAGGAAATAGCATGCTTCCTTAGATCTTACACACACATTTTGAATATTAATAGTTGTTTGATTTTAATAATCCCACGATTGGTCAAGTCGGTAGGAAAAAAACGAGTAAGTGCTGAATTGAATTAAATTTTTTTATTAGATTCTTTATATTAACGGATTTAATTACTATGTAAAAAATAACAGAAAGTTTTGATTACTGACTTTTAATTTTGTAGTGAGTTTAGAATTAAAATTAATTTTCATTTATTTTTTATTATACGTATAAATTTTCACTTGGAAACTAAACAACAAAGGGTCAATAAACCTTCGCCCTGAATACAACCATCTGTTGGGATGTTGGTGAGAAGCTTATTAAAGGACCCGAGTTTGTGTGGATCATGAATGACAAAGTTACTATAGCTCGAGAAAAGTCACAAGCTTAAATAGACAAAAGAGCTATGCAGACCGACACCATGGAGCATTGAGCATAAAGCTTAGTTATCAAGTATTTTTGAGAGTTTCGTTTAACATTATAGAAAAATTTAGTTTTTAATTTATCAACTTTTAAAAATTAAAAAGTTTCGTGAAGTCTCTTTCATTTGGCATTCCCACCTTATTAATCAAGTGTCTACACATCTTTTTTGTGTCTTTTTTTAAGAATGCAAAACTTTCATTTTCTTGTTGTGAACTATCAATTTCATTTTATTCATGAGGACCTATCATTAAGGTAGCGTTTGGTATGCAGTAATGAATGACGGAATGGAATGAATCATTGAGGGTGAATGAAAAAATACTTGTTTGGTTGGTGAAGGTAATGAAATGAATAATTAAATAGTTGATTCAATTCCCTCAAATTCATTCCATCTACCCCTCTTCTATTTTTTTCATTCATTTCCTTCTACCATCATTAGTCGTCAACACCACTCACTCAGTTACCACAACAACCACCACCGTTCACCAAGATCGATTGTCATCGGCCACCGCCGCCACCCACCGGCCCCGCCGCCGCCACCCACTGGCCCCGCCGCCGCCGCCCACCAGCCACCCCCGCAGCCGCCAACCACCGGCCACCCCCGGCGCCGCCAACCACCGGCCACCCACGACGCTGCCTACCACCAACCACTCGCGGCACCGCGCGCCAACCACCGGCTAGCCGTGACGCCACCAACCACCGGCCACCCGCAGCGCCGCCTACCACCGACCCATTCCATTCATTCATTCATTTCATTAATTCGTCCATTACATTACCCCATACCAAACAGACCCTAAGATAAGAACCCAAAACCCTTATTGCATCCAAAGACTATTTTTGTTTGAAAGACTATTCGTTTTGAATTTTAAAGTACTTGTTTTTATTTAATTTGTTACGTGTAAATTTGAATTTAAATTTGAATTTATTAGTTTTTAGTTTTATGTATGAGACTACTTATGATATATACTTCTTCACAGTTAGTTAATTATTTCAATATTGTATTAGTTATGAGTTATCCATCGTTCGTTATAAGCTCTGTGATTTTAGTATCACATTAAATACTAGTACTAGTATGTTTTAGTTATCACCTATCTTACTTCAATTGTCGGTTGTAATAGCCAGACATATGTTTCCTATAACCTTACTAAGATACCAATTTTCCAGTAATGTAAATAACTATGTTTTATTTATATAAGATTTGACGTAGTAGACATTTTAAGGGTTCTAAACTTGATAACATGGATACAAATGAGACTTCAAATATCATTACAAGATAATTAAAAAGAACTTCAAACTCATAGGGCTTTAATCTTTTAATGGATGCCAAACACAATATATATTTCCTATATTATTGTATTAATAGGGGCTCCAAACATTAGTTAACCATTACACTCGACTCTGAAAAAAGGCTTTAATAAAATAATCTTTATCTACATAACATTAGTTAACCAAGATAATTAAATTAATATTATTGTTTTATTATCTATAATCCTTACTTATACGTAATTTTAATCATATGTTATCTTAAAAAATAATTTATAATTCATAAATGTTTATTATATTTAATAATTTATTTATTTTAATCCGTGTAATACACGGATTTATTAATGTCTAAAGCTAGTTAATAATAAAATTATAAAAATTAAAAGTATAAAAGTTGTTGAAAGAGTGAGCTGCATAAAAGGACCGGTGATCACACCCTCACACACACACACACATGTGGACCCAAACACCCGCGTCTGACCCGTTCCGACTCGAGCCGTTATCGACGACACTTAACCGCCATTAGCCCATTACACCACCACCACCACCACCACCACCATCACCATCACCATCACGCGCCAACCATTGCATTAGCCTCTTTGATCGATCACCTCACCGACCAACAGCCTCCATTCCTTCTGTTTGATTCACGTAATCAGGTATCAATCGCACCGACCTCCATTTTCGATTTCCTGATCGATAAGAACATCATTTCATAGATACGTACATCGCTTAGAATATATATCCGATTATAGTCTGGCAATTGTGATTTCGTTTATCAGTCCGGCGACTAATTAAACCTTAATGAATTGGAAGTTCATTTATGATGAAGGTAAACATACTCGTTATTTCGTTATATAAGTTTGATACGTGCATACCTCCATTTTCGATTTGGCGATCGATACGAACATCATTTATATGTACATCTATTAAAATGCTCGCTTAATTATGGTCTGTCAATTGTGAATTGGTTGATCAGTCCGGTGACTAATTAAAAACTTAAGGAATTGGAAGTTGATTTATGATGATTGATTAAGATAAACATACTCATAATTTCGATACATGAGTTTCATACGTGCATAACTCCATACATCGCTATTCACATGTAGAATCTAAGAAGGCCATGAAATTTGGTAGTTTAGTAGTAGCTTTCAATTGTTAGTGTTGATTAGAATATTAGATAGTCGGTTATGATCTCATGATATCCTTAGTTTAGGTTAGTGAATGTTGTTATTTCTGTTATTCTCCTCCCCAAAATGGTACACATAAGAGTTCTGTTTAAGTTTCTGCTTGTTGATTTTAGTCTCAAAATCATAACCTAGAATTAATAAAACATGAAAACACAAACTGATGGTGTGTATTAAAATTCGAATATCGGTAATTACCCAGTTGAGCCATTGTCACAACCGAAAAAGACATATTCTGAGCTTTTATTTTTTGTGTGACCTGCTTAGTCTCACCTACACATAAGAGGTACTTTTTAAGAGTTAATGAGTTTGAACAAGGTGTGTGTAAAATTTCTTATAGAATATTAAAAAGAATTGTTTAGAGTTTTTATAATGAAGTTGATGATATTTTGAATAATAAACTCCGATAATATATATTAAGGTGATTAGAAAAGTGGATTCCTTACAATTTTAATTTTTGAGTGGATGAGTAGCTGCAATATTTACATTGGTTTATTAAGATAAAACTTTGCAAACTATAAAGCTGTAACGGACATGAATGTTACCGAGATTGATGTTAAGTGAGTATGGGTGGTTATTAACTTATCATAATGTTTCATAATGCACTGGGCACTATTTCTTTTGTGTTGAATTCCAAGTTTGAGACATCACTGATTAGTGAGATGCTTATCAAAAGAGTGCATTCAATACTAATGCTGCATCACTTTTTTCGTCTGTCTGATTTATTGTAATGAAGTTGCAAAAGGGCTGAATGACAAATGCTTGTTTCTGATGTTTAGATGAAAGAGACTCAAAATGAAAGCAATGGTGATAGCATATCAAGAACTTCATCTTTCAGCTCTGCATCACTTGTTTTAGACATAGATAAATTCAAGGTAAAGCTTCATGCTCTGTGTATGTGTGACAGTGACACTGTCTTTTCCGCAATTTATTTGACTAAATGATGTATGCTGTAATGCTATATTTTTATGAAGGGGGACTTCTCATATGATGCTCTATTTGCAAACCTAGTAAATGGGTTGTTGCCATCTTTCATAGAAGAAGAGGCTGACCCATTGGAGGGTTTGATTAATATTAGTACAACTGATACTTTGTCAAGTTGGAGGTCAGCAAAAGGGTTATCCAGTCCCCTATTTTCTGAAGTAGACACTTTATTGCTAATCTTTAAGGATTCTTGCACACAATTAGTGGAACTACGAAAACAGGTAAATATTGACTTTATAGTTATCTTGCATCTATTATTCTTCATACCTTTCTCTTCTATATCAATAATTCTTTTCCGCATTTATGCACTTGACAAATTTATTGCTCTCACCTATTCCAATGTTTGTTCAAGATTGATAAAAAACTACAAAAGCTTAAAAAGGACGTTGTTGCACAAGACTCTAAACATAGGAAGACACTTGGTGAGGTAATTTATTCATCTCAGTCTATTGATCTGTGATGCTAATGGTTCACATATATCTAGCACTTTAGAAGAAGTATTCACTACGTGTCAAGATGAATCTTAAGTGTACCGAATGGTTGAATTCTTAATCAACAGTCTAGCTTTAACAATTTGATAATATCAATCCTTGTGGGATGTATTTTATTTGCTAAAGATCATCCTAAATTTTACAGTAGATTAGTGTATGGACATATGTCCATGAGTAAGAATGCTATGACATTAATCGGGTTCACGAATAGGAAGAAACAAAGAAGAAATAGAAACAGAAGAGAGGAAATTCATCAACATATTAGTGTTTTATTGGTTAAAGAAACAAGGCATAAGTAGCCCTGTGGCAACAATCACAGCTACCAGTTAGTTATGGTAGTTAACTCATATCTAGACGTTCTAGTTAGGAATTATGCACCATTAGTCCCTCACTATCTAATGATTGTAACAAAGAAGAGCTATTTGAGGCATTCACTCACTCCCTTGTATGAAGTCCATATAGTATGTATATAGTATATATACATTTTAATTTCTTATGGAGGTTTAAAGACCAGATTACTGCATCACCTGAAGTTTTCCAATATACAATTATCATTTTCATTTGTAGCGTGCTATGGATTTATAGCGATTCTATATAATTATAAAATGTTTTAGCACTATCATTCCTTAGATCCTTATTTGATCTTAGTTAGGCATCAAGCCAAGTACTCCTTTATAAGGTCTTGATTATATCTCAATTTTCAGATAGAAAAGGGTGTGGATGGAATATTTAATAGTTTTGCGAGATTGGATTCACGTATTTCAAGTGTTGGACAGACAGCTGCTAAGATTGGGGATCATTTGCAGGTAAAATTTTACTAATGCCTGTAGTTAATGCTTCTGGTCATTTCAGTGGATGTTGATTGCTTGCTTGCCAAGTTGTATTTCAATCTTTATGTTCTTCATATCAGAGTGCAGATTCACAACGGGAGACTGCTAGCCAGACTATGGAGCTCATAAAGGTAATTTTTGACTTTCAGTTGACAGAATTATCCTTCCCCTGCATAGTTTTAATGTCACATGTCTGTTTTCTTCCTCCAGTATCTGATGGAATTTAATAGTAGCCCGGGCGACCTGATACAGCTTTCCTCACTATTCTCTGATGACAAGCGCGTTGCCGAGGCTGCTTCTATTGCCCAAAAATTACGTATGATAACTTCTATTATATATGTATTAACAGTATTTCTTTCAAGTATGCTTTAAAAACTTACTATTTATTTAAGTCTGGGAAATTGAATGTCTCTGTGTCTGTCCTCCATTTTAGGCTCACTTGCAGAGGAAGACATTGGAAGGCATGGGGCAACTATGCAATCTGCAACTGCTAATAAAGGACTGGAAGTTGCAATTACCAACCTGCAAGAATACTGCAATGGTATGTTATTCTTTAGTTTTCTCCTTTACTGCTCACAAGAATAAAAGACAATTGGACTGTTGAGACCGTATGTTTTGTTCCAGATCTAACTTCGATATTCAGCAAAAGGTCTATTCAAGTTTCAACCTCCACTATACTCAAAATGTTTTCTGACCATTTTTCCTATTGCAATCCACCTAAAGTACAAATAGTGATAATAGGAACCTAATATGGAAGGAGACTAGATTTTGAGCTATCCCAGAAAGAAGAAAGCACTTGCTTTGGTATAGTGGAAGCAGTTAAATTTAATTATTATTATTTTTTTGCTAACAAGTAAAGCTCGTTTGTGGTGAATTTTATATAGAACTGGAGAACAAGTTGTTGTCTCGATTTGATTCTGCATCTCAGAGAAGAGAGTTGTCTAATATGGCAGAGTGTGCAAAAATCCTTTCGGGGGTACTCATTCTGCTTTGTTACTTTGCCTAGTTTGCAGGAATTTTACTTGAAAGTGAATGCTAATTGTTAATCATTCATGAGACCCATTCTACACTCCAGGCAGTATTTAATTTAATTATCAGTTACTTTTAAGAAGGAATTTGGGTGATAATATCAGCAACATATTCACTTTTGGCTTACTGTATATATGTGCAGTTTAACAGAGGCACCAGTGCCATGCAACATTATGTGGGTTTACGACCAATGTTTGACATAGAGTTGATGAATGAAGACTCTAGATTGGTTCTTGGTGACCAGGATTCCACACCTAATCACGTTGATGTCAACCTTGCACTATCAGAACGGTACAAACAAATAATAGGTATGGAAGTTTTCAACTTTGTTAAATAACAATCTTATAGGAATATAGAAACTATAAGCTCTATGAATGGATTACAGATACTGTCCGAAAAGAATCAGCCACCATCAGGACTGTATTCCCTTGTCCCAATGATGTCATGTCAATATTGGTTCAGGTATATGAAATACAATACCATATTTTCTCCTCATAGGTGTCTGTTAAGGGCATATTAGGATTTTACGTAAGGTATATACTTAGTGATCACCCTTTGTAAGTCACTTAATGTTGTTGCTGTGACAGAGAGTAATGGAGGACCGAATCCCAAACCTTCTAGAGAAACTATTGGTGAAACCATCTCTCCTTAATCCACCTCCTACGAGACAAGGTGGCTTATTGCTAGTAAGTACATTGACTGGTCACCTTTGCTCATTTTGTGTGGATGAGACATAAATACTTAGGTTTAAATTTAATTTTGCTTTTGTATTTTTTGTGGTTTCAGTATCTCAGAAGGCTTGCAGTGGGATATGAGAGGACACTGGAACTTGCCAAAGATCTCCACAGTGTGGGATGTGGTGACTTGGATGTTGAAGGTACAACATTTTTAAAACACACTGATGCTTTTTTTCTAGATGACATCACGACTCAAAACCTGGCATCAGGTTTTACATGGTAAACATATTATGATGGATTAAAAATAAACTTTTTACTGATTAGTAACAGTTGCAAAAACTGGATCTGAGTAATTTAAATTAGGCCAATGATAACATCTGAATTTAGCTACCCAATGATCAGTTTCAGTGTTTCACCCTCATGATATGCTTCTGATTTGTGGCTTAGCAGCCTGTTTGTTGTCAGTCCTTAGATTCGAGCTGCAGGATCTTAAATTGTGATTGTTCTTGCAATAATGCGGCTTTAATCCCTAGAAGTTATAAAATCTAATGTAAAGCTTACAAGTAGGGAACTTTAGAACAGGAATCCTTAAATATCAGTACGTGTTCATATTAAAGCAAACTTGTAAATGGTAGATGATAATGTGGATTAAAAAATAAAACATTATACTAGTAGCACTTAACGGTTGGTTTTGGTTTTTGGTGGTTTAAACCCACAACTAGAGTCATAAGATTAAGAAAATGATAAATTGGTTCGTTGGTTATATAGATCTGGTTCAAAAGACTTTGATCTTCAATTTATTTCTGATAAGGATTTGAGTAACATCATAAATGTATGATAAGACTTTAGAGATGAAAAAATTGCAGCTACCACATCGTACAAGAAGTTAAATTTATAACTAAGCATGCATCAAAACCTTGTTAAGTTTTATTGGTTTTCTTGAACAATTAACAAGTTTGTATGGTGTTTTCCATTGTCCATACTCTTTAACTCCGATAGTAACTTCTGTGGTCATGATCGTGTTCTTGCTATGAGTTCAGGAAGGTTGTTACGAGTCAATTAAATGTATTTTTTCAGTTGATAGGGTCATACTGTCTGTTTATGTATCCTATTCAGTTTATAAAATAAAGTTATAACTTCCTATGATTTGTAAGCATTGGCGAGAACTGTCATAAGATCATCCGTCGATGTGATATTGCTAAGTCTCTTTGGGAGGAGCCTCTTTATCCTTTGGGGTAAAGGTAGGGCTTGCCCTCATCCCATCCTCCCCAGGCCCTACCGAGGAGTGAGATTTTTGCTGGGTGTATATGTTTGTTTGTTTACAATTTAATGCATCAATTCATGTTGTAATTTCCATCTATGATGATGACAAAATATAATGTATTATGCTTTAATTACCTTAACAATTATGGATCATGTGGGATTTGTAAAATGACAGAACATGATTGTTGGGATATATGTGATGAGTGCATAAAGGATCATATGTACTTCTATTGCTGTAATACTTTCTTTTCTTGGTACAGGCCTAACAGAAGCTCTGTTTCTTGAGCACAAAGATATCTATGTTGAGTGTGAGCGAGCCTCTATGAGACAGCTCTACAAAGCAAAGGTTTATATCAACCCTTTTCTCTCTCTTTCTGTCGCTCTTTGTCTTTCTTTCAATCTCTCACCATTACATCATGGACCCTATTATATTTTTATTTTTTAACGGTAAAAGTTCATCATAAATCTATGAAGATGGAGGAACTGCTTGCTGAGGGCCAGCGAGCTTCAATATCTGTTGAAGTGGTAACAGAGTTTGCGAGTTGGAACGAAGAAGCAATTTCAAGATGCAAATTGTTTTCACCTCAGGTAAATCTTGATACAAAGTTTGCATGTTGCAAGGCATCTAGTTGGATTTCTTTTGGACTTGTCCTGTGGAATTCAGTTCTGTTGCGTGGCATAGTGTATTATTTAGTGCTTGTGGTTTTGGGGCTGAAGATTTCTAGTTTCTTAAATGTCTCAGTTCTGGTTTCTATTGGTGAACTTTGTAGTCTTTAAAAAGGCTGCAGTGAAAGACTACATTGGTTCGTTACATGAGATACTTTTAAATGCAAGAATTGATTAGCAAAGTTACTGAAACAAAAGTACAGATTTACAAGGAACTAAAGATTATAAAAAAGAGAATATGGCAACATAATATTGCAATAACTTGCTTAAGAAAAAAAAAAGATACAAACCTGTGGAGATATGGGTTCACACACACACATGGGGAGCATGAGAATGAGAAAAGCAAAACAGGCGTGAAATATGAAGATTTCCCAATCTGAGGGTTTATATACATGTAACTGTTTGCTTGTTTGTCGTGATGCAGCCTGTTAATCTCGCAGCCAATGCCAAAGCTGTGTTTACTTGCCTTCTAGACCAAGTAAGTTGTCAGGATTGTATGCATGTCATTATGTGGTTGTTCATCCTTGTCTTGATTCTTTAATTTTTTTTTTTTTTTTTTGGCTGTATGCTGCAGGTCAGGCAATATACCACAGAAGGGCTTGAAAGAGCTAGAGAGGGCCTAAGGGAAGCCGCTTCTCAGAGGGAGAGGTTTTTGCTGGGTAGAAAAGTGGCTTCTGGAGCTGCTTCTGCGGTATTTTATTCAAACCTTAATCATTTATATATATATTTCTCTGTTTATAATAAATTAAGTGAGACAGATTATGTATCAAAAAGGAAACTGCTTTGATGAGTTGCATAGTCGTGATAAACTAAATTTGACATATAGGCAGAAGGTGCAGCTTCTGCTGGCGAAAGCAGTTTTAGATCTTTCATGCTTGCTTTACAAGGTTGTGGAAGCAGTGTGGCTGTAATTCAGCAAGTATGCCTAGTTGTATCCATTTGCATACTTGGTTTTCTCTTTTACTAATGTGACAATTAGATGCTTATTTAAAAAACTGTAATGGATTGTAGTACTTTGCAAAATCTATTTCAAGGCTTCTGTTACCTGTGGATGGTGCACATGCTGCTTCCTGTGAGGAGATGACAGCAGCTATGTCTACTGCAGAAAGTTCAGCATGTAGAGGTCTCCAACAATGCATTGAGATAGTTATTTCTGAGGTCTACATTACAACTGAACTATATATTTTTTCTCAAGTGTGCTAAATACTTGGGTCTATTTCCATACACACATATTATAATTTGACACAGACGTATATAGTATATTTGTATGAATTTGATGAGTCTCATTGTGTAGGTGGAAAGGTTGCTTTCAACTGAGCAAAAGGGAACTGACTTTAGGTCACCAGATGATGGCCTTTTGGCAGATCCCCGGCCTACAACTGCGTGTACAAGGTTGGGCGGTGTAACAACTCGTTTTCAAATCTGTAGAGTTGTTTTCTTGATAGGATAAATTCTTCATTGTGGACTCTCTTGCTACTAGCAAATATTCCTTCCATTAAATAAGAGAGAACATTTCTTTTGTTTAAAATGGTGGAAGTCTATGGTGACTTTTTATTTCGCTTTTCTCTTTCTCCTTGTATGTTTTTATTTCCTATTAGTATTAACTTATGATGTTTTCAGAGTGGTAGCATATCTCTCCCGTGTGCTTGAGTCAGCATACACTGCACTAGAAGGTCTTAACAAACAATCTTTCCTAACTGAATTGGTACGCCTAAAATTCTTGTGTATATTCTGTGTGACGTTGTTCAATTGATTTATTGATGCATGTTAAGTTCCTTTTATTTTATCCAATAATAGCTCCATAAGTGGATGTATTCTTCATGCATTAGTGCATGAGAGGCATCACTGATCTTTATACCCTACAATTTATTGTCACTACATGAAACTAATGATGCTATTGATTTTGTGATCAACCTGTCTTGACATTTGAATCGATACCTGATGCGCAGTAATTTAGAAATGTACTTAAGGCATGGTTGTATTGTGTTATTTTACATGCTCCATGGACCAAGGTCACCAGCTTCTGCTGTTTACAAAAACTCTTACCATTTATCCTATCACTTCTTTTTGATGTTTTGGGAGTGTGTGCACTTCCCATCTTTCCCTATCTTCCCATGCTTTTTAGTTGTGTTTAGTGACTTTATGTATTGTTAAATTTTTTTATAGCATCTGTAGTACAAATTTCATTGATGGTCTTATAGATAGAAGTTAATAACTTGTTCTTATAGGACTATATCATTCATTTAGGATGCAGATTTCATGTATAACGTTACTTAATATCTAGGAATTATATGAAAAGGTTTTGAATTGTTTGCCAGATCATCTTTTTTGTTATATTCTTTGATATCCTGTTATGTTTCTAAAATTTCCTGGTATGTTCTCTTCACATGTTAGACTGTTAACACAATTACTTTTCTGATATAGGGAAACCGCTTGTACAAGATACTGACTAACAACTGGTTGAAGTTCTCTTTTAATGCCAGGTAACATTCGCATTTAATGTGAACATCCACTTTTCACCACATAAACTTGCATCAGCAAAATTCTCTTCAAATTAAGTATGCCTCTTGAATCAGCATGAAGGGATTTTTTTTTCTTATGAAATTTGCTTAGTTTGTATGATTATGCATTGCTGATAGGTTTTAATGCAATAGTTTTAAAAAGAAAAACATTTGGATATAATATGTTGGAATACATTTTGGGTAGACTTCTGAGAAAATAAAACTATGTATCCATGTTTGTTCCATCTAACATATATTAAAATTTGTGATGCTTGTTGCTTTTACTGTCTATTAGTTACTTCCAACAAAAATTTATCTTTATGCAGTGGAGGACTGAAGCTTAAACGTGACATCACCGAGTATGGTGATTTTCTACGAAACTTCAACGCCCCTACCATTGATGAAAAGTTTGAATCGTTAAGCATGTAAGTTAAGGTTCTTCTGCTCCCCATGTAATTTTCCTAAATTACTAAAATAACCTTTAAATCTGCAGCATGGCCAATATCTTTATTGTTGCCCCTGAAAGCTTGTCAAGTCTGATTGAGGGCACTCCGAGCATCAAAAAAGAGGCCCAAAGGTAATAATTCTCTTAATAACGTCTGTCCCCAATAGGTCCATTTCATTTTGAAGGCATAACTCATTCTGTGGATCCTATTTCTTTTATATGTATTAGAATTTAGACATCACAGGATGGGTGGGTCCAAAATTGGGTTCAAGTCAAAATGGGTAACTTTAATGTGTAGATACAGGTTGTTAGAAACACAATTTGTCCAAGAAAACATTATATAAACAATTTGCGTCAATTATTATGAAAAAATATAAATATTATTTTAATTATAATCTAACTAGTCGAAATTAATGCTTTTTGAGGTTTTATGCATTGACATGACCATTTTCATTCTATGCAAATATTTTTATTTTACCAAGTTGAGCCATTAGAAAGAACATAACCTGAATCTACCCACTACCAAGTAAATGACTCGAAATTACTATCTATAATATGTATTTTATAAGAAGAAATGAAGATGTCACAGAAAATGGAGAACATTTTGAAAGAAAATGGTTTAAACAAAAAGAAAATAAGTTGCATTTATCTGAAAAATAGGGTAGTTTCAGTAATGTTAATTGTAAATCATGAGATTGATTTTTCGTGCTGTTGAATTGCCACCTGTTTTGGATCAAAATTTTAGGTTTGTTCAGCTTCGAGATGACTACAGGAGCGCGAGGCTGGCATCCAAGCTCAGTTCTGTCTGGGCTTAACCCATACAATGCATGCTATGAGCAGTGCATGTTGGGCGAAGGCAAGGTATTTGTATTTCATGACCTTTTTTCATATTTATCGCATTTATGTGTTCTGCGCCAGTTAAAATTCATCGATCTTAGAAGGACGTACTGCAATTCTTATAACTGCCAGCAGGATCTTGATTGCAGCTAAAAATGGCACCTTCAAAAGACCTTTTCTATGTTATAATGTAGTGCTCCTTGATTTTACAAATTAATTCACTTCATCTTTTCTAGAATAAAGAATATAGTTGTTAGTGTTAGATGAGTTGTTAAAAGATGGTTAGTCTTTAATCCATCGTAAATATTTTAAAAGAGATATAATGTTAATGCAATAGTGATTTAACAATTATTGAATCTTATCATGAGTTGTTGATATATGTGAAGTTTTGGAGGATTTGGAAAATTAGAGCAATGGCTCTATTCTTTATAGGTTTTATGGTTTGCGACCATCATGGATATTTTATGGATAATTTATGTTTATTTTTAGATTGAAATATCTTGGCAGTACTCTTAAAATCCCAATGGCACAATTAAAAGAAAAACAAAAACAAGTATGGAAATTTCTCTAATGAAAACATGCATCAAAGTAGACTAAAGACTTTTGTTTGATCGGCGGTGGCCCATTACAAATTTTAGTTGAATCAATATAACGCTTCGTGAAAGAGTGCATTAATTTGCTATAAAAATAGTTGAAAGTTAATTTGGTTACCATCAACATTTACTATTTTTGTAGTAACTTAACTGATGATTGACTTTTGTTAGCGCTAACACATTTAGTGTTGATCACTCTAGTGGTGGTTGTCTGATGAAAGCTTAAATTGCTGCTAACCACTATGGGTGTTTATCACAGTTGCTGCCAATCATAGTTGCTTTTGAACACCGTTGCTTCTCATCGATCATTTCAGTTTATCACTACTGGTGATGAGCTTGTCGCTTTCTATCAACTATGCAGATTCGAAGCAACTTTCAATGGATTCTAACTATCGAGATCAATTTTTCACGGCACCACTTGTTGACTCCCTCCCACTAGGGGCTTAGCCCTTTAGGCCTTGTCATGTTAAACCCCTAAAATTCGTACGTGCTAAAATCCCTAAAATTCCTACGTGCTAAAATGAGCTTATACTTCACATCATCTTTGCTCCATATAAAAAGAAAATCATACAAATAAATCAAATATTTTCCCTACGGATGAAAATTCTTATATTCGCTTAGACTTGTAGGTTTTGAACATGTAGCTTCCGGGAAATAGCAAGTTTCTAACACAGACAACTTGAATGTCATTAATACTTGGTTAATTTAGCTATTTTAGTAATCCCACAATTGTTGCTTTGAAGAACATCAAAGCTAGTCATTCAATATCTATTAAAGAAAAAACTCCACAGAATAGCAAGTAAGTTTTAAGTTTCAATTAGATCGCTTATATATTTTTTCGTCCAATCAAGTCTTTAATATTTTTATTTGTTTCAATTAAATCATTAAAGTTTTAAAATTATTTCAATTATGTCACTCATATTTTTAAATTTTTTTAAATAATTCGCAATTTTTTTAGATAATTCATTTTTTATAAATATTGTTAATTTTTTAAATATTTCTTTTTTTAAAAATATTTTGTAATTAATAAATAACTTAATTATAACAATGCGAAACTTTAATGACCTGATTAAGATAAAAAAAAATTTTGAGTAACTTGATTGAGACAAAAAAAAAATTATAAATGACCTAATTAAAACAATCTTAAAACTTATTTACTAATTTATAAAATTAACCTTTTATTAAAACCACATTTTTTTTCAAATTACGAATGTTTAACTTTTTCAAATGAGGCCAAATATACCAAGAATGAATAATAGCTATCGTGAGTAATTAAACATATAATTTCTTGGCAAATGAGGCCCACCAAACCTGAGACATTAACTTTTTCAAAGAACTTTATTATCTTGTGTTAAATATTATTACAGAAAATATCTTATTATAATAATATATAAACCAACTATTATAATTTTCCCTTTTAAAAGCTTAGAAAAAAACATAATCTGAATCAGTACTACTGGGCACACCAAGTGTGCACCGTACACAAAGATTTAAGAAATAGTAAATGCAAAACAGAAAATTAAACAGATGATTATACAAATTTATTACTTCTTACAACAGATTATATCACTCATACCCATTGCAGGTGTAGCTATCTCATGCCGCCCAAATCATGATCATCGTCATCATCAAGATCCATGTCATTCGACAGTCTGATTTTCCGTCCATCTCTTGGTCCAGTTCTTCCCTTCTTCGGTTTTCCCCTAGAGTAAACGATGGCACGTATAAAGAAATCATACTTATCAATGACATATGTTTGAAAACATAAGCACGGAATAAGAAATTTCTGATGATAAGAGTTTTGAAGCATCATGTGAAATGACTACTTGTGGTATGGGTGTTTCAGTTGTTAAACATATTGTTAATATGTTATTCTGTTTTGCTTATGAATATGGTTTATAATCAATTTAGAAGTGTTTTTGCAAATAAGAGTGTTTTGGCGTCTCGTGGAGGCAAGGCGGGCGCCTTCGACTCCATATGTAGATATGAGCCTCACAAAATAGGGGACCATTAAATGCGTTTGTTAAGAGGTTATCTTGAGAGTATCTTTTGTATCTAGAGTAATGGTTGTATATAACTCGACAATTCTATGTTGAGTTTCTAAGCCCTCTGAAAACTTGAAAGCATATAGTGTCTCCTTATTAACTTTTTTAAGATCAATGGTCGTCGTACAACCATTTGGCAACGATGTCGAACACTAATAAAAGAGTCTAGAGAGAGAGGTGTACTCACTGTCCATTAATAGTTAAACCTCCACCTTTAGGTCGGCCTGGGCCCAGATCTGATCTTCCCTCTAATGAAAACACATAATTTAAAAGGACCGTTAGATAATATTTGAACTGAAAAGTAAAAGTTGTTGGGAAGAAAATAAGAGATCTCTTTAGAGGATTCACCTTCACGTCCGGCATTAAGCTCTTCCGTCTAAAGATATATAAAGACAAATTAAAATAGACTAGAAATTTAAATGATTATCCAATGTTCAAATGATAAGATTATACTTAACAATAGAAAAACAAAACTTTTCATACTGTTGTAATAACAAAATCAAGAGAAAAAAATTAGAGGTCAAAGGTTAATATATCATACCGCTGGTGATGTGACTGATGATAGAGAAAAAAGCCTATCTTCATGCTGAAACTTTCTTGACCTTTTCAGGCTGCAAGAGTAGACAACAACAACAACACATATATTCAACAAAATATACGTAAATATATTAACATTTTTTCCATTCAACCATACAGTATAACTGAATAGAACTTGCTTGTCCTGCTCATTCTAACTCAGTTGTACAAATTCATAAATGCACACAAATGTCAGCAGCCTTCCCACACATGTCAACTTTGTAACTAGCACCAACTGCACTGATTTTACGGATGAACCATTCATGGCTATACAAGGTTTCAGAAAATTCAACATAGAAAACTCGAAACTACCGTCCTCAAAGATATATTGTGTTTGTTTTGTAACCAAATACTTTAAGCATATGACCTGGTAACCTTTTCACGAAATAAAAATAATAATCCGCAAAGGTAATCCATGACGTGATCCCTAAACGAAATGCCCAAAAAAGAGCTGCCATTCTTAATAGCATAGTGAAATCTCAAGATCCACACATAACTAGAAATAAGTTCAAAGAGGACACTGTTAAAATGCAAATAATAAATTAACATGAATATAAAAAAAACAAGTACAAGAAAGCAACTGAACCAAGAAACATACTTTGTAGTGTTCTTAGACGAGGAGAGAAAACCCTCGTATCCTCTCCATACATTTCCAAAATTGCTTGATTCTTGTAAGTAGCTGGTCTCTAGCTCATACACCTATCTTAATCATTCCAAGATAAAAAAAACTTGCTCAAAAAACAAAACAGAAGAACAAAAAAAATCATGCAGTCAGATGAATATTATGCATCTCCATCAAGGAAGATTGTGTAATTTGGGAATATATATTTGAATAGTACTTGTGGAAGCAAGATCCACTCACAAAACACATGTTAGGCAGGCCTAACAGGGCATGCATCTGAGATGAATTTCCAATGACGTAATTATTCTTATCAAACAATTAACAGCAAGTTTTTTTATTTTATAAAAAGGATACTACAAATAAAATAATCCCTCCATCTTTACGTAGTACAGTAGATAAATTGTAGTATAGTCACAAAATTATCAGCATAGTAATTTTTCGCTTCTTCCACAATGTCTATATCCTACTCATAATGTCATACAGTTTGCCATTGCCAATGACTTTCTATAAGACACTTGTAACTCTATGCTGCTTTTTTATCTATCTCATCTCCTATTATCCAATTAATCACAATCATTAGGTGGCTTAAAGTCAAAAGGTTTGAATAATATAACAGCATCTTCCAGCAACTACTACATAAACACAACTGAAACTCCATTTACTTAGCCTAGTTTTAACATGGGAAAAATTTAAGAACAACATTCCGATAACAGAACCTTTTTTCAAATTGTAAGACCATCTGCTTTGCAATAAGCATGGCGAAGAACAAAACATGGTGTTTTACGATCATGGACAAAAACAAAATAGACTTTCGTCCATGTGGAAAGGCATACAAGGGCGGGCCCTCAACTTGAAAATGCAGATGGTCTTACAATAGAATTGCAGATTCTCTAAAGAAATAGTGATAGATTACAGTTACATCGACATATAATTGCAGATTCTCTAAACAAAGTCATAACTAGAGGAATGTTTACGTGGCATCAGAAGACAGTTGTTTATGTTCCAAACACAAAGGGATTCATAACTTCTGCATAGTGTAAGTTGGTTCTAAATTTAATCTCCAGATAGAGATGTTACATTTGTATGTTTACTTTATGTTAATTAACAAGCATGTTAGTAACTTAATGCAATATACTAACCTGCAGGGATTTATTGTACATATACCAACCTGCTTTTCAATGGTACGAAGTTCTTCCTGAAGCTTTTGTCTCTTACTCATAAGAGACGAAAGCACGGCCTTGGGACTGTTCGAAGTTTTCTGCCCTAATACCGATCATCCACACGTAAAAATTAATCATTTTAAGAGCAAACAAATTCGAATTGATGCAACAGATGAAATTAGGGTTTTTGTCGGAATTACCTTGGGATTCCATTAAACTCGAAAAATTCGATATAGATGTAAAATTGAAAAGATAAACGAGTGGAATTAGGGTTTAAAATTAGGGATTCCGGCTGAATAGCGTTGAAGTTGTAGGTCGATTTGATGGTGTTGCTAAAAACCTAAAGCATTCATCGGTGAATTGGGGGAAGATAACAGGTAATTTTTGAACTTTTGCGGTTTACTTTATTGATGATTTGCAGAAAGTACCCCTGAAGTTTATGCATTTTTCAACTAGACCTCTAATTGTTCCATGTTATTTTTATCTTCCCATGATATTATACTAACTATTACCACTGCACACGGGGGTGGAAACGTTTTTCAACATATATGACCTATAGTTTAGAAGTAGGGCTTATAAACAAGTTATTAAAACCCAAATCGTTAAACAATAAAACATCACGTACAATTGCGTTATGCACGCTTACGTCAGTGTTTGAGTCAACATAACATAAGTTTTATTTTAAATTTTCAAAACTTACATTTTAATCCTCTCAAGTTTATCCATCAGCAAACTTTACACTCTATACTTGTTTATTTACTTAGTTACCATTTTTTTTACCTTATCACTTTTAAGTTGAATGTTTTATAAAATTTCAAATATAATATGTTAATTTTTATTTATATTTAGGTGTATATTCAATTAAAATCAGGTTGTGGATAATAGCTTTTTTGTTAAATACCTCGACGCAACACACGAGTTTGCAATGGATTCATTATTGTTATAAAGTTTTGAACGCTATTAACAACGTAAAGATTTCGTTTTCCTTATTTAAAGTTACTTATGTGGGTCTGCTTTTGCTTGAGGTTGTTTAAAGTCTTGATAGAAGCCAGGGTGCCAAATTGACAAGTAGGGCGGGTTACTTGTCAAGCCCCGATAGGGGATTAGGTGCCAACTTGACTAGTAGCGTGGATACCAATGTATGTCCACCCTTACTTGAGGTTGTTTCGAGTCTTAATGGGCGTTTAGGTTACGAAGTTGACTAGCCGCACGGGCTACCAATGTAGGTCCGCCAAGTCTTTTTAAATCTTAACAGGGATTTAGGGAGTGTAACTATCAGCATATTAACAAAATAAAAACTGGAACCAACAATGCCTTTGCATGCATTAGACACGAGAACCAAACCTCATACATCAGGAAGCGAAGCAAATCAACCAGCACAAGCATTGCACGACGTTACATTGATACAGATTCAGCGTCATGTAACATAGAGATCGTTTGAAACAAACACATAATCGTTACACATATCTGTTTCAAAATTTAAACATGACTACCAAAAGAAAACATATATATATTTATAACATACAAATGATGAACAATATCACTTTATCAGAAACGGTGGACAGAATGTACTTGTCCCCGTAGCCTGTTTCTGTTTCTTACTAGCCGGGGATGAAACAGCAGTCGAACACAAATCATCATCAGTCTCCACGAATCCGCTTTCTGTTTTGCAGTCATGCAAATTATACTCATCTGGTTCTTGCCCTTCTAAAGGCTTTGATCTTTTTCTATCATTATTATTAATATTAATATTATTCGGCACAGAAACCTCCTTATGCATTGAAGGTACCTTTTGATCATTAGACGATGTTGAAGGGCACGGCTTCTTTTCTTTTCTAAGTAAAACTTTAGGAACTGGCGAGTCTGCAGGATCGCCATTATCAACCACAACTTCACTTGTTCCTTCACAGTTATCTTGCTTTGAAGCGGATTCTTTTTCGTTCATTTGTAGTATGGCACTTGTTAGACGGTCTCTTGCGATCTCAATATCAATGATGGGTTTTGGGTAATTTAATCCTAATTCGACTCCTGCAGCTTGGAGAACAGCAGAAGGTGCATTCCATGGATGATGGATCCATTCTGTAGGCATGCGTGATAGCTCAGGGAGCCACTGTCGAACATACTCACCCTCAGGATCAAACTTGAATCCCTGAACCTGATACATGAACAATTCAAATGCTTTTAGTTAGATACATGTATGTATGTATATTTTTAGTTAGATACATGTATGTATGTACATATGCATGATCATGATGTACCTCAGGGTTATCAAGGCGATGAAGCTCATGCCCATCTGGCAAGCTCCCGGATATATACTGCCAACCGAGAATATCACTTTCAAGATCTGCATCCAACAGTGTATCCCAAAAGTACTTCATCCCCCATTGCCACGGCAACAATAAACATTTAACCAAGAAACTCGCGGTAATCACTCTGATTTTATTGTGCAGCCATCCTGTGGCCCAGAGTTCGCGCATTCCCGCATCAACCAAAGGATAACCGGTTCGACCCTGTCTCCAAGCCTTAAAATGTGCTTGGTTAGCTTGCCAAGGGAAATGCCTCAAGTTGCTTAGAAGTGATTTTTCGTGAGTAAATGGGAAATTAAAACAGATATAACGTGAATATTCTCTAAGTCCGATAGATCTAAGAAAATAAGTAGCACTCGCTTCTCCATGATGGTTTGGTTCTTTTGCCCATAGAATCTGCTTCATGATCACAGCATGAACTATTCTTCGAATACTGATTTCACCGAAATGGATGTATGGGGATAGAATTGATGTGGAGTTTTCGGTCACTTTTTGTCTATTATTTGCATAGTCAATAAGATGGTTTTCTATGAAGGTAGTAAGAGCTTTTTCTGCGTTTATCCAACCTGGTGTCCACCCTCTTCCTAGTAGTGCATTACTTGGTTTTTCGCATTCATCTTCAAGACCGAGTTCCTCAATTGTACAACCTTCCACCGAACCTGTTATAAGTCCATCATAAAAACAAAAGAATGATTTTAGATTTATGTTTTGATTATGTTTTCCATTCTTTTATCATATTCATATTACCTGTTGCTTGCGCCAATCGGCATGGAGGAAGACGGATAATAGGGTCCTTTTGCATATTCAAACATTTGTCCCAATATGCATCAAAGGTTGTAAAAGCATAGCCATCATCATTGTATACTTCCCATGGCTCATACAACAAGTCAGCATTGTATGTTTGAACAGGAACACCGAGCTCCCCAAGCCTTTGTTTTACAACGTGATCGCGAACAAGTGAAACAGGATCTGAACAGACACAAAGAAAAATCACTTGGTGAGCTACCTCCTCTTTCTTTTCCAACTTTAGAAACTTTTAAGTAGGTTTTTTATGTTTAAAGCATCCAGTAGCTAAAAAACATCCAATTTCAGTAAACTTCTTATACCTTTGAAAAAAATTGGTACCGATTGGTGACATTTTAGAATTAAAATGAATATTATTGTAAAAAGGTTTATAGTACTTAGATTAGATTTCTAGTAGTTTCAAGAAAAGAAGTCAATAGGATTCAAGTAAGAAAAAAAAAACGCGACTTTCAGAAGAAAGTCAAACTGTGATCACGATTCACTTGTGAGAATTCGACATTAAATGGATGGCTGTCAATTTCCAATCGACTTATGAAGGTTTTACAAGTGAAATAAAACTAGAAGCAGGCTTCGATCTATACAAATATGCTTTGAATTAAACTAATCAGTCAATTTCACAAACACTCGTCGTGTTCTTCATAAAACTAAAATGTAAATCATGTTTGAGAAGCTTCATGATAGTCATGATATAGATAGGAAAACAATCTATAAGGAAAAACAATCACCTACATTATGTTTCTCAAGTCCTAACCAGTAATGGAGAGTGCACAATCCATGAACTATGCAAATTTTCCTAGCGTCGTATTGCGTCCTAGGCTTCATTATGTTTTTTGCTTTTAATATCACAAGATTCTCTGATTTGGTATTTCTATTTCAAGCATAGATAGCTATCAAAGTACTAAAATCATCATAAGGGCGACTCCAAGAATCAAACTTATAAGATTCAACACAAAAATATAAACACCACTTTATACAAATTAGAGGTGAAATCTAATATAACCTATCATTTGCAGTCAACCAGTGTATACTAAGGATACAAAATCGTCATAGATCTAATCAACTTTAGAGGAAACAAAACCACCTAATTACAAAGAAAATTATAAACTACAAGAATTCAAAACACTTATTAGAGACTACTACCAATAAGCCTCTGCAAAATTTCAATCTTTAGATAACTCCTTTGACCAACAAAGACAAACTTTAGTAATGCATAATATAATAATAATAATAAAGATAACAGTTCAGAGCATACATAATTACATACCATAGAGCTGATTAAACACTACTTTGGTTGCACCAACAGCAGAAATGCATTCAATAAGTGCAGAAACAGTACTATGAGTTTTCATCAACACAAGATCAGCCCCAAGTGACTTCAAAGACTGCCCTAATTGGATCAAAGATTGCTTCAACCACCATCTCGAAACCCGACCCGGATAAAACTGCTGTTCTTCTTTAGGGCTCCATATGAACACTGCAAGAACACCACCATCTCTTGCAGCTGCACAGAGTGCTGGATTATCTTCAATCCTCAAATCCCTCCTGAACCAAACAATCGTCTTGCAATTCCCACTGCTACTCATCGTTAATCCTCTCAAATTCACAACCTTTAAGGATCCAATTTGGGTAAAATCACATGTTCTTGAAAACCCCACATGGAATCTTGAATCAATCGGCACAATCTAACGACAAATTGGATGAACAGTTGGTGATTTGAGGGAATGAAGGTGAGAAAAAGGGTGGGTCTGATTCCCTTTGACTATATATGTTTCAAGAAACTACGAGATAGAGGATGATGAGGGATCATTGATTGATTGCACATGGGTGTGAGAAGCTTGTTTGGGCAAGTGGGTAGTTTTGTCCTTTTAGCGGTGGGAAAAGATATTTGGAGGTTTTCTAA
The DNA here is from genome assembly GCA_025506415.1 of Flaveria robusta. Classification (NCBI taxonomy): domain Eukaryota; kingdom Viridiplantae; phylum Streptophyta; class Magnoliopsida; order Asterales; family Asteraceae; genus Flaveria; species Flaveria robusta. The sequence continues at coordinate 32,621,042 of CM046467.1, forward strand.
GATAAGAAAATCATGTGACAACAGTCATGCTGATCCTGAGTAGGTGCATTTGATCTTGTCTCCACTAGATAACATATAAAGTTATAGGGCCACCATAAGCGCTAAACACGCGATGATGGGCTCTTTTATGTTCTTGACGAATAACCGATTACATTTTTTTTTTATGTTTGTTGTGTGTGAGAGGATGGTTTCATTAGAATTTTTAAACTTTTACTCTTTTTTAATTTCAACTGATTGTCTTACTACTTTATATTTTGTACTGTGCTAACGCTACGTATCAGAAGATAACGTAAATTTATATTTGTTTTAAGTTAACTGTATAAGTACAAGATGAGTGTCAACAAAACAACAAATACAAGTCATTTAATATTTTGATAAGTGATTCATATTTCTAATATTTTATGCTTCATAAAAACACATGCATAAGTTATGTAAATAAAAACACCCAAACTAATTCATTTATCTATGTTTTAACTTTGAATTCTACCTACACATTTTGTATACCACTCATATGTGAGTTATATGACAATTAAACTAATTTATTTATACTTTTTATTTTGGATTATAGAAAATAGAACCAAAAAACAGTAACCGTTGCATTTATAATATTATTCTTATTCTTAAGGTTTTTTAGATATTTATAATATTATTCTTATTCTTAAGGTTTTCTAGATTGAAAAATAAATGGTTTATTTTGTGTTCTAACCTAGATCTCTCCCTCGTATATTTTGTTTACTTATGTAGTAATTATTCATGTTTACTTGTGTAGTAATTACTCATGACGTCCGATATTTAGTATTAGTCCTAGACTGATAACATGATGGTTTGACAAAAAGTCTGGATAGAAAAACATTACAATTTTCTGAATTTCACAAAGTTAGAAAAATGCAAAGAAAATAACATCAGAATTCATTAGGTCGCTATGTATTTCTTACAGAAATGACCCTTTTTTCGCTTTTGAACAAAATATCTCATTGGAAGTGATTCAGTGTGAACTCCATACAAAATTATATATTCTTCAAACGAAAATAGTAGTTGGCAAAAAAGGAGTTGGGCCATGCTAATAAAGTCAATATGGGCCATATTTCTAGGCTTAAATTGGTCCATGCTTACGTATGGGCTTAAAGTAATGGGAGTAAATTGACGAACATGATTCAATTAACTATAACTCATTTAGCAAGATCGGTGAAGGTTTCACCGGCCTTGTCACGTGTCACCACCTGATTGGGCCGTAACTTTTATTATTTTTTTTTTGGAAATTTCATAAGTGAGTTAACATCATATATTTTTTTTTCGAAATAAAACAAAAATTGTTTCGTTGGTGCAGTGGTGAAACTGCGCCCCTAAAGGGTTTAAGTCACAGCAGGTTGTGGGTTCAAGACCTACCTGCTCCTATTTATTTTTTTGGCTTTCTTTCAGTATTCTTACATTATTTTCATTTAAATTAACTTTTTTCTTTTACTTTCTAATATTTATTTTATATAAATTACGTTTTCTAATTATTAGGTCGCACAAGCGTAATGTATCACATACGCGTCGCAACGTGCCGTTAAATCGTACTACTCCGCCGCAACACGCGGGCCTTACATTTAAATTAGATTTTAACAATTAGACTTTTTAATGTATGTTTGGAGTTGCTCAACGTATAAATGAAAATTTTATTCGTAAACAAGTCGGGTCAAATAAAATAAGTATCATTGACGTTAAAATTCGAATATGAGTTAGGTCGATTGTATTATATACTTTACCACGTCACATAAGGCTCCGCCGCAACGCGCTGCGGGTGAGAGACTTGTTTCTATCAATAAACACAAAACATATAGGCCTTGATGAAATGATGACCTCATCATTCAATTCATCGGGTCAAAATTTTACTGGTTAAATGTTAAATATCATGTGTGAAGGTTACGTGGCTTAACGGTACTAATATATGTTGGAAAGTGTGTATTTTTAAATGATAAAGTGTTTAAGTTTTATGGTAAATAAATTAATAGATATAGATGTAATATTAGATGGTGTGTAAATACGTGGTTTTAAAAAATAGCGTTACACATCAAGTTAAAACAGTGTTACACATCAAGTGTGAGTATGTTTAACAACTCAAACGTCCATCTAACTTAATATTAACTCTACCCCATGCAGTACGTATTGCTTTACTAGATTAAATGTTTTCCTAAATTCAAATTTTAGCATATTGGTCCATAAAGCAAGATAACCCTTAAACTTAACTTAAGCCATTACGTAATGGGAAAACTTCATAAAATAGTAATCAAGTTTTAGTAGTGTTCTAATTAGGTCACTCATATTTTTATTTGTTCTAATCAGGTAATTAAAGTTTTAAAAGTATTTTAATTAGGCCACTCATATTTTTATTTGTTTTAATCAGGTTATTAAAGTTTTAAAAGTATTTTAATTAGGTCACCAATATTTTTATTTGTTCCAATCAGGTCACTATAGTTTTAAAAGTGTTCCAATTAAGTCACTCATATTTTTACAAATTTTTAAATAATTCACAAAAATTTTAAAATAATTTAGTTTTTTTATAAATATTGTTAATATTTTTAAACATTTCAAATTTTTAAAAACCTTTTACAACTTAAAAATGACCTAATTAGAACAATTTTGAAACTTTAATGATCTGATTGTGACAAAAAATTTTATGAGTGATTTGATTGAGACAAAAAACTTTATTAGTGACTTAATTAGAACAATCTTGAAATTTGATTACTATTTTACAAAGTTACCTCTTACGCAATCAATGGCCCCTTGCTATGATTATGGATAATTGCAGTCAAAATGGTTATAGCTCCAACTAGACTTGGTTATAATAGCAAAAAAAATATTCTACTTCTTGCTACTGTTGGCTTGTTTAATATTATCGTCATTAGAAAAAGTGACTTCACTAAAAGGTCAAGGAGTGGTATTCAAGAACTATTAATCTCGAGCCCTAATCTATTTTTCACCCTAGTATACCACCCCCAGAGCCCAAAGTTACATTTTTACTCACTGGTTAGCGAATATTAACTGGTTTTTAGTTATAAAGGGAGGAAGCAAAGGAGTGATATGGTACAACACACATACCGGAAAAAATATGGATAAAGTGGGAAAAGTGGGACGACATTGTGAGAAATAGACGGAATGTTAAGGACTCTTTATTTCACAGAAATAAGGTAATTTTTCCACTAAAAAACTACGTGTTATACTGTTATAGGATGCAAAAACATTTAAAGCATGTTAAAGCTTTTGGAAGTTACATGGTTACTATTTTGAGCATGAGACGTTAAAGGCTTACAGCTTTAAAAAATAATAATATTTAACATGTATAAAATATTTTAATTATATAAAACATATACTAGAAAACCTTCTTTTGCTTTAGCATAATTTCCCACATCTTTAGAGTACCAAAATTCCCGTAGGTCACATCTTGAAAGAGACACGAAATAATTAAAAGTAAGTTCCGTATTAAATAAACTGGAAATAATTGACAACATCAAAATGATCCTTACATCCGGAAATAATTGACTTGTTTAAACATACACAGCATTTTTTCTATTGCTATCAATTATATGCAAAGAAGTTACGTGGTTGAAACAAATATATGTAAAAAGTTTAGACTTTTGTATTTTGTATTAAGTTCGCTTAATATTATAGTATTTAAGTATTAATGGAATATTGAAAATATGTTTTTGAACCAACCGTGTATGATAACACGTTAGTCCTATCGAGGTTGGGGTGTTACGAATTTGATCTTAATGACCTAATGAAGTTGTGAAAGGATATTTATGATCAACAAAAGGTTCCTTTTGGTCAAATGACATAATAAAAGTGTGAAATAAAATCATTATATGATCAATAAAGGATGTGATTTAATTGTTAAGAAAAGTGTGCTCATGTAATCCATGCTTGGATTAACGGAGTTTGTAATTAGTAGAGTTGATAAGGTATATGTTTTCCCTCAAAAAATAACCCCTTGGATCTTTTAGACAGTGACATTGTTTTACACATCTAGATACTGTTATATATATATATACACCCTTTGATTAATTAACGAAGAATGCTCATTATGAATTCTCTCAAAAAATCGTTATAACTATTTAGCGCAATTGAAGATGAGTGATTTACAGTATGTACAAAGAATATGTCTTCATCGTGCCTCCATTGCGGATCTTGCATCCTCTTAATAAGAACAAAATGCTAGTCAATTAATTAATTATTTAACTAATTAAAAAATGATTATCAAGGTTATCAATCTATACGTCTCTACTTAATATCTTCTTTATAACATTAACATTAAATATACGAAAATACACTACTAGAAAAATGACTTTAATGCAATCTTTTAGAAGTAACTTTTCTAGAAAAAATTACAATAGCTTAAACAAAAGTTGCATTTGCTAACAAAAAAGTTGCATTATCTAACAAAAAAGTTTATATTATCTATTAAAAAAGTTGTTTTAGATCTATGCAATTACACTTAATGCAACCTCTGATAAAAAAGTTGTTTTAGACTAATGCAACCCTTTTAAAGTCTAATGCAACATACTATAAGAGATGCATTAGCTTCATTTTGTTGTAATATGTATATAACAAATATAATTAGCTGATAGTTTGATTTTTTAGGTCCTTCGAAGATAGCGGAAAAAGGAACTCATCATTTGTGACAACTTTATTTATTAATTCTAACAATTTTTAATCCTTTTTATATGGTTCATATATCTCAAGTTAATAATATATAAAATTAAGTTTATCAATTGTTGATAAAAGATTTTGAAAAAGAAACAACTACAGAAATCCAATTACAGAAAATTTATTTCAAATGTTGTCTTTGTTGATTTTATTGTTACCAAGTAACTATGGGTAGATCCAAAACAAGACACACAAAGACAACCTTAATTGTATCATGACATGATACAAATAAATATATGGCCGTCTTCAACTTGTTTTTACAAGACAACTAACTGTTTATTAGATTTATCTAAATAATATAGAAAACAAGGGAACAAATTTTTTTTATTAGTTTAAGGTATGATATCATCAAATTACTTAACATGTTGATCATAACAGTTAGTTTTGACTTTTTCTCATTATTCAAGCTTTTTCAGAAAGCTTTAGGTTTTATAATAATAATCATATGCTATGAATTCGATTCAACAAATAAAAGATTCATCCTGATCGAATGAAAATATATATGATGAAGAACAAGAGATAAAATTCAAATGGATGAATTACTATTAATCAATTGTAAATTGTTATACATAATTTGTTATTTTTTATATTTTACCCTTTATAACCGTAAATATTAAACTTCACTAGTTTTCTAAAAGAGGCATCTTAAATAAGTAATACCGAATGATGACAATTATAAACCGTACGCAATGCATTTCTCTTAAATTGTTTTGATTATTTTAAGACCAAAAGAAACATATATGACACATTTGGCTTGTTTGCTACAAGAAAAATTTGCAAGACAACACGCTGTATCTAAATAACGTATTTCAATGAATATAGCCACCCTCGTTATGCTACCAGTGTTGAGTTCCTCGTACCCTGTTGTAGCCTATTTATAGACATTTTAGACTTACAATAATAGTTTAACTATGCGACATATAAGATATATATGAAATTCTTCCTAAACGTCAAACTGAGATATTTTTATTACCCCTAACGGATTCAACAACTTCCTCATTCTCATCTTCATTTTCCCTTGACATTTCCTCCAAAGACTTGCCATTCGATTCTGGCACCAATAATGTGAACAACATCCCAAGACAATTCACCACCCCAAGAACGATAAGCGAGTTCTTGACCCCGATCCCCGGGGGATATCCTTTATCCGTCTTCGTTTTGTCTTGGCTCTGAGCCCAATACAAGAACCCGAATGCACCAATAATTGCTCCAGCCTTACCTGAAGCAGCTGATATCCCATGGCATGTTGACCGAAGCCTTGCAGGAAATATCTCGGCAGGGACGATAAATGTAGTCGCATTAGGCCCGAAGTTTGCGAAGAAAAATGTTAAAGCGTACATCAAAACAAACCCAACTGGATTCTCCATTTGTGACCAGTGATCATATGGAATCGCAAGGGCGAACATAAAAACCGTCATAAAGAAAAAGCCCATTAATTGGATCGCGAATCTCCCAATTCTATCGATGAAAAACACCGTAAACCAGTATCCTGGGACTGTACTGCAAAGCGCAATAAGGGTTTGAGCTCTCGCGATCTTAAAAACCTCTTCGATCGCATTCATTGTTTTCGCAGGCGGGATCCATCCGACTGCGCTAAAGATGTCCTTTTGGAATAAATTTTGGCTGAAATACGCGATATCAAGCAGGAACCAAGTGCTTGTAGTCCCCAACAAGTGTAGCCCATGTCTTTTAAGGAATTGTTTTGAAAAAAGCCCGAAATTATTTTCTATTTTTTCAACCACTTTTTTTTGTTCGGGTTCGAGCTTGACTTGTAACACTTTCAACATATCCGTAGTCGCTTGTTCCACATTTTTGGCTACTAAAGCGGTGTACCGAGCGGTTTCTGGCATCTTCATCCGCCAATAATAAGTCATTAGAGCGGGAATCGACCCGAACATTAGGATAATGCACCAGATATAATCGGCTTGCGGGACTGTGGACCCTGACGGATCATCCTCGTAAGCCGAAGCCGGATATTTTGACTGGAATGATGCAGAAACTATACAAGCCACCATCCCACCTGTCAAAATTCCAAACCCTTGCATAGCAAACACTGATGCAATAAAAGCACCTCTTGTTTTCTTATTCGCGTATTCCGACATGATCGTGGCAGATAGAGGGTAATCGCCGCCTATCCCAAAACCGAGCCAAAACCGAAAGAAGCAAAGGGTAGTCATAACTGCAGTGGGCTCATTGCTGAAAGAAAGCCCGGAGGTGATTGAACAAATGACCATAAGCATAAGGGTCATCCCGTAAACTCTTTTTCGGCCCATTTTATCTCCTAGCCATCCAAAAAAGAGCTGGCCAGCAAGGGTGCCACAAAAGGCGATACCATTGACTAATGCTGACACGTTAGGGGGTAGTGACCCTGGTTTTTTGTCGCCGTTGTCATGGTAGTAAATTCGGCCAAGTAACTTTGTGATTAGAGAGATGCAGAAGAGATCGTAGGCGTCGGTGAAGAAACCCATGCCGGCTATTACAATTGCTGTAAAATGATACCGTTGGATTTTAGCTGCATCAAGTGCATTTAGCACTTTCAAGTTATCATTCGTCATAACCTGAGAATTCAACCAAAATAAAGGTTATTCATAATTTCACATAGTACTAGTTATGTTAGGTCTAATTAGAGTGGTAATTATATTCAAATGGGGTCCAAGTGGTCCAATCTATTTCTCTTGTACTGTTTTACACATGACTAAAGATCTAGTGACCTTAATATATTTCAATAATTGACCTAGATTCTCTTAACCCATTGTTCATAACTATTATGTTCTACGCCCCCCTGCTGTTTTATAAAACCTTTCATAATTTTTGGGTTTCGTGAATTATATTATCTAGAACCTTTTTAGTGATGAACTCTTATATTGATCAAAATTACTTTTAAATCTAAATCATCTGTCGTTAAAAAAAATCTACATCATATTCTTACTAACCTTTATTCTTATTATTTGGGAGATATATCATTTCAACATATTTGTAACATTAGAGTACATGATCTTTGGTATATCATCTAGACATCTACGAACCATCTAAGGATGTAAACAAATGAAATTATAAATGATTTAGGATTATCACTAATATAATAAATATTTATAGGTTTATCAAACTGATTCAAAACCCAAAATAATCAGTGAAATCACCTTCAAAAATCATCCCAACATAACTAAATTCGTCTTCATACAACATGTGACCTAACCCGACCCAAAAATTATATTATTGAGTGACACATGAGAATACCGAATATTAAAGACCCAATTGAAAAATATTTCTGTCTCTATCACCGGACAAGGGTTCGAGCCCCATTTACGGCGGGTTAATGTAAATTAGTTGTGATTTAAAAAATGTGAAATATAATAAATAGAATAATTAAAAAAAGAATACTAATATTATTTAAAATCACATTTTCTGTTTTGGTTTCCGTAGTGTAATTGGTTTTTTAGTCGTATATAAATCTTTTTAGTTTTAATTAAAACATTACAAAGGTTTTTTTTCCATTACCACGCCTTTTTAGATTTTATGGATTTGATCAATAATCACATATTTTTATTTCGATGTAGAGTAAATGAAATAAATTTAGCGTATCTGATTTACGGCATATTTTAGTTAAGCAAAAGTACGTACAATATAACACACAAGTCAAAAGTTCACTTAACAAGGTGATACTAGTAGATTTAGTCAAAAGTTCACTTAATATGGTCATACTAGTAGATTTCTCCGACATGACTCCGTAAGAAAAAATATATATATATATATATATTCATCACAATTCACAACAACCCGTGAAGGGCAGTGGACAACCACTACTCCACATTCTTTTTGTTTTATTATTATTACTTTTTTGAACGGAAAAAAATAAGAGCGGTAAGAGTGTTCTATCATAGTTAGTTTTACATTTACAATTAGTTAAAAAAATTTATTGGTTGGAAACACCATTCCCCGAACTGGTGTCTCTACCTTTATGCCAACTACTTTATCATTCCAAATGATCTTGCTTTTAAGCAAATTGACATCTTGTAAGACTGTTTCCTTTAAAATTAAAAAAAAAAAGTTAATAGAAAATTAAAAGAATCATAAGGTGACACTAATGTGATATATGATAACTACTTTCAAAATAGAGTTAAAAAGATGTTGATCTTTCGCTAGTTAGTTAATGAACTATTTATGTTCTTATAAGTTATAAGCTACCACCATTGGGCATCATAGAACATGAAAATAAGCGATCGAACCAAACCATACGAAGTGGGGAAACCCTAAGAAAGAATACGAGTAAGAAAACAAAGTAGTTCATGTTATGGTCCGAAGTCCGAACCCATCCGACCACACCTATTTGGCACTGAACACAGAAAATAGAAACCAAATATGAGTATATGACCATATTAAATTGTACTTGATGTTTTAAGTGACCCGCAACCCGTGTGCTGGTGATGAAGAAGAGGAGAAATAAGAAGAAAAGCGGGAAGGATTCACCGCTCTTCTGTGTAGATAAAAAAATATTTAATCTAGAAGAAAAATTTATCGCTATATGATATGACACTCTAGAAAATACTCAAGAACCATAACATCACGCCTCACCTCTTCTACTAGCCATAATTAAGTGACCACTTCTATTAGTCATGTCTTTTTTTTCTCTTTTTTTTTTTTTTGTACGACTGGTACATTGTGGAAAGAAAACATGAAGCTATACACATGTAGGAAATCCAAATACCCTACTGTCACTAAAATACAAAATATATTTGAAGAATATAATCCAAAAAAAAGAAAAACATAATATCAACTAAACCAAACCCCATTAAAGTCTAGCATAAAGGCAAACATTTTGTATGATTATCACTGTTAAAACAACAAAAAGAAAACAATAATGAAAGGAAATTTACGAATCTAACCTCAAAATGCCAAAGATGGCAATGAACACAGAGACCTCCGAGTTGTACCTTATGCAACAAAAGTAGTACCTCACTGAGCTCCGGTGGATTATGGGGTAGAAGAGGGGGAGGTGAGAGTCCATCACATGAACTCAGTATTTAATGACTTCAGATGGGCCCACTTTTTCAATAATCTCTAGCCATAATGACATTTTTGCCGGCAACGAATTTTACCTTTAGATCTTTTTCTTTGTTTTTTGAAATATAAAAATTATTAATTTGGAATGGTAGTAGATTTTATTACATATCCTTTAGCAAGATGTTCAAGCATAACTTTTTAAATAACAAAGAAATAGATGGTGAGCGATTGATCGGTTACCAATCTTTCAATTTTTTCTATCGTCATATTGTAATTCTTTTTAGTTTTTCTCATTTTAATAGGGATGATTATACTATTTTTCTCAACCCTCGGCTTCTCAGTTCACTCATTTCAGGCCGTACCAAGATTAACGTCTTCATTTTTCCTCTTAATTGTACATTTTAGATCTGGAATCCTGAGTAATACCCATATTTCTTCCTCATCTGACTTATGTCTTAGACAACAACAATCCCTTCAAATTAAACCGGCTACTCTAGCCTTCTACATCTTCATGGGTCGTTTAAGCCATCTGGTTATTGACCTCTAGCTAAAAAACCTTGTCCCATGCTTTCTTGTTTTCACTTTGTTGATGAACGAAAAGTCCTAACACTTGTTTTTATTTTGTGCACTATTTGTCAGATTACTTTCATTAAAGAACTAATTGTATGTTATTTTTTTTCTTATCTTGGCGAGAAAGAGAAGACCTGCTGTTGACCTTGACGATACCGATCTCACCTTGATTGGCTTCATAAGAATTCATACAAACTTCTTCTTTCACTATGTTTGATTATTCCCTCTTAAAGTTTGTTTTTTAATCCCTTGTTCGTTGTCTTCAATATTTGATTTTTGATCTTGACTATGCTCAAGTCTTTGATCAACTACCTTCCTTCCTGAGTATGAACTACGTCTTCGATACGAATTGTTAATCCAAAATTGATTATATCAACACAAGAACATTGGAAATTTGAAGACACTTTGTCTCGAATCTAAGAATGATATTATAAATAACCACACATACAATGATTATAACCCACAATTTACACTACACTTCTGCTGTAGTACCCTATTCAAATCTCACATTGGCTGTGAACAGTAAATATGTTGGGTTCATAAGTAATGTCCTCCATCTAACATCAACAACGCGTTTTGATTGCTTTAGCTGTGAATGAGAAAAGATTTCCACAATTACACGTGCTTAGGTTGGAGCAATTCAGGGATGAATGATCTCTTTGTAAGTTTTCATTTGTGCAACAAAAAGTAAATTCGTGAGTTTCGTGTGGGCAAAGCATATAATATTGATGGTATAAAGGGCCGGAAGTTTCATATACTAATTTTAATACTACTCAAACTGTATTAAATAATCAAATAATAAACAAACTCAATCCTAATCTAACACAAACTTAATAAAAATATTGATAAACTAATACCAATTATTATCTCGTATATTTTAGACTCAATTAATAACGTCAACTTTCAAATGACGACTTCTCAGTTCACTCATACTAGCTCTTATCAAGATTAACGCCTTCATCAACTAGCCCTTATCAAGATTAATGACTTCAACTCCTGATATTGAATGGACGGTATTCTCAATTGGAAAAGTGTTTTAGTGAGCTCAATGAGTGGTTTTACCGAACCCACTCCGTAATCCGTATGCCCTTTGAAGTACAATTTTCAATCAAATACAAGAACACCAGACTAGCTACAAATATAAAAATATATATAGCTAACATGACATATCAATGTGTTCATAACAAACGAAGTAGATACAGTTTTGTAACTAACTAAACCATCAATTGGATTGTTCTTTGAGTCCAGCCACACTAAAAACAAATGTAATCATGATAAATTAAAACCTTACAAATAAATAGTCATTTATAGAGTTAAATTGACGTGTTGCGAAAGGGTCATAATATTAACACCCACCCTTATAAATCGACACCTCACTATTCGCCTCGTATAGGTCAACGACACTAAAAACGAAGAAAATTTAGGGGAGCTGTCAGAGGGCCATACGCCCTATATAGCCGTATACGACCCTCTATTAATATGATTCATATTAGCTTATACAACGCGTATAGGGCTATACGATCTTTATTAAAATTTAGAGAGTGTTGATTTATATAAGAAGGGTATCTAAATATCCGGATCGTTTGCGAAATCATGAAGAACTAAATCATGGTTGTTGGTAATAACGGGGTAGTAAAAAATATGTGACAAGCCCACCTTGAACTTTTGAACTTTGAGTAGTTGTTTGTGTCTCAATGGAAGCTCCTTAAATTATTAAACAAACAGATGTGAAAAATGATCATCGCACACGGGATGATTTTATTCTTTTAATATTTTATTTCTTCAAATCCTAATATTAAGTAACTTTTGAATATAATATACTAATATATAAACCAAAATAAACAAAAGGTGTAAAATAATTTTTTGTAACGGATCCAATTTAATCCTATTCTACTCCACACTGAGTTTAGTTCACGTTTTAAGAAACTAAAACACAATAAGAGACATATACTTTTGTCACTAGATTATTATTCGTGATTATAAAAGGTATATGATACATAAATTCAATTTAACCCCAAAAATCCATTGAATCTGGTTTCAAAACGCCACTTCATACAAAAGAGATTATGTACGATTCACCGCATGCTACTCGAACCGGTGACCTAGTTGATTCCCCATTCAATTGGCCTTATAAATGAACGGTTGTAATTTTAACATATATATATATATATAGGAGGGATCCTAAGAAAACCACAAAGTTATGAGAAAACTAGAGAAAACCAATGAAAACAATCACATAATATATAAATTTTTTTATCACTACCCTCTATATATATGTGTGAGTATATATAAATAAAATTATGAATCAAATAAAATCGTAGCATGGTTTTACATATATGTCACACATAGGTTACGTATACGTAATCATTTTTCATTTGACATAGTGTTACGTATACGTAAGACTCTTCATTCCCGTATGTATGCTCAACATATATGTACCAAATACTTAAATAATATTTTAGTAATTAAAATAACAAAAAAATTATGAATTATGTTATTGGTTTTCGTAGTTTTCTTTGGTTTCACATAACTATTGGTTTTCTCAGGAACCCTCCCCCACACACACACATATATATATATATATATACACACACACACATATTGTTTTGTGTTTCATTAAAAATCAAAAGTAAGCCATCTTTATAATTTATAATTTACTGTGCACTTTACTCAACAAATTATTAAAATATTTGAGCGCCAGTAAAGATGTGTAATTTACGATAAGGTCAAAGAATTTGTCTTCACTATACCTTTATTTGCGGATCTTGCATGCACCGTTAATAAGAACAAAATTGTTAGTCTAAGTAATCTTTTTTTACCGACAAATGTGCGACCGTGTTTCGGATGACAGATGTTATTTTAATCGGGCCTACCTATTCGTGTCCCAGCTAAAACCGCACCCCCAACACCTTCAGGAGAAACTCATTGCTGGGAAAACACACTTGCTCAGCTTTGAACATATTGCTCAGAGCGAGACTTAAACCCACGACCTCCTCTATATTTACATGTCATGGGTATCTCACCTAACCAGTTGGGCTAAGGATTATTAGTGTTAGTCAAGTAATTAACCATTGAAAAGTTATCATCTGGATTATTAATTTAAACAACTCTACTTAAGGGATGCGTAGTGGTAGTGTGAGTGTGATCAAAAGTGTTGCCAAGAGGCGACACCTAGGAAAGCTTTGTGAATTGTGATTACACTAACACTCACTAAAGGCTTGTCATGATATATTGAGTGTAATCAGTAATGTAATAATTACGTGATGATTATTAATTATTAATTTATATATTAATAAAATATGATTTTAACTATTTATATAAAAACCATTACGAAGGTGACGCCTATAAGTAATCATTGACAAGATAGATTTTATAGTTGTTGCACGATCCAGGGTAATTCGAGCGCACCTTATTATCTGAGAACACTTATAGTGATGGCATATGAATTTTATATTAATTTCTACCGCACGCACAAAAATTCTCTTACAGTATGATGAGTCGGAAGAAGATAACAAGGAGGATAATATAGCCACCATTTTATAATTTATTAAAAATAAAGGTATGATAGATTATAGAGTACAACGTGTGAAAAATAAGATTAATTGAATTAGTATTTATAGATTAAAATTCAAGATTTTTTTTAGAAAAATTATCAAATAGTCATTTTGTAATGGCTCCAACACAAAGCCTATTGAGTACTTCCATCGTGGTCGCCTTCACGGAGAAGCAATCACGCCTTAACCATGGACGATGGGCTTGGTGTTCCTCATGCCCCCATGTCAGGTGGCGCCTTCATGCCCTCTTTCACGATGCTTAACATGTGGCCTAATGTTTTTTGCAAATTATAAGCTAACAAGTTTACACCCGGACGATGCAGCATGAAATGAATATTCCGAAGGAATAAATTTTATTGGTAAAGATATATATATTAAATAAAATTTTTTTAAGCAATATAAGTTCTAACCAAAATGCAAAACGGTGACTTGCTAATAATGAAAACAAACAAATAATACCCAATAAAATCTTACCCATAACAAAGTTATTGGCATAACAAAGTTATTGGTGTGGTTTGAGAAATGTGGGATGTAGTCAAAACTTACTCTTATTCTTAGGGATAGAGAAAATGCTTCTAAAGAGGCCCCTGGCTTCTATTAGAAATGACAACATTCAAATCGTTTAATATTTAAATCAGTGATTCATATTTTAAAATTATATGATGAGTTAAGTTTAATTTTACTCTTTAAGATTTGTTAAAAATAACTATTTTCCTTCAAAATATTAAAAACATCAATTTACCTCCAAAAGTTTTATAAAATGTTTCAATTTTAATCCAAAAGTTTCATTAGTTGTTTTAATTATTCTTAAACACACATGCTTAGATTATGTACTTAAAAAACAATCAAACTAATTTGTTTATATATGTTTTAATGTTAAACCGTTTACCTATACATGTGTGTCTTATATTACTCACTCATGTGTGAGTTATACATAAAAAGACAATCAAGCCAACTTACTCATATTTTGTATTTTGTATTTTAAATTTTAGAGAATATAAAGGAGAAACAATAACCATTTCATTTATAACATTATTTTTACTCTTTTTGTTTTTAAGATGGACAAAATAAATGGTCTATTTTGATCTTTTTGTACTCGCGATGATTATGTTCTAGGCAGAACCAAAGCTCCATACGAAATTACATTGTTCCATGAAAATAATACTAATGGGGAAAAAAAGAGTTGGGCCATGCAAGTATGCAACTGAATTTGGGTTGGATCATGCTATTGAAAATGAGTTGGGCCATGCTAAATGAAGTCTATGTGGGCCATGCAAATGAAGTCAATCTAGGCCATCTTTTTAGGCTTAAACTGGCCCACGCTTATGTATGGGCTTGAACTAGTGAGAGTAAATGGATGAACACACTTCATCAGTTCATCAAGGGACACAAACCACCACATACCAAAGAAAAACAGCCGAGGATCGAATAATATTAAAAAAATGATAACCGGCCTTGATGACATGATGACCTCATCATTCAATTCACGGTCAACATGTTCCAAGTCAAGTGTTACATATCATGTATTAAAGGGCTTGTAGCCTGGCGGTACCAATATATATTAAGAAGTATTGCTTCGTAAGTGAGTCAATGTTCAAGTCTTATAATAAAACAAATACCTAGATTAGTAGTAGGTGCGTAAATTCTTCTTTATAAAAAATAATGTTACATATCATGTGTGAATAGGTTGACCCGTAAAGCATGTATGCTTTTGTTGACTAAATGGTTTCCCAAATTCAAGACTTTGGTATGTTGGTCCATAAAGCAACATATCTCTTAATTTTGACCTAACCTATTACGCAATCAATGGCTCCTCACTATGGTTACAACAATTAGTTAAGTAGGTAAAAAGTTGTATCCTACTTTTATTTTTCTCATTGTATAATATTACTGCCGTTCTAAAAAAATCACTAAAAAGAAAGTGATTTGTTCACTAAAAGAATACGGGGATGTACTCTTGGAGATTTTTTGGAACTAAGATGCTAGTGTTTTGAGCATGTAAATCGCAAGCTTACAGCGTTAAAAATAATAAAATTTTAATATGTGTGGAAAAGTTTAAAATATATACAATATGTGAAAAAAAAAGACCTTCGTTTGCTTTAAC
Organism: Flaveria robusta; assembly: GCA_025506415.1. Lineage (NCBI taxonomy): Eukaryota > Viridiplantae > Streptophyta > Magnoliopsida > Asterales > Asteraceae > Flaveria > Flaveria robusta. Next base: position 32,636,957 of record CM046467.1, read on the forward strand.
ATAATTTTCACATCTAAAGAGTACCAAAATAAAAGATTTAATCTTAATTAAAAAAAGAAGATAATAATTTATATTAGTTGTATTAAATGTTTGGTGGAGTTTGTATTAGATTAGGATTGAACTTGCTAGATTTACTTGTTTACTTTATTTAGTTTGAGTCGGGTTGGGATTATTATAGATTTAGTATAAATATTGTAATTGTTTTGAATTAGTTTTTGTTCTGAATAATATTTAAAAAATAATGAGAAGTTTCTATAAAAATATCAGTATCTTTCCTGTGTTTAATATCGATTTTGGGACAACACAAAATTCTTGTAGGTCACAAATCACATCTTGAAAAAGATTCGAAATAATAAAAGTTTCTTACTTTAAAGAAACGGGGAAATTATTGATACATCAAAAGGTGTTGACTTGTTCAAACATACGCAATATATTTTTTCATTGCTATCAATTATATGCATGTAAAGAAAGCTATAGACTTACGATATCTTAATTTTATTAAAGATACTTTTTCTTAAATGATTAAAAGTTTAAACATCGTATAAGATAATGATATAAAGACAAGTAGGTGTGTGTCATGTTTATTGCTAAATAAAATATAAAAAGATATTTTTTCCTTGCTCAGTTTATCATATTTGTTTTTCTGTTTCGGTACAACCAGATTACATGTAATTAACAAATCTTTTTAACTAAGTATATAACTAAAAACATAATATAGAACCAAAAATATCTATTTTATCTACCAATCAACATAAAAATATAACTAATCCAGTGGGCCACGTCTAGATTAAATTTATTAATGGAAAACCTGCCAAACGTCGTCTAAACCATCATTTGTGGCACCAATAATTTGAAACAATTGACGAACATTGTCAAAGACGAAGGAAACAAGCAATGATAAATGATATCACCTAATAGTGGGTTTACCTAAAACTATAGAATATATTCCACAATTGTTTGTTTTATTGGTTTACAATATGACATGATTATTTAGATATTCAGGTGTTTTTAGATAAGGAATCGATACTATCATCGTCTAAGATATTTAATACATTGAACAGTTGATTTTAATTAGTTTATAGTGTGATATGAAAAAAAACATTTAAACATATTGATGTTGTAAGTTTAACTGTGAGATTTTTTGTTATATGCTAGCTTTTTCATATAACTTGAGATGTATAATAATTATCAAGCATTCTTAGTGATACGAACTTAATCAGTTAATCCGATAGATAAAACTCACAGCTAAATAATAGTAAAGGGGCTAGAAAATGAACCAAACTAAAAATAGAGTTCCTTTCATACTCTTTAGGGTCGTGACGGCTAGAAAATGAAAACGTAAGTAGTAGATAGAAATACCCACATGGGACAACCATAGACGGTTTGCCTTCAAAATGGAATCTAAACTCTAAGGGGTCGTTTGGTTCGCAGAATGTTTTGCAAAAGAATTAGAATTGGAATTGGAAATGGAATTGGAATTGGAATGTTGTTAAAGTTGACCACGTGTTTGGTTGGTCAATTTTGAGTGAAATTGGAATTTTAATTTTGAACATTCCATTGGATTGTTAAACATTCCATAGGTAAGTGGAAGGAATGTGAATTCCAATTAATGAGGAAAAATTTTCCAATTCCAATTCCGTCCGTTGACCAACCAAACATGATTTTAGATGAAAAATTTTTCCAATTCCAATTTCAATTCCTGAAAATTCTGTGAACCAAACGTCCTCTAAAGTTCATCACTTAGAGCTTGATTTAGGTTTTGACCGGTTTCCTCAAATTTAGCAATTTTCATATATCTTCTATTGTAAAACATAAGAAAATTGGACGTATTGACTCGCACATTTACTTGTGTATTTAATTTCATCATAGACAGTCAATTTTGAATTTCAATATATGGTCACATCCTTATTTTTTCTATAAACAGCACATGCTGTAATAGTTCAAGCGCATTCAATAACATTTCAATTTTTCTCTCAAAATGTAATTTCGTTTTTGATGTAATTACAAAGATGGTATATGTTTGAGTAAAGTAATTGGTTTTGGTGGTAATAAAAAATATTAAGTTTGAGTATCAATTTTCAATTTTATAACGAGTTTGTATATTAACATTGATTTTCTTTTGTTTTCTGTTAAATCAGAGTGAAATGTTTATATCAAAACATGTTACTTTTTTTAACTGTTGTGTTACGTTGAGATGAAAAATTAGGCTTTACAATCAATCTCGTTATAAATTGGAAGTTAATATCTAAACATGTTACTTTTTTTAGATTACCATCTAAACCATATGTCTAATAAACTCTTCATATTTTGTGCTTCCGTGTTTTTTCATGTAATTATTATTGATATTAAAAACTTGTTCACGTTCAAAATTAGATATGAATAAGAATGTTTTTTTTTTATTTTTTTTATTTTTTATTTTTATATACTTTTGCGCTTTATAACCTTTATTATTAAAATTAGCAAAACAGCCATCCTAAACAAGTTATATTGATGACTTTTTTACTAAAAACTGTATCAAATGTACATCCCATAAATTGTTTTTCTATCGGTAATAATCGTTGTTTTAAGACCAAAACAATAATAAACAAACCGAAAGAAACATATAGTGACATTTTTGGCTTGTTTGCGACAAGGAAAAATATATAATGCTGCCGGTCTCAAGCCCTCACACTCCGTCACAGTCTCGTTATGGACCTCTTAGTTTAATATTAATACTTAACTATTAAAAACAACATATATATGTTTAAGGTTTAAGATTTAGGTTCTAAACCGGAACAGTTTTATTTTCAGTAGTCCTAACAGATTCTACATCGACTGTTTCTTGATCCTCATCTTCATTTTCCCTCGACATTTCCTCCAATGACTTGCCATTCGATTCCGGCACCAAGAATGTAAACAACATCCCGAGAAAATTCACCACCCCAAGAACGATAAGCGAGTTCTTGACCCCGATCCCCGGGGGATATCCTTTATCCGTCTTTGTTTTGTCTTGGCTTTGAGCCGCATACAAGAACCCAAATGCACCAATTATCGCTCCCGCCTTACCTGAAGCAGCTGAAATCCCGTGGCATGTTGACCGAAGCCTCGCGGGAAATATCTCAGCTGGGACCACGAATGTAGTCGCATTAGGCCCGAAATTTGCAAAGAAAAACGTTAAAGCATACATTACAACAAACCCAATTCGGTTCTCCTTTTGTGTCCAATGATTATAAGGAATCGCGAGGGCAAACATGAAAACTGTCATAAAGAAAAAGCCCATTAATTGGATGATGAACCTCCCGATTCTATCGATGAAAAACACCGTAAACCAGTATCCTGGGACAGTGCTACAAAGTGCAATTAGCGTTTGAGCTCTCGAGATCTTGAAAACCTCTTGGATGGCATTCATTGTTTTCGCAGGTGGGATCCACCCGATTGCACTAAAGATATCCTTTTGGAATAAATTTTGGCTGTAAAATGCAATATCTAGCAAGAACCAAGTGCTAGTCGTCCCGAGCAAGTGTAGCCCGTGTCTTTTTAAGAATTGCTTTGAAAAAAGCCCGAAATTGTTTTGTTTCTTTTCGACTACTTTTTCTTGTTCGGGCTCGAGCTCAACTTGCAACACTTTCGACATATCAGCAGCCGCTTGTTTCGCGTTTTTTGCCACTAAAGCCGTATACCGAGCTGTTTCTGGCATCTTCATTCGCCAATAATAAGTCATTAGAGCGGGAATCGACCCGAACATTAAAATAATACGCCACACATAATCGGCTTGCGGGACCGTGGAGCCTGATGGATCATCTTCGTAAGCCGGTGCCGGATATTTTGACTTGAATGCCGCAGAAACTATACAAGCCACCATCCCACCAGTCAAAATTCCGAACCCTTGCATAGCGAACACCGCTGCAATAAACGCCCCTCGGGTTTTCTTATTCGCGTATTCGGACATGATTGTCGCGGACAGAGGGTAATCGCCGCCTATCCCAAAACCTAGCCAAAACCGAAAGAAGCAAAGGGTGGCCATAACTGCAGTGGGCTCATTGCTGAAAGAAAGCCCGGAGGCAATTGAACAAATGACCATAAGCATAAGGGTCATCCCGTAAACTCTTTTTCGGCCCATTTTGTCTCCAAGCCACCCGAAAAAGAGCTGCCCGGCAAGCGTGCCACAAAAGGCGACACCGTTGACTGCTGCAGAGACGTTAGGTGGTAGCGACCCTGGTTTATCGTCACCATTGTCGTGGTAGTAAATTCGGCCAAGTAATTTGGTGACGAGCGAGATGCAGAAGAGATCGTAGGCGTCGGTAAAGAAACCCATGCCAGCGATCACAATCGCGGTGAAATGATACCATTGGGTTTTAGCGACATCTAGTGCATTTAGCACTTTCAAGTTATCATTTGCCATGGCCTGTAAATTCAACCAATATAATCAAATGTTTTAGATTTAATACATTTGGTCAACAACAGATATTTCACTTACGAAAGTAAAAACTCATGTCTTAGCAGACTAATTGCTTAAAATGCAATAACAATATATAAATCATAGCTTTATTTAAAAAGGTAAAATGTATCATTTGATGCGAAATCATAAATCATAAATCATAAATCACTGTCTATAATGTGACCATTAAGAAGAAAATTCAAAACTTGATTATATTACTTTTGACTAGATCAAGAATTCCAAAGTTGTACTCGAAAATCATGTGAAATTTAATGAAAAAAATGATGCACTTTAAACGTACTCGTGACACCATAGCAACTACTTTTACTGTACCCATTAAATCTTGTACCTAATCCCTTTTACTAGAAGATACAAATTATTTTATGTTATAACGATAAATCATACAAATTGTGTCTCGGGTGATTTCTCTCGAAATATAATTAGGTAAGTGGTCACAACTTATAATGGATGGTAAGATTGGGTAAGTTAAAAAAGTGTTGATCCAACACTTGTTAGTTAAAGAACCATTTATGTTCATTTGAGTTAAAACAATAGGCCATAATCCAACATGATAGTAAACGACTTTTGGAGTTCTGGAAACCCAATCTGACAAAATGAAGAAACTCCCAAGAAAGGATAGAGTAACAAAACAAACAGTTAACGTTATGATTTGTACCCACATAGGCACACCCATTTGGCTCTTACCGTCGAAAATACAGACAAAATATGGGTTGTATTAGGGTGTAGTAGTGTACACATAGACGAAGGATAATAGGGGCCAGGGGCCCCCGCCTTCTATTTTTTTCGTCAGTAATGTAAATTTTTGATCTGATAGTGTAAAATTTTTTTATATATATCGAGTTCGTCCACTTAAAAATATTTAGTTTCGGGCCCCTCTATGGAAATGTTAAAACTCCGCCACTAAGTGTACATGTTTTAAATGACTCACATGTGTGTTAACCTCTTCTACTAACCATACCACTTTTCCTATACAGACAAAGGTTTTGGCTATTCGTAACTACCTAAATTTTCATCTTATCCCTTCTTTCATCAAATTAGAAGGTTTATTTAGTTTAACGTAAAATAAAATTAAGAAAAATACTACTAATATAACAAATTAGATGCATGCAACAAACAAGTAACATGAAAAGAGATTACCTTATGTTCTTACTTATCGAGCTTATGAAATTAAGGTTATATTATAGATACTCTGAAATTATAAAAAACAAAAATCGACGTCGTCAAACAAGTTTATGTCGAAAATGTTTTTTTTTTTTATATTTTTTTTTATATTTGTTTTACTGATGTTGTTCACATAATCCAAAAACATAAACTATATGTTTATGGCAGAAGCCCAAATACCCCACGACTCTAAAAAGAACTATAAATTTTGTTAAACAGTATAATCAAAAGATAAGAAATATTCTCGCAGCAGTATCAAATCCCAAATCCACAATATTATAATATCAACCAAACATCGCGTACAAATGATTAGTAATAGAGACAAAACCTTTTAAAACACGCAAGTTTAAAAGTCGATTTTATTTTCAAATTACACAAGAGTAAAAAAGTTTGTCGTTAAAAAAAAACACGAAGTAAAAACCAGAAAGCTACAAAGATGGAAGGAATTTACGAATCTGACCTCAAAGTAGCAACGAAGGCAGTGAACGTAGAGACTTCGGAGTTGTAAGTTATGCAACGAAAGTAGTACTTCACTCAGCTCCGGCGGATTATGGGCTAGAAGAGTGGGAGATGAGATATGGTGTGGCACACCTGTGGTGAGAGACCATCGTATGGGCTCTTATTTAATGACTTCATATGGGCCCACTTTTTCAGCAATCTCCCGCCGTACTTGAATTTTTAACGGCTATGATTCGTTCCTCATTGAGTTGGGCCCCATTGGGTGCACTTTTGCAAGTCAACAACGACTTATGTTACTCGCTTTTAGACTTTTAAATTTTCTTTTCTAAAATATAATATTATAGTCTCAAGATGCAGAAACTAAAGTGAGAATTTATAAGGCGAAAGGCGCACTCTCATCGTGTCCATACTATAAATCACGCCATAGCATGACAACATCATCGCTGCTCTCTATCCACGCCGTATAGCATGATTTTTCGGTGAGCACTCTTCGTGGCATAACTAAAAAATATGTGTGGTGTAGTGGTGTAGTGTGACATGGTGTGATAACATCGTTGCCATCAAAAGAGCTAATAAGTTAATAACATATTAACATATGTATACAAGCATATTTAATTTGCACATGATTGAATATGAGCGTATAATAGGTCAACTAACGGTGTCTACAAGGCCGAATATGGAGGGAAGCGGTCGTATACGTGGGAAAACGGGCATATACAAGGTACGTTAAATACAAACGTATATGATATCCATATGGATATATACATTAAAAAAAATAAATGAGATCAAAATGGTGTGAATTTAGCAAAATGGGATTCGTTTAACCAATTCATTTTATCTAGTTTGATAGATTCTTTTTAACTTTTCTTTTTATTTTTCTAATATAAATTTGCTACGTGTTTTGATCTTTTTCCTATTTAGGCATAAGTTTAAGCATATGAACAATTTGCTTTTATGAAATTAGATTTTTATTTGTGATATTAAAACGTGCAATACATTTTTATCGGAATTGAGAATCTATTTTGAGATGAATAATAAAATGAAAAATAGCAATTTTGTAGCCTACAAAACAAGTGATTCTTGGTTCGGTTGTTTGCCACTATTGGTGTTCAGAAAATAAACCAAAAAAACTAGTAAACCGTATTAATTTTGAATTAATCTTGTCAATGGACGGTGGGTGATAGCAAAGGTGGTGATGATTTGGATGGTTACCGGTGTTCGACAAATACATGAAAAACATATGCACTAGTAATATAAAAGTATAGAGTTTTTCAATAAAAAAATAATACGGTATAAAGAGATTAAAATTATTAATATGCTGGTTTTGTAAAAAAACATATTTTAAGAAGATTGTCGTTGTAAGTTTATATTATAAAAAATAATGCAATATATTGAATACTTTTTTATATTGAAGCTAACTTTTTAAAATGAAAAATTCATCTAATAGTAGATAAATATAAAACTTTTCAAAATAAATAGCCAGATTTGTATTTTCTATTAATAAAAAAACTAGAGTTGTTAATCTCAAATGCATCGCGCCACTAGGATAAAATTCATATAGAAACATAAGTGTAAATAAACATATCGTAATGGTTTACCCGGAATATAAAAAACAAATACGACGTTTTGAAAAGAATTAAAAAATATATCATACTTGGAGAACGGGTTTGTTGCATGTCGCGAGGCTTGGTTTTATATAAAATTTAAATCGAGACGTGCGTTGAGATAATCACTTTTGCAACAGTATATTCTTAATTTTCAAAATAATAATTCAACTTGAAACTAAAAGCAGCCAAATGCCCCAGTCCAGCCCACGCAAGTTTCCATGCAAATTTAAGTAGTGCATAATGCATTGTGACTTGTGAGTGTGTTATTTGAATTTTTAGGAATAGTAAATGTTATGTCTTGCTTCATATCATCGTCAAATGTATACATTATATGCAGTTAACATGCCATTTCTACGTGTCCATAACATGTGGAGTAAACACAGTATTGTAACTAACCAGACCATCAATTAAAGTGTGCTGTCATTTCAACAACTATAAAATCAAACAAATCATAATTAGTTTAAAATAATTGAGTTATCTTTGAAACAACGTTAAAAGGTGTAACATACACCAATCTAGTTCAATCCTAAATGTGGTTCATCGATTAACCTAATTCCAAAACGCGAGTTGGTTTAAATGCGAGCATTTTACCTCTTGTTAATCAAACTGGTAAATTACCGGAATCCTAGTTCAACTGGTTACATGAACGAACATTAGTAACTTTAAATTCTATTATTTTTCTATTTAATAAAAATTAAAAGTATGTCATCTATATAAGGTAGAGTTATAATAAAAAGAAGTGTTAATCTAAAAAGGATAAAAGAAATTTAAGCTTAACAAATATCATTTTAATTTTTTTAAAGGTAGAGTATTTTGGTTATTGTGTCTAATACGTCAGTTTATCGTATTAAATATGTCAAGGTATTGTGTTATATATTTTTCATCATTTGTATTTATTATTGTGTTTTATATTTTAAATAATTTCATGCAATTTTTGTCAATGTTTTTATATATTACATAAATTTGTTTTTAATTTATCATTGTGTTTTAAAATTAAAAGTATACACTAATGTTATTTCGCCAATGTATTTTTCACAACTAAAAAATTTAGAAAAACAAAATAGTTTTTTGAAAAACATAATGACCAGCAGAAAAAAACATAATATGCTATTTTATCTTTGTATTTTACTTTAGGTTTTATATCAATTTGGGTTATTTTGAAAATATTTTTAATCTATTAGATTTTCTATTTGTTATTTTATTATTGTGTTTATATACTAGAAGTACATAACATTGCACCATTAAGTTTTTTTCAGGGAATCAGGATACCCTTTAAAAAATTAACACAATAACAAAATGAAAGACACTATGAACTACAGGAAAGACACAATAACAAGCAAAAATCATATGGGTTTACAAACATAAATTTTTTTTTAATTTTGTTATATAATGATACTATACTAGTTTTAAAGATAAAAAATGAGTGTTTTTATGGTGTAATTTAAAAAAAAAAAATAATGTCTTACATAAAAGTTATGAACATTAAAAAAAATGCAATTTAAAAAAAGTGATGAAATATGGCTATACATAAAATAAGCTTTTAATAAACTTTTTATTTATAATTTAATATCAACTATTGATTAATAAGATTTATAGTTAAGATTGTTTTTTTACATTGTTTAGATGGAATAACTTTTTATTTAAACCATAACCCTTGTAATAACATCAACAAGTTATTACCTCAAAAGTCAAAACATATATTTTAATGAAGTTTGTTTATTGTGACTTACTCAAGAAATCATTCAAATTATTTGAGCGCCACTGAAGATGAGTAATTTACGATACGTGCAAAGAATATGTATTCATCAAACCTCTATTTGCGGATCTTGCATGCACCTGTTAATAAGAACAAAATGGTTAGTCAATTGATCAATTAATTAATAAAGAAGTGATTGTCGGGATTATCAATTTAAACAACTGCACATGATAAATTTTTTGTGGCACATTAACATTAAGAGTAAAATGCTATTTTCGTCCCTGACGTTTTATTGAATTTGTCATTTCAATCCAAAAATATTTTTTTTGCCATTTCAGTCACTGTAGTTTATTAAATATTGTCATTTTCATCCACTTCACTAACACCGTTAAAACTTTGTTAAAACTCCGTTAAAACTCCGTTAAATGTGAGGGTATTTTAGTCTTTTTCAACACCCTAATTATCCAATTAAAACAAATTAATAAATTAATATTCAATTAAAACTAAAAAAACACATGAAATGACTAGTGAGACCAGACGATTCGATTTAAAATTTTCAATTAACCCTAACCCATGTTGTTCGATTGAGGGTGCTGTGGGATTTCAATTAATCTTCACGTTTTGTTCGAACGTGTACCATTATTTGATTGATGTCTGTTGTGGGATTGATGTTTGTTGTTCACATACTTTATCTGATTGAGGTCTTTAATTGATGCCTTTGAATGTGACAATTCAAACCTTAATAGAACAAAATGTGACAACAGTAAAGCTCAATCGAACAACAGTACACATTCAAACAAAACGTGAAGATTAATTGAAATCTCATAGAAGACATTAATCGAACAACATGTGTTAGAATTAATCAAAGCGACCGGTCTCACGAGTCGCTTCACGTGTTTTTTCTTTTTAATTGAATATTAATTGATTAGTTTGTTTTAATTGGATAATTAAAGTGTTGAAAAAGACTAAAGACCCTCACATTTAACGGAGTTTTAACAGAGTTTTAACGGTGTTAGTGAAGTGGATGAAAATGTCAACATTTAGTAAACTACAGTGACTGAAATAGCAAAAAAAAAGTTTTTGGATTGAAATAGCAAATTCAACTAAACATTGGGGACGAAAATAACATTTTACTCTAGCATTAAATATATGTAAATTATAATTAAGCTGATTGTTCAATTGCTAATAGTTTTTTTAACAATTTTGTTCGTTAGTTCTAACTAGTCATCTTCGATGTGAAATTCTATAATTAAGAGAAATTACAAACATAGATATAGAGGTTTAGGTTGGGTTGCATTTAAGATCACCTTAGAAAGTATCCTAAAATTTAACAAGACGAACTTATTAATGAATTACAAGAGTTCGTAATTGCTTTATACATCTTCATCAAGAAAACAAAATCCTTATATTCAACATAGTAAGATCGAATATGAAAAGAATAATATTCGCAATCTTTAAACCTCAAAAAGTTGCGACGCACAAATCTAATCAACTTTGCTAGTTCAAAGTGGTAAAAAGAGTATATGGATGAAGACAACTTAAACACTCAATCAACATTGTATTTTACATTATTGAAACAACTATTCGAATCTTGAATGTGATAGCACGTTAGATTATGAAGTTTTTATTAAACATTTAATATGTTACAAAATAAAGTTAACCTATACTACAAACACATAAATATACATAAATATAAGGGCTGAAATAAAAAATTAAATGATGCCATTTATAAGTCTTTGATTTATCATTATAGGTTAAACTACGGATAAAGGAGACTGTTTAAACACTAGTAATCATTTTATTAAAAAGAAAATAAAATTTTAAATTTGGTTTTAAGGTTGAAGTAGATCGATGCAGCCTCATGTTGAGTGCTCTTTTAATGAACTTTTAAAATTTAATAGCCCTTATTTATTTATTTATTTAATAGGATAGCCCTGATAAGATTTAAAACGTTGTGGGGGTTTATGTGTAAATTAGAATAAACACGAGGATACGACTAAATAGTAAATAGGCCTCTAATCCAATTATCTAAATAGTGCCGTGGAGTTGGAGTTCGTATGAACCATTGTCCAAGACAACTAGAATCTTATATATAGTTTTACTGTTGTTTTCATGTAGAACAAAATATTCCATTTTACTACCAATCTTTTAAATAACATAATAGTCTATTTATGAGGTTGTTCTCTCGTTAAAGTATTAAGCTTAAAACATGTCGACGATTGTTAATGATGTGAGATTTATCTAATATGACACAATGATGATTTCTTTTGTGACTTACTTGTAGGAATGGATCGTCCATTATTACAAACAAAAACAACCGCAAAAGGAAAACAATTACAATATGAAGATATTTACATATTACAATGTGGGTTATGATGAATAAAATGACAAGCGGTATAAGTAGAGTTATTGACGCCATGTCTTTGGCACGTTTTATTTAGAACAAATTTTGTGTTTCCTCTAAGTACGTGTCCATTTCTCAAGATACAACAACATGATCAATTTGTCGTACGATCAAAGGTGACAAACGCTTGAAATTCACCGGAAAAAATCTGTCAAATATTGATGGAAATTTTGACTATAGATCCATGGGTGAAGTTTAACTAGGGCCCGGGCTCCACTGTTTTTTTCGCCAGTAGTGTTATTTGGCCAGATAGTGTAAATTTTTATATAAATATCGAGTTCGCCCCCTTTAAAAAAAATTAATTTCGTCTCCGTCCCCCGTACGAAAGAATTCAAGCTCCGCCACTGTATAGATCAGCTATGTATTAAGGTAGAATAATTTGTTTAAAAATATGGAGTTATGAGAAAAAGGTTTCTGAGTTTTTTATTTTTTAATCATTTTACTTGAAGAACAGGTGTTTAAGTTTTTTTATGTTCCTCACACTGTGATTTGACGTTTCCTTGTGGAACGAACATGTACCATATAATTTGAGATTTGAGAATGACACAAACTTTATAACACAAAAAGTCTAAATAGTTGAATTTCGACAATGAAATAATTTGAAGTGGAATATTTTAAACCTCTTACAACTACAACGAGATAAGATGTATAAAGCATGAACGCTTGTTGACACACTCGTTGCTTTAATTCAATGTCTTTTTATGGCGTGTATAATAGAAAACATATACGTCGTTTTTAATTATAGATGTCATTGAATTAAGAGTCATACCCGCACTTCGTGGCGAGATAACAACTTCTTTAACCATATCAATCAGTTGCAGCGTTTGTGGCGTTAACACAGTTAAGTAAAATAAGACGTATGAAGCTACGACGGTGATGTTAAGGCGAATAAAACCGGTAGAATGTGAAAAAGGAGTGTCGCTAAAAATGAATGTTAAGAAATATTAAAACTAATTTGAAAAGGAGAACATAATTTACAAATTAAGAAATTTTGAGTATTAAAACGCTTTTTTGTGAGAACTAAATTAATAAAGTTTTAGATGTGTAGGCTTAATAATTATTTAAGTTTAATAATCTTAACATTATTAAATAATTAAAGCCCACATGGGTGGGAGATCAAAAAATGGACGGCATGTTTAGAAATTGGAACCCGCCGCTGTATGTTTATTTTCTCCTTCGTTATTTTCTCAAATTCATTTACAGAAAGAAAAAAGAAAGAAAAAAGAAAGAAAAAAAAAGTGGAAGAAAGAAAAATACAGTTGTGTTTCAAAGTTTTTTTAATAAAAAAAAAGTAAAAAATTTGTAATCCCAAGTTACTTAAGGAGATAAAAAAAAAAAAGAAAAATGAAAGGAAAATAAAGTATAAAATCAATTCTTTTAAATTGAAAGGAAATAAAAAAAAAAGAAAGGAAAAGAAAAAAAAATTATTTTTCTTCTTTTTTTCGTTAAGTAAACTCGAGAACATAACGTTAGAAAACTTAACAAGTAACAACCAAAACTATAAATGTGTTAAAACCTTTTCTTCCATTTCTTTAATTGGCCATTTGGCGAAGTATTACCCTAGCGATTTCTTTTAGAGAAGGTCATTGGTTCGAATCTCGCTCGAGACAAAATGCTTTGGTCATTTGGTGCTGTGTTACCCCGGCGTAATCGAATGCAATAATATACTAACTAATATTAAAAGATAGAAGTTTTATCTATGCATTCAATCAAAACATACAATTAGATATAAACTAATACATAAATAACCATGTTGTTGTATACAACTATAAGTATGTTTTTTAACAATAAATAAACACTTTTAAAATCAAGTTATCATGTTATTTCTGAGAGCTAAACCTATATTATCTTAATGGGAATAAAGATTCAATACAATACACCAACATGTGAAAAGTTTTAAATTAAAATGATCTTTTCCTTATAATAATACAACTTTAAGTATGTTTTTTAAAAATAAATACACACTTTTAAAATCAAGTTATTATTATGTTATTTCTGAGACTTAAACCTATATTAATTTAGATTAATATAGTGGGAATAAACATTCAATACAATACGCCAACATGTCAAAAGTTTTAAATTAAAATTATCTTTTTCTTATATTATAGTATGTAAATGAACAAATATAGCACAAGCTTTATGTCAGGTTGTTTATAAAAACCGAAATATAGATAAATTGAAAATTAAAACTACAATATATTTGAGAATTGTGAAAAACTTACACTGTTGTAAAAACGTTTGTTTAGAATAACAACCTTTGAAAAATCATGAAATAGGGCGTCGGGGGGGGGGGGGGGGGGATTCGAAATGGGGTTACTTAACCACCCAACTCCACGCCGTACCACCAACCCATACATTAACCAATCAAGAGAAAATACTCTGGACATCGACTTGCAAGGAGTAAAAGGTCATAAAAGAAAAAAAGTTTAGATCTATGACACCAAGGCAACGTTCAAGGATCTGAGCATGTATAAGTAAAAGGTAAACACATATGCCAGTTATATTAAGTCACAATAGACACATATTGCAAATGTTACATTGTATAATATACATGTATCACAAACCATTTTGGTTGTCTTACTAAATGTTAAAATTTCAAACATTTGAAAACATATATGTTTTAGAAACTATTATAATCAAGCTTTGTTAATAAAGAAAACAATACAACTAGTGAGAAAAAAAAGAGTCGAATTAATTTGGCCTATCGAGCTGAATAGGTTTATAGTTGTATGAACAAGAGGTAAAAGGGCGGGTCATTGTGGGTCACTTGTTCAAGCTAGAGCCCCTTCACTCACTGACTTGCGCCTGAACTAACATTAAACCACCATTTTATAAAATGATTAAATCGACTGGGTGGATTCATTGTGTCAGTTGGACCGCCAAACTGATTTAATCAAATTGGTTTAACCAGCTGAATGGCTTTTCATCTCCTAATGAACATTCATTGTAGTTATTGAACACTCATTTTGTATTAAAACAAATAGAGTGGTAAGATTGATTGCTTACTTTCATCAAGATAGTTTATTTAGATAAAAAACATTATTTTTCTACACAACACTTGCGGTTCTAAAATATGTAAAAAAATAAATAAATTGCTACTTGAACTAAAACCATTACACATGAGGATATGATAGGCACATATGGAAAGAAATTAAATGTAGTTGTTTTACGGTAAGGGATGTGGTTTCAGTATTAAAACATGATATGGGTGAGATGATAGTGAGATGGAACAACACTGCTATGTGACAACCTTGCCTCACCCAATGAGGTATTGTAAAATGTTTAATATCGTGATGTTGTGTTGCATACCCATGTTAAAAGATAGAAACAGGATGAGTCTTCGATTGGCATGGCTCGGTACCTGGTGTGCAATGAGATGACACCCTTCACCCTGTTATCAAGTGAAAATGTATATCATCAATTATAACATATTGCTTTGAGTAATGGTCCAAATTGTCAATTTCCCTCCATATGGAAAGAATCAAAGTGTGTATATTTCACTATTAGTGAATGGGTTAGTGTAAAGGTTTTTTTTTTTTTTTTTTTTTCATCATACACACTTTTCTTACTTTTACAATCTACTTTTGAAATTCTCTTTATCATCCACTTTTAAGGGACTCAAGACTACATATATAACGATAAACACTAGATATTATTAAGTTAACCAATGATTCTTAATTCAATTGGTTAAGATGAGATATCCATTATATGTAAATATGGAAAGTTTATGGGTTTAAGTCTCACTGTAAGCAAAATGCTAAAAGTTGAGCCAAATGATTTTTCTAATAATATGTTTCTTCTAAAGGGTTGGCGGTGCGGTCCCGATTGAAAAACGAATAGGTTAATCCGATTAAGATAACACATAGTTTTTAAACCAGGGTCGTATATTTGCTATTTAAAAACGATATAGTTAAGTCAAGAGGCTATCGGCGTCTAGTGTATAGCACTATAGCTATAGTTTGAATGATTGTCAGGGCCCATTTAATGCAGTTGGCCAATTGGCATTTGGTCAAAGTCTCCTATCTCCAAGTCAACAAAAGTAAGAGATATGGCCTGTATGGAGGAGTTTGATTGACACAGCTATCATCTTATCTTAATTACTAGTGGCATACTGGCATGGGTGTGATTTAAGTGTTGTACCGTTGGTAAATAAAATTATAGCATCCTTTACATGCTTGATTATATGTCAAAAATAGCAATTAGCGTTAAGACTTCTATATCTATCCAACTCTCTTAAAAGCCTTAAGTAATCTAATTCGTCCCTGATCTTTCTAAATATCCGTCGCTAATCCAGAAACCAATCTCACCAACAAACTAAATCCAATAATATAATTTCTAGTAGTATTTATAACCACGTAAATAGTAAACCAATTCGGCAATTACTATGTGAAATTGAATATTCAAGAATATAGCTAATAATAAATAGTATATGAGACAAAGTCCACAAGGACAACTCGACAACCGTGACGTTCAATGGGAACTTTGATGCCTAATTTGAATCATTTTCAGCTTTCATGATGATACATATATATTAGTTTACTCAAATTAGGTATGAAACTTGCCATATTCCTTTGGTGTAAAATACTAAAATCAATATAACATCATTCCGATTATCTTATCAAGGGTTAAATTCTATATATTTATTTCCTTTGTGTAAGTCAACATTTCTATCCTTTAAAACATGTTATATCTAAATATTCAAAATATTACATTAAATTCACTTAAATATCAAAGTGATGTTAAAGTCACCCCTTATGTCTATTTTCGTTGCTAACTTGAAATCGTGGCTAAGATGCCAAAAAGGAATTCGAACACGTCTTTTCTTGTACCCACAGCTTGAAGTGATTGTAATAACCACGAGCATGATAAATCTAATATAAAAACCGATTCGGAGTATAAACTACCAACAAGTCTAAACTTCCTTGTGAAGTTCGTCGCTAATTAGCAATAAGTCTAAAATTCATTGTCTAAGATACTAATTTATTTTGATTATACGAATTTAAATAGTAATTTATGAGAAATTATAGAATAACAATAATCCCGATGAGAATGACTTACTTGATTGATACAAGTCATATTTGTAATGTAATGCATTATTACTTTAGATATAAATATCTTTGTTTCCTCCCTAATATATATATTTTTAAACATAAAAAGTTACAACAACATTATGAAAGTGTAACAACTTTATAATACAAGATGAACCCACAAAAAGAAGAAATGATTACGTACACACAAAGGTAAACATTATCTGACCACGTACAAACAATACCTTTTAGAATCTTTACAAGATTCATAAAGCTAGCAATTATAAGTACTCAATAAAACCATCACGAAGTACGTAGTCAGTTTGTAAGATCCCACGAGAACAATATTTTTTTAGTACATCAAACAGGTACTGTTTGGTTAGCTGTGTTGGATGTAGGCTCGTTATCGGCTTCGTTCTCGCCCGACAACTCCTCGAGCGATTTGCCATTGGGTTCGGGGACCAAAAATGTAAATAACATCCCGAAGAAGTTGATCACACCGAGAACGATGAGAGAGTTCCGGATACCGATGCCTGGCGGGTAGCCAGCGTCGGTCTTTTTAGGGTTTGTGCTTTGAGAAGCGTAGAGAAACCCGTAGGCCCCTACGATGGCGCCGGCTTTTCCAGCGGCTGCGGAGATACCGTGGCACGTGGACCGGAGCCTTGCGGGGAAGATTTCCGCGGGGACCACGAAAGTGGTGGCGTTAGGGCCGAAGTTCGCGAAAAAGAATGTTAACGAGTACATGATGACGAAACCGATACGGTTCTCGTGTAGGGTCCAGTGGTGGTAAGGAATGGCGAGAGCGAACATGAAGACCGTCATGAAGAAAAATCCCATGAGTTGGATTGCGAAACGACCAATGCGGTCGATAAAGAAAACTGTGAACCAATAACCAGGGACAGTACTGCAAAGCGCGATAAGAGTTTGAGCTTTCGCCACCTTGTAAACCTCCCCGATAGCGCTCATTTTGGACGCTGAAGAGATCCACCCGATGCCACTTAAGACGTCTTTTTGGAAGAGGTTTTGTGAATAGAAAGCGATATCGAGTAAGAACCAAGTGGAAGTGGTTCCGAGCAAGTGGAGGCCGTGGCGACGCACAAATTCTTTTGAAAACAACCCGAACGAGTTTCTAGTATCATAAGCGATTTTCTCTACTTTCTGCTCTTCGGCCTCGATCTCAACTTGTAAAACTCGAGCCATGTCTTGTGCCGCTTGTTTAGCGTTTTTAGCTACCAAAGCGGTGTAACGTGCGGTTTCTGGCATCTTCATACGCCAGTAGTATGTCAAAGCTGCCGGAACCGCACCAAACATGAGTATAATACGCCATACATAGTCCGCTTGTGGGACTGTGGACCCTAAGGGATCCGTTGCAAAGGAAGGAGCATTGAACGTGTGGTCAAAAGCTGACGACACTATCAATGCCACCACTCCACTAGCCAAAATCCCAAACCCTTGCATAGCGAAAACCGCAGCAATAAAGGCACCACGAGTTTTCTTATTAGCGTATTCCGACATAATTGTAGCGGACAACGGGTAGTCCCCACCTATCCCGAACCCGAGCCAGAACCTAAAAAAGCAAAGGGTGGCCATGACGCCTTTCGCTTCGTTCCCAAATGAGAGTCCAGAGGCAATGGAGCAAATAACCATTAGAGCCAGAGTCATACCATAGACTCTCTTCCGGCCCATTTTGTCGCCGAGCCACCCGAAGAAGAGTTGACCGAACAGAGTTCCAACAAGGGCGACACCAGTAACCGATGAGGCCACACCGGGCGGTAGGGTTCCGGGTTTGGCTGCACTTTTGAAGTAGTAAATGCGGCCAAGCAATCTCGTGACAAGGGAGATCGCGAACAAATCATAGGCGTCGGTGAAGAAGCCCATCCCAGCGATCACAATCGCCGTGAAATGGTACAGTTGCGTCTTTGCCGAATCAAGTGCACTCAGCACTTGAAGTTGCTCTCGAGCCATGGATACTACCTTCTTCCGAAACTATACCTGCCTGCAAATAAAAAAGATAACAAATTATTGTATTGAAACCCAATAAACTCATGTACAAATGTTGTATTTGGAGAGTTAAATCATAATTTTATTTTATTTTACTCACAACACATGCTACTTACTTTATATTACTATAGCTTTAAAATCAACACAAAATTTAAACCAGAATCTTTTAATTAAGAAGTTTACTGTTTAGTATCTGAATTTCTTTTCAGGGACTATACTTGGTCATCTAGTTAATATTATTTAATGATTTATGAACTACGTAAGAAGTTTAAAACTCTTTTGTAAATATATAAAATTATTTACAAAATATAAATATCTAATAATATAATTAAATATTTTCTAGGTGTCACGTCTTCAATTATTAAAGATATTAAAAATAAAATAAATTATAAAAAAATCGGAAGTATATTCAACATGATATTTTAATATTTCTGGTTTTAACGATGATGACATGAATTGGTGGACCAGCCAATGACTTTTAGGACTCTCCTTTTGGCTATTTAACGAAAAGTCATGGTGACATTTGTGATTAAAACAAACATATCGTTGGACTACATAAGACGTACTGTTACATCATGACGAACGGACGCCTAGACGTCTGACGTGAAAGGAAGAGAAACCGTTGAGTTTGACGTGGAGTTAAGAGAAACCAAGAGGAAGGGTGAGAAATACGAGAGGAGTGCCCGTAAAGATAGAAGAGAGAGATGACGGGTAGTGACATGAAGCCAGACGGTCCACCCGTGAAGATGCAAGTGTTAAAGAGAGTCTAACCGCGTCCTCTCTCTCTCTTTTCATACTTTGGAATAGTTTAGATGAGGGGCATTTTCTTTTATCAATACAACTAATTCATAAAAACAATTTTCTACATCATTAATTTAAATATATTTCTGTTTTCAAGATCCATAAAATCATTCTTATGAATAAATAATCATAATAAAATATTGAGTATCTATACATCCCTTCTAGTGTTTGAAAAAAGATGTTACTTCTGACTTTTACCTAAAGCAAGCTAGAAATAGTGATGCAATTCTGGGAAACAAGTCAAATTGGACTATGATTAATCAAAGTGTTTTAAGATCACTTAAAAGGGGCTTAGATCGAATTTACAATACAAATTATCCGACTAGACCATCCGGAATACGTTATATTATTTCATTAATCATAAAGATATGAAAATAATATTAAGTTTACAACAATTTAATGTGCACTTGTGAAAAACTCATTCATATGTAGACGAAAATAGAGACAAACACATAGTTGTCGCCATAAATTGTCTGTTTTTCGACTATTTTTCCGATGAGCCAATGTAAAACATATGTGTGTATCTGTGTATATATGTGTGTCAGTGTGTGTGTGAGATATATTTTTTGTATGTATGTAAAAAGAAAGAGAGAAAGCGAGTACCTTGTGAAGAGGTAGATATGCAATTATTTTTAGAGAGAGATTGAAGGAACCAAAAGAAGGAGGTGAGAAGAGGATTTGTTGGATTCATTGGTATTTAAAGAATCATTTGCAGCATATTATGGTATATTGGTATATGCTCATATGGGTGAAGTCAACGCTCTCATATTGCTTCAACCAACGATCTAATCTCTAATCAAGTCAACGGCCAGCTTGCCTCATGTTTTCACTAGATAACCCCTGTATAAATTGATTAAAAAAATATCTCTCTCAATAATCATCTCATACATTAATGATGGTTGAGTAGAAGCTTAAATTACTCCAACATTGCTTCATATTTGCTGAAAATTGGGGGGGGGGGGGGGGGGGGGAGTTTATTACCTCGGGTGGGTACCACATACATCGATTTGTGTGTCTGTGGTACTGCTAGCGGCCGGTTGGGATGATCAGTTCATGAATCCGTTGATGAACCTTAAAAGATTGTGTTAGGGTAGTTTTGGATTATTGGGTTCAAAAGACTATATTCATATGTAAATTTTCTTTGTGGATGGTTGGTTACTCTTTTCTATCTTTTTGATCATATGTTATTCATTTTTCCGTTAAAAAAAAAAAAGAAAGATTATGTTTCCATCCCTTATGTTAATTATTTGGTACTATTGTGTGATATCATGTGTTATTTTTTATTTTGGCTATGGGTTAGGGTAATTTTAGATTCAAAAGGTTCCACCCTAATATATAACTTTTTTAGTGTTCTAATATTTTATATCTTAACTAGGTTATAACCCCGTGTATTACATGGGTTAAATAAAAAAATACTAAATATTTATTAATGAATAGTTAGTAACTGTAAAAAGTCAAATATAAAGGTACTTTGATTAGCTGATAAAACACTTTTAATATTCTTAAAACTTTCGTTTTAAAAAGTTATTGCTTTGAAAAAATTTCATTTTGTTATC
Source organism: Flaveria robusta (assembly GCA_025506415.1). Taxonomy (NCBI): domain Eukaryota; kingdom Viridiplantae; phylum Streptophyta; class Magnoliopsida; order Asterales; family Asteraceae; genus Flaveria; species Flaveria robusta. Next base: position 32,658,107 of record CM046467.1, read on the forward strand.
AATATCTCAATCTTTAAAAACTATGAGCTTGTTGTGTTTAAAAACAGTCGGAACGAGGAGCTGTTCAAATGCCTCCACAAATTGTTTGATACCGCATCATTTTACCATCATTTGTAAACAAGCGATAGAGATGCTCTAATAGAGAGATGAATAAAGTTTGTAAAAATATAAACATAAAAAGACATTTATTTTTAAGGGTTATTGTATTTTAATAATCCCAAGTTTTATTTATTGGCCGGGATTAATTCCAATTCAGAAAATATTTATAAACACTTTCAATTTTGAACTTATTTTCCTCTAACAATCTCTTATTAACTGAGAGTTAACTTCCGTTAGTTTTTTTGATGAAATGGGGCTAACATTAAGCCATTTTTTAATTACGCCGCCGCCTAGCCTCTATCAAGTCTTTTTTTCGGTGTCTAGCCTCCAACGACACCTGAAATCTACCTCCAATGAGTTAAGTGGTTCAGATCAGAAGGTGAAGATTGACGGGTTTTAAGATGCAGAAGTTTCAGATTAAAATACCAGATAGTTGAATTCAACTTTTCTGCTTAGTTTTTTGATCATATAAACAGTCCACATCATCGAAAAACTTACAATATTAACTCTCAGTTAGGATGCAGAAGTTTCAGTTATTAAAATCCAATAACCGTATTTTTAAAAATGATTAAGAAATAAATAGTTTATAGTTGCCTGAAACATGCTTTCACGAAACAACTTTACGAAAAAATTGAAAGAACGGCGCGACAGGTATGAAGCCGATATATCAGCCGAATACCCAGCCGACATTATTGAATTCAAATTTATTTTATATTTGGATCTGCCCTTTCGTATATTTAAAAATATTTTCACATTTATTCCTATAAATTCATAAAATATTATAAGCATCATATGTGTTAAAAAATTCTGTTAAAATATATCATTTAAATTCAAAGATGAATATATAAAATTAATTATATTTTCTAAATAACAGATTAAACCAAATTTCTAAGTGATGATGTATTTCCTATTATGTTAAGTCTATGTTGTGCTTGACAAAATGAAACTGTAGTTGTTTGAGGTGAGACTTTGAGATGTAACACATGTTTAATCGCTTATACTATTGAGTTGTCGTCAAAAGATATAAATGAATTAAAAACTACACAAATAAATGTGTTTACACATATATTTGAAATACTTTATACATATGATTATATCTGCGTGAAGAAAAATTTACGGAACCAATTAACTAGGAGATGATATGATATTTGTTTAGTAACATACAAAACTACATTCATGTTCACACTTGATCATACATTGAACAATGAACATGAAGCCATCTTTACCATGATGTAATGGTAATGTTGCCATGACGTTATGATCATAAGTACTCCTTATCAAAATTAATATTATCGGTTTTAGATAATACTTTGCATTCCATTTAATTTAGATAACAAAAGGTTAACAAAAAATCATTATAATTTATAGTGTTGAAAGTTTAAACTTTCATTCAAGCAATATTTAAAATTTATCTTTATAGGTAATATGAAATTGTTTTTTTGTTATGTTTGTTTTATTATTATTGTTACTAATTACTATTATTATTATTACTATTATTATTATTTATGTAACAAAAGTATTAATTAAGAATTTCCATTAAAAATATCTAATACAAGTTGTTCCCTTGACACAAACAAGTAAACCAGCCCAGAGTAATGATAGTCAACGTCCCCTTTTTAACTACTATAGTATTAAATTTTAAAATATGATTATCCACTTAGAATTAACAAAGTAATTGCTACATAGAAAATCCTTATATTATGAAAAATGCCACTTTACACCCTTCAAACCCTAAAACTTATCTCCTAGGAACCAATGTCTTTTTTTTTCTACCAAATATCTTTAGCTTATGGTCAGGTGGTTTTCTCATCTGAAGTGAGTTTTCTTTATGGTGGTCTCAGGTACGAGACTGATAAGAATAGATTGATGTACGAGTTTTTCTTCGAACACGTACCAGCCTAGTGTCTCAAAGTTTCATATTTGATTTATGAAAATGATCGGGTGGGCCAGTGATCCAATTAGCCATTCAAAAAAATTGGTTTTTGGCTCTACTTTTAAAAGATAATCTATCCCAACTTGCGTTCATCCACAAACAACTTAACGTATGATTGGCCAAGGGTATGGGGTTGTCCCGCCATCATAATTAGGGATGTATGTATGAAATTCGACTAAAGTGTCCAAAACAGCCTGTGATTCATCCTCTTCAATAAGATTTGTCCCATCACCCTGAATAATATGGGAGTGGCTATCCTTTTATAGCATTCATCCATATACCATACAATATTGTCAATCTTGCATGTATGGAGCTTATAGACTTGTGTTGCATGAGTGAAGACTTCTCACGAGGTCACTTAAAACACACTCATCCATAGAGTTTTTTATCCACAATCAATGCATCAAAAATGCGTAGGTAATATTTGGGATGGTGATATTTTTACATGATATATCTCTTATACACAACCATTAGTAAAAATTTTCTAGGGTGTTATAGATTGCATACCTAGTGTTTGTTCACCCTCTTACTATAGATAAACATAAGAAATTAACGAGAAGCTTGAGATCTATGAATACATATCAATCAGAAGAATCAATGCAATTTCATATAGATATATCTACCAATGTGGTGCAACATGAATGCTAAAGTTTTACATAACTTCAACATCTCAACGACCTTCCAGGTGATTAATGAGAAGTCGTCACACTTTGCGGTTGTGAGATCACATGATCGGAACACACCTTGATGCAATCAACCTTTTTACAAGAGAAAGAATAGTTTGTAGGCAGCAAGTGTCAAGTTTAGAAATCAAATGGTGTAATTATAATTATAAAAGTTTAAGGTAGTTGTGTTTATGTAATATGTAAACATAACGTGTGGTGTTTGTGCTATAGTTAGACTTGTCTAATCGGTTTGGTGTTTTCTTCTTTTTTATATTTGTTTTCTTTTGTGTTTCTTAAATTAGCATTGCATACTCACTACGGAATTCGAGCTAAAATTGATAGCATTAACTCGAAAGCACCGTATGTTTGATTTGTCTAAAGTTTAGTCGATTAGTCAAGATTGATTGAATTTGCTTCAAATCAATAACATATGTTTTAGTTTTGGTTTTGTATCATTTAATGCTTAATGATTCATTGCTTATTAAACTAGTCATCTTTGCGTTAAAAATTTTCTTCGATAAGTTCTTCGTATGCTGTGGAAGTTCAAGTTAGAACCAAGAATTTAAAAAAAAAATCATAAAGTTATGTGCTAATTCAGTTCACCTATTAAATGGTATAAATAACAATTGGACAAATTTGGAATGTATGCCGGTGATCTGAGGCTAGTAACTAATTGTAAAATGATGACCCACATTCGGTTTTATATCAATTAGATATCTCAATAGTAATCATCTATCGGATATCATGTTAGTTAATTGCTAAAAATTAACTCTTAGGATTCCCAAAGTATATTTCTTACTTATTTTAATTTTGATATAACTTTATCACCAAATGAATTGGAATATTAAGTCTGAAAAGTCAATGAATTAGCAGATTACTATGCTATGTGTTACTGTTTAATTAGAACTTATATCATTTAATATCATACATGTCACATACTCATAGCAATTTTAAAACTAATTTTATCTACTTGAATACCCGTCATTTAGGGTTTCAAGTTTGTCTGTCAAGTTCGATTTTGTTTATCATCTAAAACGAATGACTTAAATTTTTTTGTATTTTACGGTTAGGTTTTTGTTTTCCATTTAAAAATCTGTCAATAGTCATAGATATGTGAATGAATTAATAACCTCTGAATTAAAGGAGCGGTTAAAATACAAAGGGTTTGAAATTTAAAAAGTATAAGAAATAGTTTTGTCAATTAATCTTTTTAATCAATACTTGAGATTAAAATATAGGGAAGAGCTTTGTTATATGGATATTTTAGTCATTGCCATTTATGTTAACATTTTTCAAGTTCTTCTATTTTTTTAAACGTTTATAGCTTTTATATACGACATTACTTTTTTTTAACAAAAATTACATCATAAAAATGAGCGTTTTTTTCTCTAAAACGAGTGCAATATCGTTATATAAAAAGATAATAATATTTATATGTTTTCAACCTCATACGATTTATGTAGATCATTGTGTTTTTAGTGCAGTTTATTATGTATTTTTGTCAGTTATTGTATTTTTGTAAAGTAATGAATTCTAAAAGATAACACTCTTGTGTATTTATGGTATGTAAAACATAATTGTAATTAACAACTAATTATTCTAATACTTTAAAAACAATGATAAAATAACACAAGATATAAAACATAAAACACAATGATAAAATGTCTCATTGTGTTTTTTTTATCGTTATTGTTTTATCTTGAATACTATAAGTTTTTAAAAATACATTGGTGAAATAATATTATTGTGTACTTCTAATTATAAAGGGTAATGATAGATAACAAAAAAATTATATAATCTATAAAAAAACAATGACGTCTTGAACACTATAATTTTATAAAAATACATTTGTGAAATAATATCATTGTGTATTTGTAATTATAAAACGTAATGATAGATAACAAAAAAAATTATATAATTTATAAAAAACAATGATAAAATAACAGACCGTGTTATCTTGAACACTATAAGTTTTTAAAAATATGTTGGTGAAATAACATCTTTGTGTACTTCTAATTGTAAAATACAATAATAGATAACAATTTTATGCAATTTATAAAAACAATAATAAAAATAACATAAAATGATCTAAAATGTAAAACATAATGATGAATACATATAACATAATGATAATACATATAACAAATGCTAAAAAAATATATGATGCAATTAACTGATAGTTTACATAATCAACGTATTAGACACAATTAGCTGACGTATTTGACATAATGAATTAATGTATTTGATATAATGACCAAAATACACTATCTTTTAAACAATATAATAACACGTGTCAAACCAATAATCTTTTTTTAGGTTTTTTTAACTTAAATACTTTTTATAATATAACCCTACCCCTGAATTAGTACCTAATTTGATACTCTCACATTTACTTTTTTTATCCTCGTGTCAACAGTACGACCAAACCATCAAAATCCATGTTAAGTTGTTTAGAAAGTCTCTTAGTCTATGCTTAGTAGTAATCAGTTGCTTAGAAAGTGTTTTTGTCTATGCTTAGTGTAAATTTAATTGATCAAATATTTAGTCGAGGATAGATTATCTTTATGAATTATCTTTAATTTCACCCCCGTCCCCCACTATGGGAGTGTTAAAGCTCCGCCATTACATGCAAGAACAATCTAAGTATGAATGACCTCTCTTCGCCAACCAAAAGTAAATGTACTAGCTTTTCATAAAAAAATCAGACAACATTGGTGGTATGAGACAAAATGTTATATATGAAATGCTTACATCTCGATATACGTTTTCTTATAAACTGAGACGACATAACATGCCTTAAGCATATCTATACTAGCATATCTATATGAAACTAAATAATACATGAATTAACACGTAATTTTATATTTTATATTTTATATTTCATTTGTTTAGTTTATTTAGTTTTTAAAATTTTGAACTCCGTGTGTCTATAAGATTTACGAAAGTGTGTTGGTATATATACTTAATGCAAACGGACGGCTAATATAATAATGCCAGATTCTCGCGACATTTGGTACGTAAACCATACGTTGATAATACTCTGACCAAAAAGGATCAACTTTTGTTTGTATGGTCTTGGAGTCTACGTCGGGACCATTATTACCTGTGGCTTCACATTATTTATCCATCTTAATCCAACTTTATTTAATAATTGTACGAGCGTGTGGGGATAAGATTGGTATCATACTGAGAATATTAATACTGTAAATGAGTAAAAATATAAATGGAATATTGTACTGATTTCTTGGTTTGATACCGGTTGCTACTGGTACAACTAAAAATACCAAAACCGAAAACAAAGAAAAAATAATATTGGTGTTCAGTCGGCGCTGGTTTGGTACGGTACCAGTACTCGAAAAAAAAAAAGCAAATTCGTATTAGGGTGTGTAATTCGAAACAATATATATGGAACTTACTTTACATTTTCATGTCTATGTACTATTTTAACTCAATATGAATCTAAAGTAATAATGAACAATGAGAATTTCAGAAAAAAATAAATAAAAATTTGAAAACGTGTCCAATCACAAGTTTATTTGACCGATCAACCGATTAGACTCATAAACATTCAATTCAAATAGAAGTAATTCAAAAGTACTTAATTGAATCAATTATATAACGGTTTACAAACTAATAGGTTGACCCGGTGTGATTTTGAAAACTAGATAGTTTCCTATAAAGTTTATAGCTCGGGAAATATAAGATAACTTGTAAATAAATTTGTTTAGTTTTTTGTTTTCTTCTGTTATTTAGTCGAGGCATCTAACTTTTATTGATCAAATATGTGAGGACTAGAATCATGCAGGTACATATGAATTGTAAAAAACCTTTTCTTGTAAAAGATTACAATGAATGCACGGAGTATAATATAAGAGGAATATTAATATACTATGTTAAAAACCCATGTATTACATGGGTAGAAAAAAATCAACATATTAAAATCATTATACTTTAATAATATATTGTATGTTACATGTAATTAACAATTAATAATATAACAAATAATAAAAATTTAAGAAATTATAAATAACAAATAATAAAAGCCAAAAATTATAAAATTATATTTTAAAATAAAATATAACTGAAATCTACCAATTTAGCATGTTTTAATAATTTATTAGAATAAGAAGATTTATATTTTGGGTATCTAATTATTTAGTTTACTTTATTAAAAATATTTTCATTTAATAGGACAGAGAGACGAAAAACAATAAATTAGACTTAACCAGAAGTTGACACGTACCCTTAAAAAATCTTATTTTATTAGATAGTATAGATATAGATATAGATTGAACTCAAGTTCAAGATTTATGATTATTGATACTCTTCTAATTATATTAATTTTGTCAATTTCAATTTATGGAAACGCGTAAACATTTCAAATCAAATCCTTGAAAGTATCGAAAAAGTAATTTGGATATGGCCAAAAATTTAATATTAAAGGTTTGGTTATGCCCTACAAACACACACAAAAAAAAAAAAAAAAAATTCTTAATGTTTGAGCATCTAAATAAAATTGAAAAGTATTTCTTTTATTTAATGTTGGAGCGTTCACACCGTCTTTTTTCAAACGTAACACGTCAGTCTTCGTATCTGAGTTTTATTTATCCTTCAAACATAGTTATTTTCTCTCCAACGTCATGTTTACTTTTAAAAAAAGTTTTCCTTTCAAAGAAATTCTCTCCATCTATTAAATAATTTTGTTTTGTGTATTATTTTTTTAATTTCTAAATATTTATTACTATCACGTAACTTTCTCGTTTTACTTAATAAATCAGTTTTTACTAGTTTCTATTTTCTTAATTTCTAAGAATTTCCACTAACCAGTTATAATTACACACATACATTAGTGTAACACACTAAGAGGTTGTTTGGTAATATTTGAATGATTAAGTGTTGAATCAATAAGAGGTCTGAACCATTAAGAGGTCTGAACCATTAAGAGCTAGTATATCGCTTAACTATTCAAAGGCAAATGTCTGACCAATTCAGATAAGAGGTCTTAACCATTCAGCATTAGACCTCTTAACCATTCAGCATTAGTATAATGCTTAACTATTCAGAGGCAAATGTCTGAACCATTCAGACATTTACTAGCAAAACAAACAGTCTGAACCATTAAGTGCTGAACCATTCAGACATCTGAACCATTAAGAGACTGATTAAGAGGCTGCCAAACAGCCCCTAACACCCCCATCACCCACCCCACCCCCCAAACCAACCCAACGTCACGTTTACGTTTTAAAAAATGTTTTTTTCAAAGAAAATCTCTCTATCTAATAAAAAGTTTTGTTTTTGGTTTCTCTATTTTAATTTCTAAATATTTATTAAAGTTAATTTTAGTTTTACTCCCCAAGGTTTAACTAAAGTAACCATTTTCCTGCAAAAGATTAAAAACATCGATTTATCTCCAAAAGTTTCATATATTGTTTCAATTTCACTCCAAAAGTTCATTATTTTGGATAAAATTAAAACAACTAATGAAACTTTTGAATTTAAATTGAAACAATTTATGAAACTTTTGAAGGTAATTGATGTTTTTAACCTTTTTGAGGAAAATAGTTATTTTTAACAAAACTTAAGGAGTAAAATTGAACTTAACTTTATTTATTACTATCATGTAACTTTCCTGTTTTACATAATAAATAAGTTTTTTTTACTAGTTTCTTTTTTTTAGCTTCTAAAATTTTCCACTAACCATTTGATACCGTTATAATCACACACATACATTATTTCCCACCCCCCCACAACAAACTCGAACTCGTCGCTTTGATATAAGAGGTTACAAATGTTTCATGAGAACAGACATTTAAATTTTGTATAAATATCTTTTTTTTGAACAACCAATGCCTTGTGAACATAAACAACACTAGTGACTCATTCCGTTCATCATTCTATCAGTTATAGTGTGAAAACCCAATGTAGTAAAATCCATTGACTCGGTTTGAGCATATCAAATCGTAGATGACAATGGGTTTTGGTTACTTAAAAATCAATTAATGTGCGACTCATTGCTTTATATGAATATTGGTTTGATAGTCTTTGGTATAAACAAAAGAAAGCGTGTGAAACCTTTCACGTCGGATTTCATGGTATTTTTTAAAAGTGAATTCTCAAATAGTCAACAAATTTAAGATATGAATATGATGTTTAACGGTGCAAAATTATTTTCATTGAGTTTCAAGTGTTTAATTAAATGTTTTCAAAATCGTCACAAGCTTATAACGATCATTCCATTCTTAGTATAATAACTAGAGTTTTTTTTTTTTTTTTTTTTTTTTTTTTTTTTTGTTTTTGTTTTTCTTTTCTTCTTTTGCTATTTATATAATATAGATATGACACTTATGTTTTATACAAAATTGGATTATGGCATACACGTATTTAATTTCATATTTGTATGTGTTTATTTTATCAAAGTTAATATTTTTAACAGTTTAACGTGAATATATCTATCCATGTTCTAAAGATTTTTTTTTTTTTTTTTTTTTTTTTTTTTTTTTTTTTTTTTTTTTTCAGTTTTCCCTATGTTCTATATTACGTTACGAATATTGTCAATAGTTTTGTTACCATACATGGATTTGTGACAATTTCATTTTTTTTATTTATTTTTCATCCATTAATTTTATTTTTCTTACTTTCAACACGTGAGTTTGTTTTTAATTTATTCAGAAGACAAACACTCATAAATTTCCAGTTAAATGTTTAATTCTTATCTCCAGAACTCAAAAATATTGTTTATTATAGGATTATGTTAGACTTTTAAGTTTAAAAAATTTAGGAAGAATTCTAGACATGATATCCGTCATTTTATTGTTTTCAAAAGCACACGTACTTTGGTAATCACACTCAGTTTAAGACTGAGTGTAGTGGTTGACATTAATTTGTTAGTTAAAGTGTCACCTACATGCCAAGTCAGCACAATTAATTTCACTAAAAATTCTTTTAAATCAAGTGTAGTGGTTTTAACTAATTGCAATGATTACTTAATTATTTTTTATTTTATTCAATAAACATAATTATTCTAATTAAATAAAATCACACAATAAAATACTATAACATTTTAATAAAATAAAAGTTATTACAATACCCCCACTCGACTAAAAGTTTTACCCTCACTCGAATACTTTCAATAATTACCACCTCATCTACCTCTCAAACATCTAAATCGTTGAGTAGTTGATATATATTTAGAAAAAGATATATATATATATATATACACACACACACACACACACACACACACACACACATAGAGAGAGAGAGAGAGAGATAGATGAAGATGTAATTTTAACCTTTAATTTGTATGAAATGAATCCAAAATGAAGTAATTTTATATTATATAGTAAATTTAAAGGGATGAAAGAAAAGTACAGATGAAAACATGATTGCTATTATTATTATTTATTATATATATAAGAAGTACAATTGTGAATAGCGCCGTTATCACAATGGCGTAAAATGTAAATAGCATCACTTTTAACAAACATGTAGTGGGCTTGGCGCCCCTTAGCCCAGCCACATCACTGTTTTAACGCCTCCTCTCAAACCATTACGTTTAGTCTAAGTCTATATGTCAAATATTTTTAAGTTATTGTATTATATGCATTTGTCATTCTATTTTATATTTTAATTTATTTTGTCATATTTTATTATTATTTTTATTTATTGAATAAATATGTTGTTAATTTATCAATGTGCTTTACATGTTAAAAATACACAATATTGTTATTTCACTATTATGCTTTTCAGTTATCAATGTTTTTCAGCAGTTATAGTTTTAGAAAAACAATGACGCTCTGGAAAACATTATGAACTGAAAAACTTAAATATACAAAATTTTTATATATAATGATATGTATTTATTTTAAACATAAAAACATAATGTGACTACAACTAAAATATTTTTCTATCAATATTTTTCATATAATTTGATTTTAACCATTAATTAAAATTTTTAATGGTTAGTCATTTTAGCCTGAATGCATTTTTTTTTTTAACCATAACTCACCCTTATGTAGTAATTTAATACATTTGGTTTTGATATGAATAAATTAGTAAAGTATTTGTTTACGGTAATCAACTAGGTATCACTTGATTTCATATTAATATCCCGAAACCACAAAAAGATTTGAAGCTAACTCTTTAGTCAGTCCCATGCCCGAATAACCCTTTCATCGTTTATCTTGAATGTTTCAGGTTTCAAATTCCATCACCGTATTTACATTTATTTGTCACCATAGTTGTAAAAGATTTTATGTAAAAAACAATATTATCAAAAGTTTCATAATCATTTGATAAATCTTTTGGTACTCTTGTATATACTACATGTGTGTGAACGAAGTAATGTGTGAAAGAGGTGAAAATTGGAAATAATTATTAAGTCATAGGACAAAAGTTGATTTATTAACAACTTTAATTTGTATCATTATCATGTACGAAAGGGACATAAATATAAAATCAAAGTTTAAGCATACATATATGGTACGTTTTTTTACATCTATATAATAGGTTATAATCTCGTGTATTATGTGAGTTGTATAAATATAAAGTTATATATTCTTAGTTATAAGAATTCACATATCACATATCTATGACATATTACACATATAGATATTTAATACAAATTCTACACACGTTATATAGTTGTTTAGAAAAAAAGTTATAAAAAAATGAAAAAATTGTTCAATTTATAAAATTATTTTATGAACAAACCTAGCTTTTTTAAAATAAAAATGGATTTTATATAAATATTATAGAAATCATTATTATTAGATAAGATAGAAAGATGCGAAAACTAAAATTATGAAAAATTAAGAAATTTATATAATTAATAAGAGGAAGATGCGAGGATAAAAACTAAAAGGACACAGAAGCATGACACGTGTCTTCTAAAATTTTTATGTCTTAGGTATGGAAATATATAATAAATACATAATATTTCATAGAGTATACACTTCTGACTTTATGCTAACACCCAAAAAAAACAAGGGTAATATTAATAACTCAAACTACAGTTAATGAGTATATTTGTAAATACGTGTATCCAGCTTGAAGAATCCTTTATATTAATTTGAGAGAACAACTAATTAAAAAAATCTATATTGAACAAAATTGATTAGTCATTATCTGTCATTGTGTCATCTAAAATTGACAACTAATAAATTTTATAAGCTTCCTCGAACTTTACATGTAGTTTCGTGTGAGAATGAAATAGACTGATGAAAAAGACCCTAAATAATACACAAATAAAATAAAAACAAATATTATATATACACACATGTATATATATACATATGTATAAATTTATGAGAGAGTTTTATGTAGAACATAATTTTTCATGATAATAGCGAGAACAAAATAAATATTTCATTTTGTGAACTTAGAATTTTAAGATACTCTAAAATGATTAAAATGTAATATTGATTTATTTATCTTGAAATCTTTAAGAAAAAAATTATTGTCAAATGTTGTTTATTTGTACTTGAACCTACACATGTGCATGTTATGCGTAGTAACACTTAAAAGCTAAAAATAATAAGAAATATGAATTTAAAGACATTTTTATGCGCATACCATACGCATTGTATATATGTATTTATAGACAGACCAATGCACTTTGCTTGAGGCTTGCCTTGGTGCACGTTGGTGGGTGGGTTCGACGGGTGAGTCCGAGTCACATTAGCTTAATCAACTTGAAGTCGAGCCCATACTAATATGACCTAAACTGATTTGAGTACATGTTCAAATCGAAGCACACAACTCAATTCGTATTCAACTTCTATGAGCTCATGGCTTTGTTAATTGTCTCCTTTGATTGATTTCTAATGATTTGCGTAAGTTACTTATTAAACTAATTTTTTAATTGCATAATATTTATAGCTAGGTCATTTTCATATTTTTTTTGGGTAAATCTAATACTGTTGTAAAAACTTTTTATTTCATATTTTGTGATATATACCACAAGGATGAAAATTAATCAGTTAATTATACTAATCAGATTGTTGTTAAATTGTGGTGGGAGGTGGGTGCAGTCTGAGTCTAGATCAGATTGTTGTTGTTAGGTTGAGGGGAATGTGAAGATGGTGATGATGAGCTTAGCAGGAAGAGAAAGACGATGGTTCAGGAGATATCGGTGAGAGCGCTTGAATATCTCTGTATTTTTATTAACCGGATATTAGATTATTTAAAATAAAATATATAATATAAGTTCAGTAAGTTTAAACAATATCAAATATTTTTTTGGAAGCGTAGGATATAGCGGGAGTGACATTACCTTTGCGGTCTCGTGACGAACCTAACCGTAACAACATCGTCCCCGATATCTTGGTATTATCGGAGCTAGTATCGGTGTTCGCTTTTATTGTTTTAACGAGCTTAATTGATAATGATCAAACCCATGTTGCGTAGCGTGGGAAAAGATGACCGCACTCCCGCCGCGAAACGCAGGTGATAAAATTAGTTGAAATTTAAATTGCAGCATGAGTGTGAGATCCGATTTGCAACATTGAGGCCTTGAGGCCTTCGGCCTTGGGAGTTGGGTCCATATGTCCAGTATCATAACATAAATTCATTTGGGCTTTGTTAGCAACTGGGCCAAAGAGGATGATATCAAAATCAATATAAAGCCCATTAAGCTTTTATACATAGAGAGAGGTGCACAAACTGGGTTGAAATTTATACCGCGCCGGGGTCAACCCGGGTCGGGTTTGGATCAAAAATCCAAACCAGTTTTGACCGGGTTTCATGTCGGGTACAAAACGGTTTCAAGAGAGCAAAATGATAAAAAAATATCGGGTTTAAACCAGGGCGGGTTGGAAAAAACAGAGTTGAACTTGGGTTCGAGTGTGGAGGATACAAACCGGTTTGAACCCTTTGGGTTGAATTGAATTGGAACGGGGTTGAACCTGGGTCAGGTTCAGGTCAGGTCGTCGGATCGGATTGGGTAACTGGGTTGGATTTGCACCTCATACATCATACATAGCGTTTTAAAAACAAGGATCGATTGACCCCTTACATAATCTATCTATTATAATAAAACCAGGTTTTAGGTGAACACTTGGCATAATTCTAGAGCTCTTAATTTTAATTTTCTCGCTTCTCTCTCCTATTAAATAAGTACATTAATTACAAATTATATTATTTATTTTTTTTATATTAAATATAGTTTTTTAATAAATTAAGAAATAGTTCTTTTTATAAATTTTAGTTCTAAAGAAACAACTTTATTAAGATAAGAAATTTTACTAAAACATCAAACTTTTAAAAAATATAAAGTAGTTTAAAATCACCGTTTTTAAATAATAAAATTATTATAAATCAAAATAATTAAAATTCAGAGTTATAATGAGTTTTTTTAGAAATGACACTTTTTAAAAAGGTTTGTTTTGGAACAAAATGCTTGAAATTTTTTTAAATTACAAAAAAATTAATTAATTATAATATTAATCATAAGTAAAATCAATCATACGCCTGTATCAAAATATTATTTTATAATTAATAAATTTTCGTTACTAATTATTTGATATTTATTTATTCAACCCGCGTAATACACGAGATTCTACGCTAGTATGACTGTAAATTAGTTGATCCAATTTCAAGTGATAGCAAACTTTTTAACAACAATAAAGATTAAGGATAGATAAGCTTTGCGCACATAAATTTACGAAGATTGGTTTCAAAATTAGGCATATATCAAGAAATATGTTGACCAATTTACAAACTTTTCCTCTTAAGAGTTTGATCACTCATTTGTTTGAAATTTTAAATCACATAAACTATAGTTTTGTTATAAGGTGATATAATTTTTCAGAATATTAAATCAATTATAAAACTCACAAGCTTTCAATTCAGAAAGAAAGAACATTCGAACATACAAAATCATTAAACTTTGACAAATATCAACACAGGATCTTTGATTTTTATAAGTATGATGATTACTTTCATATTGACTTTTATTAGTATTAAATATTTCGAAGTTATGACCTTTGTGAGTGGAAAGTTTTACTAAAATTCAAATGGTTAGTTTCCATAAATTTTGTAAGGATTTCAAACCAGATTATAAATGATTTAACTAATTTAAGAGCATCATCTATCGAAAGTGAATATTGTCCGTCTTTCCTTAAAAATATTTGAAATGCTATGCAAGATAGGATCAAAATTTTTTTTTTTGAATGGCCAACGAATACTTTTTTTAAGCTCGGTCACCCATGTAAACCCAATGATGAAAGGCCACCCACGCCCGCGAACACAGACAGCGCTGGTGACCCGACACGCCCACCAATCCAGGGAAAACCCACCACTCGAAGACCCACTGTGGTAAAACCCCTGACCCACTTGAAACATATTGCATCAAGTGAGACTCGAACCCATGACCTTCGTTTTGAAAAACCATGGGATGCCTACTCCCAAACCAATTGACGGATCCAAAACTAAATTCTGGAAACAATGAACTCATATATATATATATATTTACAAGAGTGGTTAAACATACCTTCTATATGTCTAACGTACCCCATCTAGTTCCACTTACAATAACCGGTAATTTTATAACTTGCCGTTTCATATTTCACAACAAGGTAATATTTATAAATAAAAAAAAAGAGTCAAACTGAAAATCTTTTTTAATCTTATTTTCACATCAATGCAATTTCATATGGCTTACATCTTTGCCTTTCTGTTTACACAAATTTCAAATTTAATTTCGCGTTCTTTACCTTCCCGTGCGAGAAAAGTTTCAAAATATAAATTGCGAGTTATTAATAATAATTATCTTATTAAAATCGCTCCTAAAAAAACAAAATTATTTGAGAAGCAGTCACTAGGATTAAAACACCGACATTGGGTGATCCTTAAATTTAATGCTTTTAGAAACAAAGCTTAGATTACACGGATAACAAAATACTCTTATGCCAACGTAAGACTAGTTTATTTGATAGAGACTTTGTTTATTAGAGGGGAGGTTTTAGGTTCAAACCCAAACAATAATGTATTTGGTGTAGTGTAGGAGTAGATTATATTTACCGTTCAAAAAACAAACAAAATACTCTCATAAAACATAAGAAGGTATTACGTCAATTTGGGGCAAAATTGCATAAACCCTAGAACGAATTCTGCATTGCTACGGAATGCTACCTGAAATTCGAATTTGAATACAAACAAAATCGATGGGAAGTAGAAGCAGATCCGACGTAAATTACAGAAACCCATGTCTGACGATGCATCAGCCCTGGGCTTCTCTGCTTGTATATGGTATTAAGCGTATCGAAGGAAGATCTTGGCCTTCACCAATCACAGGTACTTACGATTTCTCGAATCCTTTTAATCTTTTAGAAGAGCACGATACAACTTGATTTATGTTGATCTGAAAGATTAAAATCTAATAATGTTGATGAATTCGTTTATCTTGCTGAGAAAGAAGATGTTGTTTTGGGATTTTTATACCTAACTTGTTGATTTTGAAGTTTATAGCTGATTGTTTTCTTGTATGAACGTTTTGAAGGTCGACTTTGGATTCATGCTGCCAGTAAGATCCCTGATCCTGAAACAATCAAAGCAATGGAGGACTTCTACAGACAATTATATGCATTAGATGGAGTTACTGATCTCAAGTTCCCAGACCATTATCCTGTTTCGAGGTTATTAGGTGATTGTTTCTTTCTGTTTTCTTACCTTCTTTATATTCTATAAATAAATGCTCACTCTGAAAATGTTCTTGTCCTCTTTAATTCAAACTTCACTTTGGACATTGATGAAGAATATTCAACTTATTCACTGCCAAATGTAGCTGATTACTGACTATTGCTTGTGCATTTAGCTTTCTTTTTGGTAATTTCACTAAACACGTGCACATTGCATTCTTGATATAGGTTGTGTTGAAGTGGTTGGATGTGTGAAGTGTGAAGAGCTTGTATCATGGGAGGATGTTCCACAAGGGGTAGGCATCTGAACCTCTAGTCTCTACCAAAAATCATCTGTGCCTCTGTGGTCGACTTTTTAGCGTCGAATGATGAGATTATTTTCCTTAAGCCAGAAAGTAGTAACATCTACATGATACAATATTTTTTAGTTTAAATGCATCAGCGGTGAATCAATATATTTATGTGTTCTCCTTACAGGTGAGGCTGGAAGGACAAACAGCTTTTTGTTGGCTATGTGAGCAACCACAGGTTTGCTTCTTGCTCTTTTGTTTCTGGTTTACCTAGCTTATCATTTAAAATCGTTGCAGACATTGTCTAAGCAACTTGTTTAAAATCTGTGCAGAAATTGCTCGTACCATTTGAGATGCGTGGATATCAAGGAGTCTATAACTTGGAAAAGAGGGTAACGATGAAATTCTAAGTTGCATAATCTGATTTTTGTTACTTATTTATTGTATTCCTTTTCTCATTATTTTTGGTCTTTTGGTATAGATTCTTGAAGGAGCACTCAGAGGTCTTTGTCCAGTTGAAGCACCATTACCGGTTAAGTTCCCACTGCCAGACCCTCGAAACGCGTTATCTTTAAAACCAGGGTCACTGGTTCATGGGCACAAAAGTGGCCAAAACAAATATAAGACGGACGAGGGTTCATCAGCAGACCTTGCAGCGGCCATAGCCGGTGCAAGGGCTGCTGCAACACAGTTTTCAAAGAAGAGCTATGGCCAACCTACAGCAGGATTCCAAGGGCAAGGATCAAGAACAAGGACCAACGCCATGAGAGGCGCTCAAAGATTAGACACCAATAACGAACAACGCTGGTGATAGTACTTTATGTTTCTAAGTAGACAAGTTAGGCGATTCAGCGTGCCTTAGTTTGATTTATTAAGAATATTTAAAATGTAGCTTGCGTTTTGTGTAAGAAGTTTGAATGTGAAATATATCCTAGCAGCTTTTACAAGATCTGGTGGTCATGGTATGTTCAACTGGGAGTAGGCTCAATGTCTAATAATATCATTTTTTTTAATGGGAGAAGGGTGGTCACGAAGTTTGTGAAAGGGGAGAAGGCTCAATGTCTAATAATAATATCCATTGTGCTAGTCTGTGTTAATGATTTCTATACTAATTTTATTGAATTAGTCATATTTTAAAAGATCATGGCAAGTGATGTGTATCTAAGCACACTCTTGAGAATGAACATAGGTACTAAAGGTATACGGTATACGGGCGGCATTGTCCTCTCCAGGTCAGCCTCTCCTCCCTCTCGCGATTGTTTTATTAGAGATGGTCTAACAGGTATTTGGCCCCTTAGAAACAGTCCAACTAAACCATTAAACACACTCTAAAGCGTTCAGATGTTTCTCTTGCTTCAAAAAATATTTATACTTTCTATTTTGTTTGGACTTTGGATGTAATGTTTTTAAACTTTCCGTTGGAGATATAACAATGATAAACCTACTCACAAAAATGCTTAAACAATTCTTTATTGAACGTGTATACTAAATTTATACAATAAACGTTCTAAAGTGAGTTAAACAACGTTATGATTTCATGTCATAAGAACATGATTACATACAAAGACTAAAAAAAAAGATTATTGGATTTTAATAGTCTCAACTTTCATTTATTGGCCGGGATTAATCCCAACTCAAGAAATATTTACAAACACTCTTAACTTTGAGCTTATTTTCTTAAATCCCAACTCAAAAAATATTTTCGATGACATAGACTGTATTTATGGCCAAAATACTAAGCAAAAAGTTGAAATCAACCATCTGATCCGTCAATTCGAAACTTTCGCACCATAAAACCCGTCAATCTTCACCTTCTGATCTGAATCAATTAACTCATTCGAGTGAGATTTCAGGTGACGTTGAAGGCTAGACACCAAAAGACAGACTTGATGGAGGCTGGGCGGCGTAGTTGAAAAATGACGCAATATTGGCCCCATTTTATAAAAAAAAACTAACGGTGGTTAACTCTCTATTAGTAAGGGATTGTTAGAGGAAAATAAATTTTAAATTGGGAGTTTCTGCAAACATTTCATGAGTTGGGATTAATCCCGACCAATAAATGAAACTTAAGATTATTAAAATCAAATAATCCTAAAAAAACAAAAACCATCTGTCCATCTTCATTTATGTTAATTCAATTTACTTTATTTTGGGGGCGTTCGGAAATTTTCTTTTAAGTGATTTATAGCTCAGGTTTCTTTTAATTCTTTTAACCAGTAGTGATTTCAAGATACCTGCATGAAAGAAATTAAATATTTATTATTATTTGAACAACAACTGCCACTTATTTAATCTACTTCTAGTCTACTTCACAGTTTATTACTTGAATTAAATCCCTTTATCTCTACTCTCTAGTACATTACCACCTGGCTAACATGATACACGTAGATTCATTTTTCTTCACGTGGCCTATTCCTTGGTGATCAAGTTTAAGTGTCACGCACGCCCTAATAATATAATATAAGTATTATTGCTCCTTTATGAATAAAGAACTATTTGAGGCCACATATTTTAATATTTTTTAGTGTGCAAAATGGTCCCAATGACCATAAGATTGTGAGTGCTGCCAGCTATGCAATGACCTCAACAGTCAACTATTTTGTTTATATATTATACATGAAATGAGTATGAGACATAAACAAGAAGCAATCTTTAAACTTTAAAGTAACCATCAATGGCTAACACAGTTGCAGAGCTTGTGTTCATCCCTGCACCAGGGGTTGGTCACATAATGTCCACCATCGAGATGGCGAAAGTTCTCGTGAACCGCGACCAAAGGCTCTCCTTAAGCGTTCTTCTCATTCACCCTCCTTACTCCTCCTTTGCTCTCACCACCTACATCGAATCATTGGCTAAAACCGCTGTCGATCGCCTACGATTCACTGAACTCCCTCGAGATCAAACGCCACCGAAGCTCGACCCTGAAGCTCCCATGACTTCTTTCTATGAGTTCATCAACGGTCATTGCAAATACGTTAGAAAAATTGTGGCTGACATGATTAATAATCAAACTGGTGCAGGTCGGGTCGTCGGGTTTGTGGTTGACATATTATGCACCAGCATGATAGATGTGGCTAATGAGTTTGATCTTCCAACGTACGTGTTCTTCACTTCTAATGCTGCTTTTCTTGGGTTCAAGTTGTATTTGGAGACGCAATGTGTTGATCAGAACCGAGATGTTATCAAGCTGAGTAACTCGGAAGGTGAGATGCGTGTTCCGAGTTTTGTTAATCCGGTGCCGACGAAGGTGTTTCCAGAGTTGTACCAGAAACAAGATGGGTTGGACTTTCTGATATGTTCTATTGGGAAAATGAGAAAGGCTAAAGGGATCATGGTTAATACATTCTTGGAGTTGGAAACACACGCGATTAAGTCGTTTCCGGGCACCAACTTCCCGCCTTTGTATCCCGTGGGGCCCGTACTCAATCTAGACGGAGTAGCCGGAAAATCTGATGACAGGGATGTGTTTAACTGGTTGGACCGTCAACCGCCATCTTCAGTGGTGTTGTTGTGTTTCGGGAGTGGGGGAAGTTTTGATGAGGTTCAAGTGAAGGAGATAGCACGTGGTCTAGAACGAAGCGCTCATCGTTTTGTGTGGTCGCTACGACGACCGCCTCCACTAGACCAATCATATGAGATGCTCCCTGATGATTATGATGACCCGAGAATGGTACTGCCAGATGGGTTTCTGGAGCGCACCTCGGGGATAGGGAAAGTGATCGGATGGGCCCCGCAGGTGTCGCTGCTGGCCCATGAAGCAGTTGGGGGATTCGTGTCCCACTGCGGGTGGAATTCTATGTTAGAAAGCTTGTGGTTCGGTGTGCCAACGGCTACATTGCCGATATATTGTGAGCAACAGATGAATGCATTTGAAATGGTAGTGGAGTTGGGATTAGCCGTTGATTTGAAATTGGATTACAAGATCAATATGTTTTATCCCAAAGGTGATGTGGTCATTGTTACGGCGGAGGAGATAGAGAGGGGAATAAGACGAGTGATGGAGGATAACGAAGTGAGAGCAAAGGTGAAAGAGATGAGCAAAATGAGCAGGGCCACAGTAGCTGAGGGGGGTTCGTCATACGCTTCAGTTGCCTACCTTCTACAGGATATCATGAGTAACAGCAAATGATTTCGAATTTTGTTCAATTTACTATTAGTACTGATCCGTTTGGAATTTGGTTGTCAAGAGTGAAAGTGTACACTTGGTTTAAACACATAAATAAAAAAGAATTGTTAACTTTACAAATAATTTATAAAAAATTAATAATAGGGACCAATATCAATTATTTTGCAGCATAATAAATTATAATAGACTTGCCATTTATTATTACAAGATATAGTTTGGTCATCAAGTAGTCATCATCAATTAATTATATACATGAGTGGCGGCCCTTTCCAGTATACGTCGTCTTCACCTGATGATCAAGTTTACCCCGTTATACACCCCATTACATGACTTACTATTGTATGTCTTATCATTTTAATATTATTAATAATAGAATATTTACCAAGGGGACATTCTGAAGGTTAAGTAGAGCGCTTCACAACAAAAGGTTTGTGGTTTAAAAGTATGTAATTTGTATACTGTGTGTATTTATTCTAGAAAATCAAAGAATTTTTGCATAGGGACTTGTCTAAAACCAACTCGTCTCATCTCCTTCCTCCCTCTCTCATAGAATGCGTCTCTTTCCTCCGAGGGTGGTCTGTATGCAATAACTTAAACTCCAGGTAAAGCAAAATAATAATAAAAATAATAGTAATAACAACGGATGATCTTAGCCGAAAGCATCAAATTCAAATCAAATTAATATAATTTAAAGAACACGGTATTGGTAAAACCTATTTGATTGAGAGAGCAACATAATTTAATATTTTATGGGGTGGAAAATTGTCTGAATGAGTCTTGCTAGCAATGCAATGACCTCAACATACATACAGAAATGTAGTATTTATAAAGGAATATACCATCAGCAAAACACAAGCTTTGATCTAAACATCAATGGCAAACACAGCTGCAGAGCTTGTGTTCATCCCCGCACCAGGGGTTGGTCATATAATGCCCACCATCGAGATGGCGAAAGTACTCTTGAATCGCGATCAAAGGCTCTCCATACATGTTCTTCTTATGAATTCTCCTTACCATCTCCCCGCCTTCACCACCTATGTCGAATCATTGGCTAAAAACACACTCAAACGAATACGATTCACTCAAATCCCTCAAGATCAAACACCACCAAAGCTTGACCCTAAGGCTTTCATTACTTCCTTCTATGACTTCATCAACAGTCATTGCAAGTATGTTAGAAATATCATGGCTGACATGATAAATGATCAAACTGGTTCCAGTAGGGTCGTTGGGTTCATAGTTGACATGTTATGCGTAGGGATGATAGATGTGGCCAACGAATTTAACGTGCCTACATATGTGTTCTACACTTCTAGTTCTGCTTTTCTTGGCTTCAACTTGCATATTGAGAGATCGTATGTGGACCAGAACCACAATGTTATTGAGCTGAGTAATTCGGAAGGTGAGTTGGTTGTTCCGAGTTTTTTTAATCTGGTCCCAATGAAGGTTGTTCGGGCGATGTACCAAATAGACGAAGGATTGGACTTTGTGGCCTATTTTTTTCGAGAATTAAGAAAGACGAAAGGGATCATGGTTAATACGTTCTTGGAGCTGGAAACACACGCGATTAAGTCATTTCCCAACACCAACTTCCTGCCTTTGTATCCCGTGGGGCCCATACTTAATCTAGACAGTGTAGCCAGAAAAGCTGATGATAATGATTTATTTAGGTGGTTGGACGATCAACCCCCGTCCTCAGTGGTGTTGTTATGTTTTGGTAGTACGGGAAGTTTTAATGAGGTCCAAGTGAAGGAGATGGCTAAAGGTTTAGAACGAAGTGGTTATCGTTTTGTGTGGTCGCTACACCGACCTCCTCCACCAGAGCAATCAGTTGAAGTGCATAATGATGACCCAAGGGTGCTGTTGCCAGATGGGTTCCTCGAGCGCACCAAGGGAATAGGGAAAGTGATTGGGTGGGCCCCACAGGTGTCATTGTTGGCCCATGAAGCGGTTGGGGGATTTGTGTCCCATTGCGGATGGAACTCGATACTAGAGAGTTTGTGGTTTGGCGTACCAACGGCTACATGGCCAATGTACGCTGAACAACAAATGAATGCATTTGAAATGGTGGTGGAGCTGGGATTGGCAGTTGAATTAAAATTAGATTATAAGATCAACTTGTACAATCCCAACGCTGATATAGGAATTGTCACAACAGAAGAGATTGAGAGGGTGGTAAGGCGACTAATGGAGGATAACGAGGTCAGAGCAAGAGTGAAAAAGATGAGCAAACTGAGTAGGGCTACAGTGAGTGAGGGCGGATCATCATATGCTTCTGTTGGCTGCCTTGTTCAGGAAATCATGAGTATCATATGATTACGAGTTTGAATTTTTTTCATAAGCAATTACTAGGTATACTCACGTTTTATTTCTAGTCAAAAGATGAACCGAGAAGCATAATTACATGTTTTATTAGCGACTAAACTATGTGTTGTGCAAATCACCTTTGTCATTTCGCCTAAAATGCTTAAAGGATGTTTTAGCCATTTATAAAGCGGGTCAAAGGCACTCTGTTTGAACTCACTATAGCAGCATTGGAACCGATTCGTCGAACTCTACGATCTTAGCTTTAGGATTTAGCTTTGAATTTTTAGCTTGTAGGTTTTAGAATTTTTAGCTTGTAGGTTTTAGAATTTTTGTGTTTCCAACTCATTGTGTTTTTCATCATTGTCAATGTGTCTTTTCTACATGTCATTGTGTCTTTATTGCTTGTTATTATGCCTTACTACTCGTAATTACACCTTGTTATGCCTTTTTTACATGTCATTGTTCTTTTTATTCTTTTTAGAATAATAAACCTTTCTATTAAAAATCTTACGCTTTTTATTAAACTAGTGTTTTCTCCCGCGCTACGCGCGCGGGAGTTTGGTTGCTTTCCCGTGTCTTACGCAGCGTGACTTCGTTTGTTTTTGTCTCGACTCATCGTAACCACAAAAGCAAATACCGATAGCGGTTCCAATAATAATTATACTGTCAGCGATGGTGTTCACTTATAATCGGTTTCGTTCATCGTAGTTGCACTCGCTTTAGCCTATGTATACGATACAAAAAACACTCGATTTTGAATACAAATTCGTTTTGATAAAAAATTATATCGGAGCATTGAGAAAAAAAGACAACTATGGATTTCGTTATAGAAAAAAACGAAAATATTTAAAGATAAAATAAGTTTGAATTGTAACTTATATATGGAAGGGGTGAAAAAGATAAAAGAAATTAAACTGAAGCTATTAAACTTTAATGGGAAAATTTTAAAAAAAAATCAAAGCTTCGTGGCGAAATGAACACAAATACCATTTCTCTAAAAAAATATTATGGGTGGTCACATAACAAAAACTAAAACTTAGATGGCCAAACTTAAAAACCCATAAAATCATTGTAGCACTTAAGTTGGTTTTTAATATATATAATAATGATCATAACTTGAGGGAGCAAGCCAGTCGTAGATAACGAGAAGGTTGTCATGTTCAATGAAAATTTTCTATTAATTATTTTTTGGCCAAACATATAAATTCTAGATTGCTAGAATCTGGATCATTGATGGCTAAATAAACTAGTTTTATACTCGTCCGGTGGTTGGGTACTTTAACATCATTTTACGTCAATACATTGAATTGTATTATTAAAAAACAGTTGATGTTTAAGAGCAGAGTACAATTATACTTATCCTATGCTTCTAATAGCTTTCATCAATATTCATAATGAAGTAAGCAACTCTAAAAATACACAAAAAAGATAGAAGTTTAAAAAAATTATTGAACTAAAAGATGAAACAATTACTCATTGAAGGACAACCCTTGTGAAGGTGTGAATGTGATTCCATTTCAAACAACTTTGCACTAAACAACCACTTTTGTTAGAAGTCTTGATACCATCTCCAACACTATTATAAGAAACGAAGTTAAACCATCACCTTTAACCTACAAAACAAAATTTGATGAACAAAAATACATTTTCTAAGTTTTATAAATGTTAATGTTGACAACATAGACATGTTTAAGATACATTTTTAGATAACCTTTAAATTTCTAATCGTATAGTGAGATGCTAAAAATTAGCAACAATAATAAATGATGGTGATGGAACTATAATAATAAAAGAAACATTAACATCACTAATAATAATTATAAGGAGAAAAATGCAATTAGCATTAATTACCACTATTAATACTAACACTGCTATAAATGATTTTATTAATTATAAAATATACATTACGCTTATATATAGTATCATTGATCATTGATATTAATGTTTGGCATTATACAAATTACAGCTAACTCCATATATATCTTATATTATTTTAAAACATTAGTTTAAATAAAAATAAAAGTGAGTTTTTTTTAATAAAAATGAAAGTGTATTGAGACATGGTCTATTTTCATAACTCAAATTGAACCAATAACCAAATTTAAGCATTAGTTTAAATAACAAAGTGGTTTTGTTTCTCCTCAAAAGAGAAAAAAAAAAAAAGAGCGAGAGACAAGGATAGGGGCGACTTAAAATCAGTCAGGTGCCACCGCCTACCACCGCCGGCAACCGGAGTGATTGACGGAGGTCGACTAATGACTATCGGTTGGCTCAATCGGTAGTTGATGTGACCATTACTCAGCAGTTACCACCCTGTTTCACCCTTAAACATCTCCTGCAATAGTTATCGTGCCTCCTTATTCACCTCTGTTGCGCATCAAGCTTCAACAACCATGAAATCGACCCAAACATGACCACTACTCTCCGATATAACGTTCACAACTTCAGAATCTCTGGAGGTTGTGTTAAGGTTCCGTCGTCAGTTACGATGAGGGCTAAACATATTCCGTACTGATTGCATGTCGAATAATAGTCCAGATCTAGGAGGTATGACGATTCCGATGGTGCCGATCAAAAGCGCTGGATACGATGGTCACATGAGGCGGCCAAGGCCGCTGGAGGAGTCAGGCAACAGTGGTTAGCGACAATGACTCAAGACAAGTTTCTATGCCATCCGTATCTATTGTACTGTTACTAAACATTTATTTTTTACTTTTCTCTTCTGCAAATAAATGTCATGCAACATATGAGTGAATACAAAGACAAATGTACAATTTGTAAGCAACATCCTTACATACCTTTACATGCTTGATACATTGCTGTGTTAACGTTGTCTTCCATGTCCATGGCAACTTTGTGAAGGTGTTAGTTATGGCTACTAAGCAGAACATGAGGAAAATAAAACGCATGGTAGCTTTAAATGGGCAACAAAAGGTGATTATGAGCGATTTTTGGGGACTACGTGTGCCATTCGAGAGATTATTTTGAACATCTCCTTCTAGAAGGATTCCAGGCAATTTAAACGGCCAGGATAAAATCTTGCATCGTTTGAACAGCTCCTACTTTCCCGCATACGGATGATAAAACGTGAGCATGTGCAGACCAGGTCAAGAAACTGTCGATTTTTTCAATAACCGTCGACTTTCTACGGTTGGGATCCACCGGTTTATACTTTCGACGGTCATGATTGATTAAAAAAACGGTTACGGAGGCCAGAAGTAATATATTATATAATTCTAGATTGCTAGAATCTGGATCATTTATGGCTAAACGCATATGGTCTAACCAAACACAAGATAATATATTTAGAGAATATATATATTTTTAATCCAATAATTGAAAGGAAAAACTATTCGATGGATATGGACAACGTAATATTATATTAAGTAAATTATTATTTTATAACTGTGATTTTTACAAAATAACCGTTTTCATCCAAAGTATTAAAAATAACTATTTAAGTCATATAGTTTCTGTTAAATAATATGCACTCTGTTAAACTCATTCCTCATCCATGACATCCGTTAGAACCACTCATGTACCCGTCTCATGAGAGACATTTTACTCAATTTAAGTTGACGTATTTTACCAAATCCGACCAAACACATGATGATTAGCTATAGTGCAATTCTTTTTATCAAATGAAGTCTAACTAAAGTGTTATTTTTAATAAAATGCAGCCAAATAAAAATGCATTATTTGACTAAAATGTTGTCAAACAAAAAATTACACTTTAATTTAATTGCATTTTAGTAAAAGTCCGTTTAATTTGACTGCATTTTACTAAAAATTACACTTTTGTTTGACTGCATTCGGTAAAAAGCTGCACCTCAGTTTGACTGCATGTGTTTGGTTGCATTTGGTAAAAAATGATTTTTTTACTCCATTAAATTGACTAAAATACCCCTCATGTGACGGGTATGTCGGTGTGTTTTAATGTTTTTTTTATGGATGTGGTTAACTGAGTAGATGTAAAACGTTACTTAATGAAAGCTACATGACTAAAATGGTTATTTTTAATCTTTTGAATGAAAGCAATTACTTTGTACAAACTATAGTTATGTAAATACTAATTTACTCTTTACATTTTATGGTGCAGAGAACGGTTCCAATCAAGCTCTAAACAAACCACTAATATCCTCAACAAACACTAAGTAATTTAACTACCATATATATTTAAAATGCAATGTGAAAAAACAATCATTCATCTTGTGTTTCTAGTTTGGCCATGAGATTTTTTGGGGTTTGCACTTTGCCACCTCCCATCTATGTTTATATGGAGAGAAAAAGGGTTTATTGTGTTTCAAGTGGATTTTGTGGGCAGCGGTGGCAAAGGCAACGGTGGCAGTTACGTTTTCATCATGTTCATCTCTTTCTAGCCGCTCTTTGTTATGGCGACGGTTCTAGGCTATTGTTGCTTAGCTTCCCATCTATGGTCGAGGTGGAGTAGGCGGCGGTTCCCCGGTGTTTGTCGGTGATGATGGTGATCGGCCGTCTTTGTTCTTCTGATGATCTACGTTGAAGCCGGTGGTGCCGAGCGTCGCCCCTTCTTTGGGTCTCTCCGGCGGTGAGAGCTCCACCTTCGTCACCCATGGTGGTTCCTACTAGTAAGCAGGTTGTGTTGGTGCCGGAGGTCTCAAAGTGGCCACACAACCATCGATTATTGGTGGGTAGCAGCTAACCGTAGATCCCGATGGAGGTCTCACTCTTTAACAATGGTTGATCTTTTTGGGGTGTTTACCGAGGCAGAGAAGTTGTGTTCGATCAACTGCCAACATAGTGACCTTTCGTGGGTTGCCGCCGTTACGATCGACGTGGAGTGTGAGGTAGCCCCACTAATGCTGGAGTCTTTTACCCGCCGGCCACCTTGGCTGTGGCGGCAGCCATCATCCGCTTTTTATCTTTTTTTTCTTTGGTTTATTGTTTATTTTGCGTGTTAAGATCTCAGCCACCTTGGCTGTGGCGGCAGCCATCATCGACTTTCAGGTGCGATGGCTTTTAATTGTATCTGTGATGGGCTTAGGGTTTCCTTTTGTTTGGGGTGTTTGACGTAGTGGTATCAAATTGGGTTGAATGTATGATGTTGCGTGTTTTGATTTGACGCATGTCTGGTTTTGGTTTTGATTGCATATGTTTTGGGTTTGACATGCCTTTGTTCTATGCCATTTTGGTGATTCTACAAAGATTGTATGTGACTGTTAAAATCGATTTGTGGTTGTATTTCTATTGTGGCAAGCTTGAAAATGTTCCTGGATCATCCATAAAACTAGTGTTTGTTGTCTTGCCTTGCTGATGTTGATGATGATGTTCTTGGTAAAAACAATATCAAAAATCTAATTTTAAGAGATAGTTTTGATGTCAATGATGATGAACATGTGTTCATTTGAGACCATTGTTTTGTTTGTTTTGTAGCTATGATGATACATGAAAACTAAGCCGCGTTAACAATTACTTTGGCTTCGATTAAACCTGTTAGGTTATGGCTATGATGATGAAAATGTAACTCTGAGCCACAGTTTGTTCCGTTCCTAGGATGTGCAACGCACGTCGGAGTAAAACACTAATATATTACTTATATAGAATGACGCATGAATAAAACACAAGCTTTAAACTAAGTATCAATGGCGAACACAGTTGCATAACTTGTGTTCATACCAGCACCAGAGGTTGGTCGTATGACATCCACCATCGAGATGGTGAAACTACTCGAGAACCATCCTCAATCAAGATTTTTCTCATAAACGTTCCTCACATTGTCTTCGCTCTCACCACCTAATCGAATAATTGTCTAAAAACATTATCAAACGCAAACGCATACGATTCACTAAACTCACTCAAGATCAAACACCACTAAAGCTTGACCCAAAGCCTTCATGACTTCTTTCTATGAATTCATATGGGCAATGTAGTTGTTGGCACACCAAACAACAAGCTTTCTAGCATCTAATTCCACCTGCAACGGGACTTGAACCCCCCCACTGCTTCATTGGTTAGCAGGTCACCTGCGGGGCCCATCCAATCACTTCCCCTGTCCTCGAGGTGCACTCCAAGAACCCATCTAGCATAACCATTCTTGGGTCATCATAATCATCAGGGAGCACCTCATAAGATTGGTCTAGTAAAGACGCTCGTCGTAAAGAACACACGAAACAATGACCGCTTTGTACTAGACCATACGTTATCTCTTTCACCTGTAACTCATCAAAATTTCCCATAATCTCAAAACATAATAATACCAGTATACCACTAAGGATGGTGGTTGACGATCCAACCAACTAAACACATCCCTGTCATTAACTTTTCTTGCCACCCTGACTAGATTGAGTGTCGGTCCCAGGGGATACACTCACGGGAAGTTGGAGCCTAAAAACAACTTGATCGCGTGTGTTTAAGAATGTATTAACAATAATTCCTTTAGCCTTTCTCACTTTCCCAATAAAATATATCAAAAAGTCCAACCCGTCTTGCTTCTGATACAACTCAGGAAAAACCTTCATTGGCGCAAGATTAACAAAGCTCGGGACTGCCATCTCACCTTCAAAGTTAATCATCCCAATGATATCTCGATTATGATGAACACAGTGTCTCCAAATACAACTTGAACCCAAGTAAAGCAGTATTTGAACATGTATTTTAGAAGATTAAACACTAGCCACATTTATCATGCCTATGCAAAATATGTCAACGAGAAACCCAAAGACCTACGGGAAGCAGTGGTGAAAGAGATGAGCAAAATGAGCAAGGTTACAGTAGTTAAGGGTGGTCCGTCATATGCTTTAGTTGCCTACCTTCTTCAGGATATCATGAGTAACAACATTGGACTTCGAATTTTGGCCGATTTGCTATTGGTGATTTTTTGTTGTTAAAAGTGAAAGTGTACACTTGGTTTAAACACATTAATAAAAAGAATTGTTAACCTTACAAAAAATTTTAAGGAAAATTGCAAAAATAGTCCATGTGTCTATGCTTGATCGGATTGCATGTTTGGTTCTGGGAAATGAAAAGTTACAAACATAGTCCCAACTTTTGTTAGATCGTTGCACAAATAGTCACCATCGTTAATTCTCAGTTAGTTTTTAACGAAAATAGATGACATGTACCATCCAATATAATATTGTTGTCCTTTTATACTCACCCCCTCTTGCTTTCCGTGTAATAGGTACGGTCATAAGCAAGGTTACGAACATCATCTTTCTCGTCGACCTACATCATATATTATTTAGGCATTTTTGTAAAAAGAGCAGTTTAAGTAGGAAAGAGAATATGATTATTAAAAAGAAAAATTAGATTTTATTAATCCAGACTATTAACTAATTGCTAATATTAATCCCAACTAACAACTTGACCAACATTAATCTCAACTTTTTGATTTTCTTACTAATAACGTTCTCAGTCTAACTATTCGTTAACTTTGTTGGTTTTCAATAACGTATCATGTGATGTGGCTTGACATCGTGACGTGACATATTACATAATTACAATTATAAATATAAATGTATTATTCAATTCTTTTTTATAAAAGATTATATTTTGAAGCTATTTACGTAATTCTTTTGTCGTTAGTTGCGCAGCTTGGAGGCAAAGAGACACAAAAATTGAGGGATATTTTTATATTTTTTTATTTTAACTATGTAATATGCATGTCATGTGCCACATCACATCATGTGCCACGTCATCAAAAACTAAAAGGTTATTGGATTTTAATAATCCCAAGTTTCATTTATTGGCTGGAATTATTCCCAACTCAGGAAATGTTTGCATACACTCCCAACTTTAAATTTATTTCCTTCAACGATCCTTTACCAACTGAGAGTTAACCGCCGTTAGTTTTTTTGATAAAATTGGGCCAACATTGAGCCATTTTTCAACTATGCCACCACCCCGCTTCCATCACGTTCGTTTTTTTGGTGTCTAGTCTCCAATGTCAACTGAAATCTATCTCAAATGAGTTAAGTGGTTCATATCAGAAGGTTGAGATTAACGGGTTTTTGGGTGCGAAAGTTTCAGATTTACGGACCAGATGGTTGATTTCAACTTTTTGCTTAGTGTTTTGGCCATAAAAACAATCCATGTTATCGAAAAACTAACGCTGTTAACTCTCAATTAGTTAGAAATCGTTGAAAGAAAATAAGCTCAAAGTTAAGAGTGTCTGTAAACATTTCTTGAGTTGGGATTAAACCCGGCCAATAAATGAAAATTATGATTATTAAAATCCAATAACCCAAAACTAAATAGAGTTAATGGACACTAGGATTGTTATTGGTAACAAAGTTAAAAGTTGGGATTAATATTGATTAAATTGTTAGTTGACATTAATATTGGCAAATAACCAATAGTTGGTTTATTAAAATCTAATTTTCCTATTAAAAAGCAAGAAATAGTATTATGTTCAAAAGATTACAAACACTTGATAAAAAAACACACCGCAATAACGGAACCAAAATAAAAATTGTGCATTATTATGCATCATTCAAGTTCGAGTGATGTTTTGACGATAACAAACAAAAATTACCAAAAAAGATCTAAAGCTGTAGTATTTGTTTGTTATTTGTTTATGATAATGTTTACATGTGTTTAAATCTATTTTCTAAAAGTATCTTGCCGTAAGTCAAGGAGGAAGAGGATGTTCGTAACCTTGTTTAAGATTCACAAATTTAAAAGACAAAAAATACACTTAAGGGGCTGTTTGATAGACTCTTAATGATCATTAAAAGGTTAACTTTTAATGGTTTATAACTTTTTAATAGTTAAAAGATAACCACAATACTGAATGATTAAGAGGTTAAATTGTAATGGTATCTCTTAACCATTCAGCATTACGGTTATCCCTTAACCATTAAGAGGCTATGAACCATTAAGAGGTTATGAACCATTAAGAGGTATCCTCTTAATAATCATTAAGAGACTATCAAACAATCCATTACATGGATGTCACATGTAATTTATTTTCGTTAAAAATACCAACTGAGAATTGACGGTGACGACTATTTATGCAACTAAATGACAAAAGTCAGGTCTAAGTTTGCAATTTTTTATTCCTGGGAGCCAAACATTCATTCCTACCAAACCATGCATATGGACTATTTTTTTTTTCACTAATTTTAGTAATAGTGACCAATATCAAAAACTATTTAATATTTTGCAGCCTAACCAATTAAAGACTTGCCAATTATTATTACAAAATATAGCTTGAACATTATATAGAAATATAGAATGCTCATCATTTAATAATTGATGTATGCAGAAAGGAGACCCATTCAACATTCACGTAGTTTTCTCTTTGCGATCAAGTTTACCCGTTATACACGCCACTACATGATTTTCTATTGTATATCTATTATTTAACATAATTAATAAAATCTATGCCAAAAGCTATCCTAC
This sequence comes from Flaveria robusta, assembly GCA_025506415.1. NCBI lineage: Eukaryota > Viridiplantae > Streptophyta > Magnoliopsida > Asterales > Asteraceae > Flaveria > Flaveria robusta. The sequence goes on from CM046467.1 coordinate 32,690,545, forward strand.
TGTTAAACGATATGTTTCACTAGGTCATAACAAAAAAGTTATGAATTCAAAGGACGCACCATACATGTTAGTATATTATCCTGAAAAATCTATAAATTAGTTTTCTAAAACAATATATTTCTATTAGCCAAAAGCAAAAGTATCGTATTTAAATCAAAATAGTATAATTCAAAGAACACGCTAACTTGAAAAACTATGTGAAGGAAACATAATTTAATATTCTATGGGGGTGCAAAATGGAACCAATGACGATAAGCTTGACTGAATGAGTCCTGCCAGCAATGCAATGACCTCAACATACATACACAAATCTAGTATTTATAGTATTTATAACGGAATGAAACATCAACCAAACACAAGCTTTGATCTTTGATCCAACCATCAATGGCTAACACAGTTGCAGAGCTTGTGTTCATCCCAGCACCAGAGGTTGGTCATATAATGTCCACCATCGAGATGGCGAAAGTACTCTTGAATCGCGATCGAAGGCTCTCCGTAAATGTTCTTCTTATGAACTCTCCTTACCCTGTCCCCGCTCTCACCACCTACATCCAATCGTTGGCTAAAAACACACTCGAACGAATCCGATTCACTGAAATCCCTCAAAATCAAACACCACCAAAGCTCGACCCCAAAACTCCCGTTACTTCCTTCTATGAATTCATCAACAGTCATTGTAAATACGTCAGAAATATCGTGACTGACATGATAGATGATCAAACTGGTTCCCGTAGGGTCGTTGGGTTCGTTGTGGACATATTATGTGTTGGGATGATAGATGTGGCTAACGAGTTTAATGTCCCGACGTATGTGTTCTTCACTGCTAATGCTGCTTTTCTTGGCTTGAACTTGCATATTGAGAGATTGTATGTGGATCAGAACCAAAATGTTATTGAGCCGAGTAACTCGGAAGGTGAGTTGGTTGTTCCGAGTTTTGTTAATCCGGTGCCGATGAAGGTTGTTCGGGCCGTATGCCAGATAGATGAGGAGTTGGACTATCTGGTCTATTCTTTTCAAGAATCAAGAAAGGCAAAAGGGATCATGGTTAATACGTTCTTGGAGCTAGAAACACACGCACTAAAGTCGTTTCCCAATACCAACTTCCCGCCCGTGTATCCTGTGGGACCCGTGCTTAATCTAGACGGTGTAGCTGGAAAAGCTGATGACAGTTCTTTACTTAGGTGGTTGGATGATCAACCACCATCCTCAGTGGTGGTGTTGTGTTTTGGTAGTATGGGAAGTTTTAGCAAGGCCCAAGTGAAGGAGATAGCTCGTGGTTTAGAACAAAGTGGTTATCGTTTTGTGTGGTCGCTACGCCAACCTCGTCCAACTGAGCAATCAGTTGAAGTGCATAATGATGACCCAAAGGTGTTATTGCCGGATGGGTTCCTTGAACGTACTATGGGAAAAGGGAAAGTGATTGGATGGGCCCCACAAGTGTCATTGTTGGCCCATGAAGCAGTAGGAGGGTTTGTGTCCCACTGCGGGTGGAACTCAATACTAGAGAGTTTGTGGTTTGGCGTACCAATAGCTACATGGCCAATGTACGCTGAGCAACAAATGAACGCATTTGAAATGGTCATGGAGTTGGGATTGGCAATTGACTTGAAATTGGATTATAAGATCGACTTGTTTAATCCCAATGCCGATATAGTAATTGTCACAGCAGAGGAGATAGCGAGGGTGGTAAGGCGATTAATGGAGGATAATGAGGTTAGAGCAAAAGTGAAAGAGATAAGTACGCAGAGCAGGGCTACGGTGGTTGAGGGCGGTTCATCATATGCTTCCGTCGGCTACCTTGTTCAGGAAATCATGAGTATCATATGATTATGTGTTTGAATTGTTTCATGAGTAACTATCAGTTACACTCGTGCTTTCTTTCTAGTCAAAAGATGAGTCGAAAAGCATAATTACATTTTTTATTTAGCAACCAACTATGCATAGCGGTAATCAGCTTTGTCATTTCGCCTTAAACCTCAACCTTCTGGAGCATTTAAATTTGAATTTTCGTGTGACACTACCTTCAACACTAATTAAACGTAAACCAACATGACTGGGCTAAGTTCTAGTCATCGCACTGTTTTCGCACAAAATGTAACAAAGCGAAGCGAAAGGAAAGAGTCATTCCGAGTTGGTGACAGGATGCCAACCATTGACTCGAACTTCAGGTCAAAATCAAGTAATTGGTAAAACTTCCACCTTAAAAATTCAAATGTTTGAGGAAGGTGTATACCGATTGATATGGTCAAGTCAGTTCAGGTCAGAACGGGTCGATGTTATAACAGGTCACGCTTTGGTTCAGGTCAGAATTCTTTGGAGCAACTGTTTCCAAAAGCAATTTATTGGACAAACAGTAGGTTAGAGCTTTAAAGCAGCAAAATAACCAAAAAATTATGTTAACACATTCTTATATGAAAATTACAGCAAAATAACCAAAAATTCATGGCAGTTAACATCATCACAACACTAATTTAGTTGTGTTATTCAATAGAGCCACCTGGCTATGATCGTTCACAATTAACATAAGGCCCTAAAATTTAGTT